>CM040129.1:46584953-47184953 GCA_022559845.1 Amorphophallus konjac
TAAGTATTTAATAGGGCAAGGACTCTATATTGGAAGCATTGCTTCTACTAGAACACTAACCTTAACAGGACGTCCAAAATCCTATAAATAGTCTTGATCGAGCAAACCCTAAACCTATTTGATTCAAGCCTCTGCCACGGTAAGTGAAGAACAGAACTGTTCTTCTTATTCCTTTCTTTCTGTTTGGAGTGTATGAAGAACTAACGTTCTTCATCTCCTTCTCTTCTTACAGGTTGAAGAGAGAGCACACGCTGTGAAGAACATAGGTAAGGTTCTTCTAAAACTTTTCCTAACTACGGTTATGTCCCCATCTTCCTCATCTTCTTTTCTTTTCCTTACAGATCGATTGTTGGGTGAAGTTCCTGAAGACAGAAGATCAATATCTTCATCATCCTCATCAAATACAATCACCTTCTCTTCTTACTACTACCAGCGGGATTCTTCGTCCCTTCGATTAAACCAAATCAACCATTAAAGGTAGGATTTTCTCAAGCTACTATAGCCCAAATGAAATTAATGCAAGATATATATATATATAAGCATGTCATGCATATGATTATTATAGTTTTCATGCGTTTTCTGAAATATTTTGAAAGAAATGCCCTTGATTAGGGCGCTAATTTAAAAAAAACGACCATGCCAGTGGTCGTCAATTTAATATTTGACGCCCTCTACGCAGGCGTTAATTTCATAAGAATCGCATGTGATTAATAATTGATCTGTTTAAAAATTACAATACATATGAAATATTGATTTTTAATATCTTGCATGACTCTGTGAATTCCTGTTAAATTTTACTGCCATGACATGTCTCCTGTCTCTCGAAATATTATTTATTAAAATATCGTAAATCCCTTGAAATTCACGACTTGGACAAAGTCGTTTTCCATATTCTAACGCCCCAGTACAAGGCGTGAACATTAAAAGTAACGCCCCTTTCTAGGGCGTGTATCTGTTAAAAACCTAAAATTCACATATTCTGTAAAGTGGAATTGGAAAGTAACGCCCCTTCCAAGGGCGCGTTTTTGAAAGTAACGCCCCTTCCAAGGGCGCGTTTTTGATAAATTTCTGAGAATAATTATATCCTGTCAAATATGTAAATGATGAGACGCCTGCCCCTGCAGTCGTCAACTTTTAAGAAACGCCCCCAGGAAAGGCGTGTTTTTGATAAATTAATGAAATAATGGAAATTCTACAAATTGGCAATATATGTAAACGCCCTTTAGTTAGGCGTTAATTACTTGAGACACGACTTGACCTAAGTCGTTATTTTACTGTAAACTGATTTTTCCTCTGATTTGCTAACCGATGGTTTATATATTATACATATATATATATATCGGCACTATTCTCCACTCCGTGAGTATAGTCCCACGTTTCATGTTGATTTATCGATCACACTCAACTCTCATTGACATACAAGCTCTCCATTGGACATTCCGTTCCTTTGGACTAGCAAGTTAGTCATAGAGACCTCCGTAAGACTCCTCGTAGCCTTGGATTCCCTCAAGGCCGACTGAGCTGGTTGTACCCTAAAAACCCATTACACAGTTTTTGCCATGTCAATCTAAAGAAAACATGGTATACCGGCCCTTATGATTATACAAAGAGTATATCATAAGAAATTCTTGATGGGATGATGATATCATGCCATATCGTGTCATTCTTGTAAACCCCAATTCTATGATAAGAATGAGGGTATCTTGCTTGATCTAATGTTCATGTGGACCTCAATTCTATATAAAGAATGTCCATATTGATTTGTCATGGTACCTAAGTTAAGGGAACCATAATCTACCTAGTTTTACCGACATCGTGATGATACCGTTATTATCGCCATTCTATGTCCTTTGTCATATTTTGGACTCTATTCTATCAAAGTTGTCATACGTATCTACAAGCTTGATTATTGAAATTCTATATTGGCTATATAAACAAGAGTGGATGTCAAAACACATGATAAATGCCTGCGCATATAGGGCCCGATCTGGTCCTGGGAGGAGCACCCGAAAGTACTTGTGCCCATGGGAGTTAAAATGATAAGGTATCTGGCATTATACCGAGTACTTGACTTGCTTGATTGGACATTCCACACACATCTTGTACTTGAATCGTACTTGACTTTACATGAAATGCGTGGCCCGAAAAAGGGTAATTTACTTGCTTGATACATGATAGCCAAAGTTCTTGACATGACTCGATAATGGTACTTGCTTGAATATCTTGAATAACTTGTATCTTGTTCATGAAAGTTCATCTTATTTCTTTGATATTACATTCTCTCTATCTTGTCGTTTCATGCGAGCATGCATAGCTTTATTGCATCCATGAAAATGTAATTACTTAAACCACTTGCTAGTACTTGAGATATAATTTCCTACTGAGCGTTCGCTCATTCCGTTTGTCCCTTTTTACTTTTCAGGTAAGTCCGACGACGATGGAAGTCAATCGGATGGGAATGGTCAAGAGTGAAAGTGATAGAGCTTCTACAAGTGTCATCTAGTCTTTTCTATAGTTTCTTGAGTCAAATATGTATTCTTTTCCTTTTTATTTAACAGAGTATTGGATTTGTAATAGTCTATCCATTATGAAATAAAGGATTGGGTTATCTTGCTATTTTGCGCATCTCTGTCTTTGTGTCGAATACACGACCACTCTGATTGACATGATTGATATAGACACGTCGCGCATCTCCGGGTATCTTCCGCGCTCGGGGCGTGACAGTCTTTGTGGTATCAGAGCCTAAGGTATTCAATTCCTAGGAAACCCAAGTCCAAGGATAGGTTTCAAAACCTTTAACCAAGTGAGAGTGGGTAGAACCAAGGGTTAAATGATCAATGAGTCCTTTATAAGATCATAGTGATATAATACTAACATAGCTATTGTAATTGTAGGATAATGGCTGCCGAACGTGCTCAATGGCGCAACATGCAGCGTACCCTTCAAGGGATGACCCAAGTGCTACAACAGGTAGCACAAGGTGGTGCTCCACGAGCTGGAAGCTTACACCAAGCATTCAAGAATATGAATCCCCCGAAGTTCATGGGATCGACCGATCCAGACGATGCCGAGCATTGGGTTCGGGAGATTGAACGTATATTCCGTGTCATGCAATGCACGGATCAGGACAAAGTCTTATTAGCTACTTTCCAGTTAGAAAAGGATGCTAGATGCTGGTGGGAGTCGATTGAAGCTACTATTGACCCAACTCAAGTTACATGGGGTGAATTCGTTGAATATTTCAACGCCAAATATTTCTCTGATAGGGTCCAGGAAAGGAAGGCCGCCGAATTTGCCGCATTAAAGCAAAGATCTTTATCGGTGGCTGATTATGAAGCACAGTTCTCTAGACTGTCTAGATATGCTAAGCATTTAATTGGCACGGAAAAGATGAAAGCCCGTAGATTTCTTAATGGGCTTAGGCCCCACTACATTACTCAACTGGCGCCTATGGATATTCAAGTTTATACTGAAATAGTGCGCCGAGCTCAGTTGCTTGAAGATGCCACGGAACTATCTGATAGGATCCGTGGGAAAGACAAAAAGGAGCAAGTCACAAGTTCGGGTTCTTTTAAACCCAACTTTAAGAAGAGGCCCAATAATGGAGGTTCTTCCTCTCAAGATCAGAAGTACAAGAAATCCAAGCCTTTCTCTATCACCACTACCCCTTCAAACGTAGTATGCAAGCATTGTGACAAGGCTGGTCACAAAACAGAAGAATGCTGGAGGAAATTAGGAGCATGTCTCCGTTGTGGGAGTCGTGAACATCGGATTCCCGATTGTCCATTAATGAATGACCAAGACGGTGAGGGTAAACGCCCAGTGACAAGGAACGCGCGTCTTCATGCAATCCAAGAGACCGAACCAGAAGAAGAAGGCGGATTGGTGGAAGGTACATTAAAAATTTGTTCCAAATATGCACATGTCTTATTTGATACGGGTGCATCGCATTCCATTATTTCCAAGAAGTTTGCTGACCCATTACCTCTAGAACCAGAATGGATGAAAATAGTGTTGTCTACTCCTCTCGGAAACGAGACGGATATCACGCATCATTACCAAAACTGTGAGGTGTTGGTTCGAGGAAAGAATTTTCCTATTGATCTTATCTGCTTAGATCTAAAAGAATATGATGTTATACTAGGAGCAGATTGGTTATCTAAGTACCAGGCAACGGTTGATTGCCGTAATAGCAAGATTGTTTTCAAGAATTTCCAGAACTGACTTATACTAGTCCTAAGAGTCGAAGCAAATCCCCTCTTATTTCGGCTCTTCGAGCAAGCAAGCTCGTCAGGAAAGGATGTGTATCCTTCCTTGCTTTTGTCACTAATAAAGAAGCTAAGGAAACCAAGATAGAAGACGTTCAAGTAGTACGAGAATTCCCAGACGTATTTCCGGAAGAATTGCCGGGATTACCCCCGCAAAGAGATGTGGCCTTTACCATCGACTTAGTCCCTGGTGCTGGTCCGGTTTCAAAGGCACCATATAGAATGTCCCCTGCTGAACTCAAGGAGTTGAAGGAGCAGTTGATGGAACTAATCCGAAAAGGGTTTATTAGACCAAGTACTTCCCCGTGGGGAGCACCAGTCTTATTTGTAAAGAAGAAGGATGGATCCATGAGATTGTGTATTGACTATCGACAGTTGAATCATCTTACTATCAAGAACAAGTATCCACTGCCGAGAATCGATGAATTGTTTGATCAGATTTCAGGATCCAAATATTTCTCCAAGATTGATCTCCGGTCGGGATATCATCAATTAAGGATCAAGGATGATGACATTCACAAGACCGCATTCAGAAGCAGGTATGGCCATTACGAATTTGTTGTTATGCCTTTTGGACTAACAAATGCCCCTGCTGCCTTTATGCAGTTAATGAATAGCATATTCAGGCCTTACTTGGATCAATTCATAGTAGTCTTCATCGATGATATATTGATATATTCTAAGACTAAGGAAGAACATGAAGAGCATTTGAGGATTGCATTGCAAGTCTTGAGGACAAATCAATTATATGCTAAACTCAGCAAATGCGAGTTCTGGCTTGAAGAAGTGGCTTTTCTCGGACATGTCATATCCAAGGACGGTTTATCTGTGGATCCGTCAAAAGTTGAAGCTGTGAGAAACTGGGAGAGACCCACTAACGCAAGCGAGATCAGAAGTTTCTTAGGTCTTGCAGGCTATTATCGGCGATTTATCAAAGATTTCTCTAAGATCGCCGTACCACTTACAAGATTAACTCGTAAGGAGATCCGATATGAATGGAGTGAGGAATGTGAAAGCAGTTTCCAAACTCTCAAGGATCATCTCACCACAGCTCCGGTCTTAGCCCTACCAATTGAAGGAGAGAAATTCGAGGTCTACACTGATGCTTCTGGCATTGGCCTCGGATGTGTTCTAATGCAACATGGGAAGGTCATAGCATACTCTTCTCGTCAACTGAAGAAGCATGAGGAGAATTACCCCGTCCATGACTTGGAATTGGCCGCGGTAGTATTTGCCCTAAAGATATGGAGACACTATCTCTATGGGGTACAGTTTACTGTATACTCCGATCACAAAAGTCTCAAATATCTATTTTCACAAAAGGAGCTGAACATGAGACAAAGACGTTGGCTAGAATATCTCAAGGACTTCGACTTCAGTATACAATACCATCCCGGAAAGGGTAATTATGTGCTGATGCCCTTAGTCGAAAGCCGAGAGCAAAGATAGCAAATTGTATGATACAAGAATGGAGGTTACTTGAACAATTCTCCGAGCTCAATATAAGCTTGGACACGGAATCCAAATTTGTCACACTATCTCATGTAAGCATACAGTCAGATTTGTTATCTGAGATACAAACACTTCAGGATGATGATCCTATGTTAGTAGAAATCAAAGGCAGATTAGAAGGACAATCTGATTTTCAACTAACTTCTGATGGAAGATTATCGTTCAAAGATAGAACTTGTATACCCGATTGTCCGGAATTAAAGAAGAAGATCTTAGATGAAGCTCACAGATCAAGATACACTATTCATCCTGGATCAACTAAAATGTACCAAGATGTAAAGAGGAACTTTTGGTGGCCCAATATGAAAAGAGAAATAGCGGACTATGTATCACGCTGTCTCACATGCCAACAGGTCAAGGCGGAACACCAAAAGCCTGCGGGAAAACTACATCCTCTAGATATTCCTAAGTGGAAATGGGAGGATATTGGTATGGACTTCATCATGGGTTTGTCTAAATCTAAAGGAGGACATGATGGAATCTGGGTTATCATTGATCGATTGACTAAATCGGCACATTTCTTGCCAATCAAAAGCCGATGGTCGATTGATGTGCTAGCTGCACTATACATTAAAGAAATAGTCAGGATACATGGAATTCCTGTCTCAATCGTGTCTGATAGGGATCCCCGTTTTACTTCTCATTTTTGGAAGGGATTACAACATTCGTTGGGGACAAGGCTCAACTTTAGTACTGCTTTTCACCCACAAACGGATGGTCAGACCGAGCGAACTAATCAAGTTGTTGAAGATATGCTGAGAGCATGCATTATTGACTTTGGAGGAAGCTGGCATGACCACTTACCTTTAGTTGAATTTGCATATAATAATAGCTACCAAGCTAGTATCCAAATGGCACCTTTCGAAGCCTTATACGGAAGGAGTTGCCGATCTCCCATATGTTGGAACGAAGTTGGAGAAAAACAACTATTAGGTCCAGACATGGTAAGGGATACAACCGAGAAGATACAAGTAATCAGAGAAAGATTACAAGTTGCTCAGACAAGGCAAAAGGCTTATGCTGATACCAGGAGAAGAGATCTTGAATTCCAGGTTGGAGATCATGTATTTCTTAAAATATCCCCTGGACGTGGCATACGAAGATTTGGTGTTAAGGGCAAGCTTACGCCAAGATTCATCGGACCATTTGAGGTACTCGAAAGAGTTGGCGAGGTTGCTTATCGCATCGCGTTGCCTCCTCAGTTGTCCGAGGTACACAATGTATTTCACATATCTATGTTGAAGAAGTATGTGCACGATCCGTCACATATTATTGAGCATGGAGATCTGGTGATCCAGAAAGATCTCACATATGAACAAAGGCCTTTAAAGATATTAGATCGAGAAATACGAGCTCTAAGGAATAAGGTTATTCCCATGATCAAGGTGCAATGGAATAAGAATCCTGAACGCGAAGCGACATGGGAGACCGAGGAATCTATGAAGAAACGATTTCCCGAGTTATTCTAAGAGGTATATGTCCTACACTCTCCGCGTGTATAATTATATATATATTGAATTTGGGGACCAAATTCTTTTAAGTGGGGGAGGGTGTAGCAACCCTAATAAATGAATAATTGAAATGAATTAAAACATATATATTACAGAAGTAATATATATAAAAGGAATAGGGTTAATTGGACGAAATAAAACAAATTAAAAATAACGCCTCTTATTAGGGCGTTAATTCAAAAAGAAACGCCTCTATCAAAGGCGTGACTAAAGAAAGGACGCCCACACGTGCGGTCGTCAACTCTCACGACCAAATGGGTAAGTAAAAGAAACGCCTCTATCTTGGGCGTGTTTTAAAACACGAAACGCCCTTTTTCAAGGCGCTTTTTAAGAAACGCCCTTATGCAAGGCGTTAATTCAAGAATACACGCCCTGACCAAAGGCGTTAATTCCATTCGAGTTCCGTTCGACACGGGAGCTTATCCAGGGAAGGATTATGTTAATCCAGTAAGTATTTAATAGGGCAAGGACTCTATATTGGAAGCATTGCTTCTACTAGAACACTAACCTTAACAGGACGTCCAAAATCCTATAAATAGTCTTGATCGAGCAAACCCTAAACCTATTTGATTCAAGCCTCTGCCACGGTAAGTGAAGAACAGAACTGTTCTTCTTATTCCTTTCTTTCTGTTTGGAGTGTATGAAGAACTAACGTTCTTCATCTCCTTCTCTTCTTACAGGTTGAAGAGAGAGCACACGCTGTGAAGAACATAGGTAAGGTTCTTCTAAAACTTTTCCTAACTACGGTTATGTCCCCATCTTCCTCATCTTCTTTTCTTTTCCTTACAGATCGATTGTTGGGTGAAGTTCCTGAAGACAGAAGATCAATATCTTCATCATCCTCATCAAATACAATCACCTTCTCTTCTTACTACTACCAGCGGGATTCTTCGTCCCTTCGATTAAACCAAATCAACCATTAAAGGTAGGATTTTCTCAAGCTACTGTAGCCCAAATGAAATTAATGCAAGATATATATATATATAAGCATGTCATGCATATGATTATTATAGTTTTCATGCGTTTTCTAAAAATATTTTGAAAGAAACGCCCTTGATTAGGGCGCTAATTTAAAAAAAATGACCATGCCAGTGGTCGTCAATTTAATATTTGACGCCCTCTACGCAGGCGTTAATTTCATAAGAATCGCATGTGATTAATAATTGATCTGTTTAAAAATTACAATACATATGAAATATTGATTTTTAATATCTTGCATGACTCTGTGAATTCCTGTTAAATTTTACTGCCATGACATGTCTCTTTGTCTCTCGAAATATTATTTATTAAAATATCGTAAATCCCTTGAAATTCACGACTTGGACAAAGTCGTTTTCCATATTCTAACGCCCCAGTACAAGGCGTGAACATTAAAAGTAACGCCCCTTTCTAGGGCGTGTATCTGTTAAAAACCTAAAATTCACATATTCTGTAAAGTGGAATTGGAAAGTAACGCCCCTTCCAAGGGCGCGTTTTTGAAAGTAACGCCCCTTCCAAGGGCGCGTTTTTGATAAATTTCTGAGAATAATTATATCCTGTCAAATATGTAAATGATGAGACGCCTGCCCCTGCAGTCGTCAACTTTTAAGAAACGCCCCCAGGAAAGGCGTGTTTTTGATAAATTAATGAAATAATGGAAATTCTGCAAATTGGCAATATATGTAAACGCCCTTTAGTTAGGCGTTAATTACTTGAGACACGACTTGACCTAAGTCGTTATTTTACTGTAAACTGATTTTTCCTCTGATTTGCTAACCGATGGTTTATATATTATACATATATATATATATATCGGCACTATTCTCCACTCCGTGAGTATAGTCCCACGTTTCATGTTGATTTATCGATCACACTCAACTCTCATTGACATACAAGCTCTCCATTGGACATTCCGTTCCTTTGGACTAGCAAGTTAGTCATAGAGACCTCCGTAAGACTCCTCGTAGCCTTGGATTCCCTCAAGGCCGACTGAGCTGGTTGTACCCTAAAAACCCATTACACAGTTTTTGCCATGTCAATCTAAAGAAAACATGGTATACCGGCCCTTATGATTATACAAAGAGTATATCATAAGAAATTCTTGATGGGATGATGATATCATGCCATATCGTGTCATTCTTGTAAACCCCAATTCTATGATAAGAATGAGGGTATCTTGCTTGATCTAATGTTCATGTGGACCTCAATTCTATATAAAGAATGTCCATATTGATTTGTCATGGTACCTAAGTTAAGGGAACCATAATCTACCTAGTTTTACGACATCGTGATGATACCGTTATTATCGCCATTCTATGTCCTTTGTCATATTTTGGACTCTATTCTATCAAAGTTGTCATACGTATCTACAAGCTTGATTATTGAAATTCTATATTGGCTATATAAACAAGAGTGGATGTCAAAACACATGATAAATGCCTGCGCATATAGGGCCCGATCTGGTCCTGGGAGGAGCACCCGAAAGTACTTGTGCCCATGGGAGTTAAAATGATAAGGTATCTGGCATTATACCGAGTACTTGACTTGCTTGATTGGACATTCCACACACATCTTGTACTTGAATCGTACTTGACTTTACATGAAATGCGTGGCCCGAAAAAGGGTAATTTACTTGCTTGATACATGATAGCCAAAGTTCTTGACATGACTCGATAATGGTACTTGCTTGAATATCTTGAATAACTTGTATCTTGTTCATGAAAGTTCATCTTATTTCTTTGATATTACATTCTCTCTATCTTGTCGTTTCATGCGAGCATGCATAGCTTTATTGCATCCATGAAAATGTAATTACTTAAACCACTTGCTAGTACTTGAGATATAATTTCCTACTGAGCGTTCGCTCATTCCGTTTGTCCCTTTTTACTTTTCAGGTAAGTCCGACGACGATGGAAGTCAATCGGATGGGAATGGTCAAGAGTGAAAGTGATAGAGCTTCTACAAGTGTCATCTAGTCTTTTCTATAGTTTCTTGAGTCAAATATGTATTCTTTTCCTTTTTATTAAACAGAGTATTGGATTTGTAATGGTCTATCCATTATGAAATAAAGGATTGGGTTATCTTGCTATTTTGCGCATCTCTGTCTTTGTGTCGAATACACGACCACTCTGATTGACATGATTGATATAGACACGTCGCGCATCTCCGGGTATCTTCCGCGCTCGGGGCGTGACAACGGCCGACTCGGGCACTGACCTCGCCTGTGCGAGAACTGTCTCGGTCGCAAGCCCTCCCGAGACGTCCGGAGTTGATGACCCCGCCGGAGGAGATCCCTCTGGATCTTCCCCGCTCGACGTAGAGGAACTAGAAGCCGACTCATCCGAGTCGTAGCTCTGGCCCAAAGGGAACTCGATCCTGGAGTCTTGCTCGTCGGCGTAGTCCACCGCCCGATGATAACCCTGCTTAAACCCCTTTCGGGCGCCCCGGCGAAGCGCTACCTCGTAATATGGTAGGGCGGCTCTCTCCAGGTCGGCTGAGTAGGCGTCCGAGCTCCTATACCGCTCGATCGCCTCCGCCTCGATCTGCTCTGTCCTTCCAACGAGCTCGACCCAAGCCCGCTCCGCCTCGGCCGCACGCTCCTCTGCCCCCGCCAGGCGTTCCTCTACCTCGACCCTCCCTCACTCGGCTTCGCTCGACCGCCTCTCCGCCCGGGCTCGGTCCGCCTCGGCCACGGAACGAAGGCGCTCCGCTACCTCCGCCCGGTCCAGTAGCTCGGCACGTTCGAGCTCCCAGCAACCATCCAGCTCGAGGTGACGCAGATGCTCCTCTTCCAAGAGTTTGCCTTTCCTCTCGAGCGACTCTCGGGCCTTAGCCAACTGCTCAGTCAACGCCTCAGTTTCTAGCCGGCTCGCCCATGCCAAATCCCTGATCACGGAGAACTCCCGTCGAAGCCCCTCATGCTCCTCGCTGAGGCGGGCCAGTTTCCACTCGCACCCCCCGAGGGCCCAGGCGAGACTCGACCGCTCTGCCTCCGTCCGGGCGTACGTCTCCGCCATCAAGGCCGCCGACCGAGCCATGACTAGGCCGCCCTCCATGAGGACGTTGAGGACTCCGGAGGGGGAGTGGCGCTTGTCTCCCCCCCTCGTCTTTGCGGCAACCTCTCGGCAAACCCGATACAGGTCGCCCGAAACACCGAGCCTTTCCAAGGCCTCCGGCATGGAGATCCGCTCCCCACCGGATGCCCCGCCAGAAGGTTCAGCTCGAGCAACGGGGCCGACCGCCCCGCGCGCCGCGGTCGGTTGGGGTTGCGACGCCTCCCCGGGCGAACCCCCAACCTCGACTGACGCCACGGGATCGACCGCACCGGGAACTTTGAGCACTTGGGGCTGCGACGTCCTCGCAGGCGAACCCCCAAACCTATCTGTATCGGCCCGCGCCATGCCGCCTGAGACATCGCCGACCTCGACCGGTCTCCTGGTCTCGACGTCGGCTACTTCAGCACCGATCCCCTCCATCCCCGAGGAGGGGAGAACCGACCCATCTCTGCCCTCTGAGGGGCCCCTGGTCTCCTCGGCCCCCTCTCGCCTGGTAGGTGGGGGAGCTGGCCCGGAAGGGTCTGCCCCATCTTGCCCCCGAGAGGGGAGCGCCGTCGAGCCTGAGTCGCCCCCGGCAGCGGTACGAAGGCCAGCCTTCTTGGCCCGTTTCTTGGCCTTCGCGGCTTCCCGCAATTTTCCCTCCATGGGATCCTTGCGCTTCACCCCGCTTGGCCGCGAAGATCCCTCGGAGGCCACCCCCTTGCCCTTATCCCGGGCTTGGGAACGACCCGCGGGAACGACAGACTCATCAGCCGCCGAGTCATCCCCAAGATCGATGACCTCGGTGACCTCTTCCAAAGGTTCCCGTCGGATGTCTGCAATGAAGAAGATGACTCGGTTAAGGAGCGAAAAGGCGACCCTCCGACCCCGCAGAAGAATCCGAAGGATGATACTTGATGGCTTGAGCTGTGTAAGCAGATACTGCTCTACGTTCTCCAGCGTCACCAGCTCCTCAGTCGACCGGTGATTTGTCAACAAGCGAACGGCGTATCCCTCCACATCGGCGGGGAACTCCTCCTACCGCGGGGGAAGATTCGGATGGAAGTTGGGCATAAACTGGCACCTCCAAGATTCATCCACTGCTTCCGCCTTCACCAAGAAAAACTGGCTCTTCCACCCTTTGTGCGAAGAATCCTTCGCCACCAGCGGAATACAACTCCGATTCCTGCGCGCCTGAATAAAGTAGAAGCCTTTACCCGCCGACGAATGTGCCTTCAGCTCAAAGAAATAATGAAAAAGATCCAGGGATGGGGGAACCCCCTGCAGGCGGCAGAGGATCCGAAAGACAGACAGCAGAAGATACGAGTTGGCCACCAGCTGAACAGGCGCCAACACGAAAAAATTGAGAAGCTTCAGAACGAAGGGCTCGAAGGGGAGGCAGAATCCGCTCTTCCACGCCAGGAGAAAAGTACAGATATGGCTCGTGCGGCTATCCAAGCTCATCTCGTATGGGGCAGCGGCTACAAAGCTATATCGGAGAGGCAAGCGAAACCGATGCGCCAGTTTCTTCACATCAGCCTCCCCCAACTCGCTGCGATTGGGGACGGGCTCCCACCTCACCTGCTCGATTTCCGAGCGCAGATCCACCATAGAGCTAGAAGAAGAACCTTCACGAGAGGTCGAAGACTCCGGGGGAGAAGGAAGCTGTCGGATCGCCTCCGCGGTTATACGCGCCAGCTCCTCAAATGCCGCCGCAAGAACTCGCTCCCCCGCTGTATCTTCACGGCGCATCAAGGAGCCCCAGAAGTAAAGAAGTGGAGGAAAGGCCAAAAACCCTAGAAAGGCCGGGAGGACGAGCAGCGCCCTACGCCTATAAACCCTCGCGGGAGGCGGCGCGTCGTTTCAACCTCCGAGAAAAAGGGGGCCCCTTCATTTCCAATCCGTCAGGATCATTATTACTACGGGCCCAGGCGACCACTACACGTGGCTTCATAACGCCGACAGGATTCCACCCACCCGAGCCACGCCGGTCCAAAGCCTCGAAAAACTACTCAACCGAGCCCCCTTGGCTCGGGAGTAGGAGGGGGACAAGTGGAGAGGGGGATTCCTGCAGCCCACTCAAAGAGCAGACCTAACTAGGCCCAACAGGGCCCGACTAGGCAAGCTTGTCCAAGTGACAGCCCATAGGGCCCACTTCGGAAAGCCCAATAAAACAATGCTCGAGGAATTGACTCTCTTAGGCGGCCCCAAGGCTCGGAGAGCCCGAGCATCGGTCAGGTCACAGGAAGACCCGCGCACGAGCTATCCTTCCGCACGAAGGAGGGAAGTGCTAGCTGGTCTGTCCGACCCATCTCCTCACCGAGCTAGGCCTATTGCCCAAGTAGGGCCGGCCCCTCTAAGCTCGGTACGACCGATAAAATGTTTATCATTGCAGCCGTTAGAGTCCACAGCGGGCCGAGCGCCAAGAAGCCCAGGAGCTTCGGCTTCCCCGCGAGGATAATGCCCCCACGATGAGGCCATAAAAGCCCACGACGAGGACGTAACCTCCACCGGAGACCCCTCGGCTTGCAGGACTCAAGAGGGCGGCGCACTATTTAAACTTGGGATACCCTCTGGCGAAAGGTAAGTCAAAAAGGGCATTGATCCACCCCCAATTCCTGAGCACGGATCACTTCACCCCAATGGTGGAGAGTGATCTCGCGCCTTCACCTTCTCCTCCCTATCGCCGCTCCCACCATTGCTCTACTGACTTGAGCGTCGGAGGGTTTCACCCCAGTGAATCCCCCTGGGCCCTCTGACCTGTTTCCCTATCTTGTAGTTCACTAACTTGGTGATTACCAGCCCGCTCAGGAACCAGCGCGAGATTTCGCCTCTTCAGGCGTCATCCTGCCCTTCATTTTTTCCAGTGCCTGAAAAGAGTTGCACACTGGTACGGTGGGTACAATGCGATCTGGGATCACCTCAGAATGTTGTCCGGTAAGATGCACTCGGACAGCCCCGATGACATAAGACTTGCCGGTGCTGGAGAACCGGCGTCGGGGTGATGTCGTGGTGTGGCTCCTCCGGAGCCTCCTCTAGTGAGAGGCCGACCCCTGGTGAGATGGGCCGGCAGTTTGGTGCACATGGTGCACATTATAGCTCAGCGTCCCGGTCGGGACAGTCGTGGAAGTTTCGGCCATTGATCTACCGGCAGCAGCTTTGGCGGCCCCCTAGATGGGAGCGTTGCTTTCAGTCCTGTCTGACGCTTCCACGTCCAGCAGGTTCGTGAAGGCTACCCCGAGGAAGTTGGGGAAGCCTACCACGGGAGGGAAGCTCCCAAAGCTGAGGGGGACGGCCAAGTAGCCGTTCCGACTTGTGGACGCACTAAAACTCGGAAAGAATCGGTTCGTTTGTTGATCGGGGTTCATTCGTTTATTTAGTGCGAGGGCGTGCCAGTCACAAAGTGATGATTTATTCGGGCTTCATGGAAGCCCATGGTGCGCGCGATATGACTAATCAGACAATTGTGTAGTTCGTGTCGGGACCAAAACCCGCCGTGCCGTAAAGGCCACGGTGTTATTTACATCCCGTATACGGGGGAACACCCTTGATTGATTGTCGAGAATAAGGGCCCTACGGCCTGAAATTCATGGTAATAAAGCGAGAACAAAGATCTCGGGTCACGTTCAAACGAACCCACGTTGGGGCGTAAAATGTTCATAGATACATGTATGTTGGTCACTCACGGACCATTTCGTGTTCGGACGGAAGTCCGCATTTGTCGCGTCGAAGATGACGATAAAACCGTACGGATGTCTGCCGTAGGTACGACAAGTTTAATGCGGATGCGGGATCACATTCCAGAAGAAGTGGGTCTAGCTGATGGACTATCGGCCCAAGAGGTGCACGGATCATGACCATGTCGGGGATTCCGAGGTCCACGTCCGATACCACGGGACATCATTACTTTTCTCTTCACGCACAGTCCGGGGAAGCGAGTTGTTAAATGTGAAACCCAAACTTGCCAACGTGCGCCCTCGCACGCGGATCGACAAAATTTTGATTATAGCGGGGAGGAAACTTTTGATTAGTTTTATTCATTAGCTTCAAGTATTTTCTTTTGGTTAATCATTTTCTTTCTCTTTTAGGCACGCCGATTTAAGAGTAATAGAGGAGAGGGGCGCGCCGGTTTAACATGACGAAGGGGTGCGCCAGTGAAGAGAGACCCAAGGGGCGCGCCCCCCGGGGGGGCGCCGGATAAGGAAAACCCAAGGGGGAGGCGCGTCGATTGAGGGTGTTGGAGGATGGCGCCGGTTGAGAGTGAAGGGGGAGTAGGAGCGCGCCGTATTAATGCCATGCAAGGGGAGAGGGGCGTGCCGTATTAAGGCCATGCAAGGGGAGAGGGGCGCGTCGGATATGGAGGGCAAAGGAGGGCGCGCCGTTTTAGCATTTAAATAAGGAGATGGGGGGCTTTTGTGAGGAGGGTTGAAGCGGCGCGGTGGAATAGTGGCCGCGCCGTTTTAACTTGCGCCGGGATAGCTATATGGGGTTGTTTCAATGCTCAATTTACTACGTTTTCTTTTTCGTTCACCCGTAGGTTGATTCAAGGGTTGAATGGTTCGTTTATTCATCTGACTGATGGATTAAGTTGATGAAAAGTGGGGTTTAGTCGTTTTCGTTGTTTATTAAGATGAATCGGCATGAATGTTCAAGTGTTTTATTCGGGGAGTTTGTTCACATAGGCTTACTGTGTATTAGTTTGAAGGTTGAGTTTGTTCTTTGGAGGGTGCTTTCTTCATTTGTTCTCGCGGGTTCTTAGCCCCTGGCGAAAATTGGACAGCACCTCCCTTGGACTGAGGCTTGCCAGAGAGAAGCGAAGGCCACCAAACGGATTGCTCCGGGATGACCCTCAAAAACGCGGAACGGCCTCACGGTGGTCCATTAGCCCAAGTGTGAGTGTGGAACGCTCGAGGGCCAGCCTACGAGAGCGACCACGACTCACGGGCGATGATCTTTGAAGCGGGACAAATGTTTGCCACAGTAGGGAAAGAAGCATTTATCCATCGAGTGGGTTACCTCGAGGGTCATGCCATGGAGCAGCAGACCTCAAAGACCCCTGGATGATCGGAGAGTGGGAATGGGAAGCAAGGATCGGAGCGACGGAGACTGAGCTTGTAAAAAAGGTTTTCCTTTATTCATCCACACAAACTAGGGAAGGAGTCTTGATATAGAGAAGATGGAAATGAAAGCATTATAGAAAAAGGGAGAATACATTCGACGGAGAGAGAGAGAAGCATTAGACGGAGGAGAGAGAGAGAGAATAGGCTTCTCCCTCTCGGAACCACCCCTCTCTTCGCTTCATCTCACCTCTCCGATGCGAGGAAGCAGCTTCTTTTCTCTTCGACGGACTCTTCCTCTCAGAAGATCTCACCTGTCTTTCCCTTTCTTCTCCCATTGCACACTGCCTAGCCGAGAGAGAGAGCCAGCCTCTTCTTTTGTTTTAATAGTAATGCCCCTTTTTATAGAATGGCTCGCCTGGGAGGTTCCTACCACTTCCACCTCATCCGCGACGAAGCTCAGAGTTGACATGGTGCGCTGGACGACGCTGGTTCGCGCCGTATGCTGCTGTTCGTCCGAGGATGAGATGGTGGCAGGTCCGCAGGGGTTGCTTCGTCGCTGCCGCTCCTGTGCTGTCGAACGGAGGCAGAGACAGAGCGTCAGGCATTGAATGTCCCCTGCGCATCACATTTATGCCGACTAGATTATCGTGCCAGAGATGGGATATAATGAGGTTAAAACGGCGCGGTGGAACAGTGCCCACGCCGGTTTAAACCCAAGTGCAATTGGCGCGCCGATTTATCTTTTAGGCAAGTGTGGCGCCGTTTTAAGCATCAAAGGGGGATGGCCCCTTCAACCAGAAGCGCGTCGGATAGCCAAAGCAAGGACGGGCATGTCGTTTTAATGCAACACAATGGGGCGCACCGATTAAGGGCCTTGTCGCTCCGTTTTAAGCACCGAATGAATTCTTTTCGAAGTCGCGGCTACTTATACGAACGTTGGCATCCCCAGAATGTTTTAGTTGCGATGCATGGCCTCCACAATGTTCCATTCTTAGCTTCTGGGGCTCGGTCCAGACTTTGCGTGACTTTTGGTGCATGCCGGGCTGTGCCCGAGTTCCCGCCTTTTCTTTGATTCTGCTCTCGGCATGGCCGGTCGTAGAGTTATGGCCGTATCTTCTGCCCGGGGGCTTCCTTAACGGATGGCGGACCACCAAGTGAGTTCTCGTTCTGGTTGGGTGAGGTATAGGTTTGTTCGGCCCTCCCGTCTTCGACTTGCGCTTGAATGCGTAGACGCGAGTGTCGTATGATCATCATCGTCATCATCATTTTTTTGACGTCCACAGCGTGCCATCCTCTCTATTGTGCGGGTTTTTTTATGTCGATGACTGGGGTGAAGGAAGGGATACAGCGGGGAAGGAAGACACGGGAGTTTGATCTATCTCGAGTATCCTTCTTACGGTTGCATGCCTCTCACGGCGGTATCGGGCACTCTCCTCTTACGGAAAGTCGAAAAGGGTCGAATGGCATGGAAATGTAAGGGTATGAGTTAGCTGGACAGGGTGCGGGCGTGCCAGTCGATTTCTCGACAATCACCCATGGAACCAAGGGTTGACCGGGGAAGCGTCACCAAGACGCGGCATGTGGGCTCGAGCGATCGGGCGACACGTGGAGAGAAGGGGTTCCACGGGTGCGAGTACGCAGGTGATTGTGGGAATCTTGTACTGGACATCTTTCCCCACCGGCCGCAAGCAACCGGTGTTTCTTTACATCGTATTGAATCCGAACACCTTCGTTTCATGAGGAAGAGAAGCCTGTATATATATTTGAAGTCGTGGGTAGAGGGCTGGGAGCATTCCGTGTTGAGTTAGATGGACGCAGTCTATCTCCGCGAAATGTAGATCTAGAGGGGGGTAAATAGATCTAATGCCTTTTTAAAAACCAATGTAAGGTTCAAATGCGGAATATGGGCAAATCTGCTAAATCACTAACCCTGATACAAGATTTCAACAGAACCGAATCAAGCTCTTAAAGTAAACAAGACAACCGGTAGCACACAATTCATAGACAATCACACAAACACAAAACACCCACAATTTTTAGGTGGTTCGGTCAAGGACCTACGTCCACCCCACACTCAACCGAGTATGGCTTACTGCTGCGCAGTACAGCTTGCATCTGCTGGGCACTACAGCTTGGCCAACAACCACTGATACACAGCTTCGCTGGGCACTACAGCTTGCCGACCAGAGGAGCAGATCCTCTGCAACTGCTGGGGAAATACAGCTTAACCCGTCCAGTGGAGACTTCCACTGCAAATCCGCTGACTCACAGCTTGAAGAAACAGGAATTCAGAAATGAAAGACAGAAGCAAAACGAAAATGAAAACCCAAATGGGAATGTAGCTCGAATGAGCAATGCTCAGCTCTGGTTTCTGAACCAAGAGATTGAGATACAACCTCTCAAACAAAAGCTCTCACAATCTCACTCTCTCGATCAAGCTCTCTCAACTCATCTCTCTTGATCTTCTCTTCTCACAGTGGATCGATGGCACTCTGCTGCTTTCAGACTGGCTGTATATACTTTGCTCTCTTCAATTTTTGATCAATCTACATCTGAACACCAAGGCTTCAATATATACTGGCAGCAGGTGGATAAGGGCGCATGGTTTCCATGTTTTCTCGCCCAAGGAATTCGCCAGATCCGAGGAAACTTTATCCACGTGTCATCATCTGATCACCTCGTCCTCCTGGGATCGAGAGCCATGTCAGCAATCCCTGTAGAGAATCCCTGTCAGACAGAGTATCGGATCATCAGCTGTAAGTTTATTCATTGCAGTGTATAGACTTCGGTTTATAGCCGACGTACAGACACCAATGTATGGACTTTACAAGACAAATACAATGTGTATACTTGCTCAGTGTATGGACTTGTTTGAACGAAAAAGCAATGTATATACTTGAGGCATGAAGGCCAATGTATAGACTTGGCCACAGGCTGAATAATCGGATGTATAGACTTTGAGATCATTCAATCAGCCAATGTGTAAGACATCACGATGTATAGACTTCAGTTTATATGAAGGGCTGTACATACTTGCTGAATTATAAAGCAATGTGTAGACTGAAGAACCTCACCCAATGTATGGACTTTAGTGAAGTGAACGGATGTTCAGACTTTGAATATGAAGACCAATGTATGGACTTCGAATCTGAGGACCAATGTACAGACTATGAGAGCTAAGGCCAATGTATACACTTTAATAACCTGACCCAGTGTATGGACTTAACATGATGCGCGAAGACACAGTCCAATGTACAGACTTCATGAACAATGCATGAACGAGTCGCTGTACAGACTTTGAATGAAGGTCCAATGTGCAGACTTGCCTTAGACTCTACATGAGACGTACCTGGCTGCACAGACTTTGACAGATGCATGAAGACAGACACTGTACAGACTTGGATAGCGTAAGACGCTGGAAGAGACGGTGGAGTCTGTATAGACTTTGCCCAAAGCCTTAGACGCAACAGAGATAGAATGATGTACACACTTAGCCAATGCAATGCAATGTATGGACATGTACAGTGAAACGATGTATAAACTTCACCAAGACACTACATGAACAATATGATGCGATGTACATACTTTGAAGAACAGCATCCAATGTATAGACTTGATGAAACACTTACGAGTGTATAGACTTAGAGTGAAGCATGCAATGTATAGACTTTACGAAATGCTTGCTACAATGCCGATGTGTAGACTTGAATATCATTCAGCAGCCAATGTGAAGACTTCTCGATGTATAGACTTTCAAAATGAAAGGCTGTATAGGCTTGAACAAAGAAGCAGTGAATGTATGGACTTCCAAATGGAAACGACGGTAAAGCGATCAGTGTATAGACTTCAAGGGAAACGACGGTAAAATTATCGATGTATAGACTTGAAGGAAAACGTAGGTAAAATTTCCAATGTACAGACTTCAAAGATGAACTGTTGAATGTACATACTTGGAAGATCACTGATGGCTGTACCTACTTTGCTTCAATGTATAGACTTTGAAGTTCAACGAAGGATGCATAGTGCACTGTATGGACTTTCAATGAGACGCAAATTGAGACGATGTATGTATATACTTTCCACCGACAAATGTATAGACTTTGCAAGCCTAAGATGCTGAATGAGACGGTGCAGCTACAGTGGTGTACAGACTTCATGAGACGCTCACTGTATATACTTACCACCGACAAATGTATAGACTTTGCAAGCCTAAGATGCTGAATGAGACGGTGGCTGAGACGGTGCAGCTACGGTGGTGTACAGACTTCATGAGATGCTCACTATATATACTTACCACCGATAAATGTATAGACTTTACGAAGCACAGTCCATTGTACAGACATTCAAGCCTGAAGGCCAAAGTGTGGACTTGCACAGTAGATCAATGTATAGACTTGACATGTGTGCTTCGGCTGTACAGACTTCACTCTAGCAGGTAATGCAGCAATGTATATACTTTGAACTTGAATGTGCAGTGTATAGACTATGCAATGCACTGTGGATGTATGGACTTTGCAACGACGAGCAATGTATAGACAATGCACAGTCCAATGAATGGACTTTAACTAAGGTGGACAATGTACACACTTATAAAGATCATGCAATGCGTTGACGCTGCAATGTATGTCAATGTATAGAGTTTCATGCTACAAAGCACTATGAAGACTTGTGAGTGTGTGCAGAACACAGTATAGACTCTGACTGCATTATGTACACAGACAACCTGATAAAAGCAATTTCATCAAAATAGGAACTGTTGCCAATCAATCAAAACAAACAATCAATCAAGATAAGGTGTTGCCAAAGAAATGAAGCAAATGCCAACATCATCAACATAGAGGAGTCACAACAATCTCCCCCTTTTTGATGATGGCAACCCCTTATTAACTAGAATAGCAACATCTTGTCAAACAGATGTATTTTTATGTATTTTGATGAAAAACATGATTTGTTATTTAGATTGACATGCAGATGCTATGAATGCATGCTACACAATGCAAGCAACTTACTGCCCCAGACTCCCCCTGTAAATGAATTCAGAATTCAGACAACATATTCTCCCCCTAGACAATATTCTCCCCCTTTGCCATCAACAAAGAGGAGGAAAAGGGAATGCAAGGGAAAGATCAAGAAGTTATCTGACTGG
Source organism: Amorphophallus konjac (assembly GCA_022559845.1). NCBI lineage: Eukaryota > Viridiplantae > Streptophyta > Magnoliopsida > Alismatales > Araceae > Amorphophallus > Amorphophallus konjac. Next base: position 46,606,464 of record CM040129.1, read on the forward strand.
CATTCTGAACAAGTAGTTCATGAATAAGCATGCTAAAGCACAGAGTCTTTAGGTATATGAATTTAGAAACTACTTTCAGATAGAGTGCTGGTTTAAAGACTATAAAATTTTGAGTTCATGCACTACAATCAATAGATAAGTTCGATGTGCATGATAAAATAATAAACCAGAATCACATTTGCATGAGATAGTCAGTTTCAAAATATCTTACTTTCATAGTCTCAAAAAAATGATTGAGAGATACCAAGTCATGTATTGAAACTAAACAAATTGACATTCATGAAATTTCTTTCGATGGAGCAGCATTTTCAATACAAGGTTATTAAGGGCATTCAGGTGCCATTGTCATTTTGCATAGGGGTATACGTTTATCAGACGCCAATACCCCTAGATACTCAACATGATGGACCATTCTGTCATGATCAAACTCAATAAAAGTGATTTACACCTTTTTGTGTGAGGGTACACGTTTATCAGACACCAGTTAGCCCCAAGTACTCAATGAAACCACCCTACTGTTTTGATCATTTTATACAGAGATAGCTGATACACCTCATGACATAAGTGTTGTCCACTTCTTTGATGGATCACTCAGTTTCTCAGTGATTTACCAGTCATTGCTCTGTCAATTTTATTTTGCAATGATTTTTAATATTTTTCAATATCTTTCTTAGCTGTCCTTTGCTCCTTTATATGTTTCAGAATGACTTGTTTAAGAACAATGCACATACTTAGCTTCTCTAACATGATTTCAGATATGATTACCTTTGTCTGACATGAAATAAGATAAGGGTTGAGAGTTTTATCAATTTTCAGCTTACTCCTATACTGGTTGTAATTTTTAAAATCCAAAAAGTTATAAAATTTAAACCATTAGGTCAGTCCTTAAGCAATTAAAATTCTTACAACTGAAGAAGTCCATTTTCTATTGCTTAGAACTCAGAACTGACTAACAGATTGCCATAATGTCAGAATCGACATTCAGAATTAAAGGATGAATGAATTCAAGAAAGTTGAAGACACTCTAAATTTCTAGCAGAAACTCCCCATGTCTATATGCATGCAATTTTGCAAATGAATGGCAAGAATTGAATGAGAGAGAGCTTAGACACAATCAGGACTAAATGATATGCAATGATGATCATGAGTGTGATGCCACATTCAACATCCACAGGTTTATTCAAGCTATCAGATGCAAGTCCAAATCAGAAATTTTATTCAAGGCAGCTGATCATATCATTCATTATGCTGAAATTTACATAAGCCAAGTTCTCTTCTAAGAAATTTAAATCTTTCATTCCCAAGAGGCTTAGTGAAAATATCAGCAATTTGATTTTCAGTTTCTATGAAATTCATTTCAATCTCCTTTTTATTTACAGCATCTCTAAGAAAATGATGTTTTATCTCTATGTGCTTAATCCTAGAATGATGAACATGATTTTTAGCAAGGCATATAGCACTAGTATTATCACATAAAAGTGGAATACATCCCAAATTTATCTGATAATCAGCTAGTTGATGCTTAATCCAAAGTACTTGGGCAGCACAATTACATGCTGTAACATACTTAGCTTCAGCTGTAGATAATGCTACAGTGTGTTGCTTCTTAGATGCCCAAGACACTAGACAGCCACCAAAGAATTGACAATAGCCGCTAGTGCTTTTTCTATCTACTCGACACCCAGCATAGTCTGCATCAGTGTAGGCTAGAAGCTCTAACTCACACGTAGCAGGATACCAAAGACCTAGCTCTTGGGTGCCTAGTAAATACCGAAAAATCCTTTTCACAGCTTTAAAATGGGTTTCTTTAGGACTAGCCTGAAATCTAGAGCATAAACACACTGCAAATTGAATATCAGGCCTAGATGGTGTAAGATAAAGAAGGGATCTGATCATACCTCTATATAGCTTTTGGTCCACTGGTTTACCTTTAGAATCTTCATCTAAATTTGTTGAGGTACCCATTGGAGTTGCTATTTCCTTGAGGTTATCCATTTTATACTTCTTCAATAGATTCTTTATGTACTTGGACTGAGAAATGAATATGCCATCTTTTGATTGTGTAACCTGCAGTCCAAGAAACAATTTGAGCTCACCCATTGAGCTCATTTCAAACTCATCAGTCATAATTTGAGAGAATTCCTCACATAATTTGGGGTTAGTTGACCCAAACACAATGTCATCCACATAAATTTGAATAATAAGAATATCTAGATGACTCACCTTGGTAAACAATGTTTGATCAACTATACCTCTTGTGAAATTCTTGTCGGTGAGGAATTTGGTCAACCTATCATACCAAGCTCTAGGAGCTTGCTGTAAACCATAGAGAGCTTTATTGAGTTTGTAAACATGATTAGGGAAATCTAAACATTCAAACCCAGGAGGCTGTCTCACATAGACATCCTCATTAATTTTCCCATTCAGAAAAGTAGATTTCACATCCATCTGCTGAAGATTTATTCCTAGGGAACATGCATAAGCTAATAAGATTCTGATTACTTCTAACCTAGCTACTGGGGCAAAAGACTCTTCAAAGTCTATTCTAAATTTCTGATTGTACCCCTGAGCTACAAGCCTGTCTTTATTTTTAATAACATTCCCTGATTCATCAGTTTTATTTCTAAACACCCATTTAGCCCCAATGACTGTTTCATGATCAAAAGCTGGAACCAAATGCCACACCTTATTCCTGTCAAATTGATTGAGCTCCTCATGCATGGCATTTATCCAATGTACATCTTGGAGAGCACAGTCAATGGACTTGGGTTCTGTGTTTGATACAAAAGCATAAGCATTCAGTTCATGTTGAATTCTCAGGTGGCCTCTAGTCCTAGGGGGGTCAGCAGATTTTCAATTACATTATCTACAGGATGATCTTTAAGATATCTAATGTTAACAATTGAATTGTCATGTGTTTTATTTACCTCCCCCTGAACTGTAGGCTCCTCTTCATTAAGCTCTGTATGTCCTTCTTCATCCTCGGATTTATCTGCAGAATCTCCTTCCTTCAAAATTTCACCATTGTCTTCACTACTGCATTGACCCACATTAGAATTTACCAAGGATTCATCAAAAACTATGTGTGGAGATTCTTCAACGGTTTTAGAGTTCAGATTGTACACTCTATATGCTCGGGTGTTTTCAGAATAACCAAGAAAGATTCCTGGTTCACCTTTAGGTTCAAATTTATCAAGATCTCTTTTATCATTTATATGAATAAAACATTTACATCCAAAAACCTTGAAATGAGCAATAGAAGGTTTCTTACCCTTTAAGATCTCATATGGTGTTTGCTGGGTAGGTCTTACCATGGCTCTGTTAATTACATAACAGGCAGTGTTCACTGCTTCAGCCCAAAATTTCCTTGGTAGACCACCTTCAACAAGAAGTGTACGACCCATCTCCACTAGAGTTATGTTCCTTCTCTCCACAACTCCATTCTGCTCAGGTGTCCTTGGTGAGGAGTACCTATGGTTGATTCCATTTGACCTGTAGAATTCATCAAACTGTGAGTTTTCAAACTCACCTCCATGATCAATCAGAATGTTTTCAATTTTCTGATTTATTTTAATATAGAACTCCTGAAATTCTGAGAAGGCATCACTCTTATTAGATAAGAAATAAACCCAAGTATACCTAGAAAAGTCATCTACCAAGACAAACCCATACCTCTTCCCTGATAAGCTGACAGATCTGGTTGGCCCAAAAAGGTCCATGTGTATCAGCTCATAGGGTTTGGAAGACAGATTTTCTATTCTAGACTTAAATGACTTTCTAGTTATCTTTGATTGAGTGCATGCATCACAGATTTTATTTTCTTTCTTGAAGGAAACTTCAGGAAGTCCTCTAACCATGGCATGCTTATTTAGTTTGTGCAAAACAGTGTAACTAGCATGACCTAACCTACGATGTCATAAAAATGCTAAGTCTTCTCTACTGGCAGTAAGGCAAAGGTTAGTATGTTGAATGTCATCTAAATCTATCATGTATGTATTATTTATTCTTTTTCCAAAAAATTTGACACTTTCAGAATCAGGTTCAAAAACCTTGCAGCATTGAGAATCAAATAAAACATTGTATCCTTTATCACACAACTGGCTGATGCTAAGTAGATTATAAGCTAATCCTTCAACCAACATAACATCATCAATGCAGCAGGTAGAGCACTTACCTATTTTACCTGATCTAATAATCCTACCCTTTGTGTTGCTTCCAAAGGTGACAAGGCCTCCTAGTTTCTCAGTCAGCATGCAGAACTTGGCCTTATCTCCTGTCATATGCCTAGAGTAGCCGCTATCCAAGTACCACAAGTTGTTCTTGGCTGCCAGACATACCTGCATACACAATTAGGTAAAGAGGTTTGGAACCCAAGACTGATTGGGCTCCATAACAGATGAAATAGAAGCAAAGCAAGAAAGCAGGCTTTTCGGAATCCACATTTGTTTAAATGAATTTTGTTCAGTGGATTCTACAGATTTTATTCTGTTGTTGTTCCTCTTCTTATTGGCAACAGCATGATTATTGGCAGTTTTGTTACTTCTGTGCCAGTGACTTGGCCAGGGTGTGTTCACAAAGTTTTGGCCATAGTAGTTCCTGGGCTGGCTAAAGAAGTGTTGGTTCCTAGGTGTCCAGTTGCCATACCCATTTACCCAATTTCTAGTGTAAGGTCTTTGATATTGTGCAGCCTGATATGCAAGACCTGTATGCCTCCCTGGAGTTCTAGTCCAATCTGACCTGTTGAAGTAGGTTGACTGTGCATTGTGATAGGTCTGAACTTTGGGTTGGTAAAAATGTTTGGGTTGACTCCTAGCAGCATTCTGTCTCCCCTGCACCTTGGACCCTGCTGTCCTATTCATAGGTTTGTTTTGGGTCTTCTTCAGAGGTGGTGATGATGGTGGAGACTTAGTGACTTTCACCTAGGGTTTATGAGACTGTGTAGGTTGACCCCTAACCTGAGTCTGAGCCCTAGGATTTTGCTTGGATGTGCTAGCTCTACTAGGCTCACTGACTTTTTGTTTACCCTTTTCCTCAACACTGATCTTTTTTAGATTAGCAGCTTTATTCACATAAATGTTTGAATTCATGCTAATTAGAGGTCCTTTTCCTTTTTGTGCAACAAATGAAATAGTTTTCATTCCAAAGGTTTTAGTTGCACTTGAATTAAATCCTAGGCCCTCTTTTCTGAAATTAACTTTTGACCCTAACAAAGCATTTAGATTATCTGTTCCTTGGGTCATTTTCTCAATGGTTTTCAGCTTATCCTCATTGTCTTTCTGAATTTCATCAATAGACTTTTTCAAGCCTCACATTCTCTTCCCTAGTAGCTTTTAACTCATTTTTGATTTTGTCTAATTCAGAACATGAGAGTTTCAATTCTTTATTCTCAGAATCTAAGCATGCAATCTTATCAGTCAGAGTTATATCATTTTGCATGGAGTTAATTTTTCTTCTAAGATGCCTATTCTCTTTTCTGATATCATCTGCCTTATCAGCTATGTCATGATAAGCATCTATCCAATCATTGATAGTAAAATCATCGAATCTAGTGATTACCTCATCTGATTCCTCTTCTCTATCTTCTGAGCTTGTTGCTGTTGCCATGAGACAAATGGGCTTCTCAGATTCGGCTTCACTGACTGAACTACTACTGAAGGAGCCTTCATCTTCATCACTCCAGGTGCTAATCATAGCTCTCCTTTTCTTGTTTTTCTTCTTTGACTTGTCCTTGTATTTCTGATTGTCTGGACAGTCAGCTTTCAGATGGCCCGGTTTCCTGCATTGGTAACAGACGTTAGGTTCAGTTTTCTTAGCAGGTTTAGATTTATACCTTTTATCCTTTCGGCCGCCACTGTATTTCTTTTGGCCGAATCGTCCTGCTCCTTTTCTGAGAAATCGCCTGAACTCTCTGGTCATCATGGCCATCTCAGAACGAGTCATATCTTCTTCATTCGGGCTCTCCTCTGATGATGAAGAACTGCTGGAGCTGGATTTGTTGGAATTGCTTGAACCAGCCTTCAGCGCTATCGACTTCTTCTTCCTCTCAGCTTCTTCTGTCCTTGGCATATTAATCTCATATGCCATTAGCGAGCCAATCAGCTCATCAGCTCTTGTATTACGCAAATCCCTTGACTCCTTCATCACTGTAGCTTTTGTGTGCCAAGCATGAGTCAAGGACTGCAGAATCTTCCTCACCACATCATATTCTGTCTGAGGTTTCCCTAGACCTCTAAGACCATTGGTAATGACAGTCAACCGAGCATACATTTCGCTGATGGTCTCGTTCTGCTTCATCTTGAAGGCTTCGTATTCGGATACAAGAAGATTGGCCTTCTGGTCTCTTACTTGAGATGTACCCTCATGAATGACTTCCAATGCATCCAACATCTCCTTGGCTGATTTGCAGGCTGACACGCGGGAGAATTCGGTAGGGTGCAGAGAGCACTGGATGGCGTTTATGGCACTCCAATTCAGCGTGGACCTTCTGATCTCCTCCTTGGTCCAGACATCTTCATTCGGGGACAGCTCAAAAGGTCCCTTGCTGACAACCTTCCAGATATCGTAATCCTTAGCCCTCAGAAACACTTGCATACGATTCTTCCAGTATGCGTAGTTAGATCCATCGAAGAATGGGGGCTTAGTTGTTGAGTGACCTTCAGCTATCATCCCTCGAGCATCCATCTCTGCCTATCCTCTTCGGGCGATGAGTCCCTGTAGAAGAGTGTGGCTCTGATACCAAGTGTTGAGTTAGATGGACGCAGTCTATCTCCACGAAATGTGGATCTAGAGGGGGGTGAATAGATCTAATGCCTATTTAAAAACCAATGTAAGGTTCAAATGCGGAATATAGGCAAATCTGCTAAATCACTAACCCTGATACTAGATTTCAATAGAACCGAATCAAGCTCATAAAGTAAACAAGACAACCGGTAGCACACAATTCATAGACAATCACACAAACATAAAACACCCACGATTTTTAGGTGGTTCGTTCAAGGACCTACGTCCACCCCACACTCAACCGAGTATGGCTTACTGCTGCGCAGTACAGCTTGCGTCTGCTGGGCACTACAGCTTGGCCAACAACCGCTGATACACAGCTTCGCTGGGCACTACAGCTTGCCGACTAGAGGAACGGATCCTCTGCAACTGCTGGGGAAATACAGCTTAACCCGTCCAGTGGAGATTCCACTGCATATCCACTGACTCACAGCTTGAAGAAACAGGAATTCAGAAATGAAAGACAGAAGCAAAACGAAAATGAAAACCTAAATGGGAATGTAGCTCGAATGAGCAATGCTCAGCTCTGGTTTCTGAACCAAGAGACTGAGATACAACCTCTCAAACAAAAGCTCTCACAATCTCACTCTCTCGATCAAGCTCTCTCAACTCATCTCTCTTGATCTTCTCTTCTCATAGTGGATCGATGGCACTCTGCTGCTTTCAGACTGGCTATATATACTTTGCTCTCTTCAGTTTTTGATCAATCTACATCTGAACACCAAGGCTTCAATATATACTGGCAGCAGGTGGATAAGGGCACGTGGTTTCCACGTTTTCCCGCCCAAGGAATTCGCCAGATCCGAGGCAACTTTATCCACGTGTCATCATCTGATCACCTCGTCCTCCTGGGATCACGAGCCATGTCAGCAATCCCTGTAGAGAATCCCTATCAGACAGAGTATCGGATCATCAGCTGTAAGTATATTCATTGCAGTGTATAGACTTCGGTTTATAGCCGACGTACAGACATAAATGTATGACCTTTACAAGATAAATACAATGTGTATACTTGCTCAGTGTATGGACTTGTTTGAACGAAAAAGCAATGTATATACTTGAGGCATGAAGGCCAATGTATAGACTTGGCCACAGGCTGAACAATCAGATGTATAGACTTTGAGATCATTCAATCAGCCAATGTGTAAGACATCACGATGTATAGACTTCAGTTTATATGAAGGGCTGTACATACTTGCTGAATTGTAAAGCAATGTGCAGACTATGAAGAACCTCACCCAATGTATGGACTTTAGTGAAGTGAACGGATGTTCAGACTTTGAATATGAAGACCAATGTATGGACTTCGAATCTGAGGACCAATGTACAGACTATGAGAGCTAAGGCCAATGTATACACTTTAATAACCTGACCCAGTGTATGGACTTAACATGATGCACGAAGACACAGTCCAATGTACAGACTTCATGAACAATGCATGAACGAGTCGCTGTACAGACTTTGAATGAAGGTCCAATGTGCAGACTTGCCTTAGACTCTACATGAGACGTACCTGGCTGCACAGACTTTGACAGATGCATGAAGACAGACACTGTACAGACTTGGATAGCGTAAGACGCTGGAAGAGACGGTGGAGTCTGTATAGACTTTACCCAAAGCCTTAGACGTAATAGAGACAGACTGATGTACACACTTAGCCAATGCAATGCAATGTATGGACCTGTACAGTGAAACGATGTATAGACTTCACCAAGACACTGCATGAACAATATGATGTGATGTACATACTTTGAAGAACAGCATTCAATGTATAGACTTGATGAAACACTTACGAGTGTATAGACTTAGAGTGAAGCATGCAATGTATAGACTTTACGAAATGCTTGCTACAGTGCCGATGTGTAGACTTGAATATCATTCAGTAGCCAATGTGAAGACTTCTCGATGTATAGACTTTCAAAATGAAAGGCTGTATAGGCTTGAACAAAGAAGCAGCGAATGTATGGACTTCCAAATGGAAATGACGGTAAAGCGATCAGTGTATAGACTTCAAGGGAAACGACGGTAAAATTACCGATGTATAGACTTGAAGGAAAACGTAGGTAAAATTTCCAATGTACAGACTTCAAAGATGAACAGTTAGATGTACATACTTGGAAGATCACTGATGGCTGTATAGACTTTACTTCAATGTATAGACTTTGAAGTTCAACGAAGGATGCATAGTGCACTGTATGGACTTTCAATGAGACGCAAATTGAGACGATGGATGTATATACTTTCCACCGATAAATGTATAGACTTTGCAAGCCTAAGATGCTGAATGAGACGGTGGCTGAGACGGTGCAGCTACAGTGGTGTACAGACTTCATGAGACGCTCACTGTATATACTTACCACCGACAAATGTATAGACTTTGCAAGCCCAAGATGCTGAATGAGACAGTGGCTGAGACGGTGCAGCTACAGTGGCGTACAGACTTCATGAGACGCTCACTATATATACTTACCACCGACAAATGTATAGACTTTGCGAAGCATAGTCCATTGTACAGACTTTCAAGCCTGAAGGCCAAAGTGTGGACTTGCATAGTAGCTCAATGTATAGACTTGATATGTGTGCTTCGGCTGTACAGACTTCACTCTAGCAGGTAATGCAGCAATGTATATACTTTGAACTTGAACGTGCAGTGTATAGACTATGCAATGCACTGTGGATGTATGGACTTTGCAACGATGAGCAATGTATAGACTATGCACAGTCCAATGAATGGACTTTAACTAAGGTGGACAATGTACACACTTATAAAGATGATGCAATGCATTGACGCTGCAATGTATGCCAATGTATAGAGTTTCATGCTGCAAAGCACTGTGAAGACTTGTGAGTGTGTGCAGAACATAGTATAGACTCTGACTGCATTATGTACACAGACAACCTGATAAAAGCAATTTCATCAAAATAGGAACTGTTGCCAATCAATCAAAACAAACAATCAATCAAGATAAGGCGTTGCCAAAGAAATGAAGCAAATGCCAACATCATCAACACAGAGGAGTCACAACATTCCGCAGCTGTGGGCGCGCTTTCTACGGAGGGGTGTTTACTGGAGTCAGGATGTTAAGCACGTATGCCGAGGGGTGTAGGTAAAAGATCGGGGACCCAAATGTGGGCGCTTCTATTGCACTGGTTTTATGTTGTATGGGGGCCACGTGGGCTTTACAAATAGGCCAAGGGGGCAAAAGTACAACTGGTGCAAGCCGCAGGACAACTCCGACAAGTAGGTCGGTCCCCGGGTCATTGCGTAATAAAGCAGATATCCGTGTGTTTTACAGAAACTCTTTATAAAGAGATCGATGCGAGCTTGACTGCCTTGGTGGCTGGGGCGGACGTGGACTAGTGCCTGGTGGAGGTCGGACACGGCTCAAGGTGAGCGGTCGGGTCCGGGTCTTGGACGGAGAGTGTCGTCAAGCTGGGGAGTCGAGGTCGGCCCCGGGGCTATGGTTCCCGGGCCAGAGGTCCGACTAGACTCGAGTTGTTAATCTGAGTGGCCAACAGCCAGCTGGGGGGTGAGTAGTAGGCACGTGATTCCATGTCGGAACTAAGTGCGACATGATGGGGTGCGTTTCGTGACCGTAAGTTGGCGTATACGGGCGGACCCAAGATGTGGGTGTATTTGCCGTTGACATAGTCATCTTACATGTGACGAGGATGGACTTGTGTAAGATGGCTAAACGCCATGTGAGGGAAGTACATGCGACATACCCTCGGCGTGTGTGAGCCGAATAGCAAGCCAACCGCGTGTGCACTTATCTTCTCGCGTTCCTGACCCTTGCCGAAAGTCTCGGGAGTCTGAGGGTGCGACAATTAGGTCGGGGGTGCTTGTCCTTTCATCTGTGAGTCTGCTTGTTCTTGTATGCATGCATTGCCACTTGAGCTTCTAAGGGGTGGAATTTATAGGAATTTGAAGGGTCATGGGGTAGGGTTTAGGTGGACCAAGTTGAGGGTTCAACTTGGTCTGGGTAAACCCTAAGAAATATATTTTTTTTTATTTTTTCGGTGTGTAACGGAGTGGGGTGATAGAGTTTAGGCGGACCAGTCCAAGGGGCTGGTCTGGTCCGCCTAAACCCCTCTACGGAGGGGTTTTTTGTGTTTAAAAAATCTTTTTTTTAGTTTTGATGGGGTTTAGGCAGACCAGCCTGAGGGGGTAGGCTGGTCCGCCTAAACCCTCCCCCAGGGGAGGTTTGGGCGGACTAGCTTGGGCACCTTTTTTAATTAAAAAAAGTTTTTTTCATTGTAATGGGGTTTAGGCGGACTAGCCTGGGGGTCCCACCGCGGACTGGGTGGAGGGAGAGAGTGGGGGGGCGGCCCAACCTCTATAAAATTGGATTTTTTGTTATTTTCTTCCTACTTTGGCTAAGAAGAAAAGGACAAAAGGATACTAGAAGGATATTGGTTGGCTAGCCACGTGTGTGCAAGGGACGCGGGTGTTGACGTTGGACTTGCACGATCCTGATCTCCCATTGGTGAGTTCCTCGTTGTCGGATCCTTCCACGGCATGGTGTTGATAGATATTGCACGAAATCGGGATTGGGGAAGGTCGTGGGGCCTCTGGACTGAGAGGAGGCTGCGGCCCCCGAGGAGTTTGCCGTCTCCGGTGTCGCGGCCTTGCCCCAGGGCGAACCGGCCCAGGGTGAGCTGTAACCCTGAGGGATGGCCCCCGGGGGTCTTCTTTCATCGTCTGAGGGTGTCCTTTGAAGGACACGGGGTTCTGGGACGCTGGGGTTAGCCCATGGGGCTGTTGTCGAGTTGTAGTTGCCGCTCGCAAGCTGCTCAGGTAAATGCCCGGCACACCCCAGGTTGTCGAACAGACCAAGTAGGTGACCGGCGGGCCTTGGATTTGGCCTTGGGCTGAGAACGGGAGCTCATGGGAGCTAAAGAGAGGCATTTTAGGCTCATGGGCCGTGCCTCGGGCTACATGCCACGTTGCACGGTGGGTTGACAGGGTAGCCTCGGGTTGGCCCGAGAGCTACAGTTAAGTGGCTCATCGCCACATGTCTGAGGGTCAGGGCTGGCCCCGGCTTGCTGGGGGGTCGTTGTAGGACCCAATTAGGGTGCTGGAACCACGGGGCCGCCCGTAGTTTGGTGTAGAAGGGGTGGAACGTACACACCCACAAGGTGTTCGAAAAAATGCCGAACACACGTGTGTGAGCCGTATACACATGCTGTGGGCCTCCAAAGCCTGTGGTTGACTTATTTGGGTCTCCCTTTGACCTTGGAGGGTTGAAAGAAGGCATCCTGGGGCAGACCCATGGCCTTTTCACTGGGTGCCGCGTGGCGTGGCTTATAGTCGGGGAACCCCCGGGTTGGCCCGGGTGGATGTGTAGAACGCGGACAAAGTCTGCAACTGAGGGGTCGAGAGTGATCTCGGTTAGCTGCTAACGCTACCGTACACCTCGACTAGCAGGTTGGGGCCATTGGTAGGGCCCACTGGGTTGTCGAAGGGGCCGGGTAGCCCATGCCTTGAAGGTGTTCGAGGAAACTCCCGAACTCTTATTTCTGGGTTTTTTACTGCGGAAATGGCCTGGGTACAACATACAGAAAGCTGAAAATGGAAGAGACAAATTTTGGGAATAAGATCATGTAAAATGAGCAAGTGGCTTGAGTTGATGCTTGTCGGGTTTTAGTTTGTATAGTTTGATAAACTGAGGCCAACTTAAAATTTAAAAATCTTCGGTGAACTAAACATGACCAAAGTTGGTCTTGACCTAGTTTAGGTGTTCAGTAGATTCCAAATCAGTACAAAGTCTCACTTGCAGGCCTCCAGGTTTCAAACTCCAGCGTAGATCTGAGCTGTGATCCTCGAGTCTAAATTTATTCTCAATTTAGCCTGAAGGCTAAATTGGATTAACACATTGTTTTTTATTGTCCACATGCAATCCCATTTTTAAAGCTCCTAGGTTCTGTAGAACTTTCATGTATTCCTTTTTATCTTATATCCTTTGTGATTGGTTGGGATTGATTTAAAGCTTACTTCTATTGTGTTGCACCTTTCTTTATCTTGATTCTTTATCTAGCTTGGTAAAGTTTAAGTTATGCCTTAAGACATATAAGCTGAAACTAAGGTGTTAAATGTAGGTCCTGTCTTCACTTTTTGTGCCCTGCAGAATAGTAACTAGATTAATGATAACGGAATGTAAATATTTTCACTTTATGAAGCTTATTCTTCTTTGGACTCCACATACTTCACAGTAAATTTGCCACCAGTCTTTAACTTTATTAACAATGTTTTATATGCAGATATCAAAGTTCTATCTATGTGGATGAGTGCCATCGTCATAGATATGTGGTCAGTAGCATATGTGAGTCATCATGCTATTTTTTCTATCAAATGTTTGCTTATGCCATCGTCATAGATATGAGGTTAGTAGCATATGTGAGCCATCATGCTATTTTTTCTGTCAAATGTTTACTTCTGATCAAAATTAATGAACTTTAATATATCTCATCCCTTTCTCTAATGATGACATGAACTGCAGGAGAATCCAGACATAGTTGGCAAACAGGAAGATGCAGGTGTACAATTTGTTGGAAGGGATGGAAGTGGAAAAAGAATGGAGGTATCTTAAATGAAAATGATATCTTCTACTTTTCTACTTTTCTTCATATGACAAAAAAGACTTTCTTTGCATATTCCAAACAGATTCTAGAGCTACCAAATCATCCCTATTATGTTGGAGTGCAATTTCATCCGAAATTTAAATCCAGACCTGCCAGACCTTCACCTCCATTTGTAGGTAAGTCTTAGAGTGGATAGTCCACCTACTGCTTTTTAGACTATTTTGGCTAATGTGTTCTTCAAAACACATACGTTTGTCATTCTCACTTGGCTGCCTTCGCTGGCGCAAAGCCAACCTAGAAAAGTAAACTGCATTTAGTTGATGAACTAAATATTGAAGCACCCTTTCCTGATTGTTAAGTATGATTAACTGAATAGGTAGGTAATTGTTAATTACAAAAGTAAAATATGTCATATATATATACATGTATATGTATTGTGTGCATTCTTGAAACAAGAGAAAAGGCTGTTGTGTCCCTTGTGCTCTAATGATGGTGTGATGTTTTGATGATAGCAATATAATGAGTCACCACATTATTTTGATGAGAGCAACATAATGAGTCACCACATAAGAATGCATGAGTGATCTAGTGCTTGTTCTGCATATGCTCTCGGTGCACGTTTTCATCCTGCATAGGTCAGTGCATAATCTTGCTACTGCATGCATACATATAGTTAGTGCAAACCGCATCTTGTTGCATGATGTGTATTGCCTTGTGATATACAAGGTCAGTACAGAGTTTTGCTTAGACTGCATGTCTTCCTGGTGCATACTCTCATCTTGAACAAGCTAAGTCCGTGCATATGTTTACTGCATGAACCTTAAGTCAGAGTAGGGTTAATTGTCTAGGCCTGTGCATATCATAATTTTGGTTCATGCTGGCCATTAGTCGGTGCATGTTTTTCCTTTCGCTCATGCCAAGTCAGTGCAAGTCTGCATTTCACTTAGTGTCTTGTTTGTGTCTAAGGCATACACACTCGGTGCATACTTTGTCTAAGCCAAACCATACTCGGTGTATACTTTGTTTAAGCCAAGCCATACTCAGTGCATGTTTTTGGGCTGCGCTGCGAACATACATAGTCGGTGTAGGTTTTACACAAGCATACATACTCAGTGCATGTTTTCTTGCATGATCAAAGTCAGTGCATGTTTTCTGTCACATGCAAAGAGAAAAGTCGGTGCACATTTGGCTTGTGCGAAATCAAACTCGGTGCAACTTGCATATCATGCAATCTCATAGTCGGTGCAAGTTTACCTTGTACTAACCAGGTCTGTGCAACTTTAGTTGCTGCGAGCATATAAGTCTGTGCATACTTTGCATATATTCCACATCAAGTCGGTGCAACTTTTGTACTATGCACACAAAGTCGGTACATTCTTCGGTGGCATGTCTGTGCGTCTTTTTGTACCGTGCATACCCAAAGTTCGTGCACATCTTACATATGCAAAATGATGTCAGTGCATGATTGCATAAAGTCTGTGCAAGATAGGTTCTGGCATTTTACGTCCGTGAAGTGTCTGCACTTTGCACACACCAAGTCAGTGCATTCATTGCTTATGCACACACGTAGTCTGTGCATCTCTTAGCTCTGCACTCATATCAAGTCCGTGCATGATTCATCAAAGTCAGTGCATTGCTCTGTTTGGACATTCATTCTCGGTGTAGATTCCTGCTTATCAAATACAATGTCTGTGCTATCGTGTGTTTGACTGCATTAAGGTCAATGCTAGTTGCGTTGCATGCATACTAGAGTCGATGCCTGTTTGTCCCTGCTAGCCAGCCCAAGTTTATACTTGTTTCTGTTCAAGTATATGCATGCTTAGCATAATGCATCCCAGGTCCATACATGGTGCTATGGTAAGGTCTGTGCATCTTTTATACTTAACTAAAAGTCACCTATGCAACAGGTCAATAGCTCGTGTTCCTTAAGAAGGGCACGTGATCCAATGATGATCCTCATTCATAGATGCTGCCACGTGGATCCTTATTCATCCAGATTCTGACAAGTGGAAAGGGTCTCCTGAAGCTTCCAGGCGGGAGTGTTATCTCCACACGCCTAGGGCATGAGCGCGCATCTTCAGTCTGAGGAAGTATATAAGCCACCCTTCTGCAAGTCAATCAGAGACGACACTCCCGGGGAAAGATCAAGAAGAATTATCGGAGAGCAGAAGAAGAGAGAGTTCAAGAGAGAGAAAGAGAGAGAGAGTAGCAGAGAAGAAAAGAAACGAAGAAGAAGAAGAAAGAAAAAGAGAAAGAAAGAGAGAGATTGAAGAGAAGAAGAAGTTCACTGAAGATTTGCTCTACTGGACCGTGGATCAAATCCAGGCCAGTCAGCTCCTTGAGAGCCACATCTGCACTTCATTGTTTACAGCTTTCAGTCGCTGTTGCTTCTTGTCGTCTGTTTTCATTTTACTTTTCTTTCAAGCTGTTTGTCAGCAGAGCAAGCTGTGATGCTCAGCGGGCAGAGGAGGATTCCTCTGGACGGGTTAAGCTGTAAGCCCCAGCGGTTGCAGAGGTGTGGTATCCTCTGGTCGGCTAAGCTGTAACGCCCAGCGGGTCAAGCTGTGAGTCAGCGGTTGGCGAAGCTGTAATGCCCAGCTGTTCAAGCTGTTCGTCAGCGGATGTAGGCAAGCTGTGAGGCCCAGCCGTTAAGCTGTGTATCAGCGGAAGCCACACTCTAGTTGGAGTGTGGGGTGGACGTAGGTCTGCGGGTTGCAGACTGAACCACCTTAAAATTGCCTTGTGCACTGTGGTTTGATTGTCTCATCTGCTCTCGCTAGATGTATGTTTAGGCCGATTAATTTGTTCTTCCAATCTAGCGAGTGTTCCATTTGCATACCGCACGTTTGATATAGGTCTCGTGTGAGTTTCGTGAAGTCTGTTCTTATTATCAGTCTATTCTGCAGAGTTCTGAAATTTTGTTTGTCTGTCATCTTCTCGTCCTTCGTAGAGAGCATCCAGTTCGTGCTAATTACCTGCCCATATTGCTTCCGCGTCTTTGCCTTTCCACAAGTTTTAACTGGGCGTAATTAGTAGTTTTAATTGATTGAAATTTTTATAAGAGGGATTCATTCACCCCCCTCTGAATCCGGGCCTAGCTCACCTATCAGTTGGTATCAGAGCGGGTCTCTGTGCATTCAGATCCAACGATCTACAGAGGATCCGGCTACTTCCGTGGTGCATTTCATAGTGGGTCTGGTTTTGTTGTTTCCGGTGCTTCAGTCTCACTGAGTTGGTGTCTTGCTGTACCTCTGTTGATTCGGTGCTTTTCTCATCTCCTTCAATTGATCAAGTCATTTCTCGATGGCTCATCCACCGATCTTCAGAGGTGATGATTTTGATCTATGGCTGGAAAAGTTGCATCGGTATGTAAGGACAACCGATCCTGATCTTTGGAAGGTAATGACTCACGGTCCACACAAATTATCGAGAGATAAATCCAAATGGACCGAGAAGGATAAATTGAAAAACTCCATCAATTCTAGAGCATTGAACTTGATAAAAGCATCAATTGACAGAGCACTAATCTCATGTGTCTCATCTTGCAGGTCTGCCAGAGAAATGTTGAACAAACTGAAGGATGGCAGCTGCAAAAATGATAACCGATGCATGATGGCTCAAGGAAGTGAACATAGCAGCAATCAAGATGAAGAACATGACGATAATCAGGTAAATATATTCGAGAACTATACCCTGGATGATTGGATTGCTGCATACCATGAGTTGCTTGAGTCTCATGACCATTTAAGAAAACAGCATAAGAAGATGAAAAAGAAAATTGATAAAAATGATTTGAGTTCATCATGTGAAAATTACTTAAAAATAAATCAATCATATGATGCTTGTCTGTCTGAAGTTCACTCCAACATGAAACAAATATGTCTGTTGAAAAATGAAAACAAAAATTTGCTAATGATATTTCAAAAATGGAAAACCAGCTGAAGATAAAAAATGATGAACATCCGATGAAACTAGAAGAGTTGGAAAAGATTAATTCCGAACTGAAAAAATCGAGAGTTGAGAACAGTGAATTACATGAGAACAATAAAAATCTTGCCGATAGAATAAAAGATTTTAACAAAGAAAATTCACAAATCTCAATTGAAAAATCTGCTTGCAGCACTTGTTCTCTGCTAAAAGAATGCAATGAAGATCTTTATGGTGAGAATGAATGGCTGAATAAACTGATTGCTTCATCTAAAGAGGATCACATAAGTCTGCTTGCTGAGAAAATTAAAGTGGAGGAAAGAGAAGAAGAATTAATTGAAAGACTAGAGTCTGTATCCAATGGTGAAGAAATTGAGAAGCTGACCAAAGAAAATATTGAACTGAAAGCTGAAGTTGAAAAATTAAAATGGTTAAACACTGGTACGTCTGAAAAACTTCTCACCGTAGAAAAGGGAAAAATTGTCTGTGATGAAGAATCAAAAATTTTGAGCAATCTGGAACAAGAAATTGAGAAGTATAAAACTGCAAACAAAGTTCTAAGCGAATGCGTTAATTGCAGTGAACAGGAGATAGCCAGTTATGAACTTCACATTGTTTCTTTGGAAAATAAAATTCATGATCTGTAAAACTCAGCATCCGAGTCTGCTAAAAATAAAGGAAAAATGAAAGCTGTCATGAAAGGTGAGGATGATAATTCAAGAAAGGAGATAAGTTGCAGTTATGATGTCAAAGAAACTATTAGAAACTAGCTATACACCACTTTCGTGCAAAAGTCTGATATAGTTGGTACCACAAATCAATCCCCAAAATAAAATAAAAATCAGAAATCACCTTCATCATCTGTATTTCAGTTCAAGGCCCAGAAAAATGAAAAATAAAAAAAAATTGTTAAGAATAATCAGAAATTGAAAAAGAAGGGTCAAACGAAGAAGGTAAAGACTATTCCTGTTCATGCCCTAAAATCTGCTAGCTCAGTTGAATTTGAAGGGTCAATGCACACTGCTCATGCCTCATGTACTCATTCGCATGCATCTAGTCAGTCTGTTAGTAACCATGCCGCCAGGAAATCACAGGTGTCATGTCATTACTGTGGTAGGCATGGTCATTATATGGATGACTGTAGTGTAATGAAAAATGATGATATGATGCATGATAAATCTTTTACAAATCATCATCATGACCCCAAAAGAAACACGTGTGCTTCAAACCAACACATCATCTGTTATAACTGTAACAAACGTGGTCATAAAGCTGTTGAGTGCTGGCTTGGGTCTTCATGGGGAAACAATGACTCAAGAGGCAAGCACCTAAGGTGCTTCGAGTGTGGAAAGTATGGCCATACAGTCAAGGACTGTTGGCATGTCCAAGGAGGCCATGTTAATGACAAAATTTTTAAATTCTCTACCAAAAGACCTATGAATTTTTCATGTTTTAACTATGGCAAGTCAGGTCACAAGTCTGCGGAATGTTGGTTGTCAGACAATAAGAAACAAAATGTCTATGTGAACAGCAGGAAACTTCATGCTCACACTCATAAGTCTCAAGCTACTGTTGATGTGCATCATAGGACTAGAAAATCTTCTGTCTTATGCAGATATTGTGGTAGAATTGGACATTCCATGACTAATTGTTATTTGATGGATTTTGATGACAATGTTGCTAAAAGATTGTTTAGAACACCTATTAGGGCTAATACAGGACCCAAGGCGGCTTGGGTTCCTCCAAGATCGAAATGATTGTTTTGCTGCAAGTGTGCCTTGGAATGAATGAAAGGGGGTTAATAAGCCAAGGCACTCAAAATGAAAACCCCAGGATCCTATGCTTCAGGTCAGTTCTGAACACTCTATTTAAATTTCATCTTCTGAATTTGTGAGTTTGAAAGGTTTGAATTTCATGTTGATTTGATTCATGCTTAATTGAAATCCTCTAAAAACTTGAAATGAACCTGATGCTTTTGGTAGTCTTTCCCTCCGATTAAACTGCATGATTTTCTTTAAACATAAATTTTAAGACCATGTGCTATACTTTCACTGTATATCATGCACTTAGTCAGGGGGAGTTTGACTGGTTAAGTTTGATGTTATTGATGCTCATGATTAGCTTCACTGCATCTAGACAGGGGGAGATTTGTCAGATTCATTTGTTCCTCACTTCTGAATCCCTCCTGTTTAGTTATTTGAATCACTCTACTGCTCTCTAGTGGATAACCTGAATTTTCTGCTATTCTCCTCTAGACAAGCTGATCTGTCTGCATTCCAGACTCAGCTACTGAATTTAATCCAGCACAACTTTGATACTCTTCCCTTGCTATTTGTTGCACTGCCAGCTTACCATCATCCCTCACATTCTCTTTAGCTGGTGTGACTGATCCATTTTTGCTCTAGTGATAATAAGTTGTTCAGCTACTTTGATTGAACTGGTCTAAGAAATTCAAGTTGTGTACCATGTTATTAGTCTGAAAAAGGTAAAAGAAATTCCTATCATACAGGTTTAAGAATGACCATTGATTCAGACTGATATAAGTTTAATGTATTCTCAGATTTGCTCTTGAATGATTTGAAAATATCTGAATGTTAAGTTTTAATAAATTTTAACCACCTGTGTCATGAAAACTCTAGATTCACTAATCTGAAACCTGAAAATTTGTCATCAAGGCTTCTTTGGTAGAGATACATAGAGATAGCATTGTTTTTAAACATTAACTTGAAAAATGTTGACTAAAAGGAAAAATTGTATTCGGAGTAATGACTTGGTAACTGAGAAACTGGGTTCTCTATCAATGAAATAGAGTAAACCTATGTCATGAAGTTCCATAGTTATATCTGGTAAAAATGTATTGAAAATCTGACAGAGCAATGGCATGTTTGTGTTGAGTAACTGGGGAGTCCGGCCTCTGATCAAGGTGTCTCCTCATGTAAAAAGACACTCCTATTGCTAACTATGTTCTCAAAGTTGAGAGGCAATGACAGTCATCACACTGAGTAACTGGGTCACTTCACCTAAGACGTATTGTGCCTCATGTAAAAAGGTGTTGATCAACTTAAATTGCTAAGGGAATATTGTGCTTATTGAAAGAAAATTTCTTGCAAAAGCTGTCAACTCACATTTCTCTAAGTGTGTTTAATTTTGATACTATACTATGTAACTCTCAAAGTGGTCATTGAGTTCATTTGTGTAAGATGGACGGTGGTTGATCTTGTGTTCGACATGATTCGCTAGTTCAGGTTTATTAAAACAAAGATTCAGATATGAGTATTGAGTTTTGTTGTCAAATTTGGTATACATAAGATTTAAACCAGCTGGGTCACGTAGATTAATTCATAACCTCCTATGATAGGAGAGTCTTTACTTGTGAGGACTTATTATTGTGGTAACTGCCTCACAATTTCTTTTGATCAGGTTCACCTATGACAACTCAATCATTATGCTTACTCACCTGTTGGAGATCCTGTGCCTTGTTTGCTATTACTTACCCCTGCCCTTGACTACATCTACTTCATTTACATCACCAGTTTCACTCTCCACACTGTTAGAATCTTCCATCTTGTTTCTGTAACCCTGACGAATGACTCATGTAACCGGTTTTGGTTCTGTGGGCCTTCCACCTGCATTATTCTGTCCACACTAATGTAAGGTGCCACAACCAATCTTGCTTGAGAATTCTTGTGGTGGTGGTTACCTGAGTTAATTCCTATAGATACATCTTGTGCGAGCATCTTTGTTTTCCCTCATGTTCTCAGGGGGAGCTCTGGTTATTATATGTTTTAAGGGGAGAGTAGCTCTGCATGCATGTTGATAAAGGGGAGGAAATTATATTCTTTCCAAAAAGGGGGAACTTTATTACAATAGGCATTACTTCATTCTCTGTATGCTAAATTTATGGGGGAGACTAGTCGATGTATTCATGCTCTTGTTGCTTATCTTTTCTCTCGCAAACCATCTCCTTTTTGATTATGTCAAATGGGGAGAATAGTTTAAAGAGTCAGTGTGACTCATCAGTGTGGCTCATTTTGTCATTGTGTTGTCATCATCAAAAAGGGGGAGATTGTTGTGTCCCTTGTGCTCTAATGATGGTGTGATGTTTTGATGATAGCAATATAATGAGTCACCACATTATTTTGATGAGAGCAACATAATGAGTCACCAGATAAGAATGCATGAGTGATCTAGTGCTTGTTCTGCATATGCTCTCGGTGCACATTTTTATCCCACATAGGTCAGTGCATAATCTTGCTACTGCATCAATACATATACTTAGTGCAAACCGTGTCTTGTTGCATGATGTGTATTGCCTTGTGATATACAAGGTCAGTACAGAGTTTTGCTTAGACTGCATGTCTTCCTGGTGCATACTCTCATCTTGAACAAGCTAAGTCCGTGCATATGTTTACTGCATGAACCTTAAGTCAGAGTAGGGTTAATTGTCTAGGCCTGTGCATATCATAATTTTGGTTCATGCTGGCCATTAGTCAGTGCATGTTCTTCCTTTCGCTCATGCCAAGTCGGTGCAAGTCTGCATTTCACTTAGTGTCTTGTTTGTGTCTAAGGCATACACACTCGGTTCATACTTTGTCTAAGCCAAACCATACTTGGTGCATACTTTGTTTAAGCCAAGCCATACTCGGTGCATGATTTTGGGCTGCGCTGCGAACATACATAGTCGGTGTAGGTTTTACATAAGCATACATACTCAGTGCATGTTTTCTTGCATGATCAAAGTCAGTGCATGTTTTCTGTCACATGCAAAGAGAAAAGTCGGTGCACATCTGGCTTGTGCGAAATCAAACGCGGTGCAACTTGCATATCACGCAATCTCATAGTCGGTGCAAGTTTACCTTGTACTAACCAGGTCTGTGCAACTTTAGTTGCTGCGAGCATATAAGTCTGTGCATACTTTGCATATATTCCACATCAAGTCGCTGCAACTTTTGTACCATGCACACAAAGTCGGTACATTCTTCGGTGGCATGTCTGTGCGTCTTTTTGTACCGTGCATATCCAAAGTTCGTGCACATCTTACATATGCAAAATGATGTCAGTGCATGATTGCATAAAGTCTGTGCAAGATAGGTTCTAGCATTTTACGTCCATGAAGTGTCTACACTTTGCACACACCAAGTCAGTGCATTCATTGCTTATGCACACACGTAGTCTGTGCATCTCTTAGCTCTGCACTCATATCAAGTCCGTGCATGATTCATCAAAGTCAGTGCATTGCTCTGTTTGGACATTCATTCTCGGTGTATTTTCCTACTTATCAAATACAATGTCTGTGCCATCGTGTGTTTGACTGCATTATGGTCAATGCTAGTTGTGTTGCATGCATACTAGAGTCGATACTTGTTTGTCCCTGCTAGCCAGCCCAAGTTTATACTTGTTTCCGTTAAGTATATGCATGCTTAGCATAATGCATCCCAGGTCCATACATGGTGCTATGGTAAGGTCTGTGCATCTTTTATACTTAACTAAAAGTCACCTATGCAACAGGTCAATAGTTCGTGTTCCTTAAGAAGGGCATGTTATCCAATGATGATCCTCATTCATAGATGCTGCCACGTGGATCCTTTTTTATCCAGATTCGGACAAGTGGAAAGGGTCTCCTGAAGCTTCCAGGCGGGAGTGTTATCTCCACACGCCTAGGGCATGAATGAACGCGCATCTTCAGTCAGAGGAAGTATATAAGCCACCCTTCTGCAAGTCAATCAGAGACGACACTCCCAGGGAAAGATCAAGAAGAATTATCGGAGAGCAGAAGAAGAGAGAGTTCAAGAGAGAAAAAGAGAGAGAGAGTAGCAGAGAAGAAAAGAAACAAAGAAGAAGAAGAAAGAAAAAGAGAAAGAAAGAGAGAGATTGAAGAGAAGAAGAAGTTCACTGAAGATTTGCTCTACTGGACCGTGAATCAAATCCAGGCCAGTCAGCTCCTTGAGAGCCACATCTGCACTTCATTGTTTACAACTTTTAGTCGCTGTTGCTTCTTGTCGTCTGTTTTCATTTTACTTTTCTTTCAAGCTGTTTGTCAACAGAGCAAGCTGTGATGCTCAGCGGGCAGAGGAGGATTCCTCTGGACAGGTTAAGCTGTAAGCCCAAGTGGTTGCAGAGGTGTGGTATCCTCTGGTCGGCTAAGCTGTAATGCCCAGCGAGTCAAGCTGTGAGTCAGCGGTTGGCGAAGCTGTAATGCCCAGCTATTCAAGCTGTTCGTCAGCGGATGTAGGCAAGCTGTGAGGCCCATCCGTTAAGCTGTGTATCAGCAGAAGCCACACTCTAGTTGGAGTGTGGGGTGGACGTAGGTCTGCGGGTTGCAGACTAAACCACCTTAAAATTGCCTTGTGCAATGTGGTTTGATTGTCTCATCTGCTCTCGCTAGATGTATGTTTAGGCCGATTAATATGTTCTTCCAATCTAGCAAGTGTTCCATTTGCATACCGCACGTTTGATATAAGTCTCGTGTGAGTTTCGTGAAGTCTGTTCTTATTATCAGTCTATTCTGCAAAGTTCTAAAATTTTGTTTGTCTGTCATCTTCTCGTCCTTCGTAGAGAGCATCCAGTTCGTGCTAATTACCTACCCATATTGCTTCCGCGTCTTTGCCTTTCCACAAGTTTTAACTGGGCGTAATTAGTAGTTTTAATTGATTGAAATTTTTATAAGAGAGATTCATTCACCCCCCTCTGAATCCGGGCCTAGCTCACCTATCAAAGTCTTCGTGGACCTTTGCCAGGAATCCTAAGTTGTGTCCTCTTGAAGGGCCATTCCATAGGATCGGCTATGTGGAGATGAGCATTTATGACCTCACGCTATGTACTGAACTGAGACTGTGTGAGTCAGTGATGTTTGGTGACCTAATGAAGTATGCATCGCAAACCCTTATTTGGTATGCATAATGATGCTGCTAGTTGAAGAGAAAAAGACCTTTGGGAGTGACCCAACTCTGAGTTAGCAAGGCCATGCACCCAGTTCAAGCCGTTAGTTGCATGATGAAGTAAATTTGACATTAAAGGATCATGGCTTGATCATTCTCAAGTTGGTGAATTTCTCAGTTTTAATCAAGGAGTATCAAGAAACTACTTTCAAACTCTTGATTACTTTTTCCATGTTCTATTGTACCCTGAAGTTTATTAATCACGTTCTAGACTCACCTGCCAGAGTAAAGTTATTAGAGTCTCGTGTCTGCCAACAAACTCACATAAGGTTTTCTGACTATTTTGTTGGTGAGCACTTACAATGCCACTCACTATTGGACACTATTACCATGTCATGGCTCTTTTTAAGTTGTTGGTAAGTCTATCATGTTGGAACTTTGATATTTCTCTGCCCTTTTGGAGACATTTTAGATTGTGTTGGAAGACAAATAAATTGAGGTTGTATATCTACATTAGTATTCTGTTTGCAGATTTTTGGTATTAAAAAGTATTATTGTAACATAATATTTTCGTGAGAAATAGGGTTTAATTATGATTTAGGAATTTTGTGATATTATGTTTATTTAAAGATACAGCTACATTTGATGCTATGATCTTGTGCATACAAAGAGTCTATAGTCTATGCGGACTCTTGACCATTTTCATTATCGTAGTGTAAAGTTTGTGTGCTTGCTGCATATTCCTATTACAGTTAAGAAATTCAACTGTTACTATCTAATTGTAGTCTAATAATGAGACTACCGGTTTTCATGCATGCCTTATACTTGCAGCAACAGGGCAGTTGCAGAAACATCTGAATCAACTGCCCAATTTGAGTTCGCAGGTTCCATGATGGGGCCTCCACTCTTTTAACTAGTGTCAAGTTGAAGATCATGACTAGTATAAGCATAAAGTTTTGGACCCACCTAAGGAAAGAAATCTCCTCTTTTCTTTGGTAATGCTTTGGACTCCTATCTTATTGTTGGGCAGTACATGCAGAAGCTTCTTTGATTTCGGTAATCGGACAGGAAAATCGGAAGGTTGGAGCAGAGGAAACCCAAAAAAAAAGGGAAAGAGAAGGGATGTTCAAGAAAGTACTTCATAGTTCACCTACGAACCATTCCGTTAGAGGAATCAGGAAGCTTTCTGCTAACAAGTTATTGGTTCGATTAGCCAAAAAAAAATAAGTTATTGATCCAGAATTCTTTTCTTTAATAAAATATAACGTGTTTAACCTCGTCTGCTAAACTTCTCTTGTTTGCTCTTTCTGATCTTGTCTTCTTTCTGTAGGAATGTGCTAACTGTAATAAATGTGTAGCTCTTTAAAAACTTTTTGGCTTCTACTTGTATTTTGGATAGATGGCTTATGGGATTTTGTTTGAGTGCTCGCTTGGCTAAGGATGATTATAGATATGAATTTTTCTAGATGATGGCAAACATATAAAAATCATGAATCATAATTTTTGACATCTGACTTACTATTGTTCATAAATAATCATAATGACAGATTTTTTTGGGGATCTGAAGCTCTGAAGCTACAGGTTATGGACTAAACATATTTTTGAAAATTTTGTAGGTTCACCCATGCATGGCTGTTGTTCTCAATTTCAGTCATGGGCTTTATACTGTTTGGTTCAGTTCTACGCAGCTATGAAGGATGAACTGGAGCACATAAAACCATCGGCCAAGTTTATTTTGTTTAAATCAATTGTATTTCTAACTTGGTGGCATGGGGTAGCTATTACCATGTGAAACAAGACAGGTCAGCTTTGGCAATATCTCAGTGCATAACTATCATGATAGTGTAATTTTAAGAATGATAATTTTAGATGCCACATCTTTAAATATAAGTCTAAGTTTACAATATGTACCATGTAAACCTCTTTTGGGCCTTGTTAGATGATACTCTAAACTGCAATCCATACATACATTATTTTATGTCTTAAATAAATATAGGTTCTTTCTAGCAGTAACTGCCTGATGTGTTATGCTAGTCTCTTCCAATTCTTGCATGAAATGCATTGTAAAGTTAATTTTAGCGGCTAATATTCAATTTTATCTTAGGAGATATGCAAAAAAAAACCGGTAGAAGAAAGGCCAATGTCATATTCATTTTATGCAAGATGAGGTGCTATGAATTTCTTCATATCCACTACAATCATCAACAAAAGTGATAATAGGAATAGATGCATCTTTGTAATATTTTTTCATATTCGCACTTGATGTTTTGCTACAATTGATGTTATTCCTGATAAAGTAGGCCCATCCCAGTCTTTGTCAGTCGTTGATAGGCTCTTCTTGGGCTGCAATATTAGAGAAAAGAGATGGCCTTCATTTTCCTGCAGATTTATATATTAAGGGTACAGATTTATTTACTTTAGCTTAGTTTATTCCATATGAAAATTTTGGATCTCGTCTCAATTGAGATATAGTGTTCAGAAAGAAATGAAGAATGCTGTTGGGAAGTTTTTTAAAAAAGGCTTACATTGTGAGTTTCTCAATAACAATCTCTAAGAGAACTACACAATTGATGGCATCTGGCTTTACATGATGATTCTTAGAGGATTTCAAACTAGAGTTTGTATCGATATGTGCACCATACAGGCATACACCCTATGAGCAAGCCATATTGTATAGCTACTTGTTTGCTTTTGCATGCTTTAACTTGAGAATGTTTTAAAGAAATGGTAGGATTTTCAGGAGGGAAGCAAGGGTGTCAGATAGGGTTGCCTCTTTCATTGTATGCGAAGTGAGAGAGTGGGCACTGACTTTATGTAATCTGGGTCCACATAATTATCAATTTTTGGGCTTTTTGGGGGGTTAGCGGATGCCACATCATCTTGATGTGTAGAATTTTGCAAAGGGATTTTTGGGAGAGCCTTCACTATACTTGCACATCCCTTTTTCCTCTTTTATACAATTTAGTGGTACCAACCACTTTCAGGAAAAAAACTTGAGAATGTTTCTACAATTTTATTGTAGCATATTTCATATGCAATAATGTCAAGGAACCTTTATTTTGTTGCATATATTAGATTGTTGTTGTTCAAATCTGTTATGTTTTCATGTTAAAATACTATTCTTAGTATATTAGATATCTGGACAGTTCTCGGAAGAGTGCGTGTCGTTGTAAGACTACGACCTCGAAATACAGAGGAATTGGTGGCAGATGTTGATTTTGTTGATTGTGTTGAATTGTAACCTGAGGTAAGTATCAGTATTAATTTTGAGGTGACTACATGCTGCACATCTTTGAGCATGTTCCAGTTAATTGATTTTCGTATGTAGTATCTTGGGATCTTGCCTTAGTAACTTTTACTGACTTGCTTAATTCTTGGTTTGTTATCATTCATGGCTTAGCTTAAAAGGTTAAAGCTACGCAAAAATAACTGGGATTCAGACACGTATGAGTTTGATGTGAGGTGCTAACGGAGTTTGCATCACAAAAACACATATATGAAGTCGTGGCAAAACCAGTTGTTGAGGTATGTACTTTCAGAACATCTTGATGTCTTCAAGTTTTGCAACACCTCATGATGATCCATCTATAGAGATCTAAGGTCCCTCATTTTTTCTTTTAAATTTTTCCCTGAGAAAGAAGAGGAATTGGCATTGATTTATCTTTAAATTGTGGCCTGATTCTGAAAATTGTATCAACTCATTAGTTTGGCTTGTTTTTCACGTGTTTTTACTTTTCCTTCTAAACAAAATAATTGTTATAGTCAAACACATTTTTTATTCTGATTGCTCTAGGTGTGCAGTTGGAGAAATGTTTGAACATTCTAACTGAAGTTTCTTATTTGCTATAATTTTATCTACTATTTGTTATTTTTTTGCTTGGTATTGAGTGGAAGAACATCTGTAAACATTTAGGGCCGCTTTGATACGGGGTTAAGATAACCCAGCGGATGAGAGAGAGAGCGGGGCCCACCGCTCTCTCCTCACACACAGTCCGCTTAATCGGGGTCGATTAACTTACTCGACCCTCCAGGGTCGAGTAAGTTAACCGCAATCGGTTAACAAATGGGCCCTTAAACTTTAGTCAAGAGTTTAGGGAGTTTTGCCTTAACACAGCAAATCAAAAAACATAACTCACAATAACAATGTTCAAAATAGGCAAGATGTTAACAGATAAATTAATTAGTAGCTAACTAATTGCTTCCTTTGTCAGAAACCCTTTTGTTTGGCATGCCATTGTCACCGTTCATGCATTTGTGCATGTTATGTAGAAAGTGTATGGATGTCTCTAAAACATATTTACACATATATGGATATTAATTTGTTGCCAAGTAATTCCTTCCTCTATCAGAAACCTTTTTGTCTGGCTTGCCATTCTCACCGTTCATGCATTTTTCCATATTATTTGTCAGTGTATACATAGCGATGCATATATAGGGTTGTTGTCCCATACCATAAATAAAAAGTAAAAGTATACATGGTGTAATGCAGATCTTTCCCACCCCCAATTGCCTTGTATTTATCATATTTAAGACCCTGAAACAATGAACAAAAGCAAGTCAAACTTCTAAACAACTGTGGCAAGCTCATTACCCAAGCAACTCCTAATCTCCCCTATAACCATGAAGGAATTTTCCATTTATCTGGGCTTCCAAATGATAGCTCTTAGAAATGTAATATCCAAGAAGTGTATGTGGTATTATCTAGGTCTTTCTTCACTGTCACCTTGTCCTTGGTTCACTTAGATTTTTTTTTGTGTTATTATTTCAAGGATTATGCTTCCCAAAAAGAGACCAAAAGAGAAAAATGTTCTATCTAGGGCCATTAATAGTATAGAAAGTGGATATAGCTCATACGTAAGCTATGATAGTAACTTTATCACATCAATATGTTTTTTTGATAGTGCATGGTACCATTATATTAATGTAAACTTAGAGGAATTTACAACTGTGTCCGGAATACTCACAAAAACTACCTATACACCCCTATTGTAATGCCCGAGAATTTCTCTAGGAATTTTCTAGGACTAAAATATAATTATTATGTATTTTTGAAAAGGTTTAACGGATGATTAAGAAGAATTAAGAATTTATTAAATCTATTTTAAATGCCCTATATTTACCGAAGGGCTAAGCCCAACTTAAATAGACCCAAAGACCCAATTTCAAGACTTTTAGACCCAAGCCCATTAATAGAAACGTAAATTAGGTAATTTCTAGATTTAAAATGGGATATATACATCAATTAGGGGATAAATGGGAGATAATACGAAAATTCAAAAATTTTGGATCTTTTGAAGCCTGGCAGTCTATCGCGTGACCGCTAGACCCACCCTAGCGGTCTTGCTATGACCGCTAAGAAACCCCAATTTCATGAATGGAAGAAAACATGAAAAGCTTAGATCTTTGACGATCAAAACACCTTAGATCAAAGTTACATGGCGTGGAAGACTCTATAGAACTCTCTAGGGATTAACTCTACTCCAATTTAGGACTCTAGGTTCGATCTAATCCCTTAAACCCTAGGTGAACCCTATAAATAGACCCTAACTTCGACTCATGCGAACCCTAATGTTGGCTCGCGTATTTCAAAGGTAAGAAAACTCTATCTCAGGTTAGTTATTTAGAACTTTATGTTCTTCTTAGTTTTATCTAACTACCCTCAAATTTTCGTGCAAGTTGTTGGTTCGCAACAGACTGCACAAGAACTAGTGCGACGGTCTAGTGAAGATCTGGAAAGTAAAAGCCCAAATCGAGGTATTTAGAAATTAGTCCTTTAGAACTTTCTGTTTCCCTTCGTATCTTCTACCAACCCTCCAATTTTCATGGATTTAGGTCAAGAGGATCGGGAGATAGAGGGATGGGAAGTTACTATTTTGGCATAGGACGTGTAGGAACTAGGGTCTACTTCCAGTCAAAAATCCAAAGTCTAGGGAACGAATCAAAGATAGGTTATCTCATGAAAAGGCTAGAATAACATGTCAGGAGTAAAAGCCCTTTGATTTCATGAAATTCCATGCTTTCCACATGGAGTATTTAATGTTTTACTATCACTGCGCATCTAGGTTATTTCTGCATGCATAGTTCCTACTCTTAATAACAAAAATGATAATTCTAGTTTAAATCATGACTACCCATGCATCTCCATGTCTTAATATGATTTTATCAGGCCTTATTTACCTGTTGGCATGTTTTACCATACATCTATCTACCTTAGATTAGCATGAAGCTTGGTTTTATAGCTGTTTACAGTAGATAGGAAGAAACGATCTTACTGAGACCGCTAAGCCCTATTAAGCGGTCCTACGATAGACCGCTAGCACCCATAAAATGGTCCTCCCGACACCGCTTTCATTTTATGAGTTCTATATTACTGTTAACTCGAAACATAATGCAGAACAGCCTTATTTATCATATGATAAGCCTAGTTAATTAGGTCTTACTCCTATTTTAAGTATTGTATTTATACACTTGGTTTTGTTAATTGTTCATCCTAGTAGATTTCATGTTCTTTATACACTTTGGACTTATTTTAAACTTATGTTAAATTTAGGCTAAAACCATATACTCTTGTATTAATCTTAAATTTCATATGGATTATGGACTTGTCTAGTTTTGATTTGATCGCTGTTTTATTAAGATCTCACTCTCATCTTAAGTCTTTTCTTAAGTACATGGCACGTATTCTGGTACGATGTCATTAGATATACATTTGCACATTAAGTGCATAATCTTGGACTTGTGATCCTCTCCGTTAGATATTCCTTCCACCGGACTAGGTGATCTTGTTTCAAGGCCTCCGTAAAACTCGCGAGCCTGGGATTCCCACTAGGACGCCGAGCTGGTTGTACCCCCAAAACCCAATTGTCTAGAAAGTACTTTATCGATGTTTTATGTGTTCTGGACCTTAGCGGCTCTATGGACGACTGCCAGAGGTACCTAGCGGCCATTTACCTGACCACAAAGGACGCCTAGCAACCCTGCCTTGACCGCATGGTTCCAGTTCTTTCGTTTCATCGAATTGTTGTTAAACGATCTAGTCATGACCGCATAGATCCACATACAGTTCAGTAAACGACCACTATTTCTAAAAAACGGCCCTGATATGACCATTTTATACCTAAGTATTGATTAACCCATGGTTTGACCCAGGGGTTGATTTTCCTATGATCCTAGATGGTCTATTGATTATCTAGAACCTAACACTTTATCTTCAAAGCTATCTAAGGAATTATTGAAATTAAAGAATATGTCGTTATGCTGCCAAATTTTTCCATGGCATAACCTTATTCTAAATCAATCTTTCAACTCGTATATTCTTAATTGAATCATTCTACCTTGATATTTGCTATCATGAAACTATAGTTTGAACTTGTTACATTATTAGACATGTTTATATTTCTCGTTAAAGTAGCTTGATTTATAACTTGAAGATGCAAGAGCAGGCACGGACAGTGTCCAAGGGCTCCACTCTAGTCCCCTCAGCAGATAGCCGGAAACATACTATAAATCATAGGGTATGATGTGTTGTGCCCCTGGTTTTGATGATGACAACCATGAGATACGAATGATGTATTCAATTCAATGATGAATTAAAGTTTGATTCAATAATACTTTCACTTGATTTCATTCTTGTTTGCTAGAAAGGAACAGGGTCGACGCTGGGAGTTTAAAGCATCCACGCATCAGTTGAAGAAGCCTTCACCAATATCTTCACAAGTTGTTCCACTGCGTCAACGCCAAAATAGAGCAGCGTTGATGTAGCAGTTACAAAGGGAGAGCCAATGGCTTACTGGAATACTCTGATGCGTCAACGCTTTGATCAAGTAGCGTGAACGCAGTAGTTCAAGCATTCCTTGTTGCAGCCTCTGGAGTACCTTGGCAGCGTCGACGCTGCAGTTCGATGGGTCGACGCTGTAGTACGATGGATTGCCACAACTGTCTAAAGAGCAACTACTGAGTGGACACAGTTGCATCTTGCGTCAACGCACTCAGCATGAAACCTGAAGCTAGAAGAAGGATGCGTCAACTCCTTGGAGCAAGAGGGTCGACGCCATCTAATTCAAGTTGCAGGGCACGATAAGTGGATCCCACCTTCAGTCGTTATCTGCCACATCAGTCACAAGCGGATAAGGTTTCGTAGCTTCTACCACTCCAAAAGGTTCCCCACGTGAGCAATCATGAGGATAACAAGAAAATCAGGGTGGTGGCCCACCTGCCTCACGTGAACTATTTTGTGCGCGGGAAGACCATAAAATAGGTTCACCTGAGAAGAAAAAACGAGGAGAGGGCAAGAGCAGAACGAGTGAGGCGGACAGCAGAACGAGAAAGGCTGAGAGCAGAACTGGACGAAGGCTGCTGAAAAATCAGATCAGAAGATCATCGCGCCACCAAGACTCTTCTACATTCCAGACGGAGGAGATTCAAGGATCGAAGCTCATGCGTATGGACATGGATCTCTCTGTTGGTGATCTAAATTCCACTGCGTCCAAGTGCTGAAGTTTGATTTCTTAACTTTTAGTTTTCCTATTGTTTTTGAACATTGTATTCCTCTCCTTCACTAGATTTAGTGAAGAGAGGGTGATTCTGATTCAGCGGGCTGTGCTGAGATCAGGGGTGTCAAGGCTGTTCGCCTTCAAGCTGTTTGACAGCGGATCTGAGGATTTGTTCCTCCTTGTCTTCTGTTGGGGTAGTCAACAGTGTAGAGGAATTACTTCCTCGGTTTAGCAAAGCTGTGAAGCTTAGCAGGGTTCCTCACTTGTTGAGTGGGGAGGTGGACGTAGGTCTCCATTGGGTGACCGAACCACCTTAAAATTGTGGTCTCTTGTGGTTTGGTTTAATCTTCGCAATTTGTTCCTCGCTAGATGCATGATAGACATGCTCTCTGATTGGCTTGGTTCAGTGTTTCAATTAATCATCTAGGTGTGGTGCTTCTGATGTGAATTGCTCTACTATAATTTTTATAAGGTAAACCTATTCACCCCCTCCCCCTCTAGCTTGACCGTCCTCTCGATCCAACACGTGGTATCAGAGCGCCAGGCTCTCTTGCAAAGGTTTCACAGCCTAGAGAGAACTAATGGAGAACAGAGGACTCATGCCTGAGGGGTATGCAGTGAATAGGCCACCATTTTTTGATGGGACTAATTATTCGTACTAGAAAAATCGCATGCAAGTATTTTTAAGAGCGCAGGATCATGAAATCTGGAGAGTAGTGAGCAAAGGGCCATACCAAATTGAAGGCGATGAAGAACTCTGGATGAAGGAGCAAATTCGAAAGTCAAACGTAAATTGGCAAGCCATGAACATTATGCAGTGCTCACTCCATCCCAGGGAATTCTCGCGTGTATCCTCATGCTCCAACGCAAAAGAAATATGGGATAGACTCGAGGTAATCTACGAAGGTACCTCAGAGGTAAGAGAGACAAAAGCTAACATGTTAATTTCAGAATATGAATCTTTTCGGATGAAACCTGAGGAAAGTGTATCTGAAATGTATGCCAGACTAACTCTTCTTGTGAATGGTCTTAAAGGTTTGGGAAAGACCTATAGTGACTATGAGGTAGTTAGGAAGATTCTTAGATCCCTAACTCCAATCTGGCATACCAAAGCCACGGTCGTTGAGGAATCAAGGAACCTTCCCACCACCAAACCAGATGAGCTAATATGTTCTCTTATGGTTTATGAACTGAACTTAAAAAGAACAGATGAGGACATGAAGAAGAAAAAACCCCTTGCATTGAAGGCTGGTTCCAACAGCAAGGAAAGCTCAGATGATAGTCAATCACCTTCATCTGATGATGACTCAAGTGAAATAGCCATGCTTACTAGAAAATTCAGAAAATTCTTAAGAAAGGGAGGTAAGACTGATAGATATAAAGGATATCAAGTAAGAACTAGCTCAAAACTCAAGCCAGAAAATCCTAAGAAATCTGATAAAGTTGTTTGCTACAAATGCAGGAAACAAGGACACATCAAGTCGGAGTGTCCTGAGAATGTGAAAAAGACACAGTCAAAGTGGAGAAACAAAAAGCCCAAGGCCATGCTAAGCACTTGGAGTGATGAAGAAAAAGATGAAGATGAAGAAAGCACCTCTGAAGAAGAAAGCGAGGTGAAAATGTGCTTCATGGCAAATGGTGATGATCAAGTCGAGGTAACCTCTCCCTTTGCAGATTTCTCTTGTGATGATTGGGAAGAAGCTTTTAACGAATTACTGGATAAGTATGAAGGTGTTAAAAAGGAAAATAAATATCTAAAGAAAAAGAAAACTCAAACCAGTTAAGAAGATGATTTGAATGAAAGAGTCAAAATGCTAGATGCTGAAATCGTGTGTCTAAAAAGGAACTTGGAGGAAAAAGATGAGTATAAGAAATAGCTAATTGAAATAAAGAGAGAAAATGATTTTCTATGAAGATGCATGATGAATTGAAATTAAGAATGCAGAAATTGGAGAAAGAAGTAAAAATTGCTGAAGAGAAATATGAGGCCATTTGTGGAGTCAATGCAAAACTTCAAGAAAATCTGAAGAAATTAGAGGAAGAGAACCTAAGCAAGCAAGCATCCCTCGAAAAAATGACACAGGGTAAAAATAACATTGATGATGTTATGGGAATTAAGTGCAACTTTGGAAAAGAAGGGCTTGGATTCAATCCTACTAAAAAGAAAGAACTGGGAACTAGATTGGTGACATTTGTCTCTGGGAAGGACACATCTGAAGAGAGGCAAATGGATGAAAACAAAAAGGATGAGAAGAATGAGGAAGGATCAAAACAATCTAATGAAATAAGAAAAGAAAAAGGAAATGAGAAAGGGAAGGCAACATTGAATTCTAACAAACAGAAAAGCACATTTATGTTCAAATATGCCTCTTCAGGTCAATATAGGAATCCTAGATTTGATTCATCAACCCAACAGCAATCTTATAGAAGATCAGAAGGCTTAAGGCGTGGTAGAAGTCAACCGCGTCAACGCACTGCTTACATGGCGTCAACGCACCTAGCCTTCCAGAAAGGGCATTCGGTCAGAAATACTCAGATGCGTCTACACAGTCACTACCATGAGTCAACGCAGTACATGTACCAGAACCCCCATGATAGATATGGTAGGTGGATGAGTCAACGCAGCAACACTAAAGGGTCTACGCATTCAACTCTCAATCAACCAAGAAGCATGCATTCATCTAGAGTCCTTAAGTCAAATTTCCCTAGTACTTCATGGAGTCATAACTATCAATGGCACAGGAATAATCACAAGTCTGTCAAATCATTGAACTTACCATATCAAAGACCCTCACAACAGCAACTATGGATCCCCAAGAGCTTGATATCCTACATGAACACGTCCTATGGTTTGAAGGGACCCAAGTATATCTGGGTTCCAAAATCTCTTGTTTAATGTGTTTTGCAGGAGTGTCTTGCAGCTGTACATAATAGGTGGTATCTCGACAGCGGCTGCTCAAGACACATGACAGGGGATAAAGCAAAATTCTGTGTCTTGATGGAGAAAGACGGGGGTCATGTTACATTTGGAGGAAACAATAAAGGGAAAATTATTGGAAAAGGTAAGGTAGGTAAAAATCCTTCGAATTTCATTGATGATGTGTTACTTGTTGATGGCTTAGAATATAATCTACTTAGCATAAGCCAGCTGTGCGATAAAGGAAATAAAGTTGTGTTTGATGATCACACTTGCACCATTTTAGAGATGAGTTCTGATAAAGTTAAATTCATTGGAAAAAGAATAAACAACATGTACGTGGTAGATTTAGATGACCCTCCACATAACAATCTGTGTCTTGTTGTGAATAAAAGTGAACTTGCTTAGCTGTGGCACCGCAGACTGGGGCATGCTAGCTATAGTGTCTTGCATAAGTTAGCAAAGTTTAACATGGTGAAAGGTCTGCCAGATGTATCATTTAAACGAAATGACAAAGTTTGTAGCGCATGCACTCAAGGTAAACACACCAGAAAATCATTTAAGTCCAGACTTGAAACTCAATCATCTAAACCTTTTGAACTCATTCATATGGATTTGTTTGGACCAACTAGAACAGCTAGTGTGAGTGGAAATACATATGGATTTGTTCTAGTGGATGATTTCTCTAGGTTTACTTGGGTGTTCTTTCTAACTCACAAGAATGATGCATTTGAAGAATTTCAAGCATTCTTCAAGAATGTGCACCAGGATGGTAAGTTTGCCATTTCATCTATCTTGTCATATCATGGAGGAGAATTTGACAATTCTAAATTTGATGATTTTTGCAGAGTCACAGGAATTTCACACAAGTTCTCATCTCCAAGAACTCCTGAACAAAATGGGATTGTGGAAAGAAGAAATAGAACCCTTGTGGAGATGGCAAGAACTATGCTGATTGAAGGACAACTCCCAAGGAAGTTCTGGGCAGAGGCGGAAAATACAGCTTGCTATATTGTGAACAGGGCAATGGTAAGACCTCAGTCCAAAAAGACTCCATATGAATTAATGAAGGGTAAGAAACCTTATGTCACTTATTTTAGAGCCTTTGGATCAAAATGCTTTGTTCAAAATAATGACAAACGGACGTTGGACAAATTTGAACCTAAAAGTGAACCGCCATCCTTCTAGGATATTCTAGTAACTCTAGGGCCTACAGAGTCCTAAATCTAAAAACACATGCTGTTGAAGAATCACCTCATATTGTGTTTGATGAAATGAATGAAAATTCTAAGATTGAGGAATTATGTAGGGATGAAGATGAAGGGAATTTCTTTAAAGAAAAGGAAGAACATAATCTCCAAGATGAAGAGACAAGGCCAAATGATAATCATGCAGAATCAACCCACCATGGTGATTCAGGTATAAATGAAGGTAACTCTCTAACTGATGTCAGGATGCTAAGGGATCATCCTTTATCCAATGTCATTGGTAACTTGCATGAACCTGTTAGAACTAGATTTCATTTTAGAGGTGTTGAGGAAATGGATAATCTAGCCCTTGTCTCTCAAATTGAACCAAAAAATGTTGCTGAAGCATTGAAAGATAGTAATTGGATAAACGCAATGCATGAGGAATTACATCAATTCAAAAGAAAAAAGGTGTGGTATCTTGTGCCAAGACCCAAAGAGCTTTCTGTAATTGGAGCTAAATGGGTCTTCAGAAATAAACAAAATAAAAATGGAATGGTAGTTAGGAATAAAGCTAGGCTGGTAGCACAGGGTTATAATCAAGAATTTGGCATTGACTTTGAGGAATCCTTTGCTCCAGTAGCTAGATAGAAGCCATTAGATTATTACTTGCTTATGCTTGCTATCATGGAATAATGTTACATCAAATGGATGTTAAGAGTGCTTTTCTAAATGGGTCAATAAAGGAAGAAGTTTATATTGAACAACCCCCTGGTTTTGAATGCACAGAAAATCCTAACCATGTGTACAGATTGGACAAAGCTCTTTATGGACTCAAACAGGCACCTCGAGCGTGGTATGATAGACTCAGCTCGTACCTCATAGAGAAAGGCTACTCTAGAGGTAAAGTGGACCAAACTCTGTTCACCAAGGTAAGAAATTCAGATATTATTCTGGTTCAAATTTATGTTGATGATATAGTTTTTGGTTCCACTAAAACCAGCATGTGTGA
Source organism: Amorphophallus konjac (assembly GCA_022559845.1). Taxonomy (NCBI): domain Eukaryota; kingdom Viridiplantae; phylum Streptophyta; class Magnoliopsida; order Alismatales; family Araceae; genus Amorphophallus; species Amorphophallus konjac. The sequence goes on from CM040129.1 coordinate 46,644,239, forward strand.
GGAGTTTGCCAGCTTAATGACCACTGAATTTGAAATGAGTCTAATGGGTGAGCTTAAATTCTTTCTAGGTCTGCAAATCACTCAGAGCAAGGAAGGATGTTTCATCAACCAGGCAAAGTACATCTCTGAGTTGCTTAAGAAATACAAAATGAAAAATCTGAAAGCAATCAGCACACCTATGAGCACCACTACAAACTTGGATGCAGATCTGACAGGTAAACATGTTGATGCAAAAACATATCGAGGTATGATTGGATCACTCCTCTATCTTACTGCATCTAGGCCAGACATTCAATTTTGTGTATGCATGTGTGCTCGTTTTCAATCTGATCCTAGAGAATCCCACTTAAGTTCTGTCAAGCGTATCTTTCGATACCTTGCTGGAACTCGAGATTTAGGGATTTGGTACCCTGCATCTTGTTCTTTTGATCTTGTATCCTATTCAGATGCAGACTATGCTGGATGCAAACTGGACAGGAAAAGCACGAGTGGCTATTGCCAAATTTTGGGAGGATGTTTGATTTCTTGGGCTTCCAAGAAATAACACTCAGTGGCACTATCCACTGCAGAGGCAGAATATGTTGCTGCAGGGAGTTGTGGTACTCAAGTGTTGTGGATCAAACACCAACTCCAAGATTATCACACTGATCTTGGGTGTGTCCCCATATTGTGTGATAACACAAGTGCCATAAACCTGGCCAAAAATCCTATCCAGCACTCTAGGACCAAACACATAGAAATTAGACACCATTTCTTAAGAGATGAAGTGATAAAAGGAAACTTTAAACTCATATTTGTTGAATCACAATCTCAATTGGCCGATATTTTTACCAAGCCTCTGAACAATGATAGATTCTCTTATCTTAGAAGAGAGCTTGGCTGTGCAATTATAATATGGATGCCTGATTTGTGTGCCTGACTTATCTTCTAGAATATGAATGATTAAACTTGTCTTGGTTTGAAATGTATCTGTCATAAACTCAGGGGGAGCTTAGTCTTCTGTGCTTGGTGTGTCTATCTTTCCATCAATAAATTCACAATGAATACAGTTTCAGCAAGATACTCATTTTATTGGCTGTTATAATTTCATTCATGCATGGTCTGAGGGGGAGTTAGCTTCAGATTACCTTCTCGGTGTCAAAATGATGAATAAAGTGCAGAGTTGTTATTGTTGGTTGGTTGTTTGAGTTAACGCAGTGTGGAAATAGGGTTAACACACCAGATAACTTACTCTTTGAGAACCTGGTGTGAAGTGTCTCTGGCTGGTTGAATGAGTTGACGCAGCAATGAGACTGAGTTGACGCTATGGGCAGTTGTTTTCGGAAACAAAACCATTCTATGAGCGGCCTTGATGGATGAGTTGACGCAGTAATAAGGCTGGGTCAACGCAGTAGTGTTATATATTCTTCTTTTGGAGACTTTCCTATCTCAAATCAACTTGCTCTGTTCATTTATCTCGTCCCTTCCGTTTTTATCTCTCAATAAAGCCTCCTTGACATTCTTGTATGAGGGAAAAACTCTAGAGCACTGAGATATGTAGACGATGTCTTAAATTCAGGGGGAGTTACAGTGAAAATTCCTTTTGAGTATGAGATATGTTCTGAATAGCTCTATGAAAAGCTAATGATAGAAGTTCTATAATTCTTATGGTGTTTGAATTCAAGAACTCTTGAACCCAATAATGCACTATGTATGGAATAAAAGCTGAAAAATTTAATAAAACCAGGACCTTATCATCTCTCAAACCTTATATTGTTCAACAGTAAAGAAACCACTGTGTGTAGAGGAATTTAATATTTGTATTGGTAATAAATGCAGATATTGAGTATAAACGCTGAAGAAACAATCTCTTATATATGTTATAAAATGCAGAGCAATGGTAGCTATTCACTCAGAAACTAGCCCTATGCACCAAAGAAGTGCTAAAGAGCAAGTCATGAGGTGCGCCACTATCTCTGTCTTCAAGTGAAAAATAAATCATTACAGAGCAATGGTAACTATTAACTGAGAAACTACCTTCAAGCACCTATGAAGTGCTGATAGGCATGTCATGACGTAAGTTGCCAACTCTGGTCCGTCTATGCAGAATAGTTTGCTATGCTGAGTAACCGGGGACTCGGGTGTCTAATAAACATGTGTACCCGTGTCAAAAGGCTAGTTATACTTGACTGCAAATGGAAACGTAAAAATAAGTTGAAAATGCTGCAAATGTGAAGAATAATAAAACCATGTGAGTGTGATTGATCTGAAGCTCGTTATTCAACTGAGTCTGTTATCAATGCCAGTTAAATTTCTCTCTCTCCAAAAGGTAACTTGAAATTGACAGATATAAGGAACAGAAATGAAAATGGTTCTAGTGTGAAAAGAGTTCCACTTTTTCTCCAGGCCGGTGCCTTTGGTGGTTCATGGTTTTTAATTCAATGCTTTAAGATTATTTCTTCTCTTTATCATTAATTGAATTGGAGCCTATTTACACATCTCTCTCATGGGAACTCGATCTGCAATACTTAAAAATCCTTGAATATGAGCATCTATACTCCCTATCTCAGTATCTTAAGAAAATTCCTTGTACAGATGACTTTCTTGCTACTCTTCTTGCATATATTCATTTGTTTCTGCTTCACTGCGTCGACGCTGTATCCCTTGGCGTCAACGCAACGATTCCAGAACCATTTCCTTCTTTTTCCGGTTCGCGAACTTGAACCGGCTGAACCGCTCACTAAAAAGGGTTTCGAAGCTCCTTTAAAAGCGGAACGTGACCGTCGTTTGTCTTCATCTCTTTTGAAAGCCTTTGTCGTTCTATCTTCCGTGCTCTCCAAAACCCTTTCCTGTTTCATTCTTCCTCATCCCGCTGCCATGGCTCCTCCGACATCCACTCACAAGGGGAAGAAGAAGGCAGGGGATCATCTAAGAAGCTCAGCATCGGCCGAAGACAATGTGGAGCCCCGCTCCAAAGCTGCTCACGATAAAGGGAAGAGGAAAGAGATGCGTCCACGCGCTCCGAGCCTGCCAACCAAAAAGAGAAGGGAATCTGATGTCAGGTCAGACAAGAAGGGTTCATCTTCAAGTGCGGCAACGGGACAGAAAGGTGCAGACAGCTCTCTTACCGTCACCGTGGAAGAACCTCTGAAGGTTCTTATTTCCCGGTATATTGCTGCTACCGACCATAAAATGCTTGACATTTTTCCGGAACTGTTTCCTACCTTGGACTATCAGGGATGGTGGTCTTTTGTTACAACCCACAAGGTATATTACCCCACCCTGGTCAGAGAGTTCTACAAAAATTTTAAGTATGAACCTCACGTTCCAAAACTCACATCAACTGTCCAGAATGTTAGTTTTGAATTATCAAATAAATTGTTTGCCAGAGCCTGGAAAATCCCCAAGAATGGAGTTCAACTACATAGCTTTGAGTATGATGAGCATGAAGCTTATGCTCTCCTGACTGATAAATCGAGTGATCCTTCCGATGTCAGGGAAACTTATTTATCCAGTCTCAAAGCAAATCAATTCCCTCCATTGAATAGACTGCTCCACCACATTTGCACATCAATGATCACAACACAGAGCAGTGGTAGGGAAAGGGTGACTGAGATGCAGAGATTTCTACTTTACTATATGCTGAAGAGAATACATATTTCCCTGCCTGATGTAGTTATTCAAACTATGGGGTCATGCTTGACACAATCCAGAACACTTCCATATGCTGCTCCCTTGACTGCTATTTTTCAAAAAGTTGGAGTAGACTTTGGTTCTGAGAAGAAAATAATCATCCCTCAAGGGAATGTTTACACACTTTCTTATATTCAGAACTTTATGGGTTTTAAAGTCATTGATGGTAAGCCAGTTCGAATTCTTCCTAGTCAGAAAACAGCTCCATTAGAAACAGGTCAGGCATCAAGAACAGGCACTGCGGATGCTAGTCACGTAAACAGGACAGAGGTACCAATTCCTCATGTGGTGAGGGAAGAAAGACAAGAGGGTAGTTCAGCAAGAGGAGAGCATGAGTTTGAGGACACGTTTGCTCGATCATCAAGCCCTCAGCTGGAAACTGGGCAACCTAGTGGCACTGCACCTACATTGGAACCCCTTATGACTGGAGCCATTAGAATTTATAGAAGACCTTTTCCAACTTCTGATGAAGCTCCACCTCCAGCCACTGTTGAAGAGATGTTCGCACACATGACTATGATGCTGCAACGTCAGGATGCAAAAATGGACAAGTTAATGGAGTTTACAAATTATCATCTCAACAAACTGACTTCTCGGATTATCCAATTTGAAGTCTCTGTCTTATCCGAGTGGCAAAAATTCTTACTCACCAAGATGTGGTGGGGACACCGGGCCCAATGCTCGGAGCCGACAACGCACCGTCACTGCACCAAGCTTATGGCTCGGCGACTCGTTTGAAGACTCGGCGTCCTGAGCATAATATTTATTTGTGTGTATTTGTATTGTACGTATTTGTGTATTGTGTGTAAAATACATGTATTTTTACTTTCGTCTTATTAGGCTAAGTCATAGTCAATAAACATGTGTGTTTTGTGTATTTTATTTGGTTAAAACCTCCAAGTCAAAAGTTTGGTAGGTAAGCTTGTTTTATTAGGCTAAGGACATATGTGCTATTTGTAAAAGATTGTGGGTGTGGTTGCTATAGCCTCCTCCTATATAAAGGGGGGCTCATGTATTGTTTCCATATGATGAATTGAAGAAAGAGTTGCTTGTACGTGAGAAGATTGTTCTCTTCTTGCCACCTCCCTTCCCTCATTCTCTTTTGAGTGTGAGTGTGTCGCCCGGTGTGAGACCGTCCGGCGTGAGGCCGAGTTGTGTGAGATAGCAGTTATCTGTTCCCGTCTTGTTCGCGTCCCGGAGTGCCGTCGATCCATTCCCACGTCGCTGCCGCGTCAAATTGATATCAGAGCCCAACAACGGTGCCTCCGACGAGCCCGACGTCCCCGACGTCTCTCTCTTTCTCTCTCTAGATTGATAGAGTGAAAAAAAAGAAGAATAGCAGAAAAAATATTGGTTGAGAGGAGTTTTGGAAAAAAAAATATAGAGAAAAAAAAATTAGTTGAGCTCCGTTGATAGATGTATTGGAGAAGAAAAGAAAAAAAAATAGAGAATTTTTTTTTTTTATCAACCCCGCTTGTTCTCTCTCCCTCTCTCTGCTTTCTCTCTCCCTCGTTCTCTCTCTCTCGGTTCTCTCTCTCCCTCCTGTACTTTCTATCTTTTTCTCTCGTATTCCCTCTCTCTCTCTGTTACCCTCTCTCTCCTCCCAACGCCCGTGAGCGCCTCTGCCGCCGTGCCGCAGCGCCCCGATCGTCGAGGCCACCCACCCGCGTGCCGCAGCGCCCCACCCCACGCGCGACACCACCGCGGCCGCCGCCCTGCTCGCCTCCGGCCTCCAACGCCCACCTCCGGACAGCCTCCACCGCCTGCACGCCCATCGCGCTCGCCCGCATCCCCTCACTTTCGCCAACCCCCAGAACCCACCGCCGCCAACGCCCCCCCCCCTCGGACTCCCTCTCACCCTGTCAACCTCCCACCTCCATCTCTCTCCCTCTCTTTCACCCACGCCACTGTGCACCCCCTCCGGCCGACTTCCCCCACGAACCGCCCTACGACCTCCATCTCCACGCCGCGAGAGCCCCTCGCCCACGACACCAGACGTCCGGCCAACCTCCGTAACCCACCTCCTTCTCCCCAGCCGCACACCTTCACCTCTCCCCTGAGCACGCACACATCCGCGGCCACACACGCCCCTCTTCCGGCCCCGTCTCTCTAACCCATACACACACACACGGCTGCACCAACCTCTCTCCCTTCACCCCACCTCCGCTCGAGTCCGTCCGCAACCACCGTCGTGTCCCTTGCTTCCCTCTCACCTTCTCTCTGCTCACCGCGCCCGCACAGGACCTCCCCTCTCACCAACCCAACCCCACCGAACCGACCAAGTGAAACCCGCGGTCAGCCGCTTGAAGCCTTGGCGTTTGTGGACTGCGTGTGACGGCAGCAATTATGTGAAGAAGCATGTGCGTTTGTTGGCCTTAGATGCCACCTCGCCTGCATGTCGCTGAGCCCACAGTGTGAAGAGCAGCCCAGCCGCTCACGTGGAGACTCTACCGCAATGGCCGTTCTTGTGAAGAAGAGCTATGCTCGTGCCCAAGCCCAGCATAGAAGTCCATGGTGCCGTTTGAATCCCTTCATGGCCCGCGTGTTAATCATGGCCCCAGCCGACTTGAAGCGTGGAGCCCTTGCTGCCTTGCGGCTTAGCCGCTTTTCATGCTGAAGACCCAGTGAAGTTGAAGCCGCCACCTTGGCTGTCTTCGCGTGGAGTTGTCTTGGCGTGGACACATTCACCCACGTGAAGTCTTGAAGCTGTTCGTGAAGCCCCTGGTGTGGAAGCCTGCCAACCAAGTTGGACGAAATTTTTTTTTTTAAAAAAAAGAGTCATAAAGAGAGGGTGAAAAAAAGTGTTTGAAAAAAGGAGTTTGAAAAGTCAAAAAAAGAGTAGGTGAAGGTTGAAAAAAAAAGAGATTAAAAAAAGGAGGATAACATTTGTTGAAATATATATATATATATAACTATTATATATATAATATCAAGGGATATATATATATATATATTCATAGTTATATATCTATATCTATATATATTAATTGGAAATTGTGGCACCACAAGTCAACAACAATGGCCTGATCGGCGCCAGGGTCACCCGATAAGTCGACAGAAGATCCATAAACTACGGAACGTACGTGCCACTGAGTCTCCCTGCGTGGAGAAGATTGGATTAATTTGTTCCCCTGCGTGGGAAAACTTTCAAATTGAGTGGTTTTGTAATAAATTAAATCCTCCATGTGCGGAGTGAATTCATTGTAACCACGAAGCTTCCTCGACGCCGTGCGGGCACGCACGTCCCCGCTCGCCTTCGTCTCCGATCGGAGTTAGACTTTTCAGTCTAGCTAGGTACGTGCTCCCCTCACTTACTCATTTAGTATCTTTTCAATTGCCGCGCGAAGTGAGAGAGAGCCCGATCCATACAGCTAGTCTCCTGAGTGCATCGCTGTGGACGGAAAGCGAGAGCTTGTATGCACCCATCCTTAGGGCCCTAGAATTGTCACATTAGGGCACCCTAGTTGTCAGGAGGTAATTCCACGACTACTTCGCCTACGGGCGAGCAACTTTTCCCTGCCTGATCCCTGCAAATTGACCCTTTGTATATCAGTTGGGTCCACACCTTACTACTTGTCGGTCCCAGGACTGCATCATTTAGGTCCAAACTCGTGCATGGCACGTCGGTCTAGGAATTCATCAGGCCGTCTAGAACGCATGGAACAGGAAAGATATATGGTCGATCCTGATCTCATCACCCAGTTTGAGGAAATGGATGTAATATTTGATGGCACGTATGTCGAGTACATGCAGGTTGGAGACATTGCCGAGAGTTCTAACCAGAAAAGATTGGGTGTAGTTCGCTGTATCTCAACACCCCAGGAAGACGATTGGCGTCGAACCTCCATCTTCCAAACCTACATCATGGTGAACTCTCATCCCTGTAAGGTAATCCTTGACAACGGGAGCTGTATCAATGCAGTCTCTTCAGACTTTGTCTCCCGTTTAGGTCTACCTACGCACCCTCATCCAAAGCCCTACACCGTGGCTTGGGTCGATGACACTTCTATCCCAGTCACCATCACATGTGTCATCCCCATCCAATTCCAGTCCTACCAAGGATAAATATTATGTGACGTAATGCCTATGAAGGCCGGGAGCGTCATCTTAGGACGACCATGGATCTATGATGTAGACCTCACTACCTTTGGTCGGTCCAATCAGTGCTCCTTCTCCCACAACGGAAAGAAGATTTTGTTGTACCCGACACCCCCAAAGGTGACCCCGAGAAAGAGTTTCACCTCCACCCCCACCGGAACTCCCAAAATTCAGGAGAATCCCCAAACTCCCACTGAAGGGAAACCTCCCCTTCCCTCTTCTCCTGTGTCCATCACACTCGTTTCTGAGGCCCCTAAGGTTAGTCATGACCTAGTTAGGTGCATTGACTCCATGAATGTCGGTGAGCTAGACAAAGAGGTTGCTGAGGGTGCCTCTATTTTGGCTGTTGACGTCACCATCACACCCGAGGACTCTCGAGTCTCAGTCCCAACTGAAGACCCGGTCATACTGCAAGACTTCCAAGGCATCGTCCCCGAGGACTTGCCTTCTCGACTCCCTCCCATGCGTGATGTACAACACGCTATTGAGCTTGCCCCTGGGTCCACCCTACCCAACCTTCCCCTCGAGTCTAGCATGTCCAAGTCAGCCGAAGAGTTTGCACATCACGTCATTAGTCTGCATGAGTCAGCTGACTCGCATAGACGTCACCATGAATCTCAAGAAGGTGACTTGGTTATGGTACGGGCCCGGCTCGAACGATTCCCCTCGGGAGTCGTTAAAAAGTTACAAGCCTGTAGTGATGGTCCCTTCCCAATCATGCGGAAGATTGGCGCCAATGCCCATGTTGTGGACTTACCTCCCGAAGAGGGGATTAGCTCGACCTTTAATGTGGCAGACCTAGTGGCCTACAAGGAACCCACAGCGATTCCCAGTGATCCTTTCGAGCCTTCTCCTCCCCTTGAGAGTGAGCCCACCCCTGTGCGTCCCACATCCTTGAGAGCACCGCGCGAGCATATTGAGAGGATATTGGATGAGCAGGTGACCACTACACAGAGCAGGGAGTACCAGCGCTACCTTGACCCCTGGCGGGACCGTCCACCTTCTGATGATTCCTGGATCAGCCGGGAAGATCTCCAGCGCCTCGATCCAGACCTGCTGGAGCACTACCGCAGCAGTGTTCCCCCTTACTCGACGGAGTCGAGTTCCAGCCGCCCCGGGAGGGTTGGTGGGGACACCGGGCCCACTGCCGGGCCCAATGCTCGGAGCCGACACCGCACCGTCACTGCACCGAGCTTATGGCTCGGCGACTTGTTTGAAGACTCGGCGTCCTGAGCATAATATTTATTTGTGTGTATTTGTATTGTACGTATTTGTGTATTGTGTGTAAAATACATGTATTAGTACATGTATTTTTACTTTCGTCTTATTAGGCTAAGTCATAGTCAATAAACATGTGTGTTTTGTGTATTTTTTTTGGTTAAAACCTCCAAGTCAAAAGTTAGGTAGGTAAGCTTGTTTTATTAGGCTAAGGACATATGTGCTATTTGTAAAAGATTGTGGGTGTGGTTGCTATAGCCTCCTCCTATATAAAGGGGGGCTCATGTATTGTTTCCATATGATGAATTGAAGAAAGAGTTGCTTGTACGTGAGAAGATTGTTCTCTTCTTGCCACCTCCCTTCCCTCATTCTCTTTTGAGTGTGAGTGTGTCGCCCGGTGTGAGACCGTCCGGCATGAGGCCGAGCTGTGTGAGAGAGCAGTTATCTGTTCCCGTCCTGTTCGCGTCCCGGAGTGCCGTCGATCCATTCTCACGTCGCCGCCGCGTCAAGATATTTTCTGACCAAGCTACAAGGAAAGTCTTGTAGAACATATCATCTCTTCTTGACAAGTTATCCACACTGGTGAATGATATGCACAGCAATCAAGCTTCATTTTTTCAATCCCTTGCCAAGATTACTGATTTATGCTTTGATGTGAGGATAGCCATTGAAACCATCAAAGGTCCTGTCAATACAGTTCCCCAATGCCTCAAAGTAATGTTAGAAAAGATTGACAAAGTGACTGCAGCAATTCAGTCAATTGGGGACAAGTTTCAAAACAAGGACTCTATCACAGCTGATCTTCCTTCTGCCATTGACAGTGTACGCTCCACTCTAAGTCATCAGCTAGGTGAACTCTCTCAGGATATCCGAGATTTACTGGCCAGAGATCCATCTGCCTCAGGACAGCAGCAGCCTCGCCAGCCACCTCAAGGATATCAGTCTACTCAAGGGCAATCCTCTCGTCAGCAACAACAACCTACTTCTGCCAGAAGATACAATCGCTTCTTCCACTCTTGAGATAGCTCTTCCATATTTCCTCCCCCTCCTGATGATGTCAAAGGGGGAGAATGTTTAATGCATCAATCATGAAGTCAAGTTGGAATCTTGACCAGAGTTCATTGCATCTGCATCAATCATATTGACTAACTTGAATGAATGTTTTCTTTTTGTCTGGTTCTATAATGTAAAATCTTGAACTTGAATGAATGACAAAATTATAGTTTGATTTAGTCACTGATTTGATTTCCTGTTAATCTGAAGTTTCTTGCTTGATATGAATAACCTTGATTGTTTAGATGCAATGTTATGAATGGCATTCACCTCATAGTTGCCATCATCAAAAAGGGAGAGATTGTTGTGCCCCTGGTTTTGATGATGACAACCATGAGATATGAATGATGTATTCAATTCAATGATGAATTAAAGTTTGATTCAATAATACTTTCACTTGATTTCATTCTTGTTTGCTAGAAAGGAAAAGGGTCGACGCTGGGAGCTTAAAGCGTCCACGCATCAGTTGAAGAAGCCTTCACCAATATCTTCACAAGTTGTTCCACTGCGTCAACGCCAAAATAGAGCAGTGTCGACGCAGTAGTTACAAAGGGAGAGCCAATGGCTTACTGGAATACTCTGATGTGTCAACGCTTTGATCAAGTAGCATGAACGCAGCAGTTCAAGCATTCCTTGTTGCAGCCTCTGGAGTACCTTGGCAGCGTCGACGCTGCAGTTTGATGGGTTGACGCTGCAGTACGATGGATTGCCACAACTGTCTAAAGCGCAACTAATGAGTGGACGCAGTTGCATCTTGCGTCAACGCACTCAGCATGAAACCTGAAGCTAGAAGAAGGATGCGTCAACTCCTTGGGGCAAGAGGGTCGACGCCATCTAATTCAAGTTGCAGGGCACGATAAGTGGATCCCACCTTCAGTCATTATCTGCCACATCAGCCACAAGCGGATAAGGTTTCGTAGCTTCTACCACTCCAGAAGGTTCCCTACGTGAGCAATCATGAGGATAACAAGAAAATCAGGGTGGTGGCCCACCTGCCTCACGTGAACTATTTTGTGCGCGGGAAGACCATAAAATAGGTTCACCTGAGAAGAAAAAATGAGGAGAGGGCAAGTGCAGAACGAGTGAGGCGGACAGCAGAATGAGAAAGGCTGAGAGCAGAACTGGACGAAGGCTGCTGAAAAATCAGATCAGAAGATCATCGCGCCACCAAGACTCTTCTACATTCCAGACGGAGGAGATTCAAGGATCGAAGCTTCTGCGTATGGACATGGATCTCTCTGTTGGTGATCTAAATTCCGCTACGTCCAAGTGCTGAAGTTTGATTTCTTATCTTTTAGTTTTCCTATTATTTTTGAACATTGTATTCCTCTCCTTCACTGGATTTAGTGAAGAGAGGGTGATTCTGATTCAGCGGGCTGTGCTGAGATCAGGGGTGTCAAGGCTGTTCACCTTCAAGCTGTTTGACAGCGGATCTGAGGATTTGCTCCTCGTTGTCTTCTGTTGGGGTAGTCAACAGTGTAGAGGAATTACTTCCTCGGTTTAGCAAAGCTGTGAAGCTTAGCAGGGTTCCTCACTTGTTGAGTGGGGAGGTGGACGTAGGTCTCCATTGGGTGACCGAACCACCTTAAAATTGTGGTCTCTTGTGGTTTGGTTTAATCTTCGCAATTTGTTCCTCGCTAGATGCATGATAGACACGCTCTCTGATTGGCTTGGTTCAGTGTTTCAATTAATCATCTAGGTGTGGTGCTTCTGATGCGAATTGCTCTACTATAATTTTTATAAGGTAAACCTATTCACCCCCTCCCCCTCTAGCTTGACCGTCCTCCCGATCCAACACGTGGTATCAGAGCGCCAGGCTCTCTTGCAAAGGTTTCACAGCCTAGAGAGAACTAATGGAGAACAGAGGACTCATGCCTGAGGGGTATGCAGTGAATAGGCCACCATTTTTTGATGGGACTAATTATTCGTACTGGAAAAATCGCATGCAAGTATTTTTAAGAGCACAGGATCATGAAATCTGGAGAGTAGTGAGCAAAGGGCCATACCAAATTGAAGGCGATGAAGAACTCTGGATGAAGGAGCAAATTCGAAAGTCAAACGTAAATTGGCAAGCCATGAACATTATGCAGTGCTCACTCCATCCCAAGGAATTCTCGCGTGTATCCTCATGCTCCAGCGCAAAAGAAATGTGGGATAGACTCGAGGTAATCTACGAAGGTACCTCAGAGGTAAGAGAGACAAAAGCTAACATGTTAATTTCAGAATATGAATCTTTTCGGATGAAACCTGAGGAAAGTGTATCTGAAATGTATGCCAGACTAACTCTTCTTGTGAATGGTCTTAAAGGTTTGGGAAAGACCTATAGTGACTACGAGGTAGTTAGGAAGATTCTTAGATCCCTAACTCCAATCTGGCATACCAAAGCCACGGTCGTTGAGGAATCAAGGAACCTTCCCACCACCAAACCAGATGAGCTAATATGTTCTCTTATGGTTTATGAACTGAACTTAAAAAGAACAGATGAGGACATGAAGAAGAAAAAACCCCTTGCATTGAAGGCTGGTTCCAGTAGCAAGGAAAGCTCAGATGATAGTCAATCACCTTCATCTGATGATGACTCAAGTGAAATAGCCATGCTTACTAGAAAATTCAGAAAATTCTTAAGAAAGGGAGGTAAGACTGATAGATATAAAGGATATCAAGTAAGAACTAGCTCAAAACTCAAGCTAGAAAATCCTAAGAAATCTGATAAAGTTGTTTGCTACAAATGCAGGAAACAAGGACACATCAAGTCGGAGTGTCCTGAGAATGTGAAAAAGACACAGTCAAAGTGGAGAAACAAAAAGCCCAAGGCCATGCTAAGCACTTGGAGTGATGAAGAAAAAGATGAAGATGAAGAAAGCACCTCTGAAGAAGAAAGCGAGGTGAAAATGTGTTAGCGCTCTGATTATATTGCTCGCTTGAGGCGTACTAGATGACTGTTCACATTCCCGATTGTTTTTGCTGCATAATCTCGGGGCGTGACAGTTAAAGTGCTATCAGAGCATAGGTCTCAAGACTTACGTACTGATTCCTAGGAAAAAGTCATGTCATAGGCTAAGTTGAAGGGTTGAGGACCCACACCTATGAACTAAGGAAAGAATTTCCCACTTTCGTGAAATTGGGTAGAACCCGGGATGAGATAGCATTTAGAAATTATCTCTAAGATTAACCCCACCAATTCCATTAGAATTGACAAATTTATTACTCTTCTCAGGTATCTCATTCTTACAATGGCTCACCGTGTTGATTGGGGTGAAATGCAACAAACTGTTGCGGGTCTCACCCAGGCCTTGCAAAACATGGGCCAAGCCGGCGTGAGGGCTGGTGCTGGTGATCTGCACCGCAACTTCCGTAGTCTAAACCCTCCGTGATTTTCTTGTTCCTCCAATCTAGATGAAGCTAAAAATTGGATAGATGAAATGAACCGTATATTCGAGGTCATGCAATGTGCCGACCAAGAGAAGATTCATCTCTCCACGTTCCAACTCAACAAGGATGTGCGTACTTGGTGGAAGTCTATTCCGGCACCGCCCGAAAATGCACCATACACTTGGGAGGGATTTCTCACCCTCTTCCGAGCAAAGTACTTCTCCGAACATGTCAAGGAGAGGAAGGCGGCAGAGCTCGCTTCTTTACATCAAGGCATGATGACGGTGGCGGAGTATGAGTTACAATTCTCTCGCCTAGCACCCTATGCTCAACATTTAGTGAGCATGGGTCTTCTCAAAGCTAATCGTTTCATGGACAGGCTGCGGCCTATCTTCATGCAGCAACTTGGCCCACAAAATATTTGGACCTATTTAGAGATGGTCCAACGGGCACACTTATGTGAACGGACCTTGGAGAATGTCGATAAACTCAAAGGCAAAGGGGAGGAGCCGAGCCGAAAGTCTGATCGGTGGGGAAGAAGAGAGGAAAAATTCAGCATCACTTACAACTCTCGAGATAACAAGAAGAGATCCTAGAACGAGAATGACAAGGATGATCGCAGGAAAAAGAAGGCTAAATAAGAAGATAAGCAAGTCATGGCGGCTTGCTCTTTTTGTGAGAAGTTCAGCCACTCAGCCGAAGAATGTTGGAAACGCCTAGGGGCATGTTTGCGATATGGCAGTAGGGAGCACTGCATTCCAGATTGCTCCCTCATGAAGGATCAATCCTCTAGCGGTGGACGCAAGTGACAGACGCATCTTAACGCTGTTATGGATGAAGATGAAGCGCCCAAGCCTGATGGGCTAATAGAAGATACCGTTCAAATCTATTCCCATCCCGCATTCATGTTATTTGATACTGGTGCTTCTCATTCCTTTATATCTACCGCTTTTGTAAAAACCTTACCTGTGTCATCAGTTCCTCTACCTTCGGACCTAGCTATAACTACACCCTTAGGTCCTAGAACTAAACTTACAACCTACTACCCCGATAGTGAGGTATTAGTAGAAGGTCATAATCTTCCTACAAAGCTCGTATGCCTTGACATGGAAGGTTACGATGCTATCATAGGTGTAGATTGGCTTGTAGACCACGACGCCTATATAAATTGTCGCAATAGGAGAATCTCTTTTCAGAAACTAGGTCTCTCGCTATTTTCTTTCCTTGGTATCAAGTATACGAAGCTTCCTACCATCATTTCATCTCTTCATGCTTGCAAACTCATTTCGTAAGGATGTGAAGCTTTTCTTACTTCCGTAATCATCACTGAGTCCAAGGATGTCATCTTACAGGATATTCCCATTGTGATTGAGTTTCCTGATGTGTTCCCATCGGATCTACCCGGTTTACCACCCAAAAGGGAAGTAAGCTTATCCATTGAACTCGTTCCTGGAGCAGCACTTGTTTCAATAGCTCCTTACAGGATGTCCCCTACGGAACTCAAAGAATTAAAGAAATAACTTCAGGAGTTATTAGACAAGGGCTTCATTCGACCTAGCACATCCCCTTGGGGTGCGCCAGTTTTATTTGTCAAAAAGAAGGATGGATCCCTCAGGCTATGTATCGACTACCGGTGACTAAATCAACTCACTATCAAGAACAAATACCCGTTGCCGCGTATCGATGAGCTCTTTGATCAAATTTCGGGAGCAGAATATTTCTCCAAGATAGACCTCAGGTCGGGTTATCATCAACTCAAGATTAAGGACGAAGACATATACAAGACTGCTTTTCAAAGCAGTTATGGGCACTATGAATTCGTGGTAATGCCATTCGAGTTAACCAATGCCCCGGTAGCATTTATGCAACTTATGAATAATGTCTTCAGGCCTTACCTCGACCGATTTATGGTCATCTTCATCGATGATATTCTTATATACTCCAAGACTAAGGAGGAGGACGAAGAGCACTTAAGAGTAGCCTTGCAAACCTTAAGAGAGCATAAACTATATGCAAAGCTTAGCAAGTGCGAGTTTTGGCTAAAGGAGGTCTCTTTCCTTGGCCATATTATTTCAAAGGAAGGTATCGCTGTCGATCCTTCTAAGGTAGAAGCTATTAAGAATTGGAGCCGACCGACAACCGTGTCTGAAGTTAGAAGTTTTCTGGGTCTGGTTGGTTATTATTGGCAATTCATTAAGGATTTCTCTAAAATCACCGTCCCTTTGACTAGACTTACAAGAAAGGAGAACCCGTTTATATGGTCAAAGGATTGTGGAGAAGGTTTCTTAACTCTTAAAGATCATCTCACTACGACCCCTATCTTGGCACTACCTATTAAGGGTGGTTGCTTTAAAATCTATACCAATGCATCTGGCATTGGCCTGGGATGTGTTCTTATGCAAAATGGAAAGGTGATTTGCTATTCATCAAGGTCTTTAAAGCGTCATGAAGAAAACTACCCTATGCATGATCTGGAACTAGCTGCTGTTATATTCGCCTTGAAAATTTGGCGACACTACCTCTATGGGGAGAAGTTCACTATATTTTTAGATCACAAAAGTCTGAAATACCTCTTCACCCAAAAGGAGTTGAACATGAGGCAACGCAGATGGTTGGAGTATCTCAAAGACTTCAACTTTACTATCCAATATCATCCAGGCAAAACAAATGTTGTTGCTGACGCTCTTAGTAGAAGACCAATAGCAACTCTAGCAAGCCTCAGAAAAAGTATGACTTGTCTTATCGAGAATTTTGCTCATTTGAATCTCGATGTTGATAAAGAAGAGGAAGGATGTACGATTGCAAGTATATGGTCACAACCTACACTGATTGAAGACCTAGTCAAATTATAAGAAAACGACCCCACATTGATGGAGATCAAGGCTAATATTGATCAAAGGTCGGAATTCTCCATTTCAACTGATGAAAGATTGTTGTTCAGAGATCGAATCTGTGTGCTGGATCATGCTGACACGAAGAAATTGATCATGGAAGAAGCTCATAAATAAAGATATGATATCCACCCTGGTGCTACCAAGATGTACCGAGACTTAAAAAGAAACTTTTGGTGGCCCAATATGAAAAGAGAAGTAGCGGACTTTGTATCTCGCTGCCTCACTTGTCAGCAAGTAAAGGTGGAACATTTAAAGCCCGCCGGGAAACTACATCCCTTGGATATTCTCGAATGGAAATGGGAAAGTATAGGGATGGATTTCATGATGGGTTTACCTAAGATGAGAGGTGGACATGATGGTATATGGGTGATTATAGACCTATTGACTAAATTTGCACATTTTCTACCAATCAAAAGTCGATGGTCTGTAGATGTATTAGCACCACTATACATGAAAGAAATTGTCAAACTACATGGTGTCCCTGTCACCATTATATCTGATCGAGACCCTCGGTTCACATCATAATTCTGGAAGGGTCTACAACATTCATTCGGGACCGGACTCAACTTTAGCACTGCGCTCCATCCACAAATTGATGGTCAAACTGAAAAGATAAATTAGGTGGTGGAAGATATGCTCAGGGCATGTGCTATTGATTTTGGAGGAAGTTGGCATGACCACTTGTCTCTAGTGAAATTTGCCTACAATAATAGCTACCAAGCTATTATACAAATAGTACCGTTCGAGGCACTGTATGGAAGAAGCTGTCGCTCACCGATATGTTGGAATGAAGCAGGAAAAAGGTAATTCCTCGGCCCCGACATCATTAGGGATACTACGAAGAAGATAAAGCTTATTCGGGAGACACTCCATATGGCTCAAGACAGGCAAAAATCATATGCTGATAACAGAAGGCGCAACCTGGAATTCCAAGTAGGAGACCATGTATTTCTTAAGGTTTCTCCGGGTCGAGGTATTCGAGGATTCGGCATCAAAGGCAAGCTCACTCCGAGATTCATTGGCCCCTTTGAAATTCTCGAAAGGGTTAGTGAAGTCGCATATTGAATAGCATTATCCCCTCAATTAGCTGGAGTCCATGTTGTATTTCACATCTCAATGCTCAAAAGGTACGTCCCCGATCCATTCCATGTCATAACTTATGACAACCTAGAGATTAAAAATGATTTGACATATGAGTAAAAGCCAATCAAAATAATTGAACGGGAAGTACGTCAACTTCAGAATAAAACTATTCCCATGGTCAAAGTCCAATGGAGCAAATCTTGGCCACATGAAGCAACATGGGTAACCGAAGAAGCCATGCGCAAAAGATTTCCTGAGATATTTGAATGTAAGTACTCCCTCCTTAACAAATCTTATTACGATGAATTTGGGCACCAAATTCTTTTTAAGTGGGGGAGGGTGTAAGGCCTGAGAATTTTTCTAGGAATTTTTTAGGATTAACATATAATTATTAGGAATTTTTAAAAAGGTTTAACGGATGATTAAGAAGAATTAAGGATTTAATAAATCTATTTTGAAGCCCCTATATTTACCAAAGAGCTAAGCCCAACTTAAATAGGCCCAAAGACCTAATTTCAAGACTTTTAGACCCAAGCCCATTAATAGAAACATAAATTAGATAATTTACGGATTTAAAAAGGGATATATACATCAATTAGGGGATAAATGGGAGATAATATGAAAATTCAAAAATTTTGGATCTTTTGAAGCTTGGCGGTCTATCGCACGACTGCCAGACCCACCCTAGCGATCCTGCTATGACCGCTAAGCAACCCCAGTTTCGTGAATGGAAAAAAACGTGAAAAGCTTGGATCTTTGATGATCAAAACACCTTAGATCAAAGCTACATGGTGTGGAAGACTCTTTAGAACTCTCTAGGGATTAACTCTACTCTAATTTAGGACTCTAGGTTCGATCTTGTGAGACCCGTTCTTTAACGGATCTTTACCGGTAATAAAATATAACTTTTCCATGAATTTCGACTATTTTTATGAAAATTATGACCTTTTTTCTAGCATTTAATCTAATTAGTTAAAGCTTTTAAGCAAATTAATGGGCATAATTATAATTTCACTTTATTGAGGGTTTAAAGCATAAAATAAGGTTAAAAATCAATATATATATATTAATCCTTTTTTAACCCATTCGATTACTCCCCCCTCTCTCACCCATTTCTCTTCTCTTCCCCCCCACTTTTCGGTCGAACCCGCAGGCACCCGCGCGAACGCCGCGAATGGGCGCCCCCTTTCTCCTTCTCGGCGCGCGGCGACGCCATCGTCCACGGTGGTGGAGTCCGGCGGCCTCACCGGCGAGCTGGCAGGGAGGAGATCGCGGTCGCGACCCCGTCAGAGCCGGACCCCGGTGTGGAGGCGCGGTCCCATGGTGCCATCAGGCGGCCCTCTCTCCCCTTCTCGCGGCCTTCTCGCGGCGATATCGGTGCCCTCGGCTAGGAATATGGAGGGGGATGACCTTTTTCCCGTGCTAGGAGCGACATAAGCTTCCCCACGACGTGAGGAATGCAGAGACGTCAACCCGAGTCAAACTGCGGAGTGTAGTGACGGCTGGGAAAAGGTGAGCCGCGGCGCGACCCTCGGCTTGCTTGCGGTTGGAACGGACGTTTCATCATGATTAAGGTAGGGGGGATCGATGCCCTATCTCGTTAGATCGTTCCTAATGCCATGCCCATTATCGTTATGTTTTGAACAGCATGCCCATCGTCTTTATGTTTTTGAGAAGCATGCCCATCGTCTTTATGTTTTTGAAGCATGCCCATCGTCTTTATGTTTTTGGAGCATGCCCATCGTTGCTGAGTTCATAGACGATGAATTGGCGTATCATGATGGTGGAATGGCATGGAACATGTTAAAAGTTATGAATCCCGTCGATTTGGGTCGACCGGGAGGGGATCCAATTATGATTCCCGTGGATTCGGTTCCCCGGTAAGGATCATGTTTAGATTATTTTAGAATTTTGTAACGGTCCGCCGTAAACCGTTTATTGACCCAAGCGGCTGACATCTCGACCGCGTAAATATTTTAAATCTAAATGGTGGTAGAAACTTCACGGCCAGCTCGTTTAGCAGCACGCGGCGGTTTGTCATTCGATCGCCTAAGACTATAGCGGCCCTAATTCAACCGCTTGTTCTGCACTTTTTGCATGTTCGTTTAATTATGCATTTAATATCACATCTTCGCCATGTTTAAGTTATTTTATAGACTGGGGCGATTTTCTTTCAACCGTTGAATTCTGGCAGATTTTAATTCTTAGCATATTCAATTAATTTTGATTTTAATCTTGTAGATTTGCCATGTTTAATTGTTATCATAAATTATGGCATGTTTTTACATCCCGATAGAATTACTTTCTCACTTCTTGTGATGGAAATACTAGTCGTAGCCCAGCGACCTGTAGTGTCGGCCCACCTAGGAGAGGTGGAGGGGTAGTCCCGTGATACGATTTCTAAGCTAGTTCCGTGGGCCACGGTCCAACCGTAGCGTCCTATGGAGGGGAATACTAGCTAGAGGCCTGGCTCTAGGCAACGAGCCAGTGTGTGCACACATGGTCAGAGACTTGGACTCACATTGACGAGTGTTTCCTTACTAGTACTTGGTTCTGGTACTGTTATGCATCTCGCTGGTTATGATCAGACCTGCGCAGATGCTTGAGACACAGTGTATGCCGTCAGTGGACGCATCTGGTCTCTACTTTCTGGTGGTTTTCTCTTTCTCTTGTCACTTGGTTAGCTAAGGTTATTCTATTGGTAGATTTAGCTCCTGACGCTCATATTTATTTATATTGACATCGTAGTTAGCTGTGATAGAATGGCTTAGTTTGCTTACATCTTTACTAAATTGCATTCAATCCTGCTAATGCATGTTTAGTTCATTATGCATGTTTTACTATTTTTACATGTTTAATTTAAATGCATGCTCTAATTGCTTTTGCATTTGCATGTTTAGTTGCGAGGTAGGGATCCGCGTGACCCCTACTGAGTCTTGCTGTGACTCACCCTTCCTCTTTCAGGTGAGCCGCGACAGCCATCTTCTGGAGCTTCTCGAGTTTTGGACGACAGATCTTAGTCACCAGCAGTAGTCGGTCAGTCTGTTAGTCCTCTTTTGTACTTTTGGTCGGGGTATGCCCCGTGTAGTTGTACATTTGGATTTTGTTCAGTTGTCGGACTTGTATATATTGTGGATCTGGACTATTATGTATATTTACCACTCTGATATTTTAAGTTGCTTCCATTTAAAGTTCAAATGAATGCTTTAATTAATATTGTGCGTATAATTTCCATTCGTTATGCATCCCCTCGACAAACTCTTCAACCCTTACGGGGCCTCATCAGCCTCTTGGGTGGCTTCCCCGAGCTCTTGGTATCGGTAAATCAATGATATCGGTTTATCGGTATCCGGATCTCCTGGGTCATCACAGTTGGTAACAGTGCGGAGTTGAGAATTTTTATAAGGAATTGAAATTACACGAGTCCAGAACAAGTCCATGTGAGTCGTCTACTGCTGGCTTAGGATGTTTTCCGTGATTAATAATGGGTTTTCTGATATTGCGTGTTTTCTTTTAGTTCAAAATGCCGCCTTGTAGAAGGGCACGTGTTCTCTGGGAGGAAAGTGGCACTTCTCCTCCTCCGGCTAATGTGCCAGTGCCAGCTCAAGCTGATTCTACTCCTCAAGCTGACTTGCCACCAGGTGGTTGTGGCAGGGCACTGAAAGAATTCTTGCTGTTCCACCCACCGACTTATGAGGGACAGGCAGATCCCGATGCAGCCAGAGTGTGGCTAGATGCAACCGAACGTGTATTCCGTTCTATGGAATGCACGGAGGATGAAAAAGTGATGCTGGCTACATCCCTATTGCAAGGAGCAGCGCTCGCGTGGTGGACCCCGGAGTGGGAAGTTACTTTCAGCTCCCGTCCACTTTGTCAGATTACTTGGCAGGAGTTTGTCACATCGTTTGAGCTTGCATACGGTCCAGCATATTTGAGAATGGCCAAAATGCATGAATTTATGGACTTGGCTCAAGGCGATATGACAGTCTTGCAGTATCGAAACAAGTTTATGGAATTGGGTCATTATGCCCCTCAGATCCTTGCTGATGAAAACATAAAAACTAGGCATTTCTTGTATGGGCTGAGGCCGAAACTGAGACAGCCTCTGATTGCAACGAGGGTGGCCAAGATGGATTTGGCATATCAAGCGGCTACAGCATTAGAACTTGATATTATAAGAGCTCAAGGGCGGACCCAGGTTGAGCTCGTGCATCAGATTGTGCAGCGTCAGCAAGCTAATTACCAGCCAAGTGTGTCGTTTCAGTAAGTCAGTCAGCCGTCTATGGTAGGAGTTCCATCTGCTGTACCTACTGCCAGTGGTACTTCTTTTTCTAAACCCAAGTTTAAGAAGCCGTTCAAGAAGTTTAAGAAGCGGTATGGCAAGAAAGCATCTTCGGGTACCGCACAGTAGCAATCATCACCTTCTTTCCAGCAGCGTCAAGGCTCAGCAGTTAGTCAACCAAAACTGTGTCCGAGATGTGGTGGGAGCCACCCAGGCAAGCCTTGTTTGCTGTCGGTGGTTTGTTTTCGTTGTGATCAACTGGGGCATGTGGTTCAAGATTGTCCTCTGAGGGCGAAACCGGTGCAGTTCTCTCAACCACAATCGTCTTAGTTCAGACCTCCTCCACCACATAACTTGTCCTGAAGCAGCTGTGGCATCTCATATCGTGGAAGGTACGATTACGATTTATGATCCTACAGCTCGTGTTCTATTTGATTCAAGTGCTTCTCATTCATTTATTTCTGAAGACTTTATTGCCTGTATTGAGGAGCCGACTTCTGAAATGACTTGTGAGTTGCTTGTTGAACTACCTTCTAGAGATTTCATGTTCACACCTCTTTGTCTAGAAGAGACTCCTATTGTGATTGGCAATCATTAGTTGCCAGCTAGATTGTATGCCTTGCAGCTGGTTGATTGTGATATTGTTCTGGTCATAGATTGGTTAGAGCAATTGAGAGCTATGGTTGAAAAAGATCTAGTCTCAGCCACAGGATCTGATTTTAAGACAGCTGAATTAGGTGACTACCACGAATAAGTATCCTCTACCCAGAATCGAGGATTTGCTTGATTAATTATAGTCTGCTACTATCTGTCCTCGGATTGCTTTCCGATCAGGTTGTTATCAGCTGAGAATTAGAGAATCTGATGTGGAAAAGGCTGCGTTAAGGACGCGTTATGGTCGTTTTGAGTTTTGGTTATGACGTTTGGGCTGACCAATGCTCACTGATGCAGCGTGTGGTTTATCCTTAGCTAACCCAGTTCGTGGTGATCATTGCCTGTGATATTTTTGTCCATTCTGCTCCTGAGGAAGAGCATGTGAAAGATCTCAGGATCATTTTACGAACTCTATGCAAAATCTAGTAAATGCGAGTTTTGGCTTGGGGAGGTTCACCTTCTCAGCCACGTGAGTTCGGGTGAATTTGTGATAGGTATGGATGCTTCTTGTGTAAGGCCAGGTGCAATACTTATGTTCCATGAGAAAGTATTGGTTATGCACCCCGGCAGTTAAAATAGCGTAAAGAGAAATATCCCCCTCGTGATTTTGGTTTTGTTCTTCTCCTTCTCTTCTCTCCTCCTTCTCATTTCTCCCGTTCCACTCTCTCCTTCGTTTCTCTCTTCCCTCTGTTCCTCTCGACGCGGGATGCGCGACCATGCCGAGCTGGCCGAGGTAGGGACGCGATGGAATGGTCGTGGAGCGCGATGGAATGATGGATGGAGTGTATGTTGGCACGATCCCTTGGTGGATCCAATGCTGGCGTGGTTTGATCATTTTTGTCGCTTGTCATTTGCCCTAGGGTTAGGAGCTAGATCGTCTACTCCTCGACTGTAGAGAGTAGTTTCCATGTGAGGCTTTCAACATAGAGTTTCTGATCTGTTGGTCGCTATGTGTGAGTCCTGTGTTGACTCCAACCAATTATCTGTAGATCAAGGAAGCTCAGCAGGCAGGCAAGGATGAGTTAATAGTTAGCTTCCGTAGCAGGCTTTATATTTCAGCTGTTGATGTGTTGCGGAATGCCATCCTTAGTGAAGCCCCTAGATTCCGTTTTTTTATTTACTTCGGCACTACCAAGACGTATCAGAATCTAAAAGGCAGTTCTGGTGGCCAGGTATGAAAAGAGATGCAACCGAGTTCGTCTCGTAATACTTGACGTACCAATAGGTAAAAGTTGAGCATGAAAAACCTGGAGGGATGCTTCAACCTTTAGAAATCCCGGTGTGGAAATGGGATCATGTCATGACAGATTTTGTTGTGGGTTTACCCCGGACTTCACAGGGTTATGATGGAATGTGGCTGTTAGTTGATCAATTGACAAAGATAGCGAGATTATTGCCAAGTAAAGTCGCTTGGAATGTGCAGAAATTGGCCGAGCTTTATGTTGCAAAGATTGTGCCATTGCATGGAATTCCAATATCAATAGTGTCAGATCGTGACCCATAGTTTACTTCTGGCTTCTGGCGCAGTTTTCAAAAACCGTTGGCCACCGAGTTAGCCTTTAGTTCAGCGTATCATCCGCAGTCAGATGGTCAGTCAGAAAAGACTATTCAGACTTTAGAAGATATGCTGAGATCGTGTTGCCTAGATTGGCAGGGTTCGTGGAGTTAGCATTTGCCACTAGTGGAATTGTTTATAATAACAGTTATCACTCCAGCATCGATTTGGTTCCGTATGAAGCATAGTATCGGCGTCCTTGTCATACTTCTTTGATTTGATTCGAAGCCAGTGACAAATAGTTGACAAGACCTGATATGGTATGGTTCAGCAGTGTGCTGATGTGGTTCATTTGATCAGGCAGAAAATGTTGGCATCTCAGAGTCGACAGAAAAACTACACAGATCAGCACAGACGACCATTGCAATTTGAGCCTAGAGATATGGTGTTTGTAAAAATATCTCTGATGAAAGGCGTTATGAGGTTTGGGAAGCGTGGAAAGCTCAGTCCCTGTTATATTGGTATGTTTCCTATTCTGAAACGTGTAAGCCAAGTGGCTTATCGTCTTCAAATGCCGACAATGATGCAAGCAATCCACGATGTCTTTCATGTGTCCCAGCTGAGGAAATATGTCCCTGATGTATTTCACATGCTCGATGATTCAGTTTGGCCTGAAGTGACTACAGATTTATCTACACCAGAGTACCCACTCAGAATTGAAGATCATCGTAAGCATCGATTGAGAAATAAAGTAATCCCTCTGGTTAAGGATGTATGGTAGTGTCACTCTGGTAATGAGGCTACATGGGTACGTGAGGATGAAATGCGTCAGCAATTTCCTTTCTTGTTCGAATGAGGTATAATTCTTTTAGTTCGCTCCTTGTTCTTCCTTTTAAATTTCGAGGATGAAATTTTTATTAGGAGGGAGGAACTGTGAGACCCATTCTTTAACGGATCTTTACCGATAATAAATTAAAACGTTTCCATGAATTTCAGCTATTTTTATGAAAGTTATGGGCTTTTTTCTAGCATTTAATCTAATTAGTTAAAGCTTTTAAGGAAATTAATGGGCATAGTTATACTTTCACTTTATTGAGGGTTTAAAGTGCAAAATAAGTTTAAAAATCAAATATATATATATATATTTTAATTCTTTTTTTAATCCATTCGATCACTCCCCTCTCTCTCTCTCCCATTTCTCTTCTCTTCCCCCCCTTTTTGGTCGAACCCGCAGGCACCTGCGCGAATGCCAAGAACGGGCGCCCCCTTTCCCCCTTTCTACTTCTCGGTGCACGGCGACGCCATCGTCCACGGCGGAGGAGTCCGGCGGCCTCGCCGGCGAGCTGGCAGGGAGGAGATCACGGCGGCGACCCCATCGGAGCCGAACCCCGGCGCGGAGGCGCGGTCCCACGGCGGCATCGAGCGGCCCTCTCTCCCCTTCTCGCGGCCTTCTCGCGGCGATATCGGCGCCCACGGCTAGGAATCCTGAGGGGGGCGACCTTCTTCCTGTGCTAGGAGTGACAGAAGCTTCCCCACGACGTGAGGAACGCGGAGATGTTGAGTAGTGGATAGCGGATCTAGAGGGGAGGGGTGAATAGATCTGCCCCTCTTTTCGCAATGCAACCCTCTTTAAAGCTAGATGATGATAATAGCAGCGGAATATAACTAGCTTAATGAAGGACACAAATGATTTACTTAGCAAGATGATTACGCAATATAGATATTGAACCTAAGCATGCATCTAACACAAAGCAATCGCACAAGCAAACCACAACACACGAGATTTTAAGGTGGTTCGGACTGAATCCCCAGTCCTACGTCCACCCCTCACCAAATCCGTTGAGGCTCCACTAGTGCCACGCACTAAACCATAAATCGGAAAGACCTCCGATTGCCTTCCTACTAATCACAGGTAGGGACGTCAACACCACAGATCGGACAACTTCCGATTGCCTTCCTACTAACCACCGGTAGGGACGATCTTTAGTTTCAAATGATTGTTTGAAAGAAATGGAAAGTGAACAAATAGAAATCACTCAAACAAGATATAGAATATGCTCAAAGTAAAAAGATCTTGTCTGAGTTGTAGGAGCTTGAATCTGATGCTTCGATGGTGTCTTTTTCCTTGAGAGATGATCTTCCTTGAATCTCTTCTAGTTGACGAGGAAGACTATGGATGTAGCTTGGATCTTCCTTTTGATCTTCTTGAGTTGATGAAGAGGTTTGAGGATGCAATTTACATCACCCTTGAGATGATAAAGAGGATGAAGTATGCAGCTTTATCTTCTCTTGACTTGGGCTTGATCTCCTCTTCAAGTAGCTAGAATCACTTGAGGATTTGATGAAGAACTTCTTCCCGGAGTACTCTTCACGGCTACAGTACTCGAACTCCTCTCCCTTGAACACACCCTTGCAGCCTCCTTTGATCTCCCCTCTTAGCCTTAGGGTTTCCAACACTCTTGTATTGGTTTTATAGACTTTGAATAGTCCTTGGACATCCCCCAGACCAGATCCACAATCCATGGGGGATTGGGTGACTTTGGGGTTAAACAAATGGGTAGAAAGACCTCTCCTCGAGCTTGAAATAAAAGTCAACAAAATGGGGCCTCGGGGCTGGCGGTCGACCGGAAGGCATGGGGCGATCGACCGGAATTTTACAGTCGGTTGATTTTTCATCTCTGGCAAAACCGGTCGGCCGGACGCCTAGGGGCGGTCGACCGAAACCTATAAAAACTGGAGTTTCTCGTTTCTGGAAGAACTGGTCGACCGGCCACTACCCACTAGTCGACCGGAACCTGTAAATTCCGAAGTTCTTTGTCTCTGGAAAATCTGGTCAACGGGCCAAGGTGTATTGGTCGACCGGAAAGACCTATACCTATAAAAATGAAGTGTTAGCCCAAAGAAACATGTCCATAAGTCAAGATACTCATGTCCTTATCATTTCCATACATTTTTGGGTTTGGTTTATGCATTAGATCATTGGAGCATTTCTAAGTTTTGTTCCGGGGGCTCCGCCCCCGGAAACCCCCGCAAGGGGTGTTGCCCCCTTGACCCCCGCGACCTGACCGGACAAGTCGATCCCCGCGACCTGACTGCGCAGGTCGATCCACGTGCGAGGGCGCAATCATTGAGTTTTCACATTTGCCATCTCCACTCCATTCCTTGTCCATTCATTGGCTTACCTCTCATGAACAAAGCATCACGTATGTCAATCATATGAGAGTGGAAAACAACAATGACTTATAGTGTTTAGCCATTATCAAAACCATAAATATCAAATAACTCAAATGACCACAGGGGCACAACATGAGACGTCAACCCGAGTCAAACTGCGGAGTGTAGTGACGGTCGGGAAAAGGCGAGCCACGGCGCGACCCGCGGCTTGCTTGCGGTCAGAACGAACGTTTCATCACGATTAAGGTGGGGGGATCAATGCCCTAGCTCGTTAGATCGTTCCTAATGCCATGCCCATTGTCATTATGTTTTAAACAACATGCCCATCGTCTTTATGTTTTTGAGAAGCATGCCCATCGTCTTTATGTTTTTGAGAAGCATGCCCATCGTCTTTATGTTTTTGAAGCATGCCCATCGTCTTTATGTTTTTGGAGCATGCCCATCGTTGTTGAGTTCATAGACGATGAATTGTTGTATTATGATGGTGGAATGGCAGGGAACAGGTTAAAAGTTATGAATCCCGTCGATTTGTGTCGACCGGGAGGGGATCCAGTTATGATTCAGGTGGATTCGGTTCCTCGGTAAGGATCATGTTTAGATTATTTCAGAATTTTGTAACGGTCCGCCATAAACTGTTTATTGACCCAAGCGGCCGACATCTCGACCGCGTAAATATTTTAAATCTAAATGGCGGTAGAAACTTCACGGCCAACCCGTTTAGTAGCATGCCGCGGTTTGTCATTCGACCGCCCAAGACTATGGCGGCCCTAATTCAACCGCTTGTTCTGCACTTTTTGCATGTTCGTTTAATTATGCATTTAATATCGCATCTTCGCCATGTTTAAGTTATTTTATAGACTGGGGCGGTTTTCTTTCAACCGTTGAATTCTAGCAGATTTTAATTCTTAGCATATTCAGTTAATTTTGCTTTTAATCTTGTAGATTTGCCATGTTTAATTGTTATCATAAATTATGGCATGTTTTTACATCCTGATATAATTGCTTTCTCTCTCCTTATGATGGAACCACTAGTCGTAGCCCAGCGACCTGTAGTGTCGGCCCACCTAGGAGAGGTGGAGTGGTAGTTCCGTGATACGGTTTTTAAGCTAGTTTCGTGGGCCCCGGTCCAACCGTAGCGTCCTCGGAGGGGAATACTAGCTAGAGGCCTGGCTCTAACCAACGAGCCAGTGTGTGCACACGTGGTCAGAGACTTGGACTGACACTGACGAGTGTTGCTCTGACTAGTACTTGGTTCTGGTATTGTTACGCATCTCAATGGTTATGATCAGACCTACGTAGATGCTTGAGACGCAGTGTAAGCCGTCAGTGGATACATCTGGTCTCTACTTTCTGGTGGTTTTCTCTTTCTCCTGTCACTTGGTTAGCTGAGGTTATTCTTGTTGTGCCTCTTAGGCACAAGCATGTGCATTGTGTTTTGATGATAGCATGCTGATTTTGTTTTGATGATTGCAACACAGTCAGTGCATTATGATATTGTGTTTTGAATATGGCTGCTGATTTGATTGCATAGGACTGTGTCTGATATACAGCATTGAATGCATGAGTATTGCATAATGCGTTGACGCATGGGATCATTGCGTCAACTCACTGGTCTGTCCCAGAGCTGGTCTATAAAATGTGTCAACTGGTGCGTCGACGCAGTGGACTCAATGCGTTGACGCATTGGAATCGTTTTGAAAGAGCTCTTGCTTTGCTTCATACATTGGTCTAGTATCTGAGTCTGTACATCGTCTTGTGCCTTCAATGTTCAAAGCCTCAAGTCTGTACAGCGTTAAGTTCTCTTTGGAAAGTCTGTACAGCGTGAAGTCTACACATTGGCACTATAGCTCGCTTGTGTAAGTCTGTACATTGACTTCATATCTGCAAGTCTGTACACTGGACTTCATTTCACCAACTCTATACAATGGTCTTCACTCTTCAAGTATGTACATCCTCCGCCAAGCTTTCAAGTTTGTACAGCCTATCTTCAAGTGTTTGGCCAACTCTGTACATCCGTGTTGCCCTTTCATTGTTGAGGCAGAGTCTGTACACTGGCTTAGACCTCTCAAGTCTACACAATGCTTCCTCTTTGAAAGTCTATACATCGTGGCCTTGAACTTTCAAGTATGTACAATGCTGCTTTGTCAAAGCCTGTACATCGCAGCTATGTTGAAGTCTGTACAGCCAGTTTCTTGATCAAGTCTGTACTAGCGTGATGTCTGCACTTTGGTCTTCATCTCCTGAAGTCTAGTCATTGGGAAGTGTATACACTGAGCTCACAAGAAGACTTCCAAGTCTATACACTCTCTCAGTGTACATACTTGCCCATTTGCTATTTCAGAATATATACACTCAGTGTTATATGATTTAAATAACCACTTGTTCTATGATATGATTATAAGATTTTTGTGTGTGCAGGGTTAACGCAGAATGACCATAGCGTCCACGCAGCAAGCAAACAAGCTAAAGTATTAGCTGCTGGAACACCACTGCGTCAACGCTATGGGCTAGCAGCGTCGACGCAGCACGCCTATATACTGAAGACATTGATCACTGGACACCAATGCGTCAACGCCTTGATCAAGTGGCGTGGACGCTGTAGTTCAAACAATCAAGAAAGAAGCTTACTGGATTACTCTGATGCGTCAACGCTGCGGGTTGGAAGCGTCAACGCAGCAGACTTGAGCTTTGCTGATAAAGTATCTCTGAAGGCTGCATCAACTCCTTGGAGCAAGTGAGTTGACACCATCTAACTCCAGTTGCTGAGCGTACTGGTGCTGGGCACGTGATCCAAGGATAAGGAGAATGCCCAGATGAGGACACGTGTACTGACAGCCTGCTGGATGCTGCCACGTGGTCCGAATTCTTAAGGCGGGAACTGTGGAAGCCACACGCACCCTGCTGCTGCTGCTGCTGCTGGTGGTGGTATATAATAGAGCCTTCGTCTTTAGATGGAGGTTGATCGTGATCGAAGCCAGGGAGCAGAAGCTGAGAGAAGAATTAGAAGGAGAGAGAGCTTCCACGATCGAGCAGAGTGTGAAGAGAAAGAAAAGAGGAGAGAAGCAGACGTGAAGGAGTTGAGAAGAGAGAGAGTGAAGAAAGAGAGTGAGATCGAGGGAGATCTGTTCTTGCTGGAAGTTGGATCAGATCCACTCCAGTCAGCTCTTTAAGAGCCATATTCTGTGCTTAGTGCTTACAGCTTTCCGATGCTGTTAACTCCCATCTTTTGTTTTCTTTTGAACTTCCTTTGTCAAGCTGTTAGTCAGCGGATTGCAGAGGTGCTGCCTCTGGACGGCTAAGCTATATTGCCCAGCGGTTTGCAGTGGAGGAGTCCACTGGACAGCAAGCTGTGTTGCTCAGCGGGGCGATGAGGATTCCTCGGACGGCAAGCTGTGTTGCCCAGCGATTGTAGGCAAGCTGTGATGCCCAGCTGTTCAAGCTGTGAGTCAGCGGAATCCACACTCGGGTTGAGTGTGGGGTGGATGTAGGTCTGGAGGACCAAACCACCTAAAAACCCCTCTTGCATTGTGGTTTGATTGCTTATGGTTTGCTTCCGCTAGATGAATGCATAGGGGCGCTTCATGTGTTTGCTTCAAGTTCAACGAAGTTGATTAGCTGTGCATGCTATCTGTTTGACACGGGGATTGTGGGTTGCTTGAGTTGTCTAAGTGCTTAGAGTGTCTTAATCTGTTAAGTGATTGAAATTCTGATTGAGCTATAGTCATCTAACTTGTCTTGTTAGAATGCTTACTGTCAGTTGGTTTTATTCCGCAACTGCTAATTAGTCTTTCAGACTTGTTAGATCTGTCTAGTTAGCATTCCAGATAGTTAGTGAGCCGAATATTTTAATTGGGTGAAAGTTTTTAAAGGGATATATTCATTCACCCCCCCTCTGAATACTTGCACCGAACCCAACAATTCTATTGGTAGATTTAGCTCATGACGCTCATATTTATTTATATTGACATTGTAGTTAGCTGTGATAGAATGGCTTAGTTTGCTTACATCTTTACTAAATTGCATTCAATCCTGCTAATGCATGTTTAGTTCATTATGCATGTTTTACTGTTTTTACATGTTTAATTTAAATGCATGCTCTAATTGCTTTTGCATTTGCATGTTTAGTTGCGATGTAGGGATCCGCGTGACCCCTACTGAGTCTGGCTATGACTCACCCTTCCTCTTTCAGGTGAGCCGCGACAGCCATCTTCCGGAGCTTCTTGAGTTTTGGACGACAGATCTTAGTCACCAGCAGTAGTAGGTCAGTCTGTTAGTCCTCTTTTGTACTTTTGGTCAGGGTATGCCCCGTGTAGTTGTACATTTGGATTTTGTTCAGTTGTCAGACTTGTATATATTGTAGATCTGGACTATTATGTATATTTACCACTATGACATTTTAAGCTACTTCCATTTAAAGTTCAAATGAATTTTTTAATTAATATTGCGCGTGTAATTTCCATTAGTTATGTATCCCCTCGACAAACTCTTCAACCCTTACAGGGCCTCATCAGCCTCTTGGGTGGCTTCCCTGAGCTCTTGGTATCGGTAAATCAATGATATCGATTTTATCGATATCCGGATCTCCTGGGTCGTCACAGATCTAATCCCTTAAACCCTAGGTGAACCATATAAATAGACCCTAACTTCGACTCATGCGAACCCTAATGTTGGCTCGCGTATTTCGAAGGTAAGGAAACCCTATCTCAGGTTGGTTATTTAGAACTTTATGTTCTTCTTAGTTTTATCTAACTACCCTCAAATTTTCATGCTAGAAGACCCAACTGTTGGAGAGTTAGAGCCTCTGCAAGTTGCTGGTTCGCAACAAACTGCACAAGAACTAGTGCGATGGTCCAATGAAGATCTGGAAAGTAGAATCCCAAATTGAGGTATTTAGAAATTAGTCCTTTAGAACTTTCTGTTTCCCTTCGTATCTTCTACCTACCCTCCAATTTTCATAGATTTAGGTCAAGAGGATCGGGAGATAGAGGGACAGGAAGTTACTGTAACAGCCCGGTTAAATAATAAAATATAAAAGTAAAATTTTAAAATATGTATTGGAATAAAAGCTATTTCCTTGCTATTTAACGACATCAATGATTTTCTTAAATAAAAATATTATTTATTTTAAAAATGGCCAAATTATATCAATAAAAAGAAATAATTATTTTTCTACAATCACCACAAAAAGAATTTCATATTCCAATATGCAATCGAATTTTCTACGTTGACTTGAATTTAATAAATATAAATCAAATTAATTGAATTTCACTAGTAGGCTAAAGTTTCGACTAATTTCTAAAAATATGGAAAAATTATATTCTTATAGAGAACGACGTGTTTAACAATAATGTCAACTGGACCGACCCCTAATAAAAATTTGATTAACCTAAATTAAGGAATTAATGGCCAAATTTGTTTTTTTAATAAGTTAACCTTAAACGACCAAATTAGAGCCCAATTCATAACCAATCGAGTCCAAACCAGGCCCAATCGAAAGGTTAACCCTAGTAGATCGATTTATCCTTCGAAACCCTAACCCTAGACGCATAGATTGGCGGCGACGACGGCGGATTAGGCTTCATCCCATAATTTTTGTCGATTTTTCTTCCTTGGACTCTCGAGTCCAATTCGACCTCTAGAACGACCTATAGGCTCAATAAATAGAGGGCTTTAGTAGCCCTAGGCCTCCTTTTATTTTTCCAACAGGTGGCGTGATCGATCGTGGCCGGATGGGGACGAATTTGGGCGTTCTAGGAGCGGCCGAATTAGGGTTCCGACGACCCCCCCTTTCTTCTTCCTCTTTCTAACCATAAAAGGTAGGTGTCTCTTAGGCTGAACTAAGAAATAATTATACCATCTTGTTCGTCTCTCCGAGCACTTTCTTTTGATACCAATTTGCCCAAATTCCACGCACCATGTTGGTCTAATTCATCGTTTACCCCGAGATACACCCGAAGGGTTAACTTGCATATTAATCTATTTAATGTCTAGTTAAATCACTTTAAACTTTAATCAAAGTATGTGGTCTTATGCATTTTTCAATGCTTTTTCCAATGGTATCTGTTTGCCCAATTATTGTTCACTATAACGCTTGCAATCAAAGTTCTAATCATGGTGTGTCGGGTTCGCCGTTGATGGGGACTCAGGTTGGTAAACGGTCCTACCAGGGACCGCTAGGCATATAGAGGTCACCCGATAGACCGCTAGACCGCCCTGCTTATTCAAAAAATATATATAAATAAAATAAAAAATATTTATATATATGTAAGATAGTCATACGATAGACCGCTTTATCTTATTGGTGGTCTCCATATAGACCGTTTTTGGCCTCTAGCAGGGAGATTTTAAAGCCTGATTTATGCATTTTTACCTTTGTTAGCATGTTATTTTGATCACTAACTATGCAAAACGTAGTATTAACTTGGTATCATGAAATTATACGTTATTTTCACTATCTACATGAAAATTTTCCCTTGATAATTAGTAGACAACTATGTGAATTAATAGAATAAACTTGGTTATCAACTTTGTCATCTTAAACCTTGCCACTTATAAATTGCTTATATTATGATTCTGATATCATTGTTTGACAGTCATGCCACTCCGGTGGAATTGACTGACCGCACCGTTCACGTTTTCCGTGTTTTGTATAGCCTTAATTCTTGTAATAGTTGGGACTCTCCACCGGACATTCCTTCCGTCGGACTAGGACCTCTATTATGAGACCTCCGTAAGCCCCCGCGAGTCTGGGATTCCCACTAGGACGTCGGGCGGGTTGTACCCATAAGCCTGAACCTTTTTGACTCGATCGAATCGTGTATTTTTGGTAAATCCCAGAATAGGGATTGTTTTGTTGATGGCGGCCCTTCTGAGACCGTTTATGCCAGTAAGCAGCCCAGTCATGACCGCCAGACTGTTTGAACGACCCACCTGTGACCGTGTTTAACCGGCGGTGCGTCGAC
Organism: Amorphophallus konjac; assembly: GCA_022559845.1. Lineage (NCBI taxonomy): Eukaryota > Viridiplantae > Streptophyta > Magnoliopsida > Alismatales > Araceae > Amorphophallus > Amorphophallus konjac. The sequence continues at coordinate 46,678,196 of CM040129.1, forward strand.
TTTAGTCCTTGGACTCTGTAATGTACACAGTTGAGATTAGACCATTTACTCCTTCAAGTGGCCCAACCAAGACCGTCTAGTCCTGATCACGGCCCACCTTGGACCGTTTTATACTCGTTCGCTCTGGGTTGGATCTTTGACCAGCTAGCGTTTTAGCGGTCCTGCTTAGACCGTTTAGTTTGTGCACGCGGTCGTGATTAGACCATGTACCTATTTCAGCGGTCCTTTGCTGACCGTTTCACTTTCCAATTTTCCAAAAATTGATGTTTTCATGGTTTTGATATGTGTAAGCTACTCTAGCCTTACTAGGCTATTGTACCTCAAGTTTTGACCTATTGTTAGGTCTATTGTCAACATTCATCCATTCAAGAGTCATTTCTTTAAATGACTAATTCCTCTCGATTAATGAGCTTGTTGTTGGAATCTCAAGAAAAACCAATATTCTTACACATTTTTACCTTGATTACATGAGCTTGATCTTGGAACTCTTGGCCATTCTATTCGTGGATGTCTCGATTTCGTGGGATCTATGATCCAAACAAATCAATGCCAAGGCAATCATAATTAAGGGCCCAGTCTGGTCCTGGGAGGAGCACCCGAAAAGTACCTGATCCCCAGGGAGGTGAATGACTAGGTGTGGCATTTGGCACCGAGTACTATCTAGCGTGTTGAGTCTACGACATTCTACACTCTCGTGATACTTTCTATACTCGCTTGAATGAGCGAAGTACTTGCTTGCTTGACATGACATGATTTGACTTGACTCGAAATGGCCATTCGTTGAAAAGTTCTTGACAATGGTGCTTGATACCTAGACTTGAAATGATCATTTCCTTTTATCTAGCGATTATCTTCTGATCTGGTTGGTTACTTAGTTTTCTTTAATGGAGTTTCTCGCATTGTTCGTACATTCCTAAAATTGATTAATTACTTAAATTTACCTGATGATAGAGTGTAATTCCTACTGAGCTTCTTGCTCACCCCCCCTTCTTACCAACCTTTTCAGGTAACGCGGTAGATGGAACACTTGCAATTGGGATCGGGTCAGCGTGATCGAGTGAACCTAGAGCCGTGAGATCAAGTCTTTTTATTTTCTTGAGTCTAGATAGTATTGTGGATCTTGCTATTTTCTCTTCTTTATTTCTTTTATTGAGGTCACATTGTATTTAAATTTCCAAATATCATTAAAATCACATTTTTGTCAAATTAATGGCCTCCATGTGTTGAATATTATTTATTATGTTTATTTATTTTCTGCTCTATTTATCATGACTGTTTCGCTGCCACGTTCCGAGCATCGCTTCCCGCTACTATCGGTTCGGGATGTGACAGAAGTGGTATCAGAGTTTCAGTTGTTTGAGTCCTAGATTCTTGTCCATAAGTATAGGTTACCCTAAGTAATAAGTCGTGTGATCATTGTCACCTTGTGAGATTGGGTAGTGCTTCGAAATAAATAGTAAAATATGTATAAGATTGCGTAGCGCGACGCGTAAGGGTAATAAAATTTTTAACCTTCTAATTATTTTGCAGGTATTTCAGCTCCTTTTGACATGAAAGCGAGAGGGTCCACGAGTAAGCTAAAATCTAGTTCCGTTAAAAGGTGGCGAGTCCGTCGTAAAGAAATTCGAAGTAATAATAAGAAAAGGAATAATCTTTTACAAATGAAATGTTTTCACAGTCACAAATTTGGTCATCTAATCAAGGAGTGCTGGTGAAGGAGCGGAGCGTGTCTTCGCTGCGGAAATAAAAATCATACAATGGGTAATTGCCCTAAGCTACTTCTACAAGCTAAAACACAATGAGGATTGGTACCGATCTCTATCAAATGAAGAATTAAATAAGGTATCGTTCTCCCTCATCCTTAACTATAGTTAAATTCTTTTATATTCCATTTGTCATATGATTACCATGTTATTTTGAATAGATAAGATCATCTTAGTTTAATGACGATCGATGAATTTGGGGACCAAATTCCTTGAAGTGGGGGAGGATGTAACACCCCAATTAAATAATAAAATATAAAAGTAAAATTTTGAAATGTGTTGGAATAAAAGCTCTCTCCTTACTATTTAATGACATCAATGATTTTCTTAATTAAAAATATTATTTATTTTGAAAATAGCCAAATTATATCAATAAAAAGAAATAATTATTTTTCTACAATCACTATAAAAAGAATTTCATATTCCAAGATGCAATCGAAATTTCTACGTTGACTTGAATTTAATAAATATAAATCAAATTAATTAAATTTCACTAGTAGGCCAAAGTTTCGACTAATTTCTAAAAATATGAAAAAATTATATTCTTTTAGAGAATGATGTGTTTAACAATAATGTCAACTGGACCGACCCCTAATAAAAATTTTATTAGGCTGAATTAAGGAATTAATGGCTAAATTCATTGTTTTAATAAGTTAACCTTAAACGACCAAATTAGAGCACAATTCTTAACCAATCGAGCCCAAACCAGGCACAATCGAAAGGTTAACCCTAGTAGATCGATTTACCCTTCGAAACCCTAACCCTAAACACATAGATTGGCGGCGGCGGTGGCGGATTAGGCTTCATCCCGAGATTTTTATTGGTTTTTCTTCCTTAGACTCTCAAGTCCAATTCGACATCTAGAATGACCTATAGGCTCAATAAATAGAGGGCTTTTGCAGCCCTAGGCCTCCTTTTGTTTTTCCAATAGGTGGCGTGATCGATCGTGGCCGGACGGGGATGAATTTGGGCGATCTAGGAGCGACCATATTAGGGTTTTGGCGACCCCCCCTTTCTTCTTCCTCTTTCCAGCGATAAAAGCTAGGTGTCTCTCAGGCTGAACTAAGAAATAATTACACCATCTTGTTCGTCTCTCTGAGCTCTTTCTTTTGATACCAATTTGCCCAAATTCCATGCACCATGTGGGTCTAATTTCATCGTTTACCCCAAGGTACACCCGAAGGGTTAACTTGCATATTAATCTATTTAATGTCCAGTTAAATCACTTTAAACTTTAATCAAAGTATGTGGTCTTATGCGTTTTTCAATGCTCTTTCCAATGGTATATGTTTGCCCAATTATTGTTCACTCTAACGCTTGCAATTGAAGTTCTAATCATGGTGTGTCGGGTTCGACATTGATGGGGACTCGGGTTGGTAAACGGTCCTACCAAGGACCGCTAGGCATATAGCGGTCGCCCGATAGACCGCTAGACCGCCCTGCTTATTCAAAAAAATATATAAATAAAATAAAAAATATTTATATATATATAAGACGGTCGTACGATAGACCGCTTTATCTTATTGACGGTCTCCATATAGACCGTTTTTGGCCTCTGGCAGGGAGATTTTAAAGCCTGATTTATGCATTTTTACCTTGGTTAGCATGTTATTTTGATCAATAACTATGCAAAACGTAGTATTAACTTGGTATCATGAAATTATACGTTATTTTCACTATCTACATGAAAGATCTCCCTTGATAATTAGTAGACAACTATGTAAATTAATAGAATAAACTTGGTTATCAACTTCTTGATCTTAAACATTGCCACTTATAAATTACTTATATTATGATTCTGATATCATTGTTTGACAGTCATGCCACTCTGGTGGAATTGACTGACCGCACCGTTCACGTTTTTCAGGTTTTGTATAGCCTCAATTCTTGTAATAGTTGGGACTCTCCGCTGGACATTCCTTCCGTCGGACTAGGACCTCTATTATGAGACCTCCGTAAGCCGCCACGAACCTGGGATTCCCACTAGGACGCTGGGCGGGTTGTACCCACAAGCCTGAACCTTTTTGACTCGATCGAATCATGTATTTTTGGTAAATCCCAGAATAGGGACTATTTTGTTGATGTCGGCCCTTCTGAGACCGTTTATGCCAGTAAGCGGCCCAGTCATGACTGTCAGACTGTTTAAACGACCCTCCTGTGACCGTGTTTAACCGGCGGTGCGTCGAATTTAGTCCTTGGACTCTGTAATGTACACGGTTGAGATTAGACCGTTTACTCCTTCAAGTGGCCCAACCAAGACCGTCTAGTCCAGATCACAGCCCACCTTGGACCGTTTTATACTCGATCACTCTGGGTTGGATCTTTGACCATCTAGCCTATTAGCGGTTCTGCTTAGACCGTTTAGTTTGTGCACGTGGTCTTCATTAGACCATGTACCTATTTTAGCGGTCCTTTGTAGACCGTTTCACTTTCCAATTTTCCGAAAATTGATGTTTTCATGGTTTTGATATGTGTTAGCTACTCTAGCCTAACTAGGATATTGTACCTAGAGTTTTGACCTATTGTTAGGTCTATTGTCAACATTCATCTATTCAAGAGTCATTTCTTTAAATGACTAATTTATCTCGATTAATGAGCTTGTTGTTGGAATCTCAAGAAAAATCAATATTCTTACACAATTTTTACCTTGATTACATGAGCTTGATCTTGGAACTCTTGGCCATTCTATTCGTGGATGTCTAGATTTTATGGGATCTATGATCCAAACAAATCAATGCCAAGGCAATCATAATTAAGGGCCCAGTCTGGTCCTCGGAGGAGCACCCGAAAAGTACCTGATCTCCGGGGAGGTGAATGACTAGGTGTGACATTTGACACTGAGTACTATCTAGCGTGTTGAGTCTACAACATTCCACACTCTTGTAATAGTTGCTATACTCGCTTGAATGAGCAAAGTACTTCTTGCTTGACATGACATGACATGACATGACATGATTTGACTTGACTGGAAATGACCATTCGTTGAAAAGTTCTTGACAATGGTGCTTGATATCTTGACTTGACATGATCATTTCCTTTTATCTAGCGATTATCTTCTGATCTGGTTGGTTACTTAGTTTGCTTTAATGGAGTTTCTCGCATTATTCATACATTCCTAAAATTGATTAATTACTTAAATTTGCGAGATGATAGAGTGTAATTCCTACTGAGCTTCTTGCTCACCCCCTTCTTCCCATCCTTTTCAGGTAACGCGGTAGATGGAATGCTTGCAATTGGGTTCGAGTCAGCGTGATCGAGTGAACCTGGAGCCTTAAGACCGAGTCTTTTTATTTTCTTGAGTCTAGATAGTATTGTGGATCTTGCTATTTTGATGTGACACAATGATGGATGATGATGTTCTGAAACCAAGTTGATGTAAAACTACCCCTTGGACCTAGAGTAGCAAGCAGCACAACAAGTTGGTAACGTCACATTGGCGGATTCACTCGCGTAAGCATACTCGGATCCGTAGAAGGACCGGCGATGGCGGAGAGGGTCCGAGGTTGGACCTCGGGGCTCCAAGGGTTTGGCCAGCTACGATTAGATCCCAATGAGCCAAGGATGCCCAAAATCAAGGGCGACCGGCACACCGAGGGCGAGGGTTGAAATGTCACGCTCACAACTCACCCGCGGTAATCACGCAACTAGAAGATAAATCGGGTTCGGGCACTCTCTTACGCCGACGGTACTGAGGATGCAATACTAATTAAGCAAGAGAAAGCCGGCAAAGAGTAGTGTGAGTGGCTCACCTGATCGGCGTGAAGACACCGATCCCGGTCGGAGACGAGGGCGAGCGGGGAAGTGTGGGTTCCCCGCACAATGTGCCGATGAAGCTTCAAAAAAAAAACCTGCTCAAGAGTACATGCACTACACCTCGCGCAGGAGGGTGATCTCGGGGGTGGGAAATAATTGATTACAAACAAACACTACCTCCCGCAGGGAGGGGCAGTAAGCCGGCCAGGCGAGAAGGGTAAATTGATCGAGAAACCCACGAGGAGGAGCCGCTACCGAACCAGACTGCTTGCTGTGGTTGGCGATAGACAGGCGGTGTAGTTGCTGTAGATCTCAGCCAGGAATTTTACCGATGACGAGACTAGGAGGGATCTTCTCGTAACAGGAACCCAAACACTTCTGATTTATGTCAATTTATTCTGACGTCGTCGATGGCTGTAGTGGAGGTCTGAGTAGATCAATAGCTTCTGGGGCGGATGGCTCCCTGTTTCTGTCTGCAACTTGCAGAAGTTGCCCCGGTCGCTCTTGGATGCCGAATCACGAACCGTCGGAGTCGCTGGATCCGTGGACAAAGCCTCTACACAGAAAAACTGACGGAAACACCTTCTAAGGTCGGGGTGGACAGGGGAACGCCGACGAGTGGGAACTGGTTGCTGCAGACTGCAGGAGGCAGACCCGCGCGATCGAGGGAGAAAATTCGGAACTCTGGATCCCGTTTGCCGAAAGAGGTCCTGTTTCTTGCTCATGATCGGGGACAGGGGGAGGAAGAACTTTGATGAAGGACCTTCGGTCTGATTCCTTCACGGTTAGTCGTGGTGCGGCGACGAACTGGGTTGCAGGTTCTGGCCGTAGTGAATACCAGATAGGAACAGTGGATTGCAGAAGTTGTCCCGGCCGCTCCCGGATGCCGAATCTCAAACCGTCAGAGTTTATGGAACCGTGGACGATCTCTCTATGCTGTAAAACTGACGGGGAAGCCGTCTGATGTCGGGGTGGACTGGGGGTTGCCGATGAGTGGAGGCAGGTCACTGCCACCTGTGGGAGACAGACCCGACCAGTCGTGGAAGAAAGACCAAAACTCTGACCTCCGGATGCCGAATGCACTTCCGCTTCTTGATCCAGAAAGAGGACTGGTGGAGGAAGATATTTTCAGAAGAACTCGCGGCTTTAATCTTCCACTGTCGGCCGGGGTGCAGCTTTGAACCGGGTTCAGGAGCTCTGCTGATGGAGCTCTGCGCAGTCGGGGGAGATTGGCTCTCCCGGACAGCCCCGAACTCGGAACGGGACGATTCCACCTTGCTTGCGAAGTAGACTTGCAGATCTTTCCGTCGATGTAGGCCACGCCCTCAGCAGAACCAGGATGGAGTTGTGGACGGTGCTGCACCTGGGTGCGGATCTGCTGGTCTTCTCTGCACACAGGTTGGAGATTGAATGGTGGGGCAAGGTTGAGGGGGAGTGGAGTTTGGTAATGGAGGGGAGGGTGGAGGTGATTGCAGATGGAGGAGGGATGTGTGGGGGTGGTGAGAGGGGGGGGGGCGCAACTCCTAGAGGGGGTGGCTGCTTGGGTCGCCCAAGGGACTTAATGGGGGTGTGGGGAAGTGGGAGGGTTGTCTTGGATGTGGGAAGATGTATGGGGAATAGGGAGGGTTGTCTAGGGAAGGTGAAAGGTTGCTTGGGATGTGGAAGGAATTGAAGGGAGTTATGGCCTTGGGAATATGAAAGGGTGGGGAGGTGAGGTGGCAGCTGAGGTGGCAGGGGAAGGGGGAGGTGAAAGGGCATGTTCGCCCAAGGGAGAGAGAGAGAAGGGGGAGGAGAGAGAGAGGGGTTCGACCCCTAGAGAGAGAGAGAGAATGAGAGAGCTAGAGAGAGAGAGGGATGCACTTAGGCTCAAATTTGCTTAATACTTCATTAGCCTCAAAAGAGGGGGGTTGGGGTCCTATATATAGGAAATCCCCATTTTACAAAAAGTCCCTGTGAAAAAGGACTAATGACAGAAGACCAAGGGGTGGGGAGAGGGGCACCCATGGGCCAAGCAAATGATATGGCCCAATAAGATATGATAACCCATTAACCCTCTTGGCCACTTAATGAAACCTTAGACTTAGGTAGATGACTTACTAACTTAGGTACTTGACTCAATAAAAGGAAAATTACATGAGTTAAGACTCAAGAAAAAATGTAAAAATTACATAGCTAGACTCAGAAGCTTGAGATGAAAATAGTGGCAAGCATCGGGACCCACGGGGAAATGGGAAGTGGTAAGTGATGTCCCCATCATACTCCCGGGATGTGGAAAACTCGACTCCGTCGAGTAAAGGCTCACCGGGGGAGCAGCTCAGGGCGATCCTCATCCTCCAAACTCAACCTGCACCTGCGACCAGGGGACGGCCCCTCATCCTCTCAAGGTGGCCCGGACACACCCTTATGCTGGCGATGGAACCCTGCTTGCATAGTATTGCCCCTCTGTGTACACGTCGGGCTCTCAAGGTTATTTTGTGGAAGCTCTCCGGGGTGTCCCTCTTTCAAGGAAGGTATAGGCTCAAAGTACTCACGAGGATTCACCGCGGTGCCCAAATAGGGTGCCGGGTCAGTCGCTTGAGAATTGGGGTATATCCCATAGCCCATTAGTAAATTCAATCCATAAGCCAGTTTTGCCAAAGCCACTTTGGAACATGGAAGGTCCAAGTCCTCGTGCCCTCGAATCGAAAGTGGCCCTAAGGTAGAGCCATTCCAAAGCCACCATCGTGAGGTTGCCTTCTTGGAATTCAAGTGCCACTCGTGAATCTTTTGCCCGTTGATTATGATCGTCATCGCCCATTGCTAGATGCTTGCCTGAATGAGTATGCCTCGAGCTACGGTGCGGTGGGGGTGGGAAGTGTGTGGTATGCCATGAGGGACCAGGGCAACCAAAAGTAGACCTATCATGTAGTGATGTTATGATGTCTTTGAAGAATTTGGGAGGACCGGGGCATCCATAGGTGTCCCCCTTGTGAGTGAGTGTGATGAAAGATGGAGGACCCGGACAACCATGGATGCTCCTAACTTGCATAAGATGGATGATGAATAGGGGTGGACCTACATATCCAAATGTGAACCTGCCATGCACTGGACCTAGTGTGTATGTGACACAAATAAGATGACTAGCCCAACCGGATGGGGTAAAATGTTGTGGCACATGCATTCCTATCAAGATGGTCCCATCTTTTGGTGAGGGTTGGTTTGGGGGTCTCCACTCATGGGATTCGAAGGGGTCCCAGAAAGTGGACATCTTGGGATGGGTTGATTCCTCATTTCCTAGGTGGATGTCACCTTTGGTCATGGCTCTTATGGTGTGGGCTAAGTTTTGGAATGGATGGGTTAGGTTTGACATGGTGTGTGAGGGTAGGAAAAGGTGGGTGGTGGGTAAGGCGACTAGGTCCCAAGGGTTCTTTGGCTTCCATTGGGAGGGATCAAAGGGGTCATGGAATGGGTCATCTAGGGGGAGGAACTCTTGGTCCTCATGGTCTTGGGAGAGGTAGTTTTGACTCATCATGGTAGGTTGTGGTAGGAAAATGTTGGTGTTGAGTAAGGTGGGTGGGTATAGGAAGGGATCGAATGGGTCATGGTATGGGTTACCTAGAAACTCTAGGTCCACATGTGGTGGGGAGTTATTCACCTCTATTGAGATTTTTGGGCAAAAGTTGTTGGTGGGTGGGTTAGCCTTGAGGGGATGGCTAGGTTTTCTTCCTGAAATGAGGAGCTCCAATTTAAGGATGGCCTCGGGCTCATCGGGTGTGGGAAGAAAGAGAAGGAGGTCGCTAATGTAGCAACCAACAGTGCAAACCGAAGTGATAGACCCGACACATGGGTGTAGAAGACCAAGGCTCCTAGGTTGGTCGACCATAGGGTTCAACATAGCCGTCAACTCCACTTGCCATGCTAGGCCTTGTAGGAGGTCTCCTAGAGTTTCCACTTGGTAAGAGGATTGGATGGTAGTGTGATAGGTGGAGAAGGGTACTATGGGGAGGTGTCGTTCCATGGGAGGGTTGACATGGGGCAAGATAGGGTGAACCGGATTTTCCTCTAACCATTTAGCCAGGGGCTCACTTATGAAAAGTTCACTCCTATTTAGAGAGGGTGGTGTAAAAGGTGAAGTTCTTTCCTTGGTTTGGGCAAGGGTTTCCTCCAAGGTGGGGAGTGGTTCTAGGGTGTCCACCACTATGATGTCGGTTGTGGGAGTCATGGGTTCCTCTACCACGGAGGTGAGAAGGTCTTTTGAAGGTGGAGTGATGAGGGCAGGTGTATGGTACCCCCGAGGTGGAAGGTAAAGGGAAATTTGGTTCAGGATCGGTAGGGGAAGAAGTGGAGGCCTAGGTTGGGGTAGGGTTGTGGTTGACTGTGGAAGATGGGTTGGGTGGGGTGGCTTGGGTTGGCCAGTCATGGGTGGAGTGTCCCTTACTGGGGAAAGTTGAGGGGTAGTGATAGGGGCTAAGGGGCAGTGTGGAGTATGGGTTTCATGGGAAATTGTGGGTTGGGGTGGGAGTAGGTTGATGGGGTCAGGTTCCCCTCGACCCGACTCTTGGCATTGTGCCTCATATTCTTCTTCCCAATTAAGGGGTGCTTCATGGACTTCAATCCCGTTCCCAATCCTTTGGGGTGGTGGAGTTTGGGCCCTAAGGGAAGTGAAGATCTTCCTGATCTCAACCCTTATCTCTTCCAATGAATCTAGGGGTCCTTTGGGTGGTGGGGTTTGGGTCCTAATGGAGGCCTTGGGTTGACTGGGAGGAAAAGGGGGAGTGGGAGTGCTCCTCGGGTTATGGTCCTCACGGTAGGAGTGGGACGGTCGGGGAGCGTAGATCTTCCTAAGCTCACTCTTCATCTCTTCCCATGAGTGAATGGGCTCTTGCCCCCAAACCCTTCTGAATCTCTCTTTGTGTTCCCACATTTTCTTAGCTAGACCCCGAAGTCGTGCCTTGGCCATGCGGACTCTCTCGGATCCATATACCCAAGTACTTTCAAAGTCCCTTTCCATGGTATTCTCCCACCTAAGATAGGCATGAGGATTAATTCCATCAAAATGAAGGTCCTCATCTACAATGTAGTCCATGTGGAGGGGGTCAATCGGACCATGTGACCAACGAGGGGTATGCATGAGGATCGGGTGATGAATGCAAATGCCCTAGGACAAGACTTAGTAGAGACAAGTCTAGAACTTGCTCTGATACCAATTTGATGTGACACGACGACGGATGATGATGTTCTGAAACCAAGTTGATGTAAAACTACCCCTTGGACCTAGAGTAGCAAGCAGCACAACAAGTTGGTAACGTCACATTGGCGGATTCACTCGCGTAAGCATACTCGGATCCGTAGAAGGACCGGCGATGGCGGAGAGGATCCGAGGTTGGACCTCGGGGCTCCAAGGGTTTGGCCAGCTAGGATTAGATCCCAATGAGCCAAGGATGCCCAAAATCAAGGGCGACCGGCACGCCGAGGGCGAGGGTTGAAATGTCACGCTCACAACTCACCCGCGGTAATCACGCAACTAGAAGATAAATCGGGTTCGGGCACTCTCTTACGCCGACGGTACTGAGGATGCAATACTAATTAAGCAAGAGAAAGCCGGCAAAGAGTAGTGTGAGTGGCTCACCTGATCGGCGTGAAGACACCGATCCCGGTCGGAGACGAGGGCGAGCGGGGAAGTGTGGGTGGGGAGCACAATGTGCCGATGAAGCTTAAAAAAAAAAACCTGCTCAAGAGTACATGCACTACACCTCGCGCAGGAGGGTGATCTCGTGGGTGGGAAATAATTGATTACAAATAAACACTACCTCCCGCAGGGAGGGGCGGTAAGCCGGCCAGGCGAGAAGGGTAAATTGATCGAGAAACCCACGAGGAGGAGCCGCTACCGAACCAGACTGCTTGCTGTGGTTGGCGATAGATAGGCGGTGTAGTTGCTGTAGATCTCAGCCAAGAATTTTACCGATGACGAGCCAAGGGGGGATCTTCTCGTAACAGGAACCCAAACACTTCTGATTTATGTCAATTTATTCTGACGTCGTCGATGGCTGCAGTGGAGGTCTGAGTAGAGCAACAGCTTCTGGGGCGGATGGCTCCCTGTTTCTGTCTGCAACTTGCAGAAGTTGCCCCGGTCGCTCCTGGATGCCGAATCACGAACTGTCAGAGTCGCTGGATCCGTGGACAAAGCCTCTACACAGAAAAACTGACGGCCACACCTTCTGAGGTCGGGGTGGACAGGGGAATGGCGACGAGTGGGAACTGGTCGCTGCAGACTGCAGGAGGCAGACCCGCGCGATCGAGAGAGAAAATTCGGAACTCTGGCTCCCTTTTGCCGAAAGAGGTCCTGTTTCTTGCTCCTGATCGGGGACAGGGGGAGGAAGAACTTTGATGAAGGACCTTCGGTCTGATTCCTTCACGGTTAGTCGTGGTGGAGCGACGAACTGGGTTGCAGGTTCTGGCCGCAGCGACTACCAGATAGGAACAGTGGATTGCAGAAGTTGTCCTGGCCGCTCCCGGTTGCTAAATCTCGAGCCGTCAGAGTTTCTGGAACCGTGGATGATTTCTCTGTGCTGTAAAACTGACGGGGAAGCCATCCGATGTCGGGGTGGACTGGGGGTTGCCGATGAGTGGAGGCAGGTCACTGCCACCTGTGGGAGACAGACCCGACCAGTCGTGGAAGAAAGACCAAAACTCTGACCTCCGGACGCCGAATGCACTTCCGCTTCTTGATCCAGAAAGAGGACTGGTGGAGGAAGATATTTGGAGAAGAACTCGCGGCTTGAATCTTCCACTGTCGGCCGTGGTGCAGCTTTGAACCGGGTTCAGGAGCTCTGCTGATGGAGCTCTGCGCAGTCGGGGGAGATTGGCTCTCCCGGACAGCCCGGAACTCGGAATGGGACGATTCCACCTCGCTTGCAAAGTAGACTTGCAGATCTTTCCGTCGATGTAGGCCACGCCCTCAGCAGAACCAGGATGGAGTCGTGGATGGTGCTGCACCTGGGTGCGGATCTGCTGGTCTTCTCTGCACACAGGTTGGAGATTGAATGGTGGGGCAAGGTTGAGGGGGAGTGGAGTTTGGTAATGGAGGGGAGGGTGGAGGTGATTGCAGATGGAGGAGGGATGTGTGGGGGTGGTGAGAGGGGGGGGGGCGCAACTCCTAGAGGGGGTGGCTGCTTGGGTCGCCCAAGGGACTTAATGGGGGTGTGGGGAAGTGGGAGGGTTGTCTTGGATGTGGGAAGATGTATGGGGAATAGGGAGGGTTGTCTAGGGAAGGTGAAAGGTTGCTTGGGATGTGGAAGGAATTGAAGGGAGTTATGGCCTTGGGAATATGAAAGGGTGGGGAGGTGAGGTGGCAGCTGAGGTGGCAGGGGAAGGGGGAGGTGGAAGGGCAAGTTCGCCCAAGGGAGAGAGAGAGAAGGGGGAGGAGAGAGAGAGGGGTTCGACCCCTAGAGAGAGAGAGAGAGAATGAGAGAGCTAGAGAGAGAGAGGGATGCACTTAGGCTCAAATTTGCTTAATACTTCATTAGCCTCTAAAGAGGGGGGTTGGGGTCCTATATATAGGAAATCCCCATTTTACAAAAAGTCCCTGTGAAAAAGGACTAATGACAGAAGACCAAGGGGTGGGGAGAGGGGCGCCCATGGGCCAAGCAAATGATATGGCCCAATAAGATATGATAACCCATTAACCCTCTTGGCCACTTAATGAAACCTTAGACTTAGGTAGATGACTTACTAACTTAGGTACTTGACTCAATAAAAGAAAAATTACATGAGTTAAGACTCAAGAAAAAATGTAAAAATCACATAGCTAGACTCAGAAGCTTGAGATGAAAATAGTGGCAAGCATCGGGACCCACGGGGAAATGGGAAGTGGTAAGTGATGTCCCCATCATATTTTCTCTTCTTTATTTCTTTTATTGAGTCCACATTATATTTAAATTTCCAAATATCAATAAAATCACATTTTTCTGAAATTAATGGCCTCCATGTGTTGAATATTATTTATTATGTTTATTTATTTTCTACTCTATTTATCATGACTATTTTGCTGCCACGTTCCGAGCATCGCTTCCCCCTTCTATCAGTTCGGGGCGTGACAGTTACTATTTTGGCGTCGGACGTGCAGGAACTATGGTCTACTTCCAGTCAAAAATCCAAAGTCTAGGGAACGAATCAAAGGTAGGTTAAATCATGAAAAGGCTAGAATAACATGTCAGTAGTAAAAGCCCTTTGATTTTATGAAATTCCATGCTTTCCACACGGAGTATTTAATGTTTTACTATCACTGCGCATCTAGGTTATTTCTACATGCATAGTTTCCACCCTTAATAATGAAAATGATAATTCTAGTTTAAATCATGACTACCCATGCATCTCCATGTCTTCATATGATTTTATCAGGCCTTATTTATCTGTTGGCATGTTTTACCATACATCTATCTACCTTAGATTAGCATGAAGCTTGGTTTTATAGCTGTTTATAGTAGATAGGAAGAAACTGTCTTCCTAAGACTGCTATGCCATGTTAAGCGGTCCTACGATAGACCGCTAGCGCCCATAAAATGGTCCTCCCGAGACTGCTTTCATTTTATGAGTTCTATATTACTGTTAACCTGAAACATATTACTGAATTGCCCTATTTATCATATGATAAGCCTAGCTAATTAGGTCTTACTCCTGTTTTAAGTACTGTATTTATACACTTGGTTATGTTAATTGTTCATCCTAGTAGATTTCATGTTCTTTATGCACTTTGGACTTATTTTAAACTTATGTTAAATTTGTTGTGCCCCTGTGATTTTGATGATAGCAAACACTATAAGTCACACTGTGTTTGCATGATAGATTAAATGAGCGTCTGGTCTTAGGGGCTGTTATAAGTCAGTGCATGTTTGCACTCGAGGTCAGTGCATGTCTCAGTTTGTTCATTGTTAAGGTCAATGCATATCCTTGATTGACTGCATATGAGGTTGATGCACATTTCATAACAATGGCATATTAAATTGTATGCATAAACATATCATCGAACAGGTTGTGTACACACATTTCTCTCAGGTTCTTAAGTCATATGCATCCACTATTCAAGTCTGTGCATATGCCTATTTTTGGTCATTCAAGGTCCGTGCACTTCACTGTTCAAGTCGGTGCACATTCTGTATCCGTCTTAGACTTAGTGCACATCCTTCACCTCACTTTGCGTCTTATGTGGCTTAGAATCTGTGCAACCTTTTGCCTCGACGCATCTTCCACACAAGGTCCGTGTAGATATGTGCATGTCAGTTCTATGTGTACGACATTTCGTCAAACACTAGGTCAGTGCATATCCCACATTCTGCTTACAGAAGTGAGTGCAGCTTCCGCCTTGTATATACAAAGTCTGTGCTATTTCCTATAGCTCCGGTCAGTGCAATGTTTGGTCCGTGCATACTTAGTTCATAGAAGGTCGGTACAGAGTTGGTATTAGCTTTGTTAGAATTTTTGGTGTGAGCTTGAGTCGGTGCAATTTTTACTGCGAGCACAACTCGGTGCAAGTTTCATGTCTGCATGTTACACATACACACAAGTCTCGAAGCATGCAAGTCGGTGCATACCTTGGCCGCACACATAAAGTCAGTGCAAGTTATGTTTTGTGCGCACCAAGTTTGTGCATACCTTTGGCTGATCATACACAAGGTCGGTGCAACTACAGCTTGTGTTACTCATGTCGGTGCACACCCTGTGTTACATTGTCTAAAGTCTGTGCATGTCATTTAGAGTCCATGCATGTTTCCTTTATGTTATCAAGATTCTTGCACATTCTTTACTTGTGTGATACAAGGTCAGTGCACACTTCTTACTATTGCACATTCATGGTCTATGCATACTTTACTACACGTTACCTGATGTCTGTGCATGTCTTGCTATATGACTATGCACGCTTTGTTATATGCTACCTAAGGTCTGTGCATATTCGTATATTACTTTATGAAGTCTGTGCCAGCACGATCAGCTAACACTTCAAGCTATTTCCTAGGCCAGTGACTTGGTCGAGCATGTGCTGGGCAAACCTACAATCTATGAACATACTTCACGTGGAAGTCAAAGTACCAGGTAAAAGGGTTCATGATCCGAGGCAAGGAACTGAATGGAAGAATCTGCCACGTGGTTAGCCACAATGCCGAGATGCTGACACATGGCTAAGGCATTCCAGAATTATCTTGGCGGGAGTGTTCCGTCCACACGCCCAATGAGTGAGCTCATGGGTCCCAGATCTAAAGGCATATAAGAAGGCCTTCTCTGCGATCAAAGAAAAAGAGAACGGCAGAGAGGAGAAGGATCTGAGGAGAGACGAAGAGTAGAAGAGGAGCAGAGCTAAAGGGAAAAAGGAAGAGAGAAAAACCAGAGTCTGAGGAGCAGAAGAAGAGAGAAAGGAAAGAGTGATAGACGAAGAAGTGTAGAGATTGTGAGATCGTGAGAAAGTGAAGATAATACTAAAGATGAAAAAGAGAGAGTTTCCCTTGAAGACTTGTTTTGTAATCGCTCTTCAGAGCTACTATTGTTTTTATTTTTTTTCTTTGTTTTTCGTTTGTTCTTTTCGTCTGCTCAGTGTGTTTTTCTGATCCTGTGGTTTGAGGTAGGGGTTCCTCCTGTGGACTCAGGAGTAGGGAGACTTGGTATCTCCGGTTGCAAGTGACTTGGTGTCACTTGTGCTTTCCCTCTGAGTTTCAGAGGAAGGGAGACTTGGTGTCTTCGGTTGCAAATGACAGGTTGTCACTTGTGGGTTCCCTCTGTTTGGAGGAAGAGAGACTTCGGTCTCTGGTTGCTAGTGACTGGGTGTTGCTAGTGGTTGCCCTCCTGAGTGGAGGAAGAGAGGAGTGTGTTCCTCTGGCTCAAGTTGTTAGGCAGCGTATGTTTACCGACTCAGTCTGCGTGTTCTTGCTTTTGCAAAGGAAGCCTCACTCCGGTTTGAGGTGAGGGGTGGATGTAGGTTTGGAGGACCGAACCACCTAAAAAATTTTGCGTGTAGTGGTTGGCTTGTGGTGTGCTTTTCCCTATCTTCTGCCCTCTTCACAGGTTGTTTGAGCGTTTAATATCAGAAGCCTTTCTATGTGATTTCAGTTTGAGTTTGATTTTGCTGCTAAATGTTTGACTGAATGTTTTAGTTGAAGATCCTACTTCTTTGTGTTTCTCGTGGCAAAAGTTCCTTGAGGGAACTTGTGAGTGGGTGATAAGTGTGTATTTTCCCATCTTAATTCATGTTATTTACATTTTTTATGGGCTTTAATAATAATAAATATTGACTTATCACACTTACTTTTAATTTAGAGTCAAATATTTAATTTTATAGAATTAAATAATTTTAATAAAGATATTTGCTTAGTTATGCAAGCATTCAAAATGAAAAAAATAAGAAAATAAAAAAATAAAACAAAAATATATATTTGTGGAAATGGGTCAAAAGCTCAAGGACTTGTTCAAAAAGAAAAGAAAAAAAGAAAAAAAATAAATTTATTTGACATTTTTTAGGATTTTTCTAAGCTATATATGATGTATATATATCAATATGTATATATTTAATATATATATATATATATATATATATATATATATATATATATATATTATAACTAATCTACGTGTAAGTGTGTGTGCGTGTGTGTGCAGGTAAGAAGGCGGAGGTGGGCGCGGCGCGCCCACCCGCGGCGCCAGCGGTGGCCGGCGCACCGCGCCCACCCGCGGTCAACCCGCATCCAGACCCGGTCAAAGGGGGGTGGCGGCGCAGCGGCGGCGCACCCGCGGCCGAACCGCGGGCGGCGCACGCGCGGCACACAGCCGCGCCTCTCACGCGGCGAGAGAGGGCCCGGCGCACGCGGGGGCACACGGCCAGAAAGAGAGAGAAAGAAGAGAAAAAGAAGGAGAAAAAGGCCAGAAAAATTCCAAAAAAATCAGAAAAAAATAGAGAAGTGTGAAGCACGTGCTAGCACACAATTTGGAGTCAACAAATGTAGCAATTGGGTATTCACATTGGCAAGAGTGTTCACATTTCCTAAGGGGTTATTATGTAAACCCTATATAAAGGGCTTCAATTGTAATGAAAGGAGGTGGTGAAGAGAGGAGAGCCAAGTGTTGTAAGATAGGGATTGATCAAATTTGTAAGTGTTCTTCAAGTTTTTGCTTTGTGACTTTGGTAGGGATAGATTTTGAGAGCTTTTATGTTTAAGTGTTGAAGTTTTTGTTAAGTTTGTATTGAAGAATTTCATTGTACTCTTAGCCATTTCGGCTTTTCATAATCAATTTATAAGCTTGTGTGGTCTTCATTGCATTTTCTTGTCTTCATAAAAGTTTTTCATATTTAAGTTTTATTCAACTTCTCTTTCTATCATTTCTTCCAATTCCTTCTAGGTTGAAAGTTATTTCCAGTTTTCTTAAGTGATGTTCTACGTGGTTACTATTCATCTGAGTTGATATCTTCTGTCATTTCTTCATTTTGAAGCCTTTCCAATCTTAATGTTACTCTGAGTTCTTCATGAAAGTTGTTCCTTACTTGTAGATCTAAGTTTACGTCTTCTACCACATCCCCAAATTCTTCTTATTTTGTGAGTTAGAATTAATTTGTTACTATTCTGATTTTTACCATTTTACTGTTCATCCGAACCAATAGGTCTTGATTTTTCAAGTTTTTCATTGTCTTCCTCTTGTTCTCTGATTCTGTGTTCTTCATCAAACTTCTTCATCTTTTCATTCTCTACAACTTTTATTTCTTCCACTTCTTCTAATTGTGTCTGGTTTAAAAGTTATTTCTCTTCCTACTTCACCTTAGTTTCATTATAATTTTCTATTTGTTCTTCTATCGATTCCACCTTTCTAAATTGCATCCCAATCTTTCTAAGGCGGTTTAAATTCAATTCTCTTGATTTTTAAACCTTAAAAACTCAAGGTTTTCAACTTTCTAATCTACTTCTCCCTGTGGATTCTACTCGGTCTCACCACTTAACTACTCTATTTATTTAATTTGTGGGCCGGATATTGTAATTTGATAGTGGGGCGTATTAACGACGTGCGTTTTCCGCGCATCTAATTTTGACGCCGTTGCCGGGGAGGGTTTGAATTTGAAGTTGATAACTTTATGTTTTATTTTGTATATATATTGGTGCTCACTCTTATTTTTGCAGAAAAATAAAAGGATCAACAAAAGCACAAAAAATAGTAATATTTGAAAAATGTCAAAAAATGTTGTCTCCCCGAGGTAAGTCTTCTTTATCTTCTACTCTTGTTATTTTTTATTTACCAAATAAAGAACGAGGGAATGCGATTAAGGTTAGTACTCTTATCCTCTTTCCATATATTTAGTTTCTTTATTTTTAATTTCAATATGTAATTTGTTTTCATGTTTAGAAATGTTCTTAAACAAATAAAAAAATAGAAGAAATAAAAAATATGGTGGATTAGCTCAGTTCACTAAAAAAAATAGAAAAACAAAAGTAAAAAAAAAAGTATAACTTGGTCTCACTATCATCTTCGAAACTGGTGTCTAAGGCTAGAGGTCAACGGCAAACCCTATAAGCGGGAAAGTGGTTACTTAATTAGGACCTTGTGCAAGCAAGGGGAGCCTCCCACTTCCACACCTGTTACCTGGCCGGTGGATAAGTTTGATGGTGAATCTAAGTTAGACTTTAATTGATAATTTGTTTGCATCAAAAAAAAGAAGATAAAAAAAAATAATATACAAAAAATGGTGAGATCATAACTTTCATCTATGGATTGGGCACACAACTTAACTAGGTTTGACCAATTGGCTCATAAATTTGATCATTTTTTAGCCATAGATCAAGACCCCTTCATACCACCTAGTCACCATGATGATGATCACATGTGGGCTAACCCGGCCCATTATGGCGGTGGTTGCCCAAATCCACACTCATTTGTCACCAAAATAGCCCGACCTATTATGAAAGTCCATACACGTGGTCGGCCCAAAATGAGATCCCGTCACCTATGATGGCCCGGTTTCCATCATTTACCCAAGATCAGGCTCAAACCACTTAGTTCTTCCAAGGGGGCCATGATCTACCTTTCCTCCCAGAGCAAGCCCAATATGATCAACGGTTTTCTCAGCCCGATTATGAATCATCTCCAGATACTTATACCTCTAGCTGGGAAAATCAACCAACAATCTCTTGGATGGACCAAGCAAGGCAAACCCAAATATCTCCAGAACTCTCCACACCTTATTTTGACCCATGTCCAAATAACTTTAATTCTGGTTAGAGAGATCAACATGATTCTTCTTGGGAGTCTTATCAGGATCAAGGCCAAAGTCCTCAAGAACAAGATTTTTAAAATTGGGCCCCATACCCAAATGATTCTTATGATCAACCCTATTATGGAGGGCAACCCATACACTCTCCACCATCTCATTCTCGGACTGAGTACCCTTCAAACTACTATCCATCACAATCTGACTCTCCGCCCACTTATCTATCTCCTCCATACATAGATTTACATAAGGAGGAGATGTTTGATCAATTGACACGGCTCTTCCAGACTCAACAACAAGCCTTCCAGGAACAACTATAAAACTTTGAGGCTCATATGAGTCGGGTTGCTAAAAACATCATAGAAATGGAAGTCGATCCAATGCCTAGCAACTCCACTATAAGTCTTGAGGACCAACTTCCTGGATTTGATGGACGTGATAACGATGAAAATCCATATTTTCAACCTATGATTCCCCAATCTATCACTCATATCACTATTGATTTTGAGGGGATCATGGAAGAGTCTTATGAGGAGGACGTAAAGGAAGAGCAGCCTGAGAAGCCTAAACCCCATTCCATTTGTGAAGAGGATTATGATGATCTTCAGTCATTGGGGGGAGAAGAAGAGGATGATGATTTGCCAGTCAATGACCAAATTCCATTCATTGACCTTCCTAAATTTGATGAATCTTCTTTCCAAGTACATGATGATGAAAATATGAGTGTGGAGGGTGAATTAAGTGTATACATAAATCCATCTTCTTTGGTAATTGAGGAACCAGGTACTCTACTAGAAAGTCACTCCGATTGGGCATCTCATGATTTAGAGAAGGATGTGGATCTTTTACCCACCCCTGACCTTGATGAATCCATAATCATTCCAAATATTCTGCAACTCACCAACTGGTTAGATCCATATGAGCATTCTGTGAATTCTTGTGTTGAGGAGTGCAATGATTTCATTCCTAATCCTCCTTATCTCCTTGACACTGGCCATGTGGTAGATTCCCCAAAAATCCATAACACACTTATCCTCTCTCACCTAAACAATACGCAAGTACATCTTAAAAGTGAGGATGAAGGAGAAAAGTTGAGAGAAATTAAGGTCTGCATTGATGTGTTTAATACTTATAATGACCTTAAACATACAGAGGAATATTTTGTAATTGAAGCTATGATAATTCCTCCACCATTCTCTGACCGAGCGGGTCCATCCAAATTCCTAGACCCACCTTGGCATGCTTCTAACCCACATGCATCGAGGCATAATCTTTTCCTCCAATGGTACACGGGCTGGAATTTATCGGAGGATAAGATCATTTGGTGGCTCATTCTGAATTCCACCCGTTGGTTAGTGAACTGTAATCTGTCTGGCTGAAGACGTTAAACTAAGCGCTTCTTGGGAGGCAACCCAAAATTTTTGTGATTTTTGTGTGAGAATAAATAGCTTCTTGGGAGGCAACCCAAGTTTTTATTGTAGTTTTGTCTTTAGTTTGCAGGCTTGAATAAAAGATAAGTTGGTGGGAGAGACCTGATTACTTCCTCTGTTTCTCAGATTTTCAAAGTCAAGTGCCGCCTCTCAGTCCAGCAAGGATGCCTGTCGAAGTTCACTTCCGCCAGGTTATCCCGTTCCTTCATACATCTCCTGTCTACATTGTTCTATTGTTCCATATTGTTCATGCCATTGAGGACAATATCATTTAAGTTGGGGGAACATGAAATCATGTCGCACATTCTGCATTCATGTATATAACCTCCAAATTTTTCACCTCAAATTTTTTTTTTTAAACACTGAACTATAAACACCCAATTGAGTTTTCATGATTCATGTTTCCATTGAAAAGGAATCTAGAATAGAAAAGACTAGGGAAAAGGATGATGGATAATTTATTTAATCTAGCCATGGAAAACTGATTTAAGAATATTTTTAAAGTTCAAGTGCACTTTAGAAAAATAAAATCACTTTGCACGCTAATGAAACAAGTAGGACAAGTCTTCTACTATTTTGGACATACTGTCTGATATTCTGCACTTTTTGAAGAAGAGATCTTTTAGAAGCTTTCTGTCATGTTATCTATTGAAAAATAAAATTTTGAGAAAAAACACCATGAAAAATGCTCCGATTCTGAGTAACCGGGCCTACTTCACTTAAGACGTGTTGAGGTTCGCGTCAAAAGGAAAAGGGAACTTTGATCTGTGTAACCAGGCCTACTTCACCTAAGACGTGTTGAGGTTCGCGTAAACCAGTGAAGGGTAGTGCAGCATCATGTGTGTATAGAAAAATAAAGTAGAAAGAAAAAGAAAAAAAATATATACAAAAGATCCCAAAAGGAACATAGTAATAAGGCAGACAAAAAGCTATTATACTGAACGCTCTAATTAAGAAGTGTAGAATTGAAAGGTATTTGTTCAGAATAGCAACAGGAGGACGCAATTATCTCGACTGTGAATTTAGTATTACACATGCACAAGTGCAACTGAATTTTGATTAGAATTCTTGATCATATACCTGAATTTCCTACATAAGGCTAGTATGTGATAATGATTCCAGATTCCTAATCTCTAGTAGATTCTATGAACGATGATCTAGAAATGAAGCATGAATATTTTAAACTCTTGTTAGTCTTTACATTTGGAGATTATTTGCATTGCTAAGGGACTAGCAATGAGTAAGTTGGGGGGTGTGATAAGTGTGTATTTTCCCATCTTAATTCATGTTATTTACATTTTTTATGGGCTTTAATAATAATAAATATGCACTTATCACACTTACTTTTAATTTAGAGTCAAATATTTAATTTTATAGAATTAAATAATTTTAATAAAGATATTTACTTATTTATGCAAAGATTCAAAATGAAAAAAATAAGAAAATAAAAAAATAAAACAAAAATATATATTTGTGGAAATGGGCCAAAAGCCCAAGGACTTGTTCAAAAAGAAAAGAAAAAAAAGAAAAAAAAATAAATTTATTTGACATTTTTTAGGATTTTTATAAGCTATATATGATGTATATATATCAATATGAATATATTTAATATAATATTATATATATATATATATATATTATATATATATATATAACTAATCTACGTGTAAGTGTGTGTGCGTATGTGTGCAAGTAAGAAGGCGGAGGTGGGCGCGGCGCGCCCACCCGCGGCGCCAGCGGTGGCCGGCACACCGCGCCCACCCGCGGTCAACCCGTGTCCAGACCCGGTCAAAGGGGGGGCGGCGCAGCGGTGGCGCACCGCGGCCGAACCGCGGGCGGCGCACGCGCGGCACACAGCCGCGCCTCTCACGCGGCGAGAGAGGGCCCGGGGCACACGGCCAGAAAGAGAGAGAAAGAAGAGAAAAGGAAGGAGAAAAAGGCCAAAAAAATTCCAAAAAAATCAGAAAAAAATAGAGAAGTGTGAAGCATATGCTAGCACATAATTTGGAGTCAACAAATGCAGCAATTGAGTATTCACATTGGCAAGAGTGTTCACATTTCCTAAGGGGTTATTATGTAAACCCTATATAAAGGGCTTCAATTGTAATGAAAGGAGGTGGTGAAGAGAGGAGAGTCAAGTGTTGTAAGCTAGGGATTGATCAAATTTGTAAGTGTTCTTCAAGTTTTTACTTTGTGGCTTTGGTAGGGATAGATTTTGAGAGCTTTTATGTTTAAGTGTTGAAGTTTGTGTTAAGTTTGTATTGAAGAATTTTATTGTACTCTTAGCTATTTCAGCTTTTCATAATCAATTTACAAGCTTGTGTGATCTTCATTTCATTTTCTTATCTTCATAAAAGTTATTCATATTTAAGTTTTCTTCAACTTCTCTTTCTATCATTTCTTCCAATTCTATCTAGGTTGAAAGTTATTTCCAGTTTTCTTAAGTGATGTTCTACGTGGTTACTATTCATCCGAGTTGATATCTTCTGCCATTTCTTCATTTTGAAGCCTTTCCAATCTTAATTTTACTCTGAGTTCTTCATGAAAGTTGTTCCTTACCTGTAGATCTAAGTTTTCTTCTTCCACCACATCTCCAAATTCTTCTTATTTTGTGAGTTAGAATTAATTTGTTACTGTTCTGATTTTTACCATTTTACTGTTCATCCAAACCAATATGTCTTGATTTTTCAAATTTTTCATTGTCTTCCTCTTGTTCTCTGATTCTGTATTCTTCATCAAACTTCTTCATCTTTTCATTCTCTACAACTTTCATTTCTTCCACTTCTTCTAATTGTGTCTGGTTTAAAAGTTATTTCTCTTCCTACTTCACCTTAGTTTCATTATAATTTTCTATTTATTCTTCTATCGATTCCACCTTTCTAAATTACATCCCAATCTTTCTAAGGTGGTTTAAATTCAATTCTCTTGATTTTTAAATCTTAAAAACTCAAGGTTTTCAACTTTCTAATCTACTTCTCCTTATGGATTCGACTCGGTCTCACCACTTAACTATTCTATTTATTTAATTTGTGGGCCGGATATTGTAATTTGATAGTGGGGCGTATTAACGACGTGCATTTTCCGCGCATCAGTGGGGTCTACAAAATTCCTTGGGTTATCTCCTCCAACATTTTCAGTTTCCGGAGTAAGTAAACTCGGTTGTCTCATTAGACCTCATTGAGTGTAGGCAATAGTTTTATTCCGCTGTAGATTTGAATCGAAGCAAATATTTAGAGGGGATTCATTCACCCCCTCTGAATCCGTGCCTAGTACACCAACAATTGGTATCAGAGTGGGTCTCTGAACTTCCAGATCCAACGATTTGCAGAGGATCCTGCTAGCTTTCGGTGCATCACTATCGTCTGCATACTATTTTGAAATTGCTTGTTGATTTGCTTCCATGGCTCATCCACCGATTTTCGACGATATGGATTTTAATGTGGTTTAAAAACTTGCATATGTTTGTTAAGATTATCAATCCAGATCTATGGAAATTAATTTCACATGGTCCACACAGTCTACCAAAGAACAAGTCTAAATGGACTAACAGACATAGACTGATGTGGGATGAAAATAAAAGAGCCTTGGAACTGATAAAGGTCGCGACTGACAAGGCACTCCACTCTTGCTTTTATAATTGCAGGTCAGCTAAAGAGATACTGAACAAGCTGAAGACTGCCAGCCATGGAAATGATGACCGATGCATGATGGCAAATGGCAGTGATCAAGATAGCAGCTAAAATGAAGAAGAGGAAGATGATCAGGTAAACCCCTTCGAGAATTATACGTTAGATGATTGGCAGGAAGCATATGGTGAGCTATTAGAGTCACATGAGATGTTAAGAAAATAATATAAAAAGTTGAAAAAGAAAATTGATCTAAATTGTTCTGAGTCCTCATGTGAAAATTGCTCAAAACTGAAACAGTCCTATGATACATGCTTGTCTGATGTCCAAATGCTTAAGAAACAAATTAGTTTATTTACAAGGGAAAATCAAGAACTTGCATGTGAAGTTGTTAAACTTAAAGAAAAACTTAGCTCGACTAATGATGATCAGGTTCATGTCAATAATATTGTTCAGAAAGAAGAATTGTTGAAAGATCTTGAATGTGTTACATCAGAGCTAGAAGAATTGAAATCTGAAAATAATGATCTCAGAAATCAAATTGAACAGGTAGAAAAGAAACTTGAGAATTATGTGAAGGAAAATGACTTGATTCATGAAAAACTTCAAGCTGTTAAAGGTTTAAATGCAGAACTTCAGAAAAGTCTTGATGATACTAAAAAACAAAAGTTCCAAGCTGAATCAAAGTGTTTCGGTAAATCAGTTTGTAATAAATGTGAATTTCTAAAGGAAATGAATGAAAGCCTTCATAGTGATTTAGTATGGCATCAAAACTTAATTGCATCCTTGGGGGAAGATAATAAAAATTTGTTGGATGAAAAATTGGAAACTGAACAAAGAGAGGAAAGGCTGAGTGAAGAGTTGAACTCCAAATCTGATAACAAAAGTGAACAGATTGAACAATTAAAATTAGAAAATGAGAGACTCAAACATCTTAACTCTGCTATGTCTGAAAAAGTCTTAACTATAGAAAAAGGAAAGTCAGTCTGCATAAAAGAATCTGAAAAATTACACAATCTCGAACAAGAAGTTGAGAACTATAAAATGGCAAACAAAGTGCTAAAAGAGTGTATGAATTGCAGTGAACAAGAAATTACGGGTTATGAATCACATATTGCATCCCTGGAAAATGAGATTAAGGACTTAAAGAATTCTTTATCCAGATTTGTTAAAGGTCAAGATAATTTAGATAAACTACTGGGGATGAAAGTGAATTTTCAAAAAGAGGGGCTGGGGTATAATCCAGTAAATAAGAAGAGCCTTGGTAACATAATTCATACATCTTTTGTAAGTAGCTCAGAACAAACCAGCATCAAAACTCCATTGGTTTTTCAGTTCACTGCATAGAAAAATCTAAACCTAGCTACTATTCAGAAAAATCAGAAACTTACTGAAAAAGTTGAAGGAAATAGACATTTGTAGAACAAGCCTACACATGTAGACACGCCAAAATTGACATTATTTTGGGTATATTTCATATCGCTCTGCGATGCCCCATTTGACCCTCAAATCAGCATTATTTGAGTGTTTTTTTCCCACTTTTCATGAATTTTCCCCTAATTTCCCCTATTTTTCCTTTTTTCTCATTTTCTGGGCATTTATCTCCCCTTTTATGATTTTTTGAAATTAACGCCTTTGGAAAGGGCGCTTTTTTGAATCACGACCTGACCTGGGGCGTTTCTTAAAGAAGTGACGACCGCTGGAAAGGGCGTCAATTCCTGGAATTATCCAATTTTTGAAAAAGAATAAATGTTTGAAAAATGTTGAATCACGCCCTACCATGGGGCGTTTTTCAATTCACGCCTCTCCCTGAGGCGTCTTTCACAATTTCCAAATAAAAGAAATGTTTATTTCTAAAATTAATCCAGGAAGAAACGCCCTGACCCAGGGCGTGTTTTGAATTAACGCCCTCCTGACAGGTCATCAATTTTTGAATTGACGCCCTGACCAGAGGCGTGTTTCATCTTCTGTCTTCGCAGCCCTTTCCCCAGAGAGTCCTTGCTTCGTTACACAACTGCTTTGATTGGGCTCTTGCTCATTCCTATCCTTTCCCTTGATTGGACTCTTGCTAATGTTTATCCCTTCCAATCCTTTTTAATAGAGCCATTGGCTCTGTTGTTGGGTTGGACTCCTCCTCTTCGGATCCCTCCTTTTCGACCCCCCTTTCTTCCTCCCACGTATTTCTTCTTCTCCTTCTTCTCTGTTTGTTTTTCCTTTTTTTGTTTTGTGCGTACAGGTTGCTGTTGCTGTCGTTCGGCAGAAGGAGGAGCGCCCGCACAAAGCTTCATCATCTTCTTCAAGCTTCTCCCCTTTGAATATTAAAGCCACGACGCACAGGCTTCTTTTATTTTTTATTTTCCTCTCATTATTGTAGCACACATACATATGCGTGCATCATCATATTATTAACTCCCCTTCTCAACCATGTGAGAAATCTCCCCACAGTGCAATCTCTTGCACGTCTCCTTATTTTCATGCATCATATATTTCATCATTGTTTTATTAAATTTTTCTTCTCAACCATGTGAGAATCTCCCCTTAGTGCATCTCTTGCACTCTTTTATTATTTGCATTCATTCATATCTTCCCACCCTTTTTTGCATAGGGGTTTAAGGGCCAACACCCTTAAGGTGTGTTTTTCACCATGTTATCATGCTCATATTTTTATCTAGGATTTGATGCTACACACTCACCATATTTATAATGCAATTTCTTTCATTGGTGTTTGTGTCTTTTTTTACAAGGGTAATCAATTGAAGAACTCTCTTCATCGGCCGGCCGATTTGAAGATAAAGGAAGCACTCACAATCACCCGCGTTCAAGGTATTTATATCGCGATCCCTCCATAATTTTTCATTGTTATATTCTTTTGAGGCGTTCGCGTCTCTGGCGATCACAAATTCCCCTTAGCACCTCGTGCTATTTCATGCTTATTTATTCATATTCTTAATTTTCCCTTAAGTGGATTTATTAGGATCTATAAATTGGTGATCACTGTAGTGTCCGATCTTCGGATCCTTTGTTATGGGTCTCGGATCTGGTTTGTCGGAGCGTCCGACCCGGTTGTGTCTGAAATTTTGTTTCGGACATCTTTCGTGTTCGGATCGGTGCGATCCGGAGTCGTTTCGGAGGCCCGGAGTGTGTCCGCGGCTTTCCCGTGCGTGTTTTCCGATTTCCGCGTACGGGTTTCGGCGAATCCTTCGGAACCCTGTAGCGGGTGAACCGGGTCGTTCACCAGCCCGCGAGTGGTACCATTGCGATCAGCGCGTCGAGACGGTCGAGCAGGTGTACTTTTCTATTTTTCGGGATTTTTCCGATTTTCCGGATTTTCCTTATATATCAATTCTTTTTCTTTTTCCTTTTTACCTTTTCTTTTCTTCTTCTTCCTCCTTCCTTCACCGTGAGAGCTCCCCCTCCCCCGCGGCCGATCTTCTTCCCCCGGGCGACCGAGACGCGGCCCCCCTCACTCCGGCAACGGCGTGGCAGCGGCGGCGGCGGCAAGGCGGTCCCGGTGGCGTGCTTTTCGCGGCGAGAGGCGGGGCGTTCGTGGGAGTAAAAGCTTCATCTTTGATTTCGGCGGTGGTTCGGTGGATTTCGAGCTTCCTTGAGGTAGGGGGACGAATCCTTACCCTCTTTCTAGCATTCCCCCGCGATTTCTAGGCCGTGGAGAGGCCGAGAGGGGCTAGATTCATGCCGGGAGGGTTATTTCCATGTTTGGGGTTTGAGCGCCGGATCCGTCGACTCGTGGAGTTTTTGATCGATTTGGGGGCTCTAGATGCATGCTAGGTCGTTATGGGGTGTTTCCCCATTGTTTTCCCTTCACCAAAGGGGGTGAATGGGCGTGGTTTTGTGATTTCCGGCCGTAGTTCGCGAACCGGGCTCGGCCCGATGTCGCGCTATAGTCCAGTGGCGCGTTCTTGATGAACGCGCCGTGTCGTCCGAGCGTGTCCGTCGGAGAAGACGAACAGTAAGGCGGTGGGGAACGCGCCTGGTTCAGGTAGCGCGATGTCCAGATCGCGCTACCCAAAACTAGCGCGTTCAGGTGTGAACGCGCTGGCTTTGGGCAGCGCGACATGGAAGATCGCGCTAGCCAAAGCTAGCGCGTTCTTCGGTGTCGCGCTAGGGATACCTAGCGCGACCATCCCCTCCCCCGAACCGTGTTTTGCGGGTAGCATGACCTCCGGTTGGGTGAGTTGCGGACCCGGTTGTGGCGTGTGGCCCTAGGGATGCCGTGGGCACCCAGTGAGAGCCACAGGGGCGCCCGGGGTTCCCCGGAGAGTCAGTTACCTCGGTAGGGGTGCCGCGTGACTTGAGGGACGGTTGGACCTCATGCATGTCCCCGGCATCTATGCCCATCGTATGATCATCGTGAGTCTGTGCTAGTGCTTGGTCGGTGGTTTCCGTGGATTAGTCCTTACTTCCAGTGACCTGTCCACTAGTCGTAGCTTTCTGCGCACGCGTGTGCGGACCCACCTGGGAGTGGTGGAGAGAGAGACCCAGTGTGACGCGGTTTTTAGGCTGGTTACCGTAGGGCCCCTTGCCTTTGCCACCAGAGTCCGGTGGGGGGGAAAACCAGCTAGAGAACCCGACCTAGAGCAGATGGTCTGTGTGTGCACACGTAGTTGGGGGCTTAGGGCACGCACTGACGAGTGCGACCCCAGCTAGTCCTTGTTGTGGTACTTGTTGCGTGTCTGAGTCTCACGCCCGGGGCGTTGTAGCTAGACACTTGTGACGCGGTGTAAGACGTCAGGGGACCCATCCGGTCGTTCTTCTTGTGGATGGTGCTCCTGTTCACTGGCAGGCGTGGACTCGTGTTTTGTTGGACCGAGGTTCCGTACTACGGTACCGTTAGAGTAGGCGACTTTTCCGTTTATTTACTTTAGCTTGTCGGTTCTACCGTACTCTCGGTTGGTAGGGTTGTCTTCTTCTTCCTCGTTTTTCGTGCGAGGTGGGGATTCGCGGGATCCCTACTGGGCCAATGAGATGAGGCTCACCCCTGCTCTTCAGGTGAGGCGGGGTCGACGGGAGGCGCGGCCGAGTTTCAGCGTGGTTCTTCTAGCCAGGGTTAGTTGCCAGTCTGCCAGAGCCGGGGGATGCCCCGCGTAGTTGTACTCCAGGGAATGCCCCGTGTTGTTGTACGCCGGGGGATGCCCCGTGTAGTTGTACTTTCTTTCCTGTTGACTGTACTTTCTTTGGACATGAGACACTGTGGACCTTGTAGCAGTTTGAATTATTTATTATTATGTGCATTTCCTTTTGATTATTGTGCTATCTCTGTGGACGTTGCAGCTTCTCTTATACCCCACACCACTCCTTTCTACCCTTCCGAGTCTTCGGGCTCGTGGGTTGGCGGGCCGAGATTCGAGACGCGCCGGTTCCTTTCCGGTACTCGGATCCTCGGGTCGTCACAGCTGGTATCAGAGCGAGGTTGTGGAGGTATATCGGAACTTGGAACGAATTGCAGTGGTCCAGAAGGTCCATGAATGTCCTGTACAGTCGGCGACTGGCTTAGGGTCGTGTGTTTTATTGATTTCCGGTGCTTTTGATGCCAGGTGTTATGGCGCCACGGAGGAGGACTCGTGCCCAGCAGGGAGAGTCTAGTGGGGGTCCGGAGGAGCAGAGCAGGGCTTCGATTTCTGAGGGTGTATCTAGAGATGCGAGAGCTCCAGGGATGGACGATTTCTTCCGAGGCATGTTTGAGTATGTGTTTCAGCAGCGGCAGGGAGGTCAGCAGCAGGGAGGTCATCAGCAGCAGGGTGGCGAAGCTGGTGAGGATCAGGCTCGAGGTGGTCGCGGTCGTGTGCTGAAGGAGTTTTTGCTGTATCAGCCTCCTTCTTTTGGTGGGCAGTCGGATCCTGAGGTGGCCAGAGAGTGGCTGGATGATGTGCAGCGGATTTTCAGTGCGATGGAGTGCCCCGAGGAGGAGCAGGTGGCGCTGGCCACTCATCGTCTTCAGGGATCGGCCCGTACTTGGTGGACATCGGAGTGGGGTTCAGTGTTCCGATCTCGTCCTCTTCGGCAGATTGCATGGCAGGAGTTCGTCACGGCTTTCGAGCGAGCCTTCTGTCCGTCCTTTGTCAGGTCGCAGAGGTTGCGAGAGTTCATGGAGCTGACTCAGGGTGACATGACGGTGATGGAGTACCGTGCCAGGTTTATCGAGTTGGGCCGTTATGCTCCTCATATCATGGCGGACGAGGAGGTAAAGACCGATCAGTTTGTTAGTGGTCTGAGGCTAGAGCTGAGGCATCATCTTCTTGCGTCGGGTTTGACCAGTTTGGATGCGGCATGTAAGGCAGCAGCGGCGCTGGAGAGAGATTTGCAGAAGGTTCGAGGGCCGAGCAGTGCTAGTCAGGTGCAGGCAGATTTCAGCCAGCCGACAGGGATGCAGCAGCAGAGTACCGCCCAGCTCTCAGCAGGTGGATCAGTGGCGACACAGACTGCGGCTCCGGCGCCAGGTTCATCCTTCAAGTCGAAGCTTAAGAAGTTGCTTAAGGAAGCTGGTTTTAGCAAGAGGCGTCAGGATCGTAAGGAGTCGGGGCAGGAGTCGTTGGGCAGTGTTCAGCAGCCTGCGGCTTTTCAGCGTCAGAGTTCGATGACCGGTTCGCGAGATGGCTGTCCCAGGTGCGGTGGGTCTCATCCAGGCAGACCGTGTTCGGCGCCCGTGATTTGCTTCAGGTGCGACCAGCCAGGGCACATGGCACGTGACTGTCCGCAGAGACCGCGCCAGCCGCACGAGTTTCAGCAGCAGCAGCAGTTTCGGCCCCAGCAGTCGTCAGCACAGCCGCAGCAGTACCAGCAGCAGGGACAGTTCCCTCAGTTGGCACGGTCAGCTACTATGGGTGGGCAGAGATCCCGAGGTAGAGTGACTCATCTGACCAGGGCGGAGGCTGAGGCATCGCATTTGGTGGAAGGTACTCTCTCGATTTTGGGTTGTGCGGCTCGTGTTTTGTTCGATTCAGGTGCTTCTCATTCGTTCATCTCGGAGGTTTTCGCTCAGAGCGTGGAGGACCCGGTGACCGAGGTGTCCTGTGACTTGGCGGTAGAGTTGCCTACCGGTGACTTCATGGTCACCCCGTACTGCTTTGAGAAGGTACCTGTGTGGGTGGAAGGGCGGAACTTGCCGGTTAGACTCTACGCGTTACCGCTCCAGGACTTCGATGTGATTTTGGGCATGGATTGGCTCGAGGCTCATCATGCCTTGGTGGATTGTGGCTCGAAGAAGGTCTACTTCCGACAGCCCCGTGGACCCACCTTCTATTTCCAAGGTATTCGGTCTTCCTCTTCCCGCTTGCTTATTTCGGCTTTTCGTGCACGTCGTTTGCTTGATGCAGGTTGTCAGGGTTTTCTCGCATCCGTGGTTTTGGTCGAGCGGCAGGGTCCTGAGGTAGAGGACATTCCTGTCGTGTGCGAGTTTCCTGATGTTTTCCCCGAGGAGCTACCAGGGATGCCACCGCAGCGAGAGATTGATTTCGTGATTGAGGTGGTGCCGGGTACGGCGCCTATGTCGAAGGCCCCTTATCGGATGGCGCCTGCTGAGTTGCGAGAGCTGAAGGCGCAGTTGCAGGAGTTGCTGGCCAAGGGGTATATTCGTCCTAGTTATTCCCCGTGGGGTGCGCCGGTATTGTTTGTGAAGAAGAAGGATGGTAGTTGGAGGCTGTGCATCGACTACCGTCAGTTAAACCAGGTGACTGTCAAGAACAGGTATCCGTTGCCGCGGATTGATGACTTGTTCGATCAGCTTCAGTCGGCCCAGGTGTTTTCGAGGATCGATTTGAGATCGGGTTATTACCAGCTGCGGATCCGAGAGTCAGACGTGGAGAAGACGGCGTTCCGATCGAGGTATGGGCATTATGAGTTCTTGGTGATGCCGTTCGGGCTCACCAATGCCCCCGCAGCATTCATGGACTTGATGCATAGGGTGTTTCGTCCGTACTTGGACCAGTTTGTGGTCGTGTTTGTGGACGATATCCTCGTGTATTCGCGGTCTGCTGAGGAGCATGTACAGCATTTGAGAGCGGTATTGCAGACCCTGCGCGATCACCAGTTGTATGCCAAGTACAGCAAGTGCGAGTTCTGGCTCCGAGAGGTGCACTTTCTGGGACATGTTATTTCTGGTGATGGTGTTTCCGTGGACCCGGCCAAGGTCGAGGCGGTGGTGCAGTGGCCGAGGCCGAGTTCTGTCACGGAGATTCGGAGTTTCTTGGGGCTTGCAGGTTATTATCGGCGGTTTATTCAGGATTTCTCTCGTATTGCGGCCCCGATGACCAGGCTTACGCGGAAGGAGGTGCAGTTCGTCTGGACGGAGGAGTGTGAGCGGAGCTTCGTGGAGCTGAAGAGATTGCTTACCACTGCTCCGGTTTTGGTGTTGCCATCTGGCTCGGGTGGGTTCGTGGTGTGTACAGATGCTTCCGGGGTAGGCCTCGGTGCTGTGTTGATGCAGCATGGGAGAGTTGTGGCGTATGCGTCGCGGCAGTTGAAGCCACATGAGGCGAACTACCCTACTCATGATCTTGAGTTGGCAGCGGTGATCTTCGCTCTGAAGATTTGGAGGCATTATTTGTACGGCGAGCGGTTTGAGCTCTTCACTGATCACCAGAGTTTGAGGTATGTGTTCATGCAGAAGGACCTTAACCTCAGACAGAGGAGATGGATGGAGTACATGAAGGATTATGACGTTACTCTGTCTTATCAGCCTGGCAGGATGAACGTCGTGGCTGATGCTCTGAGCAGGAGGGTAACGATCAGTCAGATGTTGTTGAGGAAGTGGAAGCTTTGGGAGCAGGTCCCGGCCATGACTTTTAGGCTCAAGGTCCCTCAGGACCAGGGTTCGGCTGTCCTTACGAGTCTGACTGTCACGCCCGCGGTGCGTCGACAGGTGACTGAGGCCCAGCGAGCGGACCCCGAGCTACCCCGTATTCTGTCGATGGCCGAGGTGGAGTTTGGTGAGGATGGAGCTGTGAGATTCAGAGGTAGGTTGTACGTTCCGGCCGAGGGGCAGGTACGGCGTACGGTTTTGCGTGAGGCTCATGGGAGTCGGTATGCCGTGCACCCCGGATCGGCTAAGATGTACCAGAACCTGAAGAGGCAGTTTTGGTGGCCTGGCATGAAGAGAGATGTTGCGGAATTTGTGGCCAGGTGTTTGACCTGTCAGCAGGTGAAAGCTGAGCACCAGCGACCAGGAGGCACACTTCAGCCCTTGGATGTTCCTGCTTGGAGGTGGGACCATGTGACCACTGATTTTGTGGTTGGGCTACCGAGGACGTCTAGTGGGGAGGATAGTATCTGGTTGCTAGTGGATAGACTGACGAAGACGGCGCGATTGCTGCCGGTCAAAGTCAGTTGGAGCGTGCAGCGTTTGGCTCGGTTGTATGTGGAGCGGATCGTCCCGTTGCATGGAGTTCCTATCTCCATTGTATCGGATCGTGACCCCCGTTTCACTTCTGGATTCTGGAGGAGCTTCCAGAAGGCTCTAGGCACCGAGTTGGCATTCAGCTCGGCCTATCATCCTCAGTCGGACGGTCAGTCTGAGCGGACCATCCAGACTTTGGAGGACATGTTGCGAGCATGTTGCTTGGAATGGCAGGGGAGTTGGACCCACCATTTGCCATTAGTGGAATTTGCCTACAACAACAGCTATCATTCGAGCATTGGTATGGCTCCTTATGAGGCGTTGTATGGGCGACCTTGTCGGACTCCGCTTGATTGGTTCGAGGTGGGCGAGCGTGCCTTGACCGGACCAGAGTTGGTGCAGCAGTGTGTTGAGGTGGTGCATCTCGTTCGGCAGAAGATGTTGGCAGCTCAAAGCCGGCAGAAGAGTTATGCCGATCGGAGGAGGCGACCCCTCAGCTTTATTGTGGGAGATCGAGTTTTCCTGAGAGTGTCTCCCATGAAGGGCGTAATGCGCTTCGGTAGGCGTGGGAAGCTGAGTCCCCGCTACATTGGTCCCTTTCCCATCGTTGAGCGCGTTGGGGAAGTTGCTTATCGGTTGCAGCTACCTCCGGAGCTTTCCGCCGTGCATGATGTGTTCCACGTGTCGATGCTTCGGAAGTACATGCCCGATGATTCTCATGTTCTCGAGGATGCCGTTTGGCCTGAGGTGACCCCAGATCTATCCCTTCCGGAGTTTCCTGTTCGCATTGAGGATCGGCGAGAGCAGCGCCTGCGGAACAAGGTTATTCCTTTGGTTAAGGTGGTCTGGCAGCGTCATTCTGGCGGCGAGGCGTCTTGGGAGCGCGAGGATGAGATGCGGGAGCTGTATCCTTATTTGTTTGTGTGAGTCTTTCCCCCGTCCTTGTGCCTTGTCCTTGAATTTCGAGGACGAAATTCGTTTAAGGGGGGAGGGCTGTAGTGTCCCGGATCTTTCGGATCCTTTGTTATGGGTCTCGGATCTGGTTTGTCGGAGCGTCCGACCCGGTTGTGTCTGAAATTTTGTTTCGGACATCTTTCGTGTTCGGATCGGTGCGATCCGGAGTCGTTTCGGAGGCCCAGAGTGTGTCCGCGGCTTTCCCGTGCGTGTTTTCCGATTTCCGCGTACGGGTTTCGGCGAATCCTTCGGAACCCTGTAGCGGGTGAACAGGGTCGTTCACCAGCCCGCGAGTGGTACCGTTGTGATCAGCGCGTCGAGACGGTCGAGCAGGTGTACTTTTCTATTTTTCGGGATTTTTCCGATTTTCCGGATTTTCCTTATATATCAATTCTTTTTCTTTTTCCTTTTTACCTTTTCTTTTCTTCTTCTTCCTCCTTCCTTCACCGTGAGAGCTCCCCCTCCCCCGCGGCCGATCTTCTTCCCCCGGGCGACCGAGACGCGGCCCCCCTCACTCCGGCAACGGCGTGGCAGCGGCGGCGGCGGCAAGGCGGTCCCGGTGGCGTGCTTTTCGCGGCGAGAGGCGGGGCGTTCGTGGGAGTAAAAGCTTCATCTTTGATTTCGGCGGTGGTTCGGTGGATTTCGAGCTTCCTTGAGGTAGGGGGACGAATCCTTACCCTCTTTCTAGCATTCCCCCGCGATTTCTAGGCCGTGGAGAGGCCGGGAGGGGCTAGATTCATGTCGGGAGGGTTATTTCCATGTTAGGGGTTTGAGCGCCGGATCCGTCGACTCGTGGAGTTTTTGATCGATTTGGGGGCTCTAGATGCATGCTAGGTCGTTATGGGGTGTTTCCCCATTGTTTTCCCTTCACCAAAGGGGGTGAATGGGCGTGGTTTTGTGATTTTCGGCCGTAGTTCGTGAACCGGGCTCGGCCCGATGTCGCGCTATAGTCCAGTGGCGCGTTCTTGATGAACGCGCCGTGTCGTCCGAGCGTGTCCGTCGGAGAAGACGAACAGTAAGGCGGTGGGGAACGCGCCTGGTTCAGGTAGCGCGATGTCCAGATCGCGCTACCCAAAACTAGCGCGTTCAGGTGTGAACGCGCTAGCTTTGGGCAGCGCGACATGGAAGATCGCGCTAGCCAAAGCTAGCGCGTTCTTCAGTGTCGCGCTAGGGATACCTAGCGCGACCATCCCCTCCCCCGAACCGTGTTTTGCGGGTAGCATGACCTCCGGTTGGGTGAGTTGCGGACCCGGTTGTGGCGTGTGGCCCTAGGGATGCCGTGGGCACCCAGTGAGAGCCACAGGGGCGCCCGGGGTTCCCCGGAGAGTCAGTTACCTCGGTAGGGGTGCCGCGTGACTTGAGGGACAGTTGGACCTCATGCATGTCCCCGGCATCTATGCCCATCGTATGATCATCGTGAGTCTGTGCTAGTGCTTGGTCGGTGGTTTCCGTGGATTAGTCCTTACTTCCAGTGACCTGTCCACTAGTCGTAGCTTTCTGCGCACGCGTGTGCGGACCCACCTGGGAGTGGTGGAGAGCGAGACCCAGTGTGACGCGGTTTTTAGGCTGGTTACCGTAGGGCCCCTTGCCTTTGCCACCAGAGTCCGGTGGGGGGGAAAACCAGCTAGAGGACCCGACCTAGAGCAGATGGTCTGTGTGTGCACACGTAGCTGGGGGCTTAGGGCACGCACTGACGAGTGCGACCCCAGCTAGTCCTTGTTGTGGTACTTGTTGCGTGTCTGAGTCTCACGCCCGGGGCGTTGTAGCTAGACACTTGTGACGCGGTGTAAGACGTCAGGGGATGCATCCGGTCGTTCTTCTTGTGGATGGTGCTCCTGTTCACTGGCAGGCGTGGACTCGTGTTTTGTTGGACCGAGGTTCCGTACTACGGTACCGTTAGAGTAGGCGACTTTTCCGTTTATTTACTTTAGCTTGTCGGTTCTACCGTACTCTCGGTTGGTAGGGTTGTCTTCTTCTTCCTCGTTTTTCGTGCGAGGTGGGGATTCGCGGGATCCCTACTGGGCCAATGAGATGAGGCTCACCCCTGCTCTTCAGGTGAGGCGGGGTCGACGGGAGGCGCGGCCGAGT
This sequence comes from Amorphophallus konjac, assembly GCA_022559845.1. Lineage (NCBI taxonomy): Eukaryota > Viridiplantae > Streptophyta > Magnoliopsida > Alismatales > Araceae > Amorphophallus > Amorphophallus konjac. The sequence continues at coordinate 46,715,374 of CM040129.1, forward strand.
TTCAGCGTGGTTCTTCTAGCCAGGGTTAGTTGCCAGTCTGCCAGAGCCGGGGGATGCCCCGCGTAGTTGTACTCCGGGGAATGCCCCGTGTTGTTGTACGCCGGGGGATGCCCCGTGTAGTTGTACTTTCTTTCCTATTGACTGTACTTTCTTTGGACATGAGACACTGTTGACCTTGTAGCAGTTTGAATTATTTATTATTATGTGCATTTCCTTTTGATTATTGTGCTATCTCTGTGGACGTTGCAGCTTCTCTTATACCCCACACCACTCCTTTCTACCCTTCCGAGTCTTCGGGCTCGTGGGTTGGCGGGCCGAGATTCGAGACGCGCCGGTTCCTTTCCGGTACTCGGATCCTCGGGTCGTCACAATCACGGTGGGACCCTTTGTGTTCTTCCTTTTTATTACCCCTTTCCCCTTTGGCACCCTCGCGTGCCCTTTCCCTTTGGTACCCACGGTACCCCTCCTTTGTGCTCGGGCACCCTCCATTGTGCATTGCACTCTCCCCAAGTGGTTTGTCAATCTGATAGGTTTCTTTTAGAATTTCCACTTATCCAAAATTTTTTTGATGAGCATGCTTCTATCTTAATACTCATATATTTGTTGATTGCCCGTGACTGTGAGTGTTTAATATTGCTGGCCGTGGGGTCTTTCTGGGAATTAACGCCTCTGTCAGAGGCGCTATTTAATTTCACGCCCTCACCCAGGGCATTTTATGCATGTCTAACGCCTTCTGACAGGACGTCTTCTATCATACCCTACTTATCTGTGAATTCACGCCCTTCTCCAGGGTGCCTTTTTATATTGTAACGCCTCACACTAAGGCGTTTTATTCATTCGGCCGTGCGTACCCCTGAGAGTTGACGCCCTCGACCAGAGACGTCCATTTGATTTGTAGCGCCCCATACCAGGGCGTGTTTTTACCTTGCCTGTGTGGGCCCTCACAGTGATTCACGACAGTGACCCTGTCGTTTCTTTTATGGATAGCGCCCCTCTCCAGGGCGTCTTATTATTTGGTAACGCCTCACATCAAGGCGTTTCTTTCTCTCGGCCGTGCACACCTCTGAGAGTTAACGCCCTGCCCCAGGGCGTGTTTTAGATTTGACGCCCTCTCTGTAAGGCGTCCTTTCCTCAAGTAGCGCCTCACACCAGGGCGCGTTTTTATTAGTAGCGACCTTCCACATGTCATCTCTTTCCTGTGATTTCACAGAGTCTCCGCTTATTCATGCTTCGTTGATTTATATTATTAATTGGCTCTATTGGTGATTTGCCTATCCCCTTGCACATATTGCATTCATTCATTTGCATTGGTTTGGGAGACCTCCTCTCTCTACACTAGGATTCCACACACCCTCTTGGTGAAGGAAGGACCCTACATTGAGCATTCATCTCTTTGATTAGAAATTCCTAAACCAAGCCTCCATAAGCCCCCACACTCGTGGATTCCCTCACGGACGCCGGGCAGGTTGTACCCTTTTGAAGTCCCGAGTCTAGTTGGCCCATGCGGTGAGAGAGGGTTCCTAGTTGGCATTGAAGTGAACTCATATTGAAACTAGGTTCCTCCCCTTGTGTGAATCATTCCAAACTTTGCTAAAATTCATTAATTCACCAAGGTTCAAACATAAGAAATCAAGGTAACCATCACAACTTGTGTGTTTCTTTGCCAATTGTTTGCACATTATTTTGATTGCATGATGGCTTACCATGATAGGAAAAATAACATGTTCAATGCAATTAATGTTCATGAGGGTGATCAACCTAGCACATCTTATTCCCCTCAATTTCAACATGTTCGTCAAAATTCTCACCATACTCTCAAGGGACCACGCCTTCATTCTTATGGTCTTGCCCAGCCCATGGGCAATGTCCGTTCTCATGGTCCCCCTACTCAATTTCGGGCCACTATTCCCTCAGGGCCGTCCCCTCCCAACGATGAGAAGGTCTCCCGAATCTTGCACGCATTAGATCATCTCACCCCTCAACAGATCCATGCCCTTAAGGCCGCCGTTGAGGGTGCATCTCCTTCATCTCCCCCTTTCAATCCTAATCGGGTGGCCCATCACCCACCTCCCTCTTCTATTCACGACCATCCACGGGTGGCCCATCACCCACTTCCCTCTTCCACTCATGTTCCTAATCGGGTAGCCCATTATCCATCTCCTTCTATTCACACTCCTCCTCGGGTGGCCCATCACCCGCCTCCTTCTATTCCTCCTCCATCGCGGCCCCGAGGCCCTTATATTCCTTGTAATCCGGTCCATCCGGGTTCTTTTACGGGTCATCCCGTCAACTCCCCTCCACGGCCTTTTTATGCGGCCCCTCCTCCTTCACGGCCCTGCCAGCCCTCGGTTGTTCAAGTCACACCCCTCCAACAATCTCTGCTTGATAAGATTACTTTGATGGAGGAACAATTAAGAAGGGTCACGGCTCCTCCTACTCCGGTCAATCCTCTCCATGCCGCTCTGGACGAGAGTACAAAGATGGAGAGAGAATGGAAGATAGGAGGGATGATTACGGCATCGGCGGTTCAAGTGAGCAAGAGCCGGCATTCGAAGAATCCGAGACAGTATACGATGATGATGAAGCTCCACAGGCACCCCTTCCGAGTTTCCTTAACTTTCCGCTTTCCCCATTTTCATTCGATGAACCCCCTGCTCAGGAGGAAACCACTCCTAATTCAACCCCTGTTTATGAGACTAGTTGGTGTTACGACGATGGGTCGATATTCCAATCGCCCGCGCCGACGCCTATTGAGTCTCTTCCCATTCCCACTCCCACTCCTAACACAGCTCGCCCCGTCCGGCATTGCCTCCGCACCAAACCGTCACCCATTAAACCTCCACTAATTACACCTCCATCTACTATGCCATCAACCTTCACAACACCAGCCTCCCCCGAGCCTTCCACTATAAAACTTCTACATATTGAGCCCTTAGCCTCCACCGAGCCTACCATTGAACCTTCCCCAATTCAACCTTCCATTATCCCTTTAACCCTAAAACCTACTTTACCTACTCCACCACTTAACCCTTCACCCTTACCTACGGTTAATCCTGAGCAGGGTCCACCACTTTTTGCACTCGAGCCAACCCCGACTACTTCCGAGCAAAGGGAGAAGCTCGACGTGTTTGAACCTCCGTCTCCGTTAATCCTTCCTCCAACACTTTCCACTACACCTCCCAATACACCTTCCATTAAACCTCCATTATCCACAAAGCCCTCCGCCTCACCACCCTTTACTGCTCGGAAGGAGAGTGCTTCTGCAAGAACTTGTGCCAAGGATAATCAAGCGCCGCGCAAGGAGAATTTGGCCGTGGCTGTGCCGTTCAAGATTCAAGAATTTATTTACCGGATGCCGATCCGGGTTATTGTGCCAAACATGGTCGAAGGGGCCAGGTCACCACCATTGCTCAGAGAATGCCAAGCATTGATGCCATCCAAGGGCCGGGCAGGGCACCCTTTGTTCCATCTTCCAAATCTTGATTCCATTCCTCCATACAAGGGGCGAATGCCCATTTTGTTCAACACTTCTTGTACACCACAATTAATGGGCATGGCAATGCTTCATGTTCCAACTTTCCAACTCTCTCACATCATTGATCCTTGCCTTCCAAGGGGGTTGTCATTCATTAGTGAAGCTTCTTCCATTGGGCCAATTAGCTATACTCTTTCACTGCCGTGGAGGGGCAGTTATCTTGGCGCTAAGGGGCCGTCCCTTATTTGTTCCACCTTCTATGCATCCATTTCTATCACTTTTTCTTCATGGGCCATTCCCGGGGTTAGGAGGAGGATCTCGTCTTCTCACCCTTCACATTCTCCATCTTCCTTGCATCTCACGCATTTTGTTGCATTCGCGCATTCACTGCATTCATCACGTCCATTCTATTGCATTCATATGCATTTGCACCTCATGCTTCCCGGGTCTCCAAACCAGTATCTTCCCCGCCTTCCGGCACCGCCGGATCCTCCGCATTTCCCATCTTACTCATATTCATCTTCATTACTCGGGCATCGCGCCCCTTTCCAACCTTTTCATCTCCCAGATTTCTCTCCCTTCTTCCCAGGGCATCGCGTCCCTCGGCATTTTCTTCCTCCGGAACCTCCGGACTTTTCCCTCGGGCACGACGCCCCTTTCCACCTTCTCCTTCCTGATTTCATTCCTCCCGAACCTCCGGATTTTTCTCTCCTCCCTGGGCATCGCGTCCCTCGGCATTTGCTCCCTCCGGAACCTCCGGACCCTCCATCTTTCTTCCGATTCATCTTTCTAATCTTCCTGAACATCACATCCTTCATTTTTTTCTTCCTTTTCCATCATCTTTTTCCCTATTTCGTCTCAGGGCATCGCGTCCCTTCTTTTGTTATCCCTCCGGAGCCTCCGGATGATTTCTCCTCTCACGATTCTCCTCCGCCTCCGGACCCTCCGGATCCGCCTCTTTCTATCTACCAATTTCTTCTTCTAATTCCTCCTGATTCTGGGTCCGACCCAACTTCTTCCACATCCACTGCCTTGGGCATCTGCCCATTCTCCCATTGCTTTCGAGGCTTTAGTCCTCATTCCTCCTTCTAATTCTCCTCTCCTTCTGTAGACTGTTCCATGTGATCAGGGTCTCCGCGCCTTAGTGAGGGAGTTCTAGCCCTCGCCTCTTTTCCTTTTTTTCCTTATTCGTCTGAGTCTGGTCTTGGCACCACTCCTTCTTGTTAAGCCACTTTCAATCCTTTGCTTCCAATCCTTTATCTGCCTAAGAGGACTATCCCACGATGATCAACCTCTCGCGGCAGCTGCTTTAACAAAGGTTGCAAGGTAATATATTGACGTAAGTATGCATTTATATGATATCATTACCTCATTACTTCACGCATGATTTTCAAAATGAAGTGCTTCCTAACAAGATTAAGAGTGGTGTTTTAGATCTTTATCTTAGGCTTTTGTTAAATTAAATCATTATTAAAAAGAGTCTTTAGGCTTGCTTATGCAGCACCTTGGTTAATAAGAACCCCGTGCTGGGAATTCAACATTCTCTCCCTGCTTGTTAAGATCAACCCTCAGCTGGGCACCTCACACACTTCACGGCGTCCTTAGCCGGCTCCTTTGGTTAAACATCGTTGCTACCTTGGCCATGCCATGAGTATATCTGAAAGTCTTTTCTCTTCTTTACTCGGCCACGTGCAGGGGCAAGAGGTTGACGGATGAGATGACCAACCTTGGTAATCTCCAATACGAGAGGAGTCTCAAATAGGGGCAGTCTTGACCCAAACTAAATATGAATTTCATGATATACATCTCGCCAAAAGGGCTATTATGAAAATCAAGTCAGAATTTCGATAAAAGCAAGATTGTGAATTATGGCATGACAAGAGTGGCAAAGTCTCCGCAGGGAAAATCCTGGTCGTATACATGTCAAGGGTCTAAAAATCTAAGGCATAAAGCCCCGGCGCAACAGACTACCTCTTTGAGGGGGAACACCTTGGAAAGAATTCAAGTCCCGACATCTCCCATCCTGCATAAAACTTATCTCCAATTATTCTTCTCTTCTCCCTCCAAGACCGAATGTTTCTCGGGTATGGCCTTGGTAGGGGCACCGTTGATCAAGGGCAGTCGGTTATAGGGCGCCACCCTTCAATGCACGCCCAGCTTTGGGCAGTTTTTAGCAAAAGGGGAAGGAACGAGGACCCCTAGTCAGTGGTTTGAAACACCCTTGGATGCTGCATTAGCTATGTCTAAACCAAAATTAAAAAAATTGAATATTGCAAAAATCAAACAAAAAATCAGATATTTCTACCAAAAATTCACAAAAAAATTGAATATCTTTTACAAAACTTCACAAAAATTTGCATATTTTTCCAAAATTCATAAAAATTTGAGTATATTTTTAAAAAAATCCATAAAAAAAAATTGCATTGTATTTTCTGATGGTGTTTTGCAGGAACAGCTTTGCAAGGACCAAGAGCACGGGATGAGTCCTATCTCCACTCATTGCTATCAATCTATTGATTCTCCCGATATTCTCATGACATGCCACCCTGGGCATTTTTGGTTATCACCTCCTTATATCATTTTGGTTATATCTCCCTATATCATTCTGATTATCATATCTCATTATTATTCATCTCCAAATCTTTCAATCAACTCCTGCTCGTTTCATCTGATTACTCTGCCGATGGGCATTATCAGATCCTGATTATTTAACTCCAAAACTTGATTAGCCAGATTGTCATCCTCATGACAAACAACAAATAATGATGCTTTGCTATGCCATGATTTGACTTATGTTGTTCATGATATATGCTATGATTGGTTGCTTTGATTCATGCTATGCATGCTATGATTAAATGCCTTATTCATTACTTGTTATATCTTGGCTAATGAATTTTTGAGCGCAGGAAGAGGCTCTTGGTCCCGCCGGCAGGGCATCATCACTCAAAAGTCCCACGGTGCTTGCAGCTCATTTCTCAGTTCCCATGCTTATTGATATCACCATCTCCCTGTATGCATCCTACTATATGTTACATATGTTACTAGATTATATCAAGGACCTTGTGGCTTTGGTAAATCTGGGATTTGAGTTCCCCTTCATCAAAAACCATGATGATTCCAGAGAAGTCTTAGTCACACGGATAGGCCATTGAGCCGTCCAAGACTGAGGACGATGGTTCCCTTTTTACGAGTTGGTGCGTGGATAAACGGGCTTCGGCTTAGTATCAGCTCGCAGAATTGGTTTCTTGACCCAGTCTGGGCAGTTTAACAATATTATCCTTGATTATATTATATTTTCATTTGTTATTTTCTCTTTAGCCCAGCATGCATTCATGTAGGACTTTGAATTAACATTGGAAAATCATTCTGATAAGCTGATGTTGAGAGTTGAATTGATCTTAATCTTTCTCGATATGAGATTTTCATTGTCGAATTGGATCCTCAGTTCGTTTTATCGCTGTTTTGGGTCTTTTCTCGAGAGCTCCTTGTTTGGATTTTTATCATCTTATTTTTAATCATTTCCCTTTGATCCACCTTGGCTGCAGCACGTCCACATTGGCTGGTAACCGCTCCCCAATGGTGAAATCTACAGGTTTGTGACCTGGGGTACTTCCACCGCGCTGGAAGTTGATCATTTTATTTTATCTCCTTCGTGCACCGCGTGCACATCTCTCCTTTTATCCAAACATTGTTGATTTCGTTGGATTTCCCGAGATTTGCTTCATCTCGAGCTTTTGATTTCATTTCTTATCAAGTGATGTTGATTACGTGTCTCATCACACCTTGGCATCTACTTTTCAGTTTGCTACACTCCCTTGCAAAGCAGACGCCAAGGCGGGGCAGCTGTAGACACGCCAAAATTGACATTATTTTGAGTATATTTCATATCGCTCTGCGATGCCCCATTTGACCCTCAAATCAGCATTATTTGAGTGTTTTTTTCCAACTTTTCATGAATTTTCCCCTAATTTCCCATATTTTTCCTTTTTTCCCATTTTCTAGGCATTTATCTCCCCTTTTATGATTTTTTGAAATTAACGCCTTTGGAAAGGGCGCTTTTTTGAATCACGACCTGACCTGGGGCATTTCTTAAAGAAGTGACGACCGCTGGAAAGGGCATCAATTCCTGGAATTATCCAATTTTCGAAAAAGAATAAATGTTTGAAAAATGTTGAATCACGCCCTACCATGGGGCGTTTTTCAATTCACGCCTCTCCCTGAGGCGTCTTTCACAATTTCCAAATAAAAGAAATGTTTATTTCTAAAATTAATCCAGGAAGAAACGCCCTGACCCAGGGCGTGTTTTGAATTAACGCCCTCCTGACAGGTCGTCAATTTTGAATTGACGCCCTGACCAGAGGCGTGTTTCATCTTCTGTCTTCGCAGCCCTTTCCCCAGAGAGTCCTTGCTTTGTTACACAACTGCTTTGATTGGGCTCTTGCTCATTCCTATCCTTTCCCTTGATTGGACTCTTGCTAATGTTTATCCCTTCCAATCCTTTTTAATAGAGCCATTGGCTCTGTTGTTGGGTTGGACTCCTCCTCTTCGGATCCCTCCTTTTCGATCCCCCTTTCTTCCTCCCACGTATTTCTTCTTCTCATTCTTCTCTGTTTGTTTTTCCTTTTTTTGTTTTGTGCGTACAGGTTGCTGTTGCTGTCGTTCGGCAGAAGGAGGAGTGCCCGCGCAAAGCTTCATCATCTTCTTCAAGCTTCTCCCCTTTGAATATTAAAGCCATGACGCACAGGCTTCTTTTATTTTTTATTTTCCTCTCATTATTGCAGCACACATACATATGCGTGCATCATCATATTATTCACTCCCCTTCTCAACCATGTGAGAAATCTCCCCACAGTGCAATCTCTTGCACGTCTCCTTATTTTCATGCATCATATATTTCATCATTGTTTTATTAATTTTTTCTTCTCAACCATGTGAGAATCTCCCCTTAGTGCATCTCTTGCACTCTTTTATTATTTGCATTCATTCATATCTTCCCACCCTTTTTTGCATAGGGGTTTAAGGGCCAACACCCTTAAGGTGTGTTTTTCACCATGTTATCATGCTCATATTTTTATCTAGGATTTGATGCTACACACTCACCATATTTCTAATGCAATTTCTTTCATTGGTGTTTGTGTCTTTTTTTTGCAAGGGTAATCAATTGAAGAACTCTCTTCATCGGCCGGCCGATTTGAAGAGAAAGGAAGCACTCACATTCACCCGCGTTCAAGGTATTTATATCGCGATCCCTCCACACTTTTTCATTGTTATATTCTTTTGAGGCGTTCGCGTCTCTGGCGATCACAAATTCCCCTTAGCACCTCGTGCTATTTCATGCTTATTTATTCATATTCTTAATTTTCCCTTCAGTGGATTTATTAGGATCTACAACACACACTCATGTTAAAAATATGCATGCTATCCACAACACTAACACACACATTCATGCACATAAGAAGAGAATTTCATGCCATTACTGTGGTAGGCTCGGCCATTTGATGAATAACTGTAAATTGATGAAAAAAGATTATCTAAATACCGGTAAAATGCATGCTAGGAAAACTTAACCTGAAAATCATGTATTTCAGAATAAAAAAATTTCCTGTTATCACTGTGGCAAGATTTGCCACATTGCCGCTCACTCTTGGCACAACCAGGGGAGAGGTGTTTTGTAGCAACCCTGGAAAAAAATAAAGATTTTGGAAAATGGATCAAATTAAAAAGATAAGTAAATAAATGATGAAAGCCTAAACGTATAAGAATAAGCCATAAGGAAAATAACGCCTTGGGTCAAGGCGCTACTTCAAGAAGAAACGCCCTTATACAAGGCGCGAATTCCAGAAAGGACGCGAACAGATGAAGTCGTCAATTCTCAGCGGCCAACATAAATAAAAAGGGCAAGTATAAGTGACGCCCTCTACATGGACGCGTTTCACATAAGAAATGACGCTTGACAAGGCGTCAATTTAAATTAACGCCCTCACTTAGGACGTTAATTCAGTTCGAGTTTCGTTCGACCCAGGAGTCTATCCAGAGCAAGTTCTGGATAACTACATCGAAGATGGAAAATAGTAAGGACTTTATCATGGAAGTATTACTTCTAATATAACTCTAACCCTATTAGGATTCTAAAAATCCTATAAATACCCACCTATTCGATCTGTTCGCTATTTTGGCGTTCGTCTGCTACTGCCGTGCACGAAGAACATGTAGTGTTCTTCTTTTCCTTCAGTCATGGTTATGAAGGATACTGATGTTCTTCATCATCTTTTGCTATAGGTTGCCTGCCTTGCGTTTCTTGACGTGCTGAAGAACGAGGGGTTCTTCATCAAACATCATCTTCTGGAGGCCGGTTTAATACAGAGCATCATTTTCTATCAGAATCCTTCACGTTTCTTCTTCCAGATTTTCATAAGGTAGGTTTTCTCAAGATCGTAGCCCAAACTAGCTTAAGATCTTAATAATATCATCGGTCGTGCATGCATATAGTTTTATTGTGATTTCAGATGGTTTCTATGTAATTTCAAAAAGAAATGCCCTTGACAAGGGCGCTAATTTAAAGAAGCGACCCACACTAGGGCGCTAATTATTATTTTGACGCCCTGTCCAGAAGTCGTCAATTGCATGTAATTAATAAATACCCACGTTTAAAATTTAATATCTATATAACCATGAATCTAATATATTGCATGAGTATGCCTGTGAAATCCTGCTATTTTTCCTGTCATGATCATGTACCCTTTTTCCTGGAATTTTATTATCTGAAAATTGGTAAATTCTGGAATTCACGACCTTGTCTAGGTCGCCTCTTATTTAATTGACGCCCCAGAACAGGGCGCTAATTGAAAAGTAACGCCCCTATCCAGGGCGCATTTTTGCTAAAATTCCATATTATCTACATTCTGCAAAAATAGAAATACAGGATGGACGACTGCTATATAAGTCGTCAAAATTGTAATTAAACGCCCTTGTAAAAGGTGTTAATTTCATTAAAAATGACTCTACCTAAGTCGCTACTTTCCTGAGTTATTATTTTCACTGATACTGATAACCGAGAGTTTCAATATATATATATATATATCGGCACTATATTCCATTCCGTGAATATAGTCCCACGTTTCATGATGTTTTATCGTTTACCCCCTTAACTCTCAGTGACATACAAGCTCTCCATTGGACATTCCGTTCCTTTGGACTAGCGAGTTAGTCATAGAGACCTCCATAAGACTCCTCGAGCCTTGGATTCCCTCAAGGCCGACTGAGCTGGTTGTACCCTAAAAACCCATTACACAATCTTTGCCATGTCACTCTATAGAAACATGGTATACTGGCCCTCATGTCATGCCATGATATGAGAATTATCTTAATGAACGGGGTAAAGCATGATATTGTTATGATGTTCTTGTAAACCCCAATTCTATATTAAACTTGATGTTCTTGTGGACCTCAATTCTATATAAAGAATGTCCATACTTGTTTGTCATGGTACCCAAGTTAGGGAACCAATTCCACCTAGTTTTTATCGATAATCGTGATTGTACCGTTATTATCGCCTATCTATGTCAAGTGTCATATTTTAGACTCTATTCTATCAAAGTCTATCCTACGTGTCTACAGGCTTTATCCTTGAAATTCCATATTGGCTATATACAAAAGTGGATGTTAAAAATACATGATTAATGCCTGCGCATATAGGGCCCGATCTGGTCCTGGGAGGAGCACCCGAAAGTACTTGTGCCCATGGGAGTTGATTGATCACGGTATTGGCATTATACCAAAGTGCATGACTAGCTCGATTGAACATTCCACAAATCTTGTACTTGACTTGATATTACATGACTTGCGTGGCCCGAGAAAGGGTAATTGTATACTTGCTTGACTTGAAACAAAATAGCCAAATTTCAACATGACATGATGAGTTTACTTGCTTGAATATCTTGATATCTTTTGATATAAGTTCTTGAAAGTTCATGACTAGTACTTCCTGCTATCTTATTGTTATCCACTCTCTCTATCTTGTCGTTTTGCGAGCATGCATAGCTATAGTGCATTCATGGAAAAATGTAATTACTTAAACCCATTACTAGTTCTTGAGATATAATTTCCTACTGAGCGTTCGCTCACTCAGTGTTTCCCTACTTTTCAGGTAAGTCCGACGATGAGGGAATTCAATCTGATCGGGAAAGTCAAGAGTGAAAGAGTTAGAGCTCCTCAAGCGTCAATTAGTCCTGTCTTTTCTCTATTTTTCTTGAGTCAAGCATTGTATTTTTATTTTATTGAGTCTAGTATTTGCAAGGGTTTGTAATAGACATATTCTTATTAAAGGAATTAATGGATTGGGTTATCTTTATATTTGCGCACTCTGTCTTTGTGTCGAATACACTACTACTCTGATTGACATGATTGATATAAACTCGTCGCGCATCTCGGGGTACCTTCCGCGCTCGGGGCGTGACAGTTTTTGTGGTATCAGAGCCTAGGGTATTCAATTCCTAGGAAAACCCAAGTCCAAGGATAGGTTCAAACCTTTAACCAGTGAGATTGGGTAGAACCAAGGGTTGAGTTAACATAAAAACTTAAAAGCCCTTAACGCGAGTATATACTAACATAGTTATTGTAATTGTAGGATAATGGTTGCCGAACGTGCTCAGTGGCGCAACATGCAGCGTACACTCCAAGGCATGACCCAAGTGCTGCAACAAGTAGCACAGGGAGGTGCACAACGAGCCGGAAGTCTCCACCAAGTCTTCAAGAACATGAACCCTCCCAAATTCATGGGTTCTACTGATCTGGATGACGCAGAGCACTGGATCAGGGAGACGGAGCGTATATTCCGTGTTATGCAGTGCACGGATCAAGATAAAGTCTTATTAGCTACTTTCCAACTAGAAAGGGATGCCCGATGCTGGTGGGAGTCAGTCGAAGCTACTATAAATCTAGACCAAATTACTTGGGAAGAATTTGTTGAACATTTCAACAATAAATATTTTTCAGACCGAGTCCAAGAAAAGAAAGCTACCGAATTTTCCGCACTCAAGCAACGGTCATTATCGGTGGCGGAGTACGAGGCACAATTCTCTAGATTGTCTCGGTATGCTAAGCACTTAGTTAGCACCGAGAAGATGAAAGCTAGGAGGTTCCTTAATGGGCTCATGCCCCAATATATTACCCAGCTGGCGCCAATGGATATTTAGGTCTACTCAGAGATAGTACGCCTAGCTCAATTGTTAGAAGATGCCACGGAGCTATCAGATAGAATCCATGGGAAGGATAAGAAGGAACAAGTTACAAGTTCGGGTTCCTTTAAACCCAACTTCAAGAAGAGGCCTAGCACTGGAGGTACTTCTTCTCAAGACCAAAAATTTAAGAAGACCAAGCCCTTCTCTATCACTACTACACCTTCGAATATAATATGCAAGCATTGTGACAAGGCTGGTCATAAAGCCGAAGAGTGCTGGAGGAAACTTGGAGCATGTCTCCGTTGCGGGAGCTGTGAGCATCGGATTCCCGATTGCCCATTACTTAATGATCAAACCGGTGACGGAAAGCGCCCGGTAACCAAGAACACTCGTCTTCATGCAATTAAGGAGACCGAAGAAGAAGAAGGCAGACTAGTAGAAGGTACACTGAAAGTTTGTTCCAAGTATGCATATGTCTTATTTGATACGGGTGCATCACATTCTTTTATTTCCAAGAAGTTTGCTAACCCACTACCTATGGAACCGGAATGGATGAAAATAATTTTATCTACTCCTCTCGGAAACGAAACCGATATTACTCACCATTATCAAAATTGTGAAGTCTTGGTAAAAGGAAGAAATCTTCCTATCGATCTCATATGTTTAGATCTAAAGGAGTATGATGTCATACTGGGAGCGGATTGGTTATCCAAATACCAGGCAACAGTCGATTGCCGCAATAGCAAGGTTACTTTCAAGGACTTTCCAGAACTAGTCTATTCTAGCCCTAAGAGTCGGAGCGAGTCACCTCTTATTTCGGCTCTCCGAGCTAGCAAGCTAATAAGGAAAGGATGTGTATCTTTCCTTGCATTTGTCACGATTAAGGAGGCTAAGGAAACTAAGATAGAAGATATCCCAGTTGTGCAAGAATTTCCGGATGTGTTTCCGGAAGATTTGCCTGGATTACCCCCACAAAGAGAAGTGGCCTTCACCATCGACTTAGTCCCTGGTGCTGGACCTGTTTCTAAGACACCTTATAGAATGTCCCCTGCTAAACTCAAGGAGTTAAAGGAGCAATTAATGGAACTTCTTAAGAAAGGATTCATTAGACCGAGTACTTCCCCGTGGGGAGCGCCTGTGCTATTTGTAAAGAAGAAGGATGGATCCATGAGACTATGCATCGACTATCGACAGTTGAATCATCTCACTATCAAGAACAAGTATCCACTGCCGAGAATCGATGAGTTATTTGATCAAATATCTGGATCCAAGTATTTTTCAAAGATTGATCTCAGGTCAGGATATCACCAACTAAGGATCAAGGATGATGACATTCATAAGACCGCATTCAGAAGCAGGTATGGCCATTATGAGTTTATTGTTATGCCTTTTGGACTAACAAATGCCCCTGCTGCCTTTATGTAATTAATGAATAGTATATTCAGACCTTATTTAGATCAATTTGTGGTGGTTTTTATTGATGATATATTAATATATTCCAAGACTAAGGAAGAGCATGAGGAGCATTTGAGGATTGCATTACAAATATTAAGGACAAACCGATTATATGCCAAGCTCAGCAAGTGTGAGTTCTGGCTTGAAGAAGTAACTTTTCTCGGACATGTGATATCAAAGGATGGATTATCTGTAGATCCATCAAAGGTTGAAGCTGTGAAGAAGAATTGGGAAAGACCGACCAATGCTAGCGAGATCCGAAGTTTCTTAGGTCTTGCCGGCTATTACAGGCGATTCATCAAGGATTTCTCTAAGATCGCCGTGCCGCTTACTAGGCTAACTCGCAAGGAGATTCGTTATGAATGGAGTGAGGAATGTGAAAGAAGCTTCCAAAATCTCAAGGATCATCTAACTACAGCTCTGGTCTTAGCGTTACCAATGGAAGGAGAGAAATTCGAGGTATACACTGATGCTTCTGGCATTGGCCTCGGATGTGTTCTAATGCAACAAGGAAATGTTATAGCTTATTCTTCTCGTCAATTGAAGAAGCATGAAGAGAACTACCCCGTCCATGACTTAGAATTGGCCGCGGTGGTATTTGCACTTAAAATATGGAGACATTATCTTTATGGAGTACAGTTTACTGTATACTCTGATCACAAGAGTCTCAAGTATCTCTTTTCACAAAAGGAACTAAATTTGAGGCAAAGACGTTGGCTAGAATATCTCAAGGACTTCGACTTCAATATACAATACCATCCCGGAAAGGGTAACCATGTAGCAGATGCCCTTAGTCGAAAGCTGAGAGCACTGTTAGCCAATTGTATGATTCAAGAATGGAAAGTACTGGAGCAATTCTCTGAACTCAATATAAACATGGACACAGACTTTCAATGTGTCACATTATCTCATATAAGCATTCATCCAGACCTATTATCTGAAATACGAGCGCTTCAAGATAATGACCCAATATTAGTAGAGATCAAAGGCAAACTGGAAGGACAATCTGATTTCCAAATAACTTGTGAAGGAAGATTAATGTTCAGGAATAGAACTTGCATACCGGATTGTCCCGAGTTAAAGAAGAAGATCTTAGATGAAGCTCATAGATCAAGGTACACGATTCATCCAGGATCAACCAAAATGTACCAAGATGTGAAGAGGAATTTTTGGTGGCCCAACATGAAAAGGGAAATAGCAGACTATGTATCACGCTGTCTCACTTGCCAACAGGTCAAGGCGGAACACCAAAAGCCTGCTGAAAAATTACATCCTCTAGATATTCCCAAATGGAAGTGGGAGAATATTAGTATGGATTTCATTATGGGTTTATCTAAATCAAAAGGAGGACATGATGGAATATGGGTTATTATTGACCGATTGACTAAATCGGCGCATTTCTTGCCAATAAAGAGCCGATGGTCAGTTGATGTTTTGGCTGCATTATACATCAAGGAAATAGTCAGATTACATGGTATTCCTGTTTCAATCGTGTCTGACAGAGATCCCCGTTTTACTTCTCATTTTTGGAAGGGACTATAACATTCGTTGGGAACAAGGCTTAACTTTAGTACAGCTTTTCATCCTCAAACGGATGGTCAGACCGAGAGAACTAATCAGGTGGTTGAAGATATGCTCAGAGCTTGCATCATTGATTTCGATGGAAGCTGGCATGATCACTTGCCTCTAGTTGAATTTGCATACAATAATAGCTACCAGGCAAGTATACAAATGGCACCTTTCGAAGCCTTATACGGAAGGAGTTGCCGATCACCCTTATGCTGGGACGAAGTTGGAGAAAAACAACTATTAGGACCAGACATGGTAAAGGATACCACTGAGAAGATACAATTGATTAGAGAAAGACTGCAAGTTGCTCAGTCTAGGCAAAAGGCTTATGCTGATACAAGAAGGAGAGATCTTGAATTCCAAGTCAGAGATCACGTATTTCTCAAGATATCACCTGTACGTGGAATAAGGAGATTTGGTGTTAAAGGCAAGCTTACACCAAGATTCATTGGACCTTTTGAGATATTGGAAAGAGTTGGCGAGGTTGCTTATCGCATCGCATTGCCTCCTCAATTGTCCGATGTTCATAATGTGTTCCACATATCTATGTTGTAGAAGTATGTGCATGATCCATCGCATATTATTGATCAGGGAGACTTAGTTATCCAGAAGGATCTCACATATGAACAGAAGCCCATAAAGATACTAGATCGTGAAGTACGTACTCTAAGGAATAAGGTTATTCCCATGCTAAAAGTACAATGGAATAGGAGTTCTGATCATGAAGCCACATGGGAGACCGAGGAATTCATGAGAAAGCAATTTCCAGAATTATTTTAAGGTATATACTCTACACTCTCCACATATATATATACTATGGAATTTGGGGACCAAATTCTTTTAAGTGGGGGAGGGTGAAGCAACCCTGGAAAAAAATAAAGATTTTGGAAAATCGATCAAATTAAAAAGATAAGTAAATAGATGATGAAAGCCTAAACGTATAAGAATAAGCCAGAAGGAAAATAACGCCTTGGGTCAAGGCGCTACTTCAAGAAGAAACGCCCTTATACAAGGCGCGAATTCCAGAAAGGACGCCAACAGATGAAGTCGTCAATTCTCAGCGGCCAACATAAATAAAAAGGGCAAGTATAAGTGACGCCCTCTACATGGACGCGTTTCACATAAGAAATGACGCTTGACAAGGCGTCAATTTAAATTAACGCCCTCACTTAGGACGTTAATTCAGTTCGAGTTTCGTTCGACCCAGGAGTCTATCCAGAGCAAGTTCTGGATAACTACATCAAAGATGGAAAATAGTAAGGACTTTATCATGGAAGTATTACTTCTAATATAACTCTAACCCTATTAGGATTCTAAAAATCCTATAAATACCCACCTATTCGATCTGTTCGCTATTTTGGCGTTCGTCTGCTACTGCCGTGCACGAAGAACATGTAGTGTTCTTCTTTTCCTTCAGTCATGGTTATGAAGGATACTGATGTTCTTCATCATCTTTTGCTATAGGTTGCCTGCCTTGAGTTTCTTGACGTGCTGAAGAACGAGGGGTTCTTCATCAAACATCATCTTCTGGAGGCCGGTTTAATACAGAGCATCGTTTTCTATCAGAATCCTTCACGTTTCTTCTTCCAGATTTTCATAAGGTAGGTTTTCTCAAGATCGTAGCCCAAACTAGCTTAAGATCTTAATAATATCATCGGTCGTGCATGCATATAGTTTTATTGTGATTTCAGATGGTTTCTATGTAATTTCAAAAAGAAACGCCCTTGACAAGGGCGCTAATTTAAAGAAGCGACCCACACTAGGGCGCTAATTATTATTTTGACGCCCTGTCCAGAAGTCGTCAATTGCATGTAATTAATAAATACCCACGTTTAAAATTTAATATCTATGTAACCATGAATCTAATATATTGCATGAGTATACCTGTGAAATCCTGCTATTTTTCCTGTCATGATCATGTACCCTTTTTCCTGAAATTTTATTATCTGAAAATTGGTAAATTCTGGAATTCACGACCTTGTCTAGGTCGCCTCTTATTTAATTGACGCCCCAGAACAGGGCGCTAATTGAAAAGTAACGCCCCTATCCAGGGCGCATTTTTGCTAAAATTCCATATTATCTACATTCTGCAAAAATAGAAATACAGGATGGACGACTGCTATATAAGTCGTCAAAATTGTAATTAAACGCCCTTGTAAAAGGTGTTAATTTCATTAAAAATGACTCTACCTAAGTCGCTACTTTCCTGAGTTATTATTTTCACTGATACTGATAACCGAGAGTTTCAATATATATATATATATCGGCACTATATTCCATTCCGTGAATATAGTCCCACGTTTCATGATGTTTTATCGTTTACCCCCTTAACTCTCAGTGACATACAAGCTCTCCATCAACGTTCCTTTAGACTAGCGAGTTAGTCATAGAGACCTCCATAAGACTCCTCGAGCCTTGGATTCCCTCAAGGCCGACTGAGCTGGTTGTACCCTAAAAACTCATTACACAATCTTTGCCATGTCACACTATAGAAACATGGTATACCGGCCCTCATGTCATGCCATGATATGAGAATTATCTTAATGAATGGGGTAAAGCATGACATTGTTATGATGTTCTTGTAAACCCCAATTCTATATTAAACTTGATGTTCTTGTGGACCTCAATTCTATATAAAGAATGTCCATACTTGTTTGTCATGGTACCCAAGTTAGGGAACCAATTCCACCTAGTTTTTATCGATAATCATGATTGTGCCGTTATTATCGCCTATCTATGTCAAGTGTCATATTTTGGACTCTATTCTATCAAACTCTATCCTACGTGTCTACAAGCTTTATCCTTGAAATTCCATATTGGCTATATACAAAAGTGGATGTTAAAAATACATGATTAATGCCTACGCATATAGGGCCCGATCTGGTCCTGGGAGGAGCACCCGAAAGTACTTGTGCCCATGGGAGTTGATTGATCACGGTATTGGCATTATACCGAAGTGCATGACTAGCTCGATTGAACATTCCACAAATCTTGTACTTGACTTGATATTACATGACTTGCGTGGCCCGAGAAAGGGTAATTGTATACTTGCTTGACTTGAAACAAAATAGCCAAATTCCAACATGACATGATGAGTTTACTTGCTTGAATATCTTCATATCTTTTGATATAAGTTCTTGAAAGTTCATGACTAGTACCTCCTGCTATCTTATTGTTATCCACTCTCTCTATCTTGTCGTTTTGCGAGCATGCATAGCTATAGTGCATTCATGGAAAAATGTAATTACTTAAACCCATTGCTAGTTCTTGAGATATAATTTCCTACTGAGCGTTCGCTCACTCAGTGTTTCCCTACTTTTCAGGTAAGTCCGACGATGAGGGAATTCAATCTGATCGAGAAAGTCAAGAGTGAAAGAGTTAGAGCTCCTCAAGCGTCAATTAGTCCTGTCTTTTCTCTATTTTTCTTGAGTCAAGCATTGTATTTTTATTTTATTGAGTCTAGTATTTGCAAGGGTTTGTAATAGACATATTCTTATTAAAGGAATTAATGGATTGGGTTATCTTTATATTTGCGCACTCTGTCTTTGTGTCGAATACACTACTACTCTGATTGACATGATTGATATAAACTCGTCGCGCATCTCCGGGTACCTTCCGCGCTCGGGGCGTGACATGTTTATTTCAAATCTGCTAAATTCCATGCAAATCAGTATGCTGTTGATAGGAATAAATCAGTTGGAAATAGAAAATATTTTGCATGTTTCAATTGTGGAAAGCCAGGTCATAAGGCAATTGAATGCTGGCATACTCAGGGTAGAAAACTTAATTTTAAAATTGTCAACTTCCCTGCATAGAAAGATGTTTTTACTCTTGGTCCTAAAGGTGAGCGCATTGAGTGCTACAATTGTGGGAAGGATGGCCATACAGTCAAGGACTGTTGGCAGGCTAAAGAAAGGAAAGTGTTTCATAGAAAGCATGAACACAGGTTTAATTATAACACGAAATTCAATGCTAATTCTCTCATGCATAAAAAGTACTCAAAACCTATTAGTTCATATTATTATTGTGGTCAGTTAGGACATTCAATGTCTAACTATTTTATGATGAAGTCTGATGATCTATTTGCTCAGAAAATGTGGAAAGCATCCTCTAGAGGTGCCACTGACAGTTTAGGACTCAAGAATTCTTAGGTTCCTAAATTTGCAAAATAAGGAACTGTTCTTACAGGTGTGCCTTGGGGCGGGAGAATAAAAAGGGGGTAAATAAATCAAGGCACCCAAATTGGTAAAACCCCATGCAGGTAATAGTTTGCATTCTTCTCATCCGCTCAATTGAATTTCTTAGGAACATGTTTTAACTGCATATTATGTTAAATCTGATTAAAAGTTTCATGCATACATTCTTTTTATTTGTTTTGACATTTGCATTGATCTACATGAGTTTATACTTTGAGCTATGTACCTTTATATCAGAGGCTTCTTGTTTCGTTTCTTCCGCTGGACATCTGATTTTAATTTTGATGCAGATCCACCGACTGTTCCTGTATGGATAGGTTTCCCAGCCTTGCCGGCTAATCTGTACCATGAAGATTGTCTTCGGTCGATAGCTGGAAACTTCGGTGTTGTCCTACGAATACATGAAAAATCTTTGGCATTATCAGACACATCGGAGGCCCTGGTATGTGTAGAAATGGATTTATCAGCCCCGCGCAATGAGTGGCTTTGGATTGACCTGGATGGGAACGGCTATTGGCAAAAGGTGAGCTATAACCGCGTTCCGACGCTTTGCTCTTTTTGTCATAAGCTTGGGCATTCAGAGGATGGCTGTAAGAAGAAACATGGCAGGTTGGCCCGGGTCCAATTGGTTTAAGAACCTATTGCTAAAAACTCTAGACAGACTTATCGGCCAAGGCAGGATGGTCTGTCAACTGTTCGACAGAATGTGGCAGTTGAAAATAAATTTAAGCTGCTGGAGCAGGTTGGTGATCCGGTGTTACAGGATCCCAGTCTACCTAACAGCATTGATCAAAATTTGGAGACAAAGGAGGGGAAGTCCCTAGGTCTGGACATAAATTAAGGTAGGCAGTATGCATCTCAGCAACAATTAGAACATCAAATGTTGCCAATCAGTGAAGGGAAAAGCAAGCCCCAGGAATTAAGTGATCCGAGTG
The DNA here is from genome assembly GCA_022559845.1 of Amorphophallus konjac. NCBI lineage: Eukaryota > Viridiplantae > Streptophyta > Magnoliopsida > Alismatales > Araceae > Amorphophallus > Amorphophallus konjac. The sequence continues at coordinate 46,736,183 of CM040129.1, forward strand.
ATCATGGTAGTGGTAACAGAGAGCTTATTGTTTCTACTGAGGAGATGAAATTGATTGAGAAGGAACATGCTGTAGTGGTAGATTTTACATCTGGTACAGAAGTCTCAAGTAAAATGCAAATGAAGGAGCTATTAATGGCCAGCAAGCAGGTATCAGAAAAAGCATTGCAGGATAGTGACCTTATGCAGTCACATTTTCAAGTGCAATGTGTTGAAGTTGTCGGCAAGCAGCAAGATAAGAGGATAATCACTAGATCTAAAGCTATATCCATGGAAGATTTACCCTGGGAGCCTCAATGATAGTGTCACCATTAATCTGGAATATTCGTGGAGTGGGGAATACTGGTACCCGAAGATGTCTGAAAGATATTGCGCAATTCAATAAGGTCGATCTTGTGGCCATCTTGGAACCTATGGTGAGTCTAAATAAAGCCCCGCCCCTGGGGAGGTACATAAAGCTTGGGGGTTTGGCTTGTAGTAGCCTCCAAGACCCAAAAATTTGGGTTTTTTGGCATGATAGTTATAATTTGGAGGTTATTGCTTCCTCCTCTCAACATATAACTCTAGGCTTGAAGAAGGACAATTCTTTTTGTACATATTACTCCTTTGTATATGCTTTATGTGATCCTAACCAAAGACAGTCCGTATTCAATGATCTTACCATTTTTGCTGGTTCTGCCTCTATCCCCTGGCTGATAGGGGGGATTTTAACTATGTTCTTCGCCCCTCAGAAAAGGTAGGGGGTGGCATGCCGGCCCTAGCTGCTATGTCCGAATTTAATAATTGCTTAGGTTCAGCTGGCCTGACTGATATCGGCTTTATAGGAAATGCTATGACCTGGACTAATAACATAATCGGTTCTGCTAATATCAAGGCAAGGCTTGATAGAGTGTTAATGAACAGCTTATGTCAATCCTCTTATCCCCAGTTGACTATTAAACACCTCCCCAGAGGTCCTTCGGACCATGCTCCTCTGTTACTTCATATGGACAAAATGTTGAGCAATCCATGTCGTTTCATTTTTCAGAAGATGTGGTGCACACATGATTCATTTCAACAGCTTGTTTCAGATACCTGGCAGCATACTCAAACTCATGACCCTAATCCTCTGATTAGGTTCTTTATCAAGATGAAGACAGTTAAGGCTTCGCTATGTAATTGGAATAAAGAAACTTTTGGGGATATTAACTCTGCTGTAAGTTCTGCAAAAGCTGATGTAGAACTAAAGTAAAGCTATTATGACTCTGACCCTTCTTATGAAAACAAGGTTAGGCTGAATGCTGCCAATGCCTATCTTCGTCAAGCTCTATTCAGAGAAGAAATTTTTTGGAATCAGAAATCTCGGGTTGACTGGATAGAATGTGGTGATAGAAATACTTCCTTTTACCATGCGGTTGCACAATGCAACAGAAGAAGGAACTTAATTAGAAGGCTCAAAGTTGGGGAATCTAATGAATGGTGTTCTGATCAGGAAAATTTGAGGATACATGCTGAGAATTACTTCAAAAGTCTTTTTTCTTTTGAGAATCATTTCCTGGACTCTGAAATGTTGAACTACATTCCGCAGGTTGTCACAGAAACTCAGAACATGGTTTTATGTGCTGCCCCAAGTCTTTCAGAGATCCGTGAAGCTGTCTGGTCATTAAAAGGGTCCAGTTCCCCTGGTCCAGATGGTTTCTCTGGGGAATTTTTTACAACAGTATGGGAAACTATTGGACAGGATCTCTGCGATGCTGTTAATGCATTTTTCCAAGGCTTCCCACTGCCAAGGGGAATATCTTCCTCCCTCATTACTATAATCCCCAGGTACATGAACCTAAATCATTCAATGATTTTTGGCCTATTCGTTTATGTAATTTCACATACAAAGTTATTTCCAAGATTATTTCAGAAAGATTAGCCACTCTTCTACCTAACATAATATCAAAGGAGCAGGGTGCCTTTGTGAAAGGGCGTTTTATCTTGGATAATGTGTCCCTTGCTAGACAGCTGATGATGGACATAAATAGGAAAGTAAGGGGTCATAACATGATAATCAAGCTGGATATGGCCAAAGCATATGATAGAATGGAGTGGGACTTTGTTTTAGCAGTTATGAGAAAGTTTGGTTTCAGTACCAGGTTCACTTCTCTAATTGGTATGCTCTTATATAATTGCTGGTTCTCAATTAATTTTAATGGAATTGTTTCTGGCTTTTTTAAGTCTAGTAGAGGCATTAGGTAAGGGGATCCAATTGCACCATATCTTTTTATAATAGCTTCGGAGGTTTTAAGCAGAGGTTTATCAGCCCTATTTCACTCTGGGGGTCTAAAGGGTTATGCTGGGCCCAGAAGGACAATGCAGATTTCCCATCTGTTATATGCTGATGACACCTTGGTATTCTTAAATGCCAGAAGAAGGAACATAGTGGCATTCCAACAATTTATCAATAAATATGAAAGTTGCTCGGGGCAAAAGGTCAATGCAACTAAGAGCTGCTTTATCCTGTCAGCTAAAGCACCTCTTTCCTTAATACAAGCTGTTTGGACATTAACTGGCTACAAATACCAAGCTGATGGAATCAAGTATCTTGGAATTCCTATTAAAAAGGGCAGATACCTGTGTTCAGATTTCAAGTTTCTTGTTGAAAGGATTCAGACCAAGTTAGAAGGTTGGCAATCCAACTTGCTATCTCAAGCTGGTAGAGCAGTTCTAATAGACTCAGTACTTAAAAGTATGCCGGTCTACCTTGCATCAACCTATTTCATACCGAAGAAGATAATCAATTTCATGGATAGCCAATGTGCAGCTTTTTTTTGGCAAGGGAACATGGAATCAACCGCAGGCATTGGATTGCATGGTCTAATATTCAAAAGCCTCGCATAGAGGGTGGCCTTGGAATCAGGGATTTCTTATGTGTCCAGACTGCTTTTGCTATCAAGATGTTATGGAACATTGTTCATGGATCATCACTTTGGTCTCGATATGCTAGGCAAAGATTTATCAAAACCCATATCGCTAGCAGTAATAAACCATTTCCAACAGGTATGCCTCTAACTGTCTTCAGGCAGGCCAGAGAAATACTACTAGAAAATAGTAGGTGGTTTGCAGGGTCTGGAGAAACAATAGATTTCTTAAGAGACAATTGGACTGGAAATGGCTCTACTGTTAGTGCTGAACAAGCCAGTAATAGAAATAGTGGGAGTTTAATCCCCAATGCTTCAGTTAGAGAAGTTCTCAAGAATAATCAGCTTATGGCTTGGGGCTTCATTGGAAATGATTTCCATATCCCTAATATCCAGTTCAACAATGAGGCTGATATTTGTTTTTGGATGAATTCTGCTAAAGGTAACTTCGCTATTAAATCAGCCTACAATCTTATTCGTAGTAGATGTATGATAAGGCCAGCCTGGGCAAAATTATGGCATTCTGCCTTTAATCCTAGAGCAGCTCTGTTCATATGGAAGTTAATCCACCGGGCAATTCCAGTAGACAGCAGGGTTATTGACTGTGGTATCCAAATGGCTTCTAAATGCAGTTGTTGTTCCCATCCAGATTATGAAGATCTCAACCATGTATTCATTCATGGAGACTTGGCTTCAGAGTTATGGGACTGACTACAACCCATTGTCAGTAATAATGTATGGCTGGGAGATCAAATTACTGGAAGATGCTGGAATTCCTTGTCTGCTACCAGAATGCATTCAGCTTTTAGCTTAGCTGGGATGTACTCAACTTTCCTTATGCTCTGGGAAATATGGAAGCAGAGATGTGCCTCGAAATTTGAAGGGGTTCTTATCAATACTACTTTCATTAAAAGGAAGATTCTTTCTTCTGTTCAGATGGCTCTGGATAAATTTAACTTCCACAGGCCTCTTTCTCCTGCCCAAGTCAGATGCCTAGCTTCGTTTGGTTTGTTTCCTCGGGTACAGGTAAAGCAGCCAATCATGGTCTCCTGCAACTTGGCTAAACAGGGGCACACTCTACATGTAGATAGGGCATCGAAAGGTAGCCCCGGCAGATGTGGTGGAGGCGGATGCATAAGGAATTATTCTGGCGATTTGATTATAGGATTTGCCTTCTACTATGGTGTAGGAAATAGTGTAATGGCAGAATGTAGGGCACTACATGATGGGCTAGCAATTGCAAAGCCTGGTGGAATTAAACTCTTGGCAATTTTTTCAGATTGTTCCCTTCTAGTGGAGGCATGTCGGAGTGGAATATCTCCCAATTGGGCTGTTTACCCGTGGTGGAGGGAAACTTTAACTCTTCTCCAAGAAAGTGAAAGTGAGATTCATCGTGTATTCAGGGAAGGGAACCAGGTAGCGGACTCACTGGCTACATATGCTTGCAGCATAACAACTAATAAACTCTATACCAAAGTAAGGGAGTTACCACAGCTCACCAAGGGAGTCTTTAGAGTGGAAAAGGTTGGTTTGCCCTCTTTCCGCTGTCACTAGTTTTCTAGTTTGTTTATTTTTTCAGCTCAAGTAACTAATATCCCTTTCATCTTGTTCGGGCCCTCATTATAAGCCCTTTGTTTTTCTCAGGGGTATGCCCCTTTGATAGTGTATATTGCTCACTCATTCAATAAAAATTAGGACCACAGGGTGAGCCACGAGGAGTGAGAACACTCCCCCTCTCTGAGGGAGGGTGTACTCGACTGGTCGGTGTTGGTTAAAAAAAAATATACTTTGAGCTATGTGTGCACATGTTCGTTGAATAAATTCATTCCTCATGCTCTTATGCTTTGGTGCTTGAGTGTGCACATAGAAAATGTTAGAAACTCATGAGCACAGTCTGCACATTCATGATGCATAATTTGTCAAAACTCCCTACATTCTGTTATTACACTTGTTGCATTTAAAATCTTCATACATTACATATAGTCAGGGGGAGTTTGGTTATCCCTGCATGATGTTCATGACATTCATGTTCAGGAAATATCTCTAGGAGAGTTATTGCATATGCATGCATGTAGAGCAGTGTATTGCATATCATCATTTTTGAAAAATCCAAAAAGAAATGACTCATTGCATCTAGACACGGGGAGCATTTTAGACTCATTAGTTTCTCACAATTTGAACTCTCCCAGTTTAGTCACTTAGATCACTTATCTATTCTCATGTGCTGGTGATTGCATTCTAATCAGCTGAAATCTCAAACGTTTTGAAACTAAATTCTATGTCTACTTCTCCTTAAATTGCTGAAGGAGAGCTTTGCTTGAATACTACCTTGTCAATCTTGTCAAGCTAATCGGATTGAATTCCAGTCTTTAATACTGGTTTCTGAACTGCATTGCTTTAACACTCACCTCATGTTGCATCATTGTTGTCTTCTGCTGTTCTCTCAATAAAATTCCTTGTTGCCTCCATTGATTTGCTGCACGGTCAATCTATCTGAATTTGAAAGATCTCAATCTGTGTACCCTAACCATAAATCCGACATATTTCTAAAAGAAGAATCTTCTATTATACTAGTTTAAGAATGTCTGATGAATCAACTTGACTTAAGTATAATGTACACATTAAGTTTTGATTTAAAAGTCTTGAAAATATTTGAATCATTATGTTTAATAAATCTTAACCAATTTTCTCATGTAACTTCATACAAAACCTTCTGAAATTTGAAATTTTAAAAATAAGACTTTCTTTTGTTAAGATACATGTAGAAAGTATTGTCTTAAACACTTCAGTGTACTGAGCATTGTCTGAAAAACTTGAAAACATTTGAAAGAAAATAAAGTAAGAGCAATGACTTTGGTCACAGAGAAACTAGGTTCTCTATCAAAGAAATAGAGTAAGCCCATGTCATGAAGTGCCATAGTTACCTCCTTTTGTAAAAATAATTGAAAATCTGACAGAGCAATTTCATGACTATGTTGAGTAACTGGAGATTCTGGCCTCTGATCAAGGTGTCTCCTCATGTCAAAAGACACTCCAAATTACTAACTCTATTCTCATATTGAGAAGTAATATGGTTGTCACACTGAGTAACTGGGTCACCTCACCTAAGACGTGTTGTACCTCACGTAAAAAGGTGTTGATTTAACCAAACGTAAAAAGGTGTTGATTTAACCAAACTTGCTCAGGAAAAACAAGTGTTGTTCAATAGAAATTTTTTGAAAACCTAGTGTAATCAAAGAAAATGCAGATCACTCTTATTTGATTAATCTCAATACTGTCTAGTGTAACTTCCAAGGGAGTCATTGAAATTGATTGAGTAAGACTAAAGGAGGTCAAACATGTATGTCATATGTGCAATTGGTTCATCTCTATTCAAAGATGTTTCAGATATAAGTATTGAATTTTCCTGATAAACTTTGTATACATCATTCTTAAATTATGCTGGTAAGTTTAGACTCATTCATAATCTCTTATAATAGAAGAGTCTGACATTCGCTTATCAGGATTTATGAATTTGGTACCTTATTGAAAATCCTCATGTCTTATCTATGGCTGACCCAGTGCTTTTGATGACTTCTCTATCCATATCAATTGGTTATGTTCTTGAGTTTATAACAGTGATACCTATTATAAATTTCCTCTGATCAGGTACATTTTTTTTACTAATTCCTCAACTTGCATATCTGTTGAATTGTTCAAGAAAGATCCTGTGCTCTGCTTGTTGCCTTGACACTCTTCCTCAATATATTCTTGACACACTCCTTACATATCTTCTTGAAAGATTTGTTTTATTCTGAGCAAGGAGCATTGTTTGCCTCTCAAAGGGGGAGATTCTACATTACTCCATGCACGCTTATTTTTCTATCTTAAACTATTTTCTTTTTGATGAAGTCAAAGTGGGAGAATAGTTTGGACATGAGCCAGTGTGACTCATAGTGGTATTGCCATCATCAAAAAGGGGGAGATTGTTGTGCCCCTGTGATTTTGATGATAGCAAACACTACACGTCACACTGTGTTTGCATGGTAGATTAAATGAGCATCTAGTCTTAGGGCTATTGTAAGTCAGTGCATGTTTGCACACGTGGTCTGTGCATGTCTCAGTTTGTTCATTGTTAAGGTCAATGCATATCCTTGATTGACTGCATATGAGGTTGATGCACATTTCAGAACAATGGCATATTAAATTGTATGCATAAACATATCATCGAACAAGTTGTGTACACACATTTCTCTCAGGTTCTTAAGTCATATGCATACACTATTCAGGTCTGTGCATATGCCTATTTTTGGTCATTCAAGGTCCGTGCACTTCACTGTTCAAGTCGATGCACATTATGTATCCATCTTAGACTCGGTGCACATCCTGCACCTCACTTTGCGTCTTATGTGGCTTAGAATCTGTGCAACCTTTTGCCTCGGTGCATCTACCACACAAGGTCCGTGCAGATGTGTGCATGTCAGTTCTATGTGTATGACATTTCGTCAAACACTAGGTCAGTGCAAATCCCGCATCATGCTTACAAAAGTCAGTGCAACTTCCACCTTGTATATACAAAGTCTGTGCTATTTCCTATAGCTCCGGTCAGTGCAATGTTTGGTCCGTGCATACTTAGTTCATAGAAGGTCGGTACATAGTTGGTATTAGCTTTGTTAGCATTTTTGGTGTGAGCATGAGTCGGTGCAGTTTTTGCTGCGAGCACAACTCGGTGCAAGTTTCATGTCTGCATGTTACACATACACACAAGTCTCGAAGCATGCAAGTCGGTGCATACCTTGGCCGCACACATAAAGTCAGTGCAAGTTATGTTTTGTGTGCACCAAGTTGGTGCATACCTTTGGCTGATCATACACAAGGTCGGTGAAATTACAGCTTATGTAACTCATGTCGGTGAACACCTTGTGTTACATTGTCTAAAGTCAGTGCATGTCATTTAGAGTCCATGCATGTTTCCTTTATGTTATCAAGATTCTTGCACATTCTTTACTTGTGTGATACAAGGTCAGTGCACACTTCTTACTGTTGCACATTCATGGTCTATGCATACTTTACTGCACGTTACCTGATGTCTGTGCATGTCTTGCTATATGACTATGCACGTTTTGTTATATGCTACCTAAGGTCTGTGCATATTCGTATATTACTTTATGAAGTATGTGCCAGCACGATCAGCTAACACTTCAAGCTGTTTCCCAGGCCAGTGACTTGGTCGAGCATGTGCTGGGCAAACCTACAATCTATGAACATACTTCACGTGGAAGTCAAAGTACCAGGTTAAAGGGATCGTGATCCGAGGCAAGGAACCGAATGGAAGAATCTGCCACGTGGTTAGCCACAACGCCGAGATGCTGACACGTGGCTAAGGCATTCCAGAATTATTTTGGCGGGAGTGTTCCCTCCACGCGCCCAATGAGTGAGCTCATGGGTCCAAGATCTGAAGGCATATAAAAAGGCCTTCTCTGCCATCAAAGAAAAAGAGAACGGTAGAGAGGAGAAGGATCTGAGGAGAGACGAAGAGCAGAAGAAGAGCAGAGCTAAAGGGAAAAAGAAAGAGAGAAAAATCAGAGTCTGAGGAGCAGAAGAAGAGAGAAAGGAAAGAGTGATAGATGGAGAAGTGCAGAGATTGTGAGATCGTGAGAAAGTGAAGAGAATACTAACGAAGAAAAAGAGAGAGTTTCCCTTGAAAACTTGTTTTGGAATCGCTCTTCGGAGCTACTGTTGTTTTTATTTTTTTCTTTGTTTTTCGTTTGTTCTTTTCGTCTGCTCAGTGTATTTTTCCGATCCTCTGGTTTGAGGTAGGGGTTCCTCCTGTGGACTCAGGAGTAGGGAGACTTGGTATCTCCAGTTGCAAGTGACTTGGTGTCACTTGTGCTTTTCCTCAGGGTTTTAGAGGAAGGGAGATTTGGTGTCTCCGGTTGCAAGTGACAGGTTATCACTTGTGGGTTCCCTCTGTTTGGAGAAAGAGAGACTTCGTGTTGGGTTCTGTGCGCCCCCTCGTTGTCTTTGACAATGGTTTTGATGATTCCAATATATCGTGTGTTGTGTGTTTTCTCTAAAGTGAAAATCTTGTGTGTTTATATTTAATGGCATCTTGATGATAAACAAGCTAACATTATGATATCTTATTTTGCATGTGGTTCAAACATAATGGTCCTTCATGCACACATCCTTGATGTTGATGTTTGCATTGGTGCCTTCATGGATACATTATGGATACATTATGTTGGTGTTCTTAATGAACTGACAAATGCGTGATATCTTGTTGTCCATGGTTTTACTTACTCTGAACTGCATTTATAATTCATGTTTATGAATTAATCTTGGTTAACATGAGACTTCATTGAGTTGCTTTGGAATGTGCTTGATGTGACTTCAATATGCATTGGACTATCTAAAGTAGTATATCATTCCTCTTGGGATGGGTCGACCCCATGGGTCGACCCCTGGCTCTTTGAGCCTTGCCTTCTATTTTGGTCTGAACTGGATTGCCTTATTTTGGACTGATCCTGATTGTCCTGGACTGTATTGGTTTTATATGCTTTGGACTGACTTAACATTTATGAGAGGTTTGACTGTATTCAGCTGGTAAATGGTGTTTCCATGCTTGAACTTGTTATGGATTGAATAACAATGTCTCAAAATGCTGGTTGAAGGAGGTATGCATATCTCATATTAAAATGTAATCATTCTTATCAATTGCATTTCTATACTTGTGTGACTTAACTAAAATTGAATTGCACTACATGCCTTGGATTGAAACTGAATTTATGGACTAGACTTGTATTCATTGCCGACTGATTGAATTAGAGTTAGGAATGGATTGCATGGAATCACTCATATGTATTATTGCAAATTAATGAGAATATGTATTGTGCAGGATCGATGAGGAAACAACGTTCAAATCTTAGAAATGATGGTAAGAACACAACTGGAGGTCGATCTCCAAGTGGTTGGAATGGCATTGGTTCAAAGCTGGAAAAGACAGAATTATTGTGAGATTTCTATCAAAACTTATATGCCAATAGTAAGAAGGTTTGTTCAAGTGTATCTCAATATGCATGGATTGATATGGATTGATTGCTTGTGGTTCAAAACTGGTAGATATGTTCAAATCTGGAAAATTCAGGTTCGTTGTGGAGTTTTTCATTCAAATACTCAAGGCCATGGTAAGAATGTTCAATTAATTGGTTTTGCATGTAAATGGATTGATCAATGTTGAAATCAGGTTTTGAATATGTCAATCTGAGTTGTAAGTGCATATTGATTGATCTTGATACCATGTTCCTCGATTTGTGGTGTTTCAAGTGTTTTTTAATTGAGCTTTTCCTCTGTCAGGAAAAGTGTCGACCCATGGGGTCGACACTTTATATTGGGTTATGTTGTTTTAACTAAAACAAAACCCCCGGTAAAAAAGGTCGACCCCATGGGTCGACACTTTTTACTCTGGGTCCTGATTTTGTCTCAGGACAGAACCTCGTGGAAAAAAGGTTGACCCCATGGGTCGACACTCTTTGACTAGGTTCTGGATTTTATGTGTTTGACATAACTCGTTGATATGAGTGTCGACCCTAGAGGTCGACACTTTTTCTGGCATGTCCGGATCGTGGTTTCTGGATTGTTCACGAAATCCCCATTTAAGGGTCCGATCGGGGTGGTATATTACCCTAATGTCCTTAGGGTTATACCCTACCATTAGGAGAGCATTTGAGAAGGTATATGCATGGGGTTTATGGTCTTTTCTTGGTGTTTCTTCTTAGGTATATAGCAGTTACGATTTCCATCGGATGAACATGACTTGGGGTAATGTTTTCCATCTGTTGCAAGAGGAGAAGAATGAAAGAAGAGGAGACAACTTCCATGCCATATTTGATCTCTTCCCGTCGAGATTTGAAGGTTGTTGATGAAGGAGATAGCAAGCGGAATGAAGAGTGGAATCTGAATATGTCAATATCGCGAGCAACCGTCGACATCGACTTAGAGATTTGAGGAGTTTGCAAAAGGGAAACACTCTATATCTTTTATTCATCTCTTGGTGATATTTTGAAGGGTTTTCCTGCTACGCATTTTAGTCTTTAAGCGGCTCTTTCTACTAGGTATATGTTGGCTGCGATTTTCATTCAGAGCAGAGTTTTTGGGCTTAATGCTTTCATTTGCTGTAGGAAAGAAGGAGAGGGGCGACACCATTACTTGAAGAAGGAAGAGGAAGGACAGGAGGACGCCAAACAAGCATTCTGTTGGGTCCCGAAGGGAGGCAATCAATAGGGGAGAGGTTAATTGATTGGCCAAAAAAAAAAATTACTAATTGAAATGCTAGTAGGAAGGAAAACCACAAACTAGAAAGAATTCTAGTTAAGCAAACACTCAGCCTTACCCGAGCAAGATCTCTCTCGCGAGTACATGAAGTAAAAATATGAATTCTAAGACGGAGAAAGAAAATGCTCAGCTAACCGTGAAGCCCACTCGTTCAAACCACGAAGAACAAACCACAAAGGTGGCACAGAATTTTTAGGTGGTTTGAGTACACAAATGTGTCCCCTACGTCCACCCCTCACACGTGAGGATTAATGCTCCACTATGAGGTGAGCCACACACACGCTGTAACGACAGCCAACACACACACGGTAGGCTATCTCGGCCACCATACATACACACACGCTCTCGTATCACAGATCACGAGCACACACACACGAATGTGTTTCAAGATGTTCAAGGATTACAGCAAATGTTCAAAATCAATCAGCAAAGACTTGAGAAGATTGGTAGTGGTTTAGAGCTCCCCCTTTCTCTCTCCCCCTTTCTCTCCTTTGAAGGTATTTGAATGCTCCTGCAGTTTGAGGACGGTTCTTGAAAGACGATGAACGATTCTTGCAAAAACGAGGTTGTAGCTTGATTTCCCACACAGCTTCCAATAGATGATTGATTGAAGACTTGAATCCACCTTCTTCCCTTCACATATAAGCTCGAAACAACATGAGAGAAGCCCTGGAGCAGCTGCTTGCGTCCTGCACCTGCAGAGTTTTGAGAGAGAGCTCAAAAATGAAAAGATAGATCTCTCCTTTAGGTTTGAGGTCATAGAGATGGCTATATGCAACCAGGACGGTCAAGGGACACGTTTGGGACAAGATCCAAGAAACCTGGAGTAAAACAAGGCGCATCGATGAGAGTGGGTTGACCAAAGGTTTGTGGACGCAAAAAGTCCAAATTCACGGCTCTCATATGTCGACACCTTGTGCTTTCAAGGTAGAAGAAGCCAAAGAAAACAGTCTGGACTCTAGGTGTCGACACCTGGTGTTCAGGCTAATAACCAGAACTAGTTTCATGTAGGTGTCAACACCTGGTGTCGACACCTCCTGAACTGGTTGCTGGAACCATGTTCTGGAACCAAATGTCGACACCAGGTGTCGACTCTTGTAGTTCCAGAAGGCCCAGTGACCCGGTTTGCTAGAAAGATAGCACCAACTCCTCCACAGATGATGGTACAGTAAAAGTGATTGCGAGGAGGTCTTCCAGCCTGTAAAAAAACCAAATAAATGTCAAACTGATACAATATCATATAGCTCAAAAAATAGCCATTACATTCCACCCATAAAAATGGAATTATATCAACTTGAAAACATATAGCAGTGTAAGCTTATCCAAAGCGTTTTCCATTTTTCATTCCAACAGTGACGAATGAAGGAAGAGTGAAATGTTCATAGCAACCCACATTTTGTCAATCACCTTTTCATTTTACCTGAACTTACTTTCGGTCCTCAATTGCTTGCTCCAATGTTGAGTTTCCCATTCAAGAATTATTTGAGTATCAACCGTTGATCACCATTGCATGATCATAAAGAATTTGAGTCACCCAAAAATATGAACGTACATTACATCCATTAATCATCAAAACTCATAAATCCACACATCATAATCTCGGGGTCAAACAATCTCCCCCTTTTTGATGATGATAAAGATGCTATGTGCTATGATATAAACAAGGTGACTTGAGTGTGGTCTTTGTTGAAATTTGTACACAACCATCTCATGTAAATGGTATCCATGCTGATAATCACGTTCATAACCACAAATATTGAGTTTCAATGATCGGAGTGACATTCACAGCCACAAGAGGATTTCCACAGCCACACTTAAAGAGCCTTCTTATAAGTTGTTGAATGCAAGATACAAAACACCAACACACAAACTACTATGATCATGCAATGATGACTATAAAGACTGAAGACTGACTGGACGTACTAAACTTAAGACTCCGACAACATGAGACATTCAAGCACACAAGCACCAAACGGATACAAGCATATAGCTAGATAACTAGATAAACTCTCCCCCTTTGTCATCAACAAAAACAAGGGGAGCCGGGAGTACAAGTAGCAAGTGCCAACACGAAGTACCAAGACTCAATCAAACCCGGAGGATGGCGGAGGAGGAGGTCGGCGAATATAATCCACGATGGCTTGGAACTGTTCGGTTTGAGCATCCATGGCGGTTTTGAGATAATCAAGGGATGTGTTGATGGACTGGAATTCCTGGAGATATGTGGTATGATTAAGCTTCAATTAGGCCACATCTTGAGTAAGAGTATCCACTGTCTCCCTTAGCTCACTCACATCACCACTCAAGGTCTCCACAGTTAATTGTATCCCATGAACATCCCTGGAGGCGACTGAAGTGCTGGATGCCCCGCCATGTACAGGCTGATTGTCGGCTTCTTCTTCTTCCTCATCAGAATCAACTGCAGGTTCTTTCTCTTTCACAGATTTTAGATGTCGAACCAAATGACCATGAGCATTTCTCTCATAGCCCATATTCTTGCAAACTGAATGAACTGTGTAGATATCACCTTCTCTCAAGGTTTGACAAGGTTCCTTGCTCAAATCAATGGCAGCCTTATAGAAAATAGCAGTTAAGGCGGCGGCATACGGAAGAGTGTGATTTCGATTATGAAGACAGGTAGTGATATGACCAAAGAAAAGTGCAGGGAAATTGATATGCTGCCCTTGCAGTAGATTAGCAATAATAAAAGTCTGAATATCTGTGACTTTTTCCCGTCCTCCTGCCTTTGGAAGCAAAATAGTGGTCACCATATGATGGAGAATGCACTGCAATGGGGGAAAATGATTGGCGTTTAAGCCACTGACGGTTCTATCTTGCGTTTCGTCCCCGGTTAGGAGTTCATATGCCACATCTTCATCAATCATTGCCTCCCCATGAAGTTCGCCAGTATGAGGCATCTTAAAAGCATTAGCTAACTGTTCTTCAGAGATACCAAGAATTTGTCCATTCACCACTGTCATGTATTTGTTGTTCTTGAAAAACATATTTCCATAGTATTGAAGGACAAGAGAATGATATATCTTCTGGTGATCAGCCATAAATGAAAGAAGGTTCGGTTGATTTTTTACCAAAGGGAGCAACTCAGGGAGTCCTTGGTGAAGATCGTTGAAATCAACTGCTCGAGGTCAGAGAACCTTCCGATCCATCATTTTAAATTGCGCGGGAGTGGGCTTCTCCAGAATGGCTTCATGCTCTTTGCGCTTAGCCCGAGCTTCCCTTTTTCGGCCGGATTCCTCAGCGGGTTCCTTGCCCAGCACACGTCGTTTGGGTGCCATGGGAGACCAATCTCGTAGGAAGACGAAAGAGGAGATGAGGAGATGATTGGGGGCGACAATGAGGCCCTTACCGCAGGTGGGAGGACTCTCCACAGATCATCCACACTCCAGGGGACAAATGGCCGAAGAGGAGGCCGACGGATGCTCGTCCAAGGGGAGGCGCGGGTGCCGCAGCGATTTTCGCTCTTTCTAGGGCTTGAAAGGGTGAAGGAAGAACAAGAAGAGGAGTTGAGGAACAAGAGTTTGTGACACTGGTATGGGAGGGGCACTAGGGCGTGTTTAGGAGTGGGTTCGAGTGGTTTTGGAAAGGGTTTAAGACCCTTGTGAACCGGTTCACAAAAATCACGACCGGTAGGTGTCGACACCTGGCGCGCCCAGTTCTACTCGAGAACTTAAAACACCAGACAGGGCTGGGTCAACTTTGGGTGTCGACACCTCTCTGGTGTCCACCAAAAAAAATGAAGTATTTAAAAAAATGGAATTCCAATGATCAAAGCTTGAGCCCCAAATGACTGTAAGAATAAATGGATCAATGTAAAGAGGATAGTTTGTGTGATTGTCAATTTGGGGTAGTTCTAAGCCAAATGAAATCATATAGAGCCTAAGTCCATAACCGATATCCCGAACATGATTCATCTCGAACTTCTAGTGGCAATGCATTATTATCCAAGGAGTATATAGTCATAAAAAATCAAGGGAGGTGATCTGTGTTTGGGTTTTTCAATAAGATATATATATATATATATACATACACAACAGGCATATTGATTAACCAAATAAGCGTGCAAAGTGTAATCCACAATACAAACATGATGCATATGCATGATCCAAGGAGATTACATAAACCAAAATCTAGTGGTGAAATGCAGATGCAAATGAATGAAACTGACTAGAACAAGTACAAGACACTCACTGGCTATCTAGATGACAAATGCCTAACTCTATTCTAAAAGAAGTGAATTTGTCTTCATTAAGAGGTTTCGTGAAGATATCAACAATTTGATTATTTGTGTCAATAAATTTTATTTCAACATCCCCCTTGCTAACATGATCACGCAGAAAGTGATGCCTAACCTCAATATGCTTTGTGCGAGAATGATGCACTAGATTCTTTGACAAATTTATTGCAGAAGTGTTATCACAAAGAATGGCTGTGTTTCCTAGTGTGATGCCAAAATCAATCAGTTGTTGCTGTATCCAGAGCACTTGGGCAACACAGCTACCTACGGCCACATATTCGGCCTCGGCAGTTGATAATGCCACAGAATTTTGTTTCTTGGAGGCCCATGAAACCAAGCAACCTCCGAGGAACTGACAATACCCACTTGTGCTCTTTCGGTCTATTTTGCAACCCACATAATCAGCATCAGAATAACCAACTAATTCAAGAGCTGAAGTATGCGGAAACCACAAACCCAAATCACACGTACCAGCAATATATCTAAAAATCCGCTTTACGGCTGACATGTGTGACTCTTTAGGATTCGATTGAAACCTCGCACACAGACATACTGCATATTGAATATCGGGCCTACTGGTAGTCAAATATAACAAGAATCCTATCATGCTCCTGAAAAGGGTTTGGTTGACGGATTTACCTTGGTTATCTTCATCAAGTTTCAAAGATGTGGACATGGGAGTAGGTTGTGGTTTGGTTGTTGTCAAATTGAATTTCTTGAGCAGATCCATAGCATATTTCTTCTGGGTTATGAATAGACCATCAACTGTCTAAGTCACCTGCAATCCCAAGAAAAATGTTAACTCTCCCATAAGACTCATTTCAAACTCACTTTGCATCAATTTAGCAAATTCTTTACTTAGAGTGTCCTTAGTGGAGCCAAAAATGATATCATCTACATACACTTGAACGATTAGAATTTCCTTACCATTCAATAGTGTAAAGAGAGTTTGATCAACATTACCTCGTTTGAATCCATTTTGAACAAGGAAATCACTCAATCGTTCATACCATGCTCGGGGTGCTTGTTTGAGACCATAAAGGGCTTTGTCTAGCTTGCACACATAGTCTGGATGCTCCATATCTTCAAACCCTGGTGGTTGCTCCACATACACGTCCTCCTAGATAAAACCATTTAAAAATACACTTTTCACATATATTTGAAACAATTTAATGTTATTGCAACATGCAAATGCCAAAAGAATCCTCACTGCCTTGAGTCTTGCTACTGGAGCAAATGACTCATCAAAGTCAATGCCTAGCTCCTGACTATAACCTTTGGCAACAAGCCTCGCCTTGTTTCTAGTTACCACTCCTTGATCATTTATTTTGTTACAAAAGATCCACTTGGTTCCGATCACTGTGTGGTCTCTAGGACGAGGCACGAGGAACCACACCTTGTTCCTTCGGAACTGGTGTAGTTCTTCTTGCATAGCCATGATCCAGGAATCATCCTTTAAGGCATCTTCCAAGGAGTGAGGTTCAGATTGCGAGAGTAATGCAATGTAATCCAGATTTTCAACTTCCCTGAACGAGGAACGCGTTCTTATACCTTCTTCTACATTGCCAATGACAACCTCTGGCGGATGATCTTTTGCAAAAGTCCATTGCCTAGGTAGCTGAAGTTCAATTTGAGTTTGCTGATTTTCATCAGCATTTTTTTGTTCTTCACCACCTGGTTTATTGACTTTCTTTGACAACTCTTCGATATCATCATCTTCTGATTCTTCTTCCTACAAGATAAACTTTTCATTAGTGTCTTTGGATGATGATTCATCAATAATAACATGGGGACTTTGCTCAACTACAAGAGTTCTCAAGTTATACACTCGATAGGCTCTTGAGCTAAACGAATATCCGAGAAATATCCCCTTGTCACTCTTGGGGTCAAACTTTGCCAAATTCACCTTGCCGTTATTATGGATGTAACAAATAGAGCCAAAAGGTCTGAAGTAAGAAATATTCGGTTTCTTACCTTGATATAGCTCATAAGGTGTTTTCTTTAACAATGGTCTTACCATGGCTCGGTTTATTATGTAGCATACAATGTTCACGGCTTCAGCCCAGAAATACCTCGGCAGGTTATTTTCATTTAGCATAGTTCTGACCATTTCAACTAGCGTTCTGTTCTTCCTCTCAACGACCCCATTTTGCTCGGGGGTCCTTAGTGCGGAGAAGTTGTGTATGTAGCCTTGAGCCCTGCAAAAATTGCTAAACTCATGGTTATCAAATTCCCTACCACGATCACTCCGCATAGTCTTGATGCACCATCCTTTTTCATTCTGAACCATCCTGCAAAATACCTCAAACTCCATCAAAGCATCACTTTTGTTAGAGATAAAATACACCCAGTTATATCTCAAAAAATCATCCACAATCACAAACCCATATACCTTACCACCCAAGCTGTGTGTTCTGCTTGGTCCAAATAGATCAATATGGATCAATTCAAGGGGCCTGGAAGTGGTTACATCACTCTTACATTTAAATGATGTTCTTGTCTGTTTGCCCCTGCTGCATGCCCCACAAATTCTTTCATTGACAAGCTTCAACTTGGGTAAGCCAATAACCAGATTTTTCCTTAACAACTTCACCATTACATTAAAACTAGCATGCCCAAGATGGCGATGCCAAAGCTATGCATCATCAGTATTTTTAGCAACTAAACACATATTTTCATGTGAGACATCATCAAGATCAATCATATAAACATTGTTGTGTCTAAACCCTATGAACTTAATTTTATGAGAGTTTCTATCTACCACAGTGCAGTGAGTAGAATCAAAAGACATATTGCAACCTTTGTCACAGAGTTGACTTATGCTCAGAAGATTGTGATGCAAGCCTTTTACAAGCAAAATATTTTCAATGACTTGAGTTTGGTTCTTACCTATCTTATCTTCTCCGATAATTTTTCCTTTGTCTTTTCCCCCAAAAGTTATCACTCCACCATCCTTTTCTTGCAGGTCTGCAAACATTTCCTTATTTCCCGTCATATGTCTTGAGCATCCACTATCCAGGTACCATTTGTTCTTTTGAGCTCCAAGGCGCGCAGACCTGCAGTTTCAAAAAGAATACTTATGGGGTTTTTGGTACCCAAGCAAGCTTGGGTCCAGGATGGTTAGACAAAAAAGGCCCATATCACCTATTCACCATTCTTGCAACATGTTCAACGTCAAATCTCATGGTTCTACACTCATACATATCCTGGCCAAATCTTCCACAATAAAAGCATGTAGTGACCATGTTATTACCGTTTCTCCTCCTGTTCACATTTATAAATGAGTTATGCATATGTGTGTTGGACGTGGAGGAAAATAAGCTTCTTGAAACCCAAGGAGTCCTGTGTGCTTTTGATTGTGATGTTTTTCTCTTTTCAAAGGTAAGGAGAGAACTTTCTTCATGAGGATCCACACAAGTGTTCATTACTTGTTTCCCTTTTTTTAAGATAGCAAGAGCACTTTTCAACTCATTTATCTCAATCATCAAGGTTTCAATTTTCTTTTCAGCTGTTTCTTTGGTTTGATTGCATGTAATTTTCTCCAACCTTTCTTGTTCTAATTCCCTCATCAAGTCTTCATGCATTTTAACAAAAATGGATTGATCCTCACACATGCATGAACTCTCTTCTTCAAATAATTCAATTTTGGACATAAGACTTTCATTTTCATGTTTGAGATTCTCATTTTCAGAATTCAAGGCATTGCAACTCTTACAAGAATCTTCAGCATGCATATCTTGCTCTATTTCCTTTTTCAGAACTTTATTTTCAGATTTCACTTTTTTGCACTTTCCATATAGAGATTCATATGCAATTTGCCATTGTTCACAAGTAAGAGATTCGGATTCAAAATCTACCTCATTTGAGTTGTCCTCGTCTGCCATGAAACATAGATTCTGAACAAGCTCATCCAAGTCATCTTCACTTCTGGATCCTTCCTCATCCTCGTCGCTCCATGTGGCGACCATGGCTTTGGGCTTTTTGAATTTTCCTTTCTTGAATCTCTTCATTAAATCCGGGCACTCACCCCGCATGTGACCAGGTTTCTTGCATTCATAGCATATTACTTCATCCTTCTTGCTGCTTTCATTTTTCTTAGGACCTTACCTTCTTGGTCCTTTTCTGAACTGACCACCGAACTTCCTGGTATTCTTGACAAATTTTCTTGCTCTTCTGGTGATCATAGCAACAAGCTCCTCATCTTCAGTATTGGCCGTGGAGCCTTCCTCGCTTTCATCAAACTCTTGTGGGTTTCCCTTCAACGCCAATGTTGTGGCTACCTTCTTCTTTTTGTTGTCCTCATCGCTCCTTTTGATGTTGATTTCGTATGTCATCAGGGAGCCAACTAATTCGTCCAAAGTCAGGATGCCGAGATCTTTTGAATCTTCAATTACTATGGCCTTTGTGTGCCACTGAGGTGATAGAGATCTCAGTACCTTCCTTACAAGATCTCGATTTGAATACTCCTTGCCAAGAGCCTTCAAACCATTTGTAATTTCCATCAGCCTCGCGAACATTTCAGAGATGGATTCTTATGGCTTCATCATAAACAGCTCATAATCTCGGACCAATAGATTTGGTTTGATCTCTTTGACTTCAGAATTTCCTTCGTAGATCAAGCGTAGTTTGTCCCACATTTCCTGTGTAGAGGAACACATATAGATACGTGAGTATTCATTTGGATGAATAGCACATTGAATTATATTCATGGCCTTAAAGTTAGCTGAACAATTATTGATATGTTCATCATCCCAATCATCTTCATTGTCAGGCAACTTATAAGGGCCTTTATTGATCACATTCCACACATCATACTCTTGAGCACACAGGAAAACATACATTATGTTTTTCCAATATGTGTAGTTAGTTTCATCAAAAAATGGAGGCCTGTGTACTGAATGCCCTTCGGGCATCATCCCTCTGTTTGCCATGATCTAGGATTATGCTCTGCGACCGTGTGGTCGACTTAAACAGAGACCAGGCTCTGATACCAATTGTTGGGTCCCGAAGGGAGGCTATCAAGAGGGGAGGGGTGAATTGATTGGCCAAATAAAAAAATTACTAATTGAAATGCCAGTAGGAAGGAAAACCACAAACTAGAAAGAATTCTAGTTAAGCAAACACTCAGCCTTACCCGAGCAAGATCTCTCTCGCGAGTACACGAAGTAAAAATATGAATTTTAAGACGGAGAAAGAAAACGCTCAGCTAACCGTGAAGCCCACTCATTCAAACCACGAAGAACAAACCACAAAGGAGGCACATAATTTTTAGGTGGTTCGGGTACACAAATGTGTCCCCTACGTCCACCCCTCACACGTGAGGATTAATGCTCCACTATGAGGTGAGCCACACACACGCTGTAATGACAGCCAACACACACACGGTAGCCTATCTTGGCCACCACACACACACACACGCTCTCGTATCATAGATCACGAGCACACACACACGAATGTGTTTCAAGATGTTCAAGGATTACAACAAATGTTCAAAATCAATCAACAAAGACTTGAGAAGATTGGTAGTGGTTTAGAGCTCCCCCTTTATCTCCTTTGAAGGTATTTGAATGCTCCTATAGTTTGAGGATGGCTCTTGAAAGAAGATGAACGATTCTTGCAAAAACGAGGTTGTAACTTGATTTCCCACGCAGCTTCTAGTAGAGGATTGATTGAAGACTTGAATCCACCTTCTTCCCTTCACATACAAGCTCGGAACAACGTGGGAGAAGCCCTGGAGCAGCTGCTTGCGTCCTGCACCTGCAGAGTTTTGAGAGAGAGCTCAAAAATGAAAAGATAGATCTCTCCTTTAGGTTTGAGGCCATAGAGATGGCTATATGCAACCAGGACGGTCAAGGGACACGTTTGGGACAAGATCCACGAAACCTGGAGTAAAACAAGGTGGATCGATGGGAGTGGGTTGACCAAAGGTTCGTGGATGCAAAAAGTCCAAATTCACGGCTCCACATAGGTGTCGACACCTTGTTCTTTCAAGGTAGCAGAAGCCAAAGAAAATAGTCTGGACTCTAGGTGTCGACACCAGGTGTCGACACCTGGTGTTCAGGCTAATAACTAGAACTGGTTTCAAGTAGGTGTCCACACCTGGTGTCGACACCTCCTGAACTGGTTGCTGGAACCATGTTCTGGAACCAGATGTCGACACCAGGTGTCGACTCTTGTAGTTCCAGAAGGCCCAGTGACCCGGTTTGCTAGAAAGATAGCACCAACTCCTCCACAGACGATGGTAAAGTAAAAGTGATTGCGAGGAGGTCTTCCAGCCTGTAAAAAAACCAAATAAATGTCAAACTGATACAATATCATATAGCTCAAAAAATAGCCATTACATTCCACCCATAAAAATGGAATTATATCAACTTGAAAACATATAGCAGTGTAAGCTTATCCAAAGCGTTTTCCATTTTTCATTCCAACAGTGACGAATGAAGGAAGAGTGAAATGTTCATAGCAACCCACATTTTGTCAATCACCTTTTCATTTTACCTGAACTTACTTTCGGTCCTAAATTGCTTGCTCAAATGTTGAGTTTCCCATTCAAGAATTATTTGAGTATCAACCGTTGATCACCATTGCATGATTATAAAGAATTTGAGTCACCCAAAAATATGAACGCACATTACATCCATTAATCATCAAAACTCATAAATCCACACATCATAATCTCGGGGTCAAACACATTCTCTGCCGAACTGAAAGCTGGGAGCGAACCATTCTCCCTACGGCGCCTTCTACGAGCTTGAGCGGCTTCCACTCTGTGGATAGATCGTTCAGCGCACCCCATCATTCCATTGGACGGCTTTCACTACAGATTTGAGGGGGAATCAATCTTCTCTCATCTCTACTCTTTCATTTGAGCAATAGATTAATATTTGGATGATTATTGTATATCCTTTATTTTGTTAAACTTGATATACATCGTGTGTGGGCGGAGTTGTATCTCCGCGTGTGTGGTTTTATTGTAGGGAAAGTTTCCCCGTGTTTGGTTGTGTGTAGACGAAGCTACGTCTCCGTGTGGTTGTCGTGTCCGGGGTACGTTCCCCGAACGTGTGTGTGTGTGCTGCGGTGGCATCGTGTTGGGGCCAGTCCCTGTGTGGATATTGCTGCGGAAGCAGCGTATGTGTGATTGGGGTTTGTCCCAATGTTGCTACATTTTGTAGCGTGGAGTGAAGCCTCACCCGGTTGGGTGAGGGGTGGACGTAGGGAGCCCGTCGTGGTCCCGAACCACCTTAAAAGCCTTGTGTCGTATGTGCTTGCCTGTGTGATTGTCATTTCTTCTATCTCCATTCACATGTTCATTATATAGGTTTTCAATTCACTACACTGTCACACATTGCTACCTCCGTTATCCGTGTTAGACATAAATTCATCTATCTATTGCACTGTATTACGAGTGAGATCGAAAAGATTGAGAGAACTTTTTAGATCTCATGCTTGTTTAGGCTAATCAACGTAGTTTGTTTTAATTGTCTTGTGTTTAGTTAAGAAAGATTTTAAAATCCGCCATCTTGGCAAGGGGACAATTCAACCCCCCTTCTTGTCCGCCATCTCTCTGGGCCAACAATTGGTATCAGAGCCTCATCTCTGATTTTTTAGTCGACCTTGCAGTCGTAGAGTAAAGATCATCTTATGATGGCTAGTCTAAATGTACTTGCTATCTTTGATAGTTTTGATTACGCTGCATGGCTTGGAAAATTTTATGTTTGGACTACTAATACTAATCCGAAGCTTATGAGTCTGATTACTCATGGTCCACATATTTTGACCAAAAATGAACTAAAATGGACCGATGAACATAAAAGAATGAACTCTGAAAATGTTTATGTTTTGAATGTTCTTATATGTACTGACAAATTTCCGTTTGTTTCTAATTGCATATCTACCAAAGAGATATGGGATGGGCTAAAGGAAGCCCAAAAAGAAAGTTGCAACGACGGTGACTGCTTGGTTGCAAACAATGAAATTGAGCGTCAAAACGAGGAGAGTTCGAAGGTAAATTCTAACTCCGATTCCGAGGAAGAAGATGAATTGAGTTATGATGAATTGCTAAATGCTTACGATGAACTAGTTGATATATACAAAGCACTAAAATCTGAAAATAGAAAAATGAAAAGGAAACTTGATAATGTTTCACATGTTAACTCTTCATGTGTAAAGTGCTTTGAAATTGAAGATGCTTGTGATATTAACTCACCATGTACTGAATGTTCTGAGCTTAGGAAGTTGACTGAAAGCCTGTTGCTTGAAGTCGATATGCATAAAGAAACCACTTCATGTTTAAAAATTGAAAACAAAAATTTATTGGCTAACTCCAACAAATAAGAGAAGATAATGAGAAGCTAAAAATGTTGAACACAACTATGTCTGAAAAACTGCTTACCCTTGAAAAAGAAAAATCCATGTCTGTTGACAAGTCTGAAAAGCTGAAGGAACTTAGAAAGGAAATAGAGAGGTTTAGGAACATTAATGACAAATTTGAATCCAATGAGAATGCAATGACTAATGGTAAAGTGAGCTTTCAAAAGAATGAATCGGAACATGCCTCCATGACTGAAAATTCATTTGAAAAATTGTAGAATGGAAAGCTTGCTGAAGAGATTAAGAAATTAAAAGATCAAAATAGTCTACTGGTTGATAAAATCCACATGTTTGAAAAAGGAAAATATGTAGTTGTTGATGATCTTGAAAACTCTCATGTTCTAGAAGAAGAGGTTGCAAGTTATAAAACTGTCAATTCCTTTTTGAATAATAAACTTGCATTGTGTGAGGAAGAAATTGTTAAGTCTGAATTGCATATTTCATCATTAGAAAATGAAATCAAAATCTTGAATGAATCTTTGTGTAAGTGTGATGAAGGAAATGAAGAACATAAAAATGTTAATGATCACTCCTGTGTGCATACAAAACCACTTGTTGTCAAACATAATCTTGCACCAAGTAGAAGAAGAAATGTTTCATGTTATTACTGCGAAATATTTGGTCATGATATGTACGATTACTTTTTAATGAAGTTTGATGATGATGTGGCCTTGAAAACAAGGATGAAAAGTGATACTAGTTCCAAAAATCATAAGAAACTCACTACGAAAAACCTCAACACTCATTATTACTATTGTGGGTTAAATGGTCATATTTTTAAATATTGCTTCGTTAAGAAAAATGATGATGAATGGTTTCGTAAAATGAATTTTTCATGTTATTATTGTGGTGAACTTGGACATATCATGGATAACTGTTCTTTAATGAAAAATGATGAAAATTGGACCATGAAAAGAAATACTTCTCACTACTTTTACTGTGACCTGACACTCAATGGATGATTGCTCCCTGATGAGGGCCGGTGATGAATGGTATAAGAGGAGAAATAAAAAGAAAACTTTTGTTCATGTAAGAACTAACCCCTCGGGACCCAAGATGGCTTGGGTATCCAAATCTTCGAAATGAGAATCTGTTTTGCAGGGGCACCTTGAGATTAAGAAACATCAACAAATAAAGGACTCTCAAGGTGAGAAACAAAATGGTTTGATTTGAAGTTTTTTTCACCTAGGTTTTCCCTGACAAATTTGAAAAGGTAAAAATTCTGTTTGAAGGAAAGTGTTTGCATTTGAATGATTACATTTCTATTTCACTGACTCTTGTCAACTTTTAGAAACGTTGAGATCTTTCAATTTTGATAAATAGTTGACTTGAATGCTTCTTGTTTAACATCTTGTGAATAATCATAACTCTCGAATGCTTAATCTTGCACATATATAGTTCTTCATACACACCTTTTCTTTCGCTTTGCAAATAAAAATTTAGGTTTGGATGCTTTAGATTGCACATAAAGCTTTTACATTTTTAATCACCTTTTACAAATAACAACTCACCTGTGCATACATAGAATACATACTTAGTTGCATGACACAATTCGTACATATCATACACACACTTGCATACTTGTGAATAGGAATAATTTTTCAATCATCCTTTCAAGTTATATGCATACACTTGCATATCATTGCATACTTCTGTGCTTGAATACCATGATTACCCGGTATATCAAATGATGATTGTGGAAGGTTGGATTATGTCCAACTGGAAACTTTCTTCACGCGTGATAGTGGTCTTCGGACCTATGTTCTCCGCCACGTACCGGAAATCAACTTGCTTGAAAATTTTAGTTCAGTACTTGTTTGAATGTATATAATATAGAACCACTTTTTGACTCCTTTTATGACTCATTCCTTGCTAAATGAAATTGCATTGATTTAGACATGTTTGTTACATGGCATATATTAAGGGGGAGATTTTTATTTATTACCGTGCATACATTTAGGGGGAGACATTACTGTGATCAGGCTAATTCATCTTTTACATTCAATACAACCACCCACACAAAATGCACCTTTTTGAGATAATGATTCAATCTAATAAGGATTACTATTTTCTACTCTACACTTTTGAGGACTGTTGATTCTATACATGGAAGTCACATATCTCGTGAGGTAATGGCTGTTTACCCCTCCAAAAAGACGTATAAGTGGAATGTGGATCCGAGTAGCCGGGAATCCCCCCTGAAATAAAGGAGGAAACTCGCGTCAAAAGGAGAAACTAATCCATATGAAAATAAGTGTGATTTGCCACCGAGTAGCCGGGAAGTCCCCCTGAGACAAAGGGTACAACTCGAGTCGAAAAGTGTCTCATCCACATCATAAAAAGTGACGAAACTGAGTAATCAGGAATTGCCCCTGAAACAAAGGGCATGACTCGTGTCAAAAGGTTAGTCACACCATTTTTAGTAATTAAAAATTGGGGTCATACGTAGCTACCAATACTCGAGCATTGTGTATGAAAGTGTATGGATGAGAAGTTCTTTTCAGTGTTCTTTAGAAAATCTGATTTTCCATATTGACTTGAACTTCATTGCTCAATCTTCACATATGCACCTTGGGTTTGATTGTTTGAATGTCCTTTATGAATCAGTTGTCTTTCATGGTTAATGTAGTACTTTATTTATGTAAGCACGACCTTCTTAGTATTATACATGCACATCATGTTCTACAATCGATTGCATTATCCTTACACCCATCCTGAAGGGACTTGCATGAGTCTATACTTAACTATGCATGCTTAAGTGTCTGAATGCTTAATCCGTCTATTCATATCATATTCCATTCCATAGTTTGCATCTATAGGTTATACTTGTATATAACAGGTTAAATAACCCATCGTCAGTTGGTTTTTGTTCTTGACAATTGGGGGAGAATAACATGCTTTTTAGCACAATGCACTTTGTGCATACTTAGTTTTCAGATTTTGCATATAGTTTCCTTCTACTACTTGTGCATATTTAGTTATACATATATCAAAAATTATAAAAATTGAGCATTTGCACTTATCTCACACATCTGCTGATTGTACATCAAATTCCAAACTGTTGCTTGCTTCTTAGTTTATACACCTTCCCTTCATGGGAGGTTAATTGCTGGGTTCGTGTGCGCATGTCTCATTCATGTTTGGAATCTTCACTGTTGCCTCTTGTCCCCCATTTCTTTGATAATGCTAAAGGGGGAGAGATATTTGAATTTGAATAGTCACAATATATTGTCACCATCAAAAAGGGGGAGATTGTTGGGTTCTGTGTGCCCCCTCGTTGTCTTTGACAATGGTTTTGATTATTCCAATATATCGTGTGTTGTGGGTTTTCTCTAAAGTGAAAATCTTGTGTGTTTATGTTTAATGGCATCTTGATGATAAATAAGCTAACATTATGATATCTTGTTTTGCAGGTGGTTCAAACACAATGGTCCTTCATGCACACATCCTTGATGTTGATGTTTGCATTGGTGCCTTCATGGATACATTATGGATACATTATGTTGGTGTTCTTAATGAACTGACAAATGCGTGATATCTTGTTGTCCATGGTTTTACTTACTCTGAACTGCATTTATACCATGTTTATGAATTAATCTTGGTTAACATGAGACTTCATTGAGTTGCTTTGGAATGTGCTTGATGTGACTTCAATATGCATTGGACTATCTAAAGTAGTATATCATTCCTCTTGGGATGGGTCGACCCCATGGGTCGACCCCTGGCTCTTTGAGCCTTGCCTTCTATTTTAGTCTGAACTGGATTGCCTTATTTTGGACTGATCCTGATTGTCCTGGACTGTATTGGTTTTATATGCTTTGGACTGACTTAACATTTATGAGAGGTTTGACTGTATTCAGCTGGTAAATGGTGTTTCCATGCACGAACTTGTTATGGATTGAATAATAATGTCTCAAATTGCTGGTTGAATGAGGTATGCATATCTCATATGGAAATGTAATCATTCTTATACATTGCATTTCTATACTTGTGTGACTTAACTGAAATTGAATTGCACTATATGCCTTGGATTGAAACTGAATTTATGGACTAGACTTGTATTCATTGCCGACTGATTGAATTAGAGTTAGTAATGGATTACATGGAATCACTCATATGTATTATTGCAAATTAATGAGAATATGTATTGTGCATGATCGATGAGGAAACAATGTTCAAATCATAGAAATGATGGTAAGAACACAACTGGAGGTCGATCTCCAAGTGGTTGGAATGGCATTGGTTCAAAGCTGGAAAAGACAGAATTATTGTGAGATTTCTATCAAAACTTATATGCCAATGGTAAGAAGGTTTGATCAAGTGTATCTCAATATGCATGGATTGATATGGATTGATTGCTAGTGGTTCACAACTGGTAGATATGTTCAAATCTGAAAATTTCAGGTTTGTTGTGGAGTTTTTCATTCAAATACTCAAGGCCATGGTAAGAATGTTCGATTAATTGGTTTTGAATGTGAATGGATTGATCAATGTTGAAATCATGTTTTGAATATGTCAATCTGCATTGTAAGTGCATATTGATTGATCTTGATATCATGTTCCTCGATTTGTAGTGTTTCAAGTGTTTTTTAATTGATCTTTACCTCTGTTAGGAAAAGTGTCGACCCATGGGGTCGACACTTTATATTGGGTTATGCTGTTTTAACTAAAACAGAATCCCCGGGTAAAAAAGGTCGACCCCATGGGTTGACACTTTTTACCCTAGGTCCTGATTTTGTCTCAGGATAGAACCTCGTGGAAAAAAGGTCGACCCCATGGGTCGACACTCTTTGACTAGGTTCTGGATTTTATGTTTTTGCCAGAACTCGTTGATACGAGTGTCGACCCTAGAGGTCGACACTTTTTCTGGGACGTCCAGATCGTGGTTTCTGGATTTTCCACAAAATCCCCATTTAAGGGTCCGATCGGGGTGGTATATTGCCCTAATGTCCTTAGGGTTATACCCTACCATTAGGAGAGCATTTGAGAGGGTATATGCATGGGGTTTATGGTCTTTTCTTGGTGTTTCTTCTTGGGTATATAGCAGTTACGATTTCCATCGGATGAACATGACTTGGGGTAATGTTTTCCATATGTTGCAGGAGGAGAAGAACAAAAGAAGAGGAGACGACTTCCATGCCATATTTTGTCTCTTCCCGTCGAGATTTGAAGGTTGTTGATGAAGTAGATAGCAAGCGAAATGAAGAGAGGAATCTGAAGATGTCAATATCGCAAGCAACCGTCGACATCGACTTAGAGATTTGAGGAGTTTGCAAAAGGGAAACACTCTATATCTTTTATTCATCTCTTGGTGATATTTTGAAGGGTTTTTCTACTAGTCATTTTAGTCTTTAAGCGGCTCTTTCTGCTAGGTATATGTTGGCCGTGATTTTCATTCGAGAGTAGAGTTTTTGGGCTTAATGCTTTCATTTGATGTAGGAAAGATGGAGAGGGGCGACACCATTACTTGGAGAAGGAAGAGGAAGGAGAGGAGGATGCCAAACAAGCATTCTCTGCTGAACTGAAAGCTGGTAGCGAACCATTCTCCCTACGGCGCCTTCTACAAGCTTGAGCGGCTTCCACTCAGTGGGTAGATCGTTCAACACACCCCATCATTCTATTGGACGGCTTTCACTGCAGATTTAAGGGGGAATCAATCTTCTCTCATCTATACTCTTTCATTTGAGCAATAGATTAATATTTGGACGATTATTGTATATCCTTTATTTTGTTAAACTCGATATACATCGTGTGTGGGTGGAGTTGTATCTCCGCGTCTGTGGTTTTATTATGGGGAAAGTTTCCTCGTGTTTGGTTGTGTGTAGACGGAGCTGCTTCTCTGTGTGGTTGTCATGTCCGGGGTACGTTCCCCGAACGTGTGTGTGTGTGTGCTGCGGTGGCAGCGTGTTGGGGCCAGTCCCCGTGTGGTTATTACTGCAGAAGTAGCGTGTGTGTGATTGGGGTTCGTCCCCGTGTTGCTACATTTTGTAGCGTGGAGTGAAGCCTCACCCGATTGGGTGAGGGGTGGACGTAGGGATCCCGTCGTGGTCCCGAACCACCTTAAAAGCCTTGTGTCGTATGTGCTTGCCTGTGTGATTGTCATTTCTTCTATCTCCATTCACAGGTTCATTATACAGGTTTTCAATTCACTACACTGTCACACATTGCTACCTCCGTTATCCGTGTTAGACATAATTTCATCTGTCTGTTGCACTGTTATTACGAGTGAGATCGGAAAGA
Source organism: Amorphophallus konjac (assembly GCA_022559845.1). NCBI lineage: Eukaryota > Viridiplantae > Streptophyta > Magnoliopsida > Alismatales > Araceae > Amorphophallus > Amorphophallus konjac. The sequence continues at coordinate 46,766,245 of CM040129.1, forward strand.
TTGAGAGAACTTTTTAGATCTCATGCTTGTTTAGGCTAATCAGTGTAGTTTGTTTTAATTTTCTTGTGTTTAGTTAAGAAAGATTTTAAAATCTGCCATCTCGGCAAGGGGACAATTCAACCCCCCTTCTTGTCTGCCATCTCTCTGGGCCAACACTTCGGTCTCTGGTTGCTAGTGATTAGGTGTCACTAGTGGTTGCCCTCCTTAGTAGAGGAAGAGAGGAGTGTGTTCCTCTGGCTCAAGCTGTTAGGCAGCGTATGTTTGCAGACTAAGTCTGTGTGTTCTTGATTTTGCAAAGGAAACCTCACTCCAGTTTGGGGTGAGGGGTGGATGTAGGTCTGGAGGACCGAACCACCTAAAAAATCTTGCGCGCAGTGGTTGGCTTGTGGTGTGCTTTTCCCTATCTTCTGCCCTCTTCACAGGTTGTTTGAGCGGTTAATATCAGAAGCCTTTCTATGTGATTTCAATTTGAGTTTGATTTTACTGCTAAGTGTTTGACTGAATGGTTTAGTTGAAGCTCTTACTTCTTTGTGTTTCTCGTGGCAAAAGTTCCTTGAGGGAACTTGTGAGTGGGGACTACGAAATTCCTTGGGTTATCTCCTCTAGCATTTTCAGTTTCCGGAGTAAGTAAACTAGGTTGTCTCATTAGACCTCATTGAGTGTAGGCAATAGTTTCATTCCGCTGTAGATTTGAATCGAAGCAAATATTTAGAGGGGATTCATTCACCCCCCCTCTTAATCCGTGCCTAGCACACCAACAAAATTTAGGCCAAAACCATATACTCTTGTATTAATCTTAAATTTCATATGGATTATGGACTTGTCTAGTTTTGATTTGATCGCTGTTTTATCACGATCTCACTCTCATCTTGAGTCTTTTCTAAGGTACAATGCACGTATTCCGGTGCGATGTCATTAGATACACATTTGCACATTAAGCACACAATCTTAGACTTGTGATCCTCTCCGTTGGATATTCCTTCCACCGGACTAGGTGATCTTGTTTTAAGGCCTTCGTGAGACTCCGCGAGCCTGGGATTCCCACTAGGACGCCGAGCTGGTTGTGCCCCTAAAACTCAATTGTCTAGAAAGCACTTTATCAGTGTTTTATGTGTTCTGGACCTTAGCGGCCCTATGGATGACCGCCAGAAGTACCTAGCCGCCATTTACCTGACTGAAAAGGATGCCTAGCGGCCCTACCTTGACCGCATGGTTCCAGTTCATTCGTTTCATTGAACTATTGTTAAACAGTCTAGTCATGACCGCATAGATCCACATACGGTCCAGTAAACGATCATTATTTCCAGAAAATGGCCCTGATATGACCATTTTATACCTAAGTATTGATTAACCAAAGATTTGACCCAAGGGTTGATTTTCCTATGATCCTAGATGGTCTATTGATTATCTAGAATCTGACACTTTATCCTCAAAGCTATCTAAGGAATTATTGAAATTAAAGAATATGCCATTATGTTGCCGAATTTTTCCATGGCATAACCTTGTTCTAAGTCAATCTTTCAATTCGTATATTCTTAATTAAAGCATTCTACCTTGATATTTGCTATCATGAAACTATAGTTTGAACTTGTTCATTATTGGCCATATTTATAGTTATTGTGGAAGTAGCTTGATTTATAACATTATAAGCAAGAGCAGGCATGGACAGTGTCCAAGGGCTCCACTTTAGTCCCCTCGACAGATAGCCGGAAACATACTATAAACCATGGGGTATGATGAACACTGGCGTTGCATTGCGTTGGGAGTACTTTTTTTATAAACAAGTGAAGATCCACGAGACAATCTTGTGAAAGTACATGATTGCTAGGACATTCTCGTTACATGATTTTCTAGTGCATAGCCTTTATGGTTATGAAAAAGTACATTCTTGTTCATGAAAGGCCAAATTACATTCATGTTATATTCTTGCTTGATCGTGTTCTCAGTCTACATAAACTTTCATACCTCACCTTGTTCTTATATTGTTACTGGTGTACGTTGGTTTATTCACATGTTTTCATCATATTTTTAGGACTTATCTTGCACTCTAGAGCTAAAATGCTAATTACTTAAACATTGCCTTCATGATGATACGAAGATACCTACTGGGCATGCATGTGTGCTCATTCCCTACTTTTCCAATCTTTTTCAAGAAATTCTAGCGGGTCGGATTCAGACTATTCGAGTGATGGATCCGAGAGTGATTAAAGGAGCGAAATCTTAGATTGTCATTAGTTGATAGTCAAGAGTCATTATGTAATTTTCCATTTTATTGAGTCTAGTTAGTCAAAGAGTCAAGAGTCATCCTTATGTACTTTTGATCATTATTTAATAAAGTACATATTTTATCCAAATAATTGGGCATTCATTTCTTATGTGTGAATGTGTTAGCGCTCTGATTATATTGCTCGCTTGAGACGTACTAGCCGACTGTTCACATTCCCGATTGTTTTCGCTGCATTATCTCGGGGCATGACACCTATACACAAAGGACACATCAAGAAGATGCTGAATCTTCTAGCCCTTCAACAAAGACAAAAGTGAAGAATTGTTTGTATCTACATTACAAAGGAATTTAGCCCACTCTATTACCCTATCTGGAGCAAAATCCCCAATCCTCTCTAGAATACTAGCCACTTTCTTGATAATGTTTCTTGATAAGTATCTCTTGTATCCCTTTCCTTTCCCTTGTCAATCTGTTATTGCACATGACCTTGAAGTAGTATATACCAGTAACTGCGACATTATAGTGTTACAACGACAAGGTTATATGTATCTCCAAAAGATTTATGGGCCAATCTTGACAACTTCCTTTCCATGATATCTGCTAGTAATGTGGCTTGGCTGGTGCAGTCCACTGAATGCATGTCCAGGACTATATATTCTTTGCTAGACTACTCTTGTAATGCACTTCCCTGGAAAAGGACATGCTCATCTGGTCACATATTCATTGAAAGATGTCAGCTAGTTGTGTTTTGTTCTAGTTATTGGTTCCAAACAGTCACAGAGAGGTCTTATAAGGGTTGACTTCATGTTCTATCTTGTTTGATGTCCATATATTCTATTTTTTATTTATATATGGTTCTTATGTTATCATAAAAGGGCACATGCAACTGAAATTAATATAACATAGGGGACATACCTAACTTTAGGCTGAAACTATAGGGATTTATTGCACAATCTTATTTGTTTTGTTGAAATTTAGATTTAGATAATGTTTGTATCACCTTACCACCTTGGCATGTATTGCCATCTAAAATCTCCACCTGCACTTCTGACATATTTTTAATTTTTTGTGTGATTTTGAATATCTTATAAACCTATATTATATTTATGATAATGATGATTGGGTCATGGTATGTTCTTCATACCATAGAATGCTACAATAGCATGAATGTGAAGATATGAATGGATGCATATAGGTGATGACAGAACACATATTAATAGGATTTTTTATAAAAAAAAGATAACCTATTCCTATGTTTTTTATTAACCGACGTTAAACCATTTTCCTACGTTTTTTAAAAAGTGATGTTAATCCTTATTCATACGTTTCTTTTACTATGTGGCAAAAGATAATATTTAAATTTTCAAAAATGTAGGTATATCCTTTTATATACGTGTCAGTTGGTGACTTTTACTTACGCTTCCGTTGGACTATTCTTACGCTTCTAAAGCGTAGGTTTAGGTTCATCTATACCTACGTTTTTTTGAAATGTAGATATAACCTATAGTCACGCAAGCAAGCGCCACGCTTTGAAAGCGTGGCAAGAAAACGTAGGTAAAGGATTTACCTACGTTTTTTGGACCTATACCGACGTTTTAAAAACATAGGTAAAGGTCAGTTTTCTTGTAGTGAATAATGTCGATGGCAACCAACAATTTAACAAAAATGAACATAACTGCATAATCATGCAGCAATATGCAATTTTCCTGCATCTATAGCATTGCATAATCATGTAGCAACCTGCATTTTCATATTCATAGTCATGCATAATCATGCAGCAAATCTGCATTTTTTTGCATTTATATCATGACATAGTCATGCTGAAAATTTGTATTTCTGCACTCTTAATATTGCATAATCATATAACCAATATGCATCATTGCATCCATGTCTGCATGTTTTCATATGGCAAGGACCAGTTGAGATCTACCTTGGGAGGAGTCGACTCCTTTCTATCTAAGCTCCGTCCGCTTCTTCTCCCTTCACGCTCTCGGATTCATCGCCCATTTTCATGTTGGCAGGCGATTTGTCACCCTTACAGGTTCTTTTGTCACCGTTGTAGCCCATTTTTCACCCTTGTGATCCCTCAATCGTCGCCCTCCGTCTTCTATTCACCCTTGCAGGTGCTTCCCCCGCTTAAATCCAGTGGTTAGCCCTATCACCTGTGGCTTTAACCTCAACCGTCGCCGCTACACCTATTTGTCACCCTTGGGGTGCCATTTGTCGCCGTTAAGCGGTATTTATCATCCTTAACCTCCATTTTTCACCGCTATTAAATCATGGACATAACCTTCACTATGTTAATGCATGAAGGAGGCTGGGTCAGCCAGCCTTCACATTCTCCGCTTTAGCGCCTACTCTCTACCGATGCAAGGCTATTTACTGCCGCTAAAAGTCATTTGTTACCACTACCAACCCATTCGTCCCCACTAATAAGCTATTTGTAACCACTAAGGGGCTATTTGTCATTACTAAAACCCACTTGTCATGCTGGTGCTGGCAGGCCACCATGCATTGACGCAGTGCCTTCCTGCGTCGACGCAGTGGTCTCCAGCCCGTTCTACATTTCAAAAGAAAAAAAAACTAAAGGAAAAAAAACTAAGAATAAAACTGAAAGAAGAAAACTAAAAGAATGGAGCAAGAAGATTGAAGTTCAACACTTAAAGCTCTAGGATCAATCCATCGCATGAGTTAATAAACATGTGAATAATAAGATGGTTTCTTACTTACTGGTAGAGGCCACGTCGACGCAGCCTGGCTCTGCGTCGACGCAACGGCTCTTGCCAGCTCCCTGGTTGGGGCTTGTGCGTCAACGCCCTGAACGCCTGCGTCGGCGCGATGTTCCTCCGCAGCTCCCCTGTAGTGGCTCCTACGTCGACGTGGCTTGACCCATGCGTCGACGCACTGGCCCTCGGCCCCTTTCAGCCTATTAAAAGAAAAGAGAGAAGAAGAAGGAAAGAAGTAATAATGAAATACAAAGATAAAATAAACAGTAATTATTTGAAGAGTAAAGCCTGAGGTGGGCGCTGATGGGGGTCGCGTTGACGCAGTCGGGAAGCAGCATCGACACGGCCTTCAGTATATTTTCCTTCCGCGTCGACGTTTCCCTTCATGGCATCGACGCAACAGTCACGTTAGCCCTAGTAGGCCTCACGCGTCGACGCCATGACTTATGCACGCCATGACTTATGCCAACCTCTTTGCATGCGCGTCGTAGCCCTTTGCGTGAGTCAATGCGTCAATGTGATTTGGGGCATGTGTTGACGTACTGGTCCCTGGCCCGTTCTGCGTTTCAAGAGAAATAAAAGAAGAAGAAACAAATAATAATAATAATAATAAAATATAATAGTAATAATAATGATAAACACACATAAATAATAAACGGTAAACAAGATAATGAAACAATAATATTGATGCCAAAAACCATTGATAAAAGGCATGATAATGCATAAAGAACAAAAAGAAACTAGCTAGTAAACATACAACAAAATGAAAGAAGAAATGCTAAAGCTCTCACCTCCCTTGAACCCTATGCATGGGGATATCAAGAAGGCCGCTACGGGTCATGCTTGAACCTTGGGATCATTCCATTATGGTTAAAGACTGACTCCGCTCTTGGCCAACAGTCCGCTATGTTTTGACCGAATTTCCGTTGGGAGCTAATCCCAAACATCAACCTTGCCATATTTCAGGCAGACATGTGATTCATAATTTGGACTCCCATCTGAGTATAATTTGGTCAATTAATGACTGGCTCTGTCCAGCTGTTTACCCCTCAATGGGGGCTATTTTGTTGAAGTTTGGAATTCTCTTTCCTTTTTTTAAATAATGTTAATTTAAGGCCCGAGGGTCCTTCTTTCTTGGCGATTAATCAAGGGTTTTCTCCCCTCTGGGGAGATGTAATTAACATCGATATCTATTTAGTGTGGCGGACTTTCGATCTTGACGCGGATTCCATAATTGTCTGATTAGTCAAACGGCGCACAATAAACCTTGTCACGAAAGTGGCTGGCACGCCCACGCTCAAATAAACCTCCAAATAAACAAATAAAAAAATATAAATCAAACAAATAGATTTAGAAAGAAAAAAAATCTCTCTCCTAAAAGTTTGGCACGCCCAGTGGAACGGAGTCTCCCTTCATCTCTTCGTTGAGAAAGAAAGTCCTAGGGTCCTCCCTGATATCACTGATTGATTGTCCATTCTGTTTTGCAGGAATTGCAATGGCAAGTGGATTGACAACGCTTACTTTCGACCCACAAGTGGTTGCTAACCATGCAGAGTACGGTACCTGGTGGTGCCCACCGTCTTCGGGACCTTGCCACCAGTAGTGGGGTTCCCCAACTTCCTCAGTGTTGCCTTCGTCGGCCTGCTGCAGGTTGAGGAGGCTGAAGTGAACAAGACCGTTGTGGCCATGACCATGACCCTTTCCACGCAAGTCCTCCCCGGAGGGCCACCTCGCCGCACTGCATCAACTCATGCTTCGTCAACCATGTGGACTACTGGGCTATTCTCGCCAGCAACAGGGCATCCGACAGAAAGAAGACAAGGAACTAGAGAAGAAGAGGAACAAGTACTGTTCCCCGAGGTCGACTCTCGACCTCCGAGAAATCAATGGGATTGGCGAGTTTCGAGTATTTCTGAATGGCCATGATGATGAGGTCATGCCGGACAGCATTATACCAGCGGTGTGCTTACACATAACGCCTTCCAGGTGCTGACTTGCCAGAAAGTGAATCTGAGTGAAAGTAACAGAGGGAAGTTGGTTTCAAAACTAGTGAAGTTCAAGCAAGTTTGGGTTCCCAAGAGGACCCGGGGACCGGTTCCGGCCCCCAAGACCCAGTTCGAGCTACTGTAAACCCCAGGAGAGGGGGTAGGAGAGCTGCAAGGAGATAAGAGGAGGTTATGCCAGTGGCCTCTCCACCTACTTACAGAGCCTGTGCCAGGCAAGTTGATGCTATCCACCATTCGAGGAGATCGAACGAAGCTACCCGGTTGTCGCGGCTAGCCTACATACTGCAAGTATACAACCAAGCACTGCCCCTTGCTCTTTCACCAGGGCGCAGCCAAGATGATATGACCAAATGGTCAAAAATTATTTCTACGGCTTGGGGAATTCCTCCCTCGGCCGGCAAAGGCTGCTCCGTGCCATTAGCGCTAAAGAAAAAGAAGAAGAAAAAAAATAAGATGGCAGACGTCATTTGTAGACGTCAATGAGCATGCAGATGGCCTCAAGGATGAATTCCCTGAAGCTACCCCACCACTAGTTGAAAGAAAAAGAATCACGGTATTTGAAAGGTTGACCTTCCCTGGTCAAGGCAAAAGGGAGGTCCGAAGAAAAGAAAAAGAATGCAAGTTTTCACCTGTCATATGACAGGGATAGCCAACAAGTGTGGGCTCTACCCAACGAGCCAGATGAATTGGCCAAGTTGGCTGAAAGGGCAGGGCCAAAAATAAGGCGAAGAAGAGCCGTCGAAGAGCTGATCAAAGCGGCCAAAGGCAAGCAGGTGGTCACCACGTTAACTGCCAATGTGATAACCTCTAAAGAAGAAGAAAATCCTCCACCAGCCCCGTCCGGAGACGTCTCAGGTGAGGTGCTGGAGGGCTTGCCCATGGCGACAACATTGGACCCAGCTGTCCTGATGATATTGCCAAAATACTAGCATGAGATCGAGTCTCTAAAAAGGCCGCTGAATGAAAGAGCCGAACAGACTCCTATCCCCAGACAGCAGGCCGTGCATGCTGAGTCATCGCGGGGAACTCCCAACCCGGCCGAGGCTGTGCCACCAATCATTCCTCAACCAATAGGGCATGACAAGGCCCCTATGTAGCCGCACTTCTCGTAGCCGCCACCGGGGCAACCAGCTACTCCCCAGATGCAGCAGTCACCAACAATGATGCCTTCGGCACCTCATGCCACGGCCCTGACTACTCCTTTCATGCAGTAGTCTGCACATTTTTACCTAGAGCCAATGGATCTAACCATGGTGAATAAGCTGATGTAGCAACCCTGATAAATGAATATTTGAAATGAATTAAAATATATATAGTAATACAGATAATAAGAAGAGGGTTAAATGGAGGAATAAAACCCAAGATGCAAATAATACCTCTCATTAAGGCGTTAATTTAATAATAAACGCCTCTATCAAAGGCGTTATTCAAGAAGTGACGCCCTCACTACACGGCCTCATATTCTAACGTCAAAAAAGGGGTAAGGCCAAGAAACGCCCCAATCTTGGGCGTGTTTTAAAGAAAAGAACGCCCTTACACAAGGCGCTTATTAAGAAACGACCTGAAACAGGTCGTCAATTCAAGAATCGACGACCTGACCAAAGTCGTTAATTCCATTCGTGAACCGTTCGACCCAGGAGCTTATCCAGGGAAGGATTATGTTAATCTAGTAAGTGTTTACTAGGGCAAGGACTCTATATTGGAAGCATTACTTCCACTAGAACACTAACCCTATTAGGACCCTAAAAATCTTATAAATACTCTCCTACTTGACCCTAAACCGCTGTTTAAGCGTTCTATTCTTCAAAGGTATAGGCAGAACATCAGCTTCTTCTTCTTCCTTCTTTCCTTCTTCCTTCTGTTGTGTTCGAACAACTCATGAAGAATAACGATTCTTCATCTTTTTCTTCTATACAGGTTGAGAAGCTCCTGTGAAAGAACAAGGTAATGTTCTTCTTTTTCTCCTCCGGTTAGATAAGGTGAAGGAACTAATATAGGTTTCTTCTTTTTCCCTGTAGGATCTACAGCAAGTTGGCCAGCCGAAGAACCAGGGTTCTTCATCCAACCTAAAGCCTTTCTTGCTGGCTTGCTGCTGTGAATATTGGGTTGACAGAGCTCATCTTTCTCTTTCTTCCGAGAAGGCTCTGTTACAAACAGAGTGTTATTTTCTCATCAAGTTCTTCACGTTCCACCTTCCCAAGTCTTGTTAAGGTAGGTTTTCTCAAGTTACTGTAGCCCAAATAAATTAAGACAAGACTGATATACGTATTGACATGACATGCATACGGTTTAATATGGTTTTATTATGTTTCTGCAATAGTTTGAAAGAGACGCCCCTGTCCAAGGTGCTATTTTACAAGACACGACCCTCACAAGGTCGTTAATTTCATATTTAATGCCCTATATACAGGCGTTAATTTCATGTAAACGTTAATCACCTATCTTAAGAACTGATTATCTATGAAATTGCATCAAATCAATAATTGTTAGCGGTTAAAGTTAATAAACATGAAACATCAAATCTAATATACTGCATATGAATTCCTGCCAATTTTCCTGTCATGACTATATGATCGTTATCCTTGATTATCGTGCAAATCTTGCTGATTATGTAAATTCCTGATATTTCTTGAATTCACGACCTAGACTAGGTCGTTTCCAACTATGTTAACGCCCCATCACAGGGCGTGAATTAAAAAAAATAACGCCCCTTCCTAGGGCGCGTATCTGTGAAATTCCTGAAAAATATATTCTTAAAGATAACGCCCTTGCCCAGGGCGCTTTTTTTGATAATACCTGAAATTAATTATATCCTGTCCAATATTGTGAATAAAAAGGACGCCTTCTTTATAGTCGTCAAATATTGAAGAAACGCCCCTGTCCAGGGCGCGTGTTAGATAAATTATTGAAATAATGAAATTCTACAAATATGGAAAATAGATGAACGCCCTTCTGTTAGGCGTTAATTACTTGAGAAACGACTTTACCTAAGTCGTTATTTTCTGTAAACTGATTTTTTATTCTGATTCTGTTAACCGATGGTTCCAATTATTTATATAATATATATCGGCACTATTCTCCACTCCGTGAGTATAGTCCCACGTTTCACGATTTGTTTTATCGATCACACTCAACTCTCATAGACATACAAGCTCTCCATTGGACATTCCGTTCCTTTGGACTAGCGAGTTAGTCATAGAGACCTCCGTAAGACTCCTCGTACCTTGGATTCCCTCAAGGTCGACTTAGCTGGTTGTACCCTAAAAACCCATTACACAATCTTTACCATGTCACTCTAATGAAACATGGTATACCAGCCCTCATGTTATACTATATGTATGATATGAGAACTATCTTAAGGAATGGGGGAAAACATGCCATCAATGAGATGTTATTGTAGACCCCAATTCTATATCAATTTTGTTATGATGATTCTTGTGGACCTCATGTTATTAACATGCTGTTCTTGTAGATCACAATTCCATATAAAGGAGTGACCATCTACATATGGGCACTTATTTGTCATGGTACCCGGTTAGGGAACCAATTCCACCCAGTTTATCGACATGTCATGATTTATATGCTTTCCGTGGATTTTATCGCCAGTATGTCCTTACTCAAGGGTCTTGCCCTTGAATTCCATGAAAATCTTATCTTATCATCCTAATTAAAGCTTGTTCTTGGAACTCCTTATTGGCTATAAACTATTGTGGATGTCTAGATCTATCGTGAATGCTGTGCATATAGGGCCCGATCTGGTCCTGGGAGGAGCGCCCGAAAGTACTAGTACCCATGGGAGTTTTAATGATCACGGTGTCTAGCATTGCACCGGAGTACTCTTTATCTTGATCTTTGGCATTCCACGATCTCTTTTCTTGCGTGCGTGACTTGACTTGCGTGACTTTACTAGCGTGGCCTGACACGGGCAATGTACTTGCGTGAAATAGCCAATAATCTATAAAGTCTCTCATGAAAGTTTCTTGTTTAATATTCGCTTGAAGGTTTTGCCCGATGTGTTATTCTCTTGATTAGTTACTTGTTCAGTTATTTCTACATGCATAGCCTTATTGCATTCACATGTGAAAAATGTAATTACTTAAACCCATTGCTAGTGCTTGAGATATAATTTCCTACTGAGCGTTCGCTCACTCCGTTTTATTCCAACATTTTCTGGTAATCAGGTGGCTAGCATGACCGAGACCCACACGGGCGGGACAAGTGTGCAAGCGAGCTGTGGAAACTAGTGAACCCGAGTCTTTTATTTTTCTTGAGTCTAGATAGTATTGTCTAGCTAAGTTAGCTTATCGTCTCTTATTCAGTTATTTTGTCTAACGTCCATTATTATGTCGTTATCTTCCTTTCCATTGTGTTGAAGTCTCCAAGATGGACAACAAGTTCTTGTAAGAGATTCATATTAGAAATGAAATTTCTATCGTTGTTCGAAATTATCTTGGTCTTATGCGATTGCTCTTGATCATTCACGACTGTTTAACTGCCACGTTCCGAGCAAACGACACGTTCCGCTGCTATCGGCCCGGGGCGTGACAGAGGTGGTATCAGAGCTTCGGCTTTCCTATCCTCCAGTTATTAAACCATATCAGAGCTTCGGCTTTCTTATCCTCCAGTTATTAGGTTCTAATGACAGGTTAATTAAGCATCCTTGTCTATCATATCAGAGCTTCGGTTTTCATATCCTCCAGGTTAAGTATCCTTGTCTGTCATATCAGAGCTTCAGCTTTCATATCCTCTAGGTTAAGTATCCTTGTCTGTCATATCAGAGCTTCGGCTTTCATATCCTCCAGGTTAAGTATCCTTGTCTGTCATGTCAGAGCTTCAGCTTTCATATCCTCCAGTAATTTGGTCCTAAGGATAGGTTATCCTTGTGGGTCATATCATAGCTCCAACTTTCACAATCATTAAAGTTTCAATGATAGGTCAAGTATCCTTGTCAGTTATATTAGAGTTTCCGCTTTCAAAATCCTTAGATTGTTAAATCCAGGTTATAGGTCGAGTATCCTTGTCAGTCATCCTATAGGAATTCCGTGAGAGATGGGTAGAACTTGGGGTTAAGGTTATAAAATATATATATATATATATATATATATATATATATATTTATATATATATATTTGCGTTAATTCTTGAGTCAATAAATTATCTCCCCACCCATCTTTGCAGGAACTTAGATAAAATGGAAGCCTCTCAGCCAAGCTTTGATCATGAAATGATCTTGGTGGATGTCCAAGTTTACGCGAGCCTTGTCAGGAGAGTTCAAGAACTAGAGAAAGTAGTGGAAGAAAAAGAAAGAGTTGAAGGGAAAGATCAAACAAATAACTCCAAAAGTTTCGCCGTTACCAAGAAAAGAATAAATGAGGAAGATATTTCACAAAGGTGTAAGAAATGCCAGAAATGTAAGAAGTGTAATAAGTGTAATAAGAGGGAAACTTCGGCGGATCGCCCGCAAGATAAGTGTAAATCTTGTGGAAGATATGGTCACAAAATGAAGGAGTGTTGGTGGAGTTCGGGAGCATGTCTGCGTTGCGGGAAGTTAGATCACAAGATAGCGGAATGCCCAAAGAAGCCTCCAAAAGGAGTTCAAAATTTTACCAAACTTGCCAGAGGGAAAGTTGCGGAAGGTACCCCTCACCCTTAAGCCTTAATTAATTCTATACCACTCGATATATCTAGATTTCTGTTACGCTTTATAGTAGTTCCCCATTGTAAGTAAAAGATAATGTGAATTTGGGGACCAAATTCTTTTAAGTGGGGGAGGGTGTAGCAACCCTGATAAATGAATATTTGAAATGAATTAAAATATATATAGTAATACAGATAATAAGAAGAGGGTTAAATGGAGGAATAAAACCCAAGATGCAAATAACGCCTCTCATTAAGGCGTTAATTTAATAATAAATGCCTCTATCAAAGGCGTTATTCAAGAAGTGACGCCCTCACTACACGGCGTCAAATTCCAACGTCAAAAAAGGGGTAAGGCCAAGAAACGCCCCAATCTTGGGCGTGTTTTAAAGAAAAGAACGCCCTTACACAAGGCGCTTATTAAGAAACGACCTGAAACAGGTCGTCAATTCAAGAATCGACGACCTGACCAAAGTCGTTAATTCCATTCGTGAACCGTTCGACCCAGGAGCTTATCCAGGGAAGGATTATGTTAATCTAGTAAGTGTTTACTAGGGCAAGGACTCTATATTGGAAGCATTACTTCCACTAGAGCACTAACCCTATTAGGACCCTAAAAATCTTATAAATACTCTCCTACTTGACCCTAAACCGCTGTTTAAGCGTTCGATTCTTCAAAGGTATAGGCAGAACATCAGGTTCTCTTCTTCCTTCTTTCCTTCTTCCTTCTGTTGTGTTCGAACAACTCATGAAGAATAACGATTCTTCATCTTTTTATTCTATACAGGTTGAGAAGCTCCTGTGAAAGAACAAGGTAATGTTCTTCTTTTTCTCCTCCGGTTAGATAAGGTGAAGGAACTAATATAGGTTTCTTCTTTTTCCCTGTAGGATCTACAGCAAGTTGGCCAGCCGAAGAACCAGGGTTCTTCATCCAACCTAAAGCCTTTCTTGCTGGCTTGCTGCTGTGAATATTGGGTTGACAGAGCTCATCTTTCTCTTTCTTCCGATAAGGCTCTGTTACAAACAGAGTGTTATTTTCTCATCAAGTTCTTCACGTTCCACCTTCCCAAGTCTTGTTAAGGTAGGTTTTCTCAAGTTACTGTAGCCCAAATAAATTAAGACAAGACTGATATACGTATTGACATGACATGCATACGGTTTAATATGGTTTTATTATGTTTCTGCAATAGTTTGAAAGAGACGCCCCTGTCCAGGGTGCTATTTTACAAGACACGACCCTCACAAGGTCGTTAATTTCATATTTAACGCCCTATATACAGGCGTTAATTTCATGTAAACGTTAATCACCTATCTTAAGAACTGATTATCCATGAAATTACATCAAATCAATAATTGTTAGCGGTTAAAGTTAATAAACATGAAACATCAAATCTAATATACTGCATATGAATTCCTGCCAATTTTTCTGTCATGACTATATGATCGTTATCCTTGATTATCGTGCAAATCTGGCTGATTATGTAAATTCCTGGTATTTCTTGAATTCACGACCTAGACTAGGTCGTTTCCAACTATGTTAACGCCCCATCACAGGGCGTGAATTAAAAAAATAACGCCCCTTCCTAGGGCGCGTATCTGTGAAATTCCTGAAAAATATATTCTTAAAGATAACGCCCTTGCCCAGGGCGCTTTTTTTGATAATACCTGAAATTAATTATATCCTGTCCAATATTGTGAATAAAAAGGACGCCTTCTTTATAGTCGTCAAATATTGAAGAAACGCCCCTGTCCAGGGCGCGTGTTAGATAAATTATTGAAATAATGAAATTCTGCAAATATGGAAAATAGATGAACGCCCTTCTGTTAGGCGTTAATTACTTGAGAAACGACTTTACCTAAGTCGTTATTTTCTGTAAACTAATTTTTTATTCTGATTCTGTTAACCGATGGTTCCAATTATTTATATAATATATATCGGCACTATTCTCCACTCCGTGAGTATAGTCCCACGTTTCACGATTTATTTTATCGATCACACTCAACTCTCATTGACATACAAGCTCTCCATTGGACATTCCGTTCCTTTGGACTAGCGAGTTAGTCATAGAGACCTCCGTAAGACTCCTCGTACCTTGGATTCCCTCAAGGTCGACTGAGCTGGTTGTACCCTAAAAATCCATTACACAATCTTTACCATGTCACTCTAATGAAACATGGTATACCGGCCCTCATGTTATACTATATGTATGATATGAGAACTATCTTAAGGAATGGGGGAAAACATGCCATCAATGAGATGTTATTGTAGACCCCAATTCTATATCAATTTTGTTATGATGATTCTTGTGGACCTCATGTTATTAACATGCTGTTCTTGTAGATCACAATTCTATATAAAGGAGTGACCATCTACATATGGGCACTTATTTGTCATGGTACCCGGTTAGGGAACCAATTCCACCCAGTTTATCGACATGTCATGATTTATATGCTTTCCGTGGATTTTATCGCCAGTATGTCCTTACTCAAGGGTCTTGCCCTTGAATTCCATGAAAATCTTACCATATCATCCTAATTAAAGCTTGTTCTTGGAACTCCTTATTGGCTATAAACTATCGTGGATGTCTAGATCTATCGTGAATGCTGTGCATATAGGGCCCGATCTGGTCCTGGGAGGAGCGCCCGAAAGTACTAGTGCCCATGGGAGTTTTAATGATAACGGTGTCTAGCATTGCACCGGAGTACTCTTTATCTTGATCTTTGGCATTCCACGATCTCTCTTTTCTTGCGTGCGTGACTTGACTTGCGTGACTTTACTAGCGTGGCCCGACACGGGTAATGTACTTGCGTGAAATAGCCAATAATCTATAAAGTCTCTCATGAAAGTTTCTTGTTTAATATTCACTTGAAGGTTTTGCCCGATGTGTTATTCTCTTGATTAGTTACTTGTTCAGTTATTTCTACATGCATAGCCTTATTGCATTCACATGTGAAAAATGTAATTACTTAAACCCATTGCTAGTGCTTGAGATATAATTTCCTACTGAGCGTTCGCTCACTCCGTTTTATTCCAACATTTTCAGGTAATCAGGTGGCTAGCATGACTGAGACCCACACGGGCGGGACAAGTGTGCAAGCGAGCTGTGGAAACTAGTGAACCCGAGTCTTTTATTTTTCTTGAGTCTAGATAGTATTGTCTAGCTAAGTTAGCTTATCGTCTCTTATTCAGTTATTTTGTCTAACGTCCGTTATTATGTCGTTATCTTCCTTTCCATTGTGTTGAAGTCTCCAAGATGGACAACAAGTTCTTGTAAGAGATTCATATTAGAAATGAAATTTCTATCGTTGTTCGAAATTATCTTGGTCTTATGCGATTGCTCTTGATCATTCACGACTGTTTAACTGCCACGTTCCGAGCAAACGACACGTTCCGCTGCTATCGGCCCGGGGCGTGACAGCTGATGTAGAAAGAATGATTGAAATGAAGCTGGCCGAGAGAACAGACGGCAATTTCGGCGCTTTTGATGTATACAAAGTGCCATACCCACCTCAATATGCAGCAAGAAGGCTTCTTCCAGGCATTAACAAACCGCCCAAATTTGAGAAATTCAACGGGCAAGGCTCTCCCAAGGAGCACATTGCTTACTACATGATAATGATGGGTGATCTGGCAGCAGATGAGGCCTATCTACTAAAATTCTTAGGGTCCTCCCTCAA
Source organism: Amorphophallus konjac (assembly GCA_022559845.1). Taxonomy (NCBI): domain Eukaryota; kingdom Viridiplantae; phylum Streptophyta; class Magnoliopsida; order Alismatales; family Araceae; genus Amorphophallus; species Amorphophallus konjac. Next base: position 46,782,519 of record CM040129.1, read on the forward strand.
AGGACTGGCATTTGAATGGTACTCGAGCTTACTGACCGGGTCAATTCTAGATTAGCTCGATATGTAACGTAAATTTCATGAAAGATTTCATGTCAATGAAAGGGAAGTGACGGTGGCAGAATTAGACTCCACTAAGCAGAAGCATGATGAAACTACTTTGGAGTACATCCAAAGGTGGAGGAACCTCAGTATGAGGTGTAGAAGACCCCCGCACCAAGAGGATGCTTGTCACGTCCCGACGTGGAATATCGGGATGCGAACTAGTCGTAAATAGGCGTGTCGATCAGAGCATGTACATTCTTATTTCTAAAGACTGAAATGAATGGGAAAACTAATACTTTTATTCCATCAAAATGAAGTTTACATTGCTAATTCATAAGCCATAAAGGTAAATTACAACTTCCAATCCCAAAGTACATCATTCTTGTAAAAACACTAATGATCTACATAAACCTAGGTAAAAAAGAAAATCACTTTCTCACTCTTGTCCATTCCCTTGTTCATTTTCATTTCCTGCAATAATTTACCAAAACGTAGGGTGAGCTAAAAGCTCAGTAGGATTTTATATCTCTAAGAACCAGGCAATCTTTAAGTATTAACAATTTAAGCAATTTTCTAACTTGTATCGGGAAGTGTATAAACATGAATGAAATTTTCAAGTAATTGAGATAATATGATATCAAGATGAATTTCTAAGTAATGACTTTGAAAAAGTAAAGAGTTTCTTGTAATTGGCCATTTTCACGCAAGTCAAGTAATTCATGTAATTTTCAAGTAAACAAGTAAACAAGTAACAAGTAAACAAGTACAAATAGTGGAATGCCGTAAAATCTAGCAAGTCATGCACTTCGGTGCAATGTCACACCGTGGTCAATCAACTCCCATGGGCACAAGTACTTTCGGGCGCTCCTCCCAAGACCAGACTGGGCCCCATTAATGCCAGGCATTGGGTCAGGGGATCATAAGTTCCCGAGTACGTATAGACATCCACTTAACACTATGGCCAATGAATTTCAAGAATAAGCTCATTTATAAAAAGTACAGATCTGACAAAAATCTCAGAAGTAGCAAGAGGGTTGAATAATAATTTTAAGGCATCATGTTTAACGACATTAAGTCGTGGAATTCAAGAAAGAACGGTAACTAGGAAGAAAATTCAAGTAATTAGAGTTTAATAGAATTAATTTAAGTTCATAGTTTAATCTTGTGTGCATTTGGTTTACAAGTGTTTAGACATGTTTATAGGAAGTTTTTTTGTACATTAGAGATGCATTAGTTTAGCCAAAACGGTGATTTATTATAAAAATCAGAATTTGCTTATGAAAATAGGTTTTTATGTCGAAATAATTCTAACTTGTTGAAAATAATTTTAACATGCTGAAAATAATTTTAATATGTTACTTTACTGATAAGATGATAAAAATAAATTTTTAATGCTGGATTTAATTTTTTAACATGCTGGAAATTCATATTTAACATGCTAAAATTAATACTTAACATGTTAAAATAATTCTCATATATTAACTTACTAATAAGATGATAACGATAAGTTTACCATGCTAATTACAGAAATTTTCTGATAACAACAAAAATTTTATCATGTTGAAAATCATTTTTCTATATTTATTTACTAATTATTTGATAGAAAAATAGAATTATCATTCTGAAAAATAGCTTTAATATACTAAAAATAATTCTAACATACTAGAAATAATTTTTATCATACTGGAAGAAATTTTATCATGCTGGAAGTAATTTGTCATGCATCAATTTACTAATTTTTTAATAGGAAATTAGGTTTAGCATGCACAAAAAATTAGTTTTAAATAGATTTAACATGCTGAAAATAGTTTTTATATCTCAGTATGTATAAAATAATTTTATCATGTTGAAAGTGATTTTTAACATGCTAGAAATATTTTTCATGCACTAATTTACTAATATGGTTAAAAATTAGATTTTTACATGTAAATATAATTTCATTCTACAAAATAATTTTTAACATGCTATAAGAATTAAAACATGCTAATATTACATTTTCTTACTTTTGGTGACTAAATACTTATAATTATTAGAGATTCCAAAGGTTATAATTCATATTGTGTTCATAATATGTAGTGACTAATCTTTAATCCCACATTGGAAGTTTAGAAAACTTGCATGGCTTTATATGTTAGAGAGCTCACCCTTGGGTCAGGACCCAAGGGGCATAGGATGTAGGCTCGAGTTGTGAGTTGAATTAAATGGATAAAAATAATACATATTTTAATAAAATTATTTTGTGAACGCGCTAGCTTATGCTAGCGCGACCTTGAAGATCGCGCTACCCTAGGGTAGTGCGTTCTGGTCCTAATGAAAAAATGAGAATACCCCTCCAATAAAATGACCATAACTTGCTCATTTCATAACGGAATTTAATAAATGAGCTATCAATGAAAAGAGGACAGAAAAATGAATAAGATGTCATGCTTTAATTAGAGTTCAGCCTGAGAGACACCTATCTTTAGATGCATCTAAAGAAATATCTCCAAATAATAAGAAACTCTTTGATCTTCCAAATCTTCCTTCAAATCCTCACCAATCTTCCCAGCAGCGTAACCTTAGCCTCCATGGATGGTTTGAGAGTCGAATGTGGTTCTATTTATAGCCAAAACTTGGCCAAATTTGTCAAGATTCATTGCCTAACAATGACAAACTTTTAAACTCCGAATTAGAAGAAAATTTCAATTTTTCTTCTTAACCTAGCCTCCATTTGGTGTGAAACCAATGTAAAAACGGCTGGTCCAAGGTGGGCTGTTAGGTAAGGGTTGATTTTTATGCCAACCTTCTAGAAATGGGGTTATTTTAATCCCTTAAATGGCATATTAAACATGTGTTACGAATTTAAGATTAATTATCCTTTAATAAATCCGTTAATCCATTAATCCAACCCATTATGGATTATCCAATGGGCCAATTGTAATCCTAGTCCATTATATGGACTTTTATTGGGCTTACTATGATTTATCTAAGGTCTAAAGTATTTAATATCTATTTACTTCTAGTTAATTCAAGTAAATTCAATAAACTAGCTTATTTCATATAGTAAAAATATAATTTGATTATTTCATAAAAATTATAATTACATAATGAAATTAAAAAAATTATTTCTCATTTTTAATTATCAGGTTTCTACAATGCTGTATAAATTTGTAAACAGAACCTGAAAAGGGAAGTGCTAGAAAAGATGATTGGCATTGACATTCGATCTTTCGACCGTCTCAACAGTGTGGTGGCCGAGATTGAATCCTTCCTAGCGAAGCACTCTGTAACAGGCATCTCTACAGTTCAAAAAGGCAAGGATGTTGATCGACGACCAACACTGAAAGAAGCCAACATTGTTGATATACAAGCTTTCGAGTAACAAAGAGACAAGGACAATGCAGTAGCCGCCCCTCCACAGGCTAAGCTGACAGATAAAAAAGAATGTCTCGGAGTAAGTCGGTGGCCGAGCATGAGTCCCAATTTTCTAGGTTGTCCCGATATGCACCTCATTTGATCATGATCGAGATGATTAAAGCTAGAAGATTTTGAATGGGTTAAGGCTCCAGTTTACACCTCAATTGGCACCGATGGATATCCAAACATATATCGAGATGGTTAAGAGAGCACAATTGTTACAGGATCCCATGGAGATGACTGAGAAGGTTAAAGCTAGGTTGGAGAAGAAGAAGCTAGTGGTTAGTTCTGAGAATGGCAAGAAAAGACCAAGTGATTGTAATGATCTTCTAATGTCACGTCCCGAACCGATAGCAGCGGAAACTACTCAAAACATGGCAGCAAATAATCATGAATAATCAGAGCAAACCACAAGAGACACAATGAGGCTAGAAACTGATAAAAATAATAATTTGATCAATATCAAAATGTCATTATTATACTTTATTGACTCAACTTACATTAACATAAAAAGAAGAAAAGACTCAAAATTACAGGACTAGACTCAAGAAAATGAAAAGACATAGACACCAATCTTCTAGAGCACTCATCACTCTTGCCCTTTCCTGTCTGTTTTAACATCTTCGTCATTATTACCTAAAAAATGTTAAGAGAAACTAGGTGACCAAAAATGCTCAGTAGGAATTACATCTCTATCACTAGGAAAAATATAAGTGATTAACCAATATTCAATAAAATGCTATGCCATGAACGATATAAATCCACAAATCACTATGAAGTGCAATCTATCGATCAGAGGAGATAATCAATAATGAATTTCAATGTCAAGAATAGGCATGAAGCTCAAAGGAAAGGGAACAATCCCAATACAGAACCAAGGATAAGATATCAGTATGAAGTAATGAACATATGATACAGATGAACATACTTATGGAATTGGCTAGAATATATCAGAATTCCAATAATAATAAAGCAGGATAGCAGAATAACTAATTAGAAGAATATCAGAATATAACTTAATAGAATGTCAAAATAATAGAATATCAGAGGTACAAAATAACAGAATAACAGAGGTTGGTGCAATGTCACACCCAGAATTTTCCCATGGTTTACAGAATGGACTTCCATATTACCTGGCATTAGTTATTAGCAGACCCCCAACCCTTAATAAATTCATAACTTGTAGATGTGACCAACGTGGAGTCAAGGAGTTATGTTCAAGAAATATCACGAATGAAATTCCAAAGGGAAATATAATGGGACAAGTAATATGGACGACATTCACGAGGAATATCAAGTCAACAGTATCTTAGACAATCAATTATCAGACTTATAAACCATACTCAAACTGAAGACAACAAACTCATGAAACTGGGTAAAATGCAATCATGAACAGTGCCACGTTCAGTAAAGAATGCGGTTGGCTGTAAGGTTGCGACTAGAGAAGATGATCTAGGCAGGGGTCTCTTTACAGAACGTGGTCATGGTGTGTGCCACAATCAAAAGCTTGAACACAGTCCCTGAACAGGCCGCGTTCAGAACAAATCAGATAGAACTCAAACATAACCACGTTCTATGGGTCCAAAGGCCAGTTGAACCTCAACCTACACTAGTAGGGCGGGATTCTCAGTATTTTCATGGCTTTTGTGGTACAACCAGCTCAACGTCCTTGTGAGCATTCAAGGCTCACAGAGACTTACAGAGGCCTTGATGAAGGAAGTTCTAGTTTGACGGAAGGAATATCTGGCGAATGGTTCTAACTTAACTAAGAATTAAGGTTCCTATCACACTACCAGAAATCAAATAGCAACCGATAGGTTAATATCACCGGAATGACAAAACCTTCAATACAATATATCCATGATATATCACATTACAAAACCATTAACCCTCGATCAATATAACTATCATGCAATAAAGTTAAATGTGCTATGATGAGCCAATTTTTCAGGTTAATAGAAAGTTATCTACTCTGTTAACATGCTAAGAACATTGAAATAAGGTAAGGACGTGGATTCAAAAGGGGAAGATGAACATGGATCATGATAACTTATGGAAATTAAGGTTTAAACATGTTTTCTAGTTACACTTGTTGGTTCAGATGACATGCAAACATGAAAACATGCATCTAGATTCAATAGCACTAACTTATCATGCTGGAAGGGGCACTACAGTTCCTGGGAACCCAAGCCTGAACGCGGTCGAGGGAGGGGCTGTGTTTATCAGAACGTTGTCCTCAGGCAAGCCGCGTTCAAGACAATTAACATATATTTAGTTTTTACATAAAATAAGTCATAAACTCGATCTATTGGGACGCGTTTAGAGATGCGGTCGCTGTTAGTACCACGATCATAAACATAACTCCGTTTTTGGTGAAAAACCCTAAACAGTGATATCCAATCCATGATCTTTGAAATACGTATAGTATAGTGCATGAAAATTAGGAAAAATGATGCAGGAAGAGAGTAGACGTGCAGATAAATGCGTTTAATCCATCAATTTGATGTTTAAGGAAGAAGAGGAAGAAGAATGATGACTCCATAAAAACTCGAAGAAAACCCATGATTTACTCCTCCTAGCACAATCCTCCCACCCTTAGAAGCCTTCTCCCACGAGATAAAGTTGACTAGGGAGGCTATGGGGTCCTATTTATAGGATTTCTACCTCCTAGAGTCCGAGTTTAGGTTAAAGAACCCTAGATAGGATTAAACTCTGAAAATTTCAATTTTTATCTTTATCTACACCACCAAGCACAAGATAAACCCTTATTAGGCTAGAGTTTCTATAGAGAATGACCTATTCCTTATTGGGTTCGCTTTAATTTCGATTTAAGGCCCATTTAGGTGTGTTTTAGCTTATTTAATCCATTTACAATTAAGGTTTTTAATAATTCTAAATTAAATAATATTTTGAGGCCCATTAAGATTTTTAATATCAGCCCATCACTTAATTACAAATTTTAAATTCATTTATATAGCTCATTATATTTATGTGGAATTTGCTCTTATTTTGTTCAAGAAAAAATTTATTCAATTAATAATTAATTTTTAAATTCGGGTCACTACGTCTAATGGTAAGAAACTTAAGGAAGAGAAGTGTAGGTATTGTAGTAATGATGGTCATCGATCCGAGAAGTGTCGGTCGAAGATAGGAGCATGTTTTCATTGCGGGAGCAAGGATCATATAATTGGAAGCTACCCTCTTCTGAAGGACCAACCCCCACAAGCTAACAATGGAGCAAGGCATCAAGGAAGGCTTCAAGCTTTGAGAGAGCCCGAGCTTGTTGACGAAGGAGTAGTTGGAGGTATCCCCTTACCCTTACCCTTGAGTTAGTTCTATTCCATTCCTTTAGAACTTAGATTTTGCTGTTACCTTTCTAACTAGAATATAAATTGTTTGGCGATTAGGTCATGGTGTAATTTTGAAGCTAATTTTGGAAAGAATGTCATGTGAATTTGACAGACAAAATTCTTTTTAAGTGTGGGATGGTGTAGCATTCTGGATTTTTAAGAAAATAATAAATAAGTGAATATACTCTCTTGGATAAATTAAATATAATTAACATAATTAGCATGAGTGAAATAAAATGTATAAATATTGAAATAATGAAATGGGATAATAATTAAAAGCTTAACCAGAAATGAATATCTAAAATTCGTAATTCACAAATCCCTAATCCTAATTGGGCTAATTAGGCTAAAACTTATGTTAATGGGCCGAAATTCAAATCTAAACCCTAACCACTTATATAGGGTCGATCTCTAGTGAAACCCTAGCCTAATTAGAGTTAATCTCGTGCAAGGTGGCGCCAGATATAGATAGAATTTAAAATTTTTGGAGTAGGCATTATTCCTCGATTAAGAGGTCGAATTATAACTCTTTGGATCCGTAAACCCTATAAATAGAACCCTAGATCGTTCTAACCAACCCTAATAGTTCGTGGCAGAGACTAGAGATCATGTTAGGATAGTGATAGGGTGTGGAATCGAGGAGGAGGAGCGAGGTCTAGGTGTTCGTGTTCTTCTTCCCTCTTCCTCCCTAATCTGAATTAAGGGTAAGTGTTCTCTCTGGCTAAACCCTATTTGATCAAGCAAATAGATGTTGATGCATGTCTAGATCATTACTATATTGTTTTCCACAATTACTATCAGCTACTATGTATGTTGAAGTCCGGCGATCAATGACACCCAAGAGGGGGGTGAATTGGGTGTTTACCAATTTTAAGAAAACTTTTGGCCTTTTTAAAATATGTGATAAAACACTAACTAGGAAGTTGAAATTTATCTAACTACAAGTTAGAATACAACATACACTAACGTTCACACAGAATGGAGGTAGGAGAAATGAATCACACCACACAATCCAAAGCACAATGCACAACGATTTTAAGGTGGTTCGGATGCAACGACGGCAATCCTACGTCCACCCCTCACTAAATCTGGTGAGGCTTCACTCGGGGATAAATCTCCAAACGGAGACAACGCTCCAAACACACACGCAGGATGACGCCTGCACGCACACACGGGGACACACCCCAACACACACACACACACACACACACACACACACACACACACACACACACACACACACACACACACACACACACACACACACACACACACACACACACACACACACACACACACACACACACACACACACACACACACACACACACACACACACACACACACACACACACACACACACACACACACACACACGGAGATGAGGTCTCCAACACGATCGGACAATCAGATCAACAACACACACACTTGCTGCAACAGATGTAGCACTCTACACACACAAAAACTAAAACATGGATAAATCCACACACACGTAGATCTAAGAAGATCTACACATACAAGAATGGAACGCCACGACCACACATGACCACGGATCCAACGTGATCCACACACACACGAGTGTTTACAGTTTATATAGAACACAAATCTGAAACTTTAAAGCGCAAGACACCAAAATGAATAAACCACATTTTAGAAGGCTCCTGATTTGGCTCCCCCTGAATGTATGCTGCATATCTTTGCGTTGATTCCTTCTTCGCTTGAATCACTTCATATTAAGCTTGAATGGCCTTGGAGTGAATGTAGAGTTTGCTGCACGGGATACTATTCACGGCTACAGTACTCTTCCTTCTTCACTTGGACAACCTTCCCTTAATCTCTTCTTGAAACCCTTGCTTGCTTCTTCTCTTGATTGGAAGTTCCTTGGCTTCAGATGATGCAAGAATGACTCCAGTTGCATGAAGAACTTACTGGATGGAGTATGTTCACGAGAGTTGCAGCAACCTTCTTCTTGCCTTGATAGCCTCCCCCTTGAACTCTCTTTGTTGGTTGCTTTCTTCTTCAATTCATTGGAAGTTGATGGCTTCAGATGTACCTTGAATCTTCAGCTCTTGGATGAAGAGTTGATCCATAGATCACTATTCATGTCTACAGTAACACCTAGTTGCAGCAGCCTTCTTCTTGCCTTGACAGCCTCCCCCTTGATCTCACCTTGGATCTCTTAGATTGATTAGATGTATGACTTCAAAGAGATGTTTTATAACCCTTGAATGGTCCAAAGACAAGCCCCGGACCAGATCCACAAATCCCTCCTAGATTGGGGGCAGTGGGATTAAAGAAATGGTTGAAGATTCCTCTCCACGAGCTTGAAATCGAAAGTCAACAAAAGGGGCCTCGGGGCTGTCGGTCGACCGGAACACCTGGGTCGGTCGACCGGAATTTTACAGTCGGAACATTTTTTAGCTTTGGCAAAACCGGTCGACCGAGCCTGTGGTGGCAGTCGACTGACCTGCAACCGGTCGACCGGCCAGTGGTCGACCGAAACCTGCAGAAATGGGATTATTTTGGTTCTAGCAATTCTGGTCGACCGGCCAAGGTCTGTTGGTTGACCAAAATGACCCAGCCCTGCAAAAATGAAGTGTTAGCTTAATGAAACATATCTATAAGTCAAGAGCTTCATGTCCTTATCAATTCCATGCATTTTGGGTTTGGTTAAACTTTATTTGTACATTTGGAAGGTTCAAAGCATGACATGTCCTTAAACAAGTTCAATGCTCACTTTTGAAGATTATACGTGAGATGCATTTATGAACAATGCAAAAGACTTATAGAACCTACAATTGCAAGCCACATTAAGCTAATGGGTTTCATGTTTAAGGTGCATGAATAAGGTGTATTAAGGAGAGGTATATGAGATACACATGGTGAGATCGATGCTAAGACAAGGTAAGAGTCTCACAAATGGTTCTTGACAGTAATTGACATATACCACATGTTTTGGATTGTAGAACAGCAAGGTGCTTATCTACACGTTAGGTTCACCAGGTGACTCCCATGAGATTATAAGTTTGATCCATCTGATCCTGCAAGCAAGATAGACAAGGTTTAATACCGTGCTTGTTCACATTAAAGAGATTATGAAACCTCTTGTCTCTTGTAAAACCAACATATGCAAACCAAGTATCAAGACCATGTAAACGTTGCCATTTTCCATCTCAATCATATTTAAACAACAACATGAATGTACACAGTCATCAAGAACATATGCAATCAACCATAAGTTTAGTTATCATCACTTAATCACACATTAAGTTCAGTTATCATCAAAACCATAACTCAACAATCATCAAACCTTAACTGATGGGGACATCACCTCCCATGCCCACACTCACGGATCGTCTCCTCGCCCAGGAAGCATCCGACATGGTCTAGTCATTTATCTTGAGTCATATGTTATATTTCCTCATTTTTATTTGAGTCATATCATTGTAATTTTCCTTCCATTTGAGTCATGTACCTAGGTTAATGAGTCATCTACCTAAGTTAAGTGCCATAGGGTTGATTAGTTTGGTTATTGGGCCCAATTATATGGGCTAGGCCCAGGGGCGCCCCATACCCCTTGGTTATTTGTCATTGTAGCAAGAGTCAGGGACTTTTTGTAAAATGTGGGTTGCCTATATATAGGACCCCATTTCCCCCCATTTGAAGTTAATGAATGAATGAATATTTGAATTTTCTAGTGTCCAACTTAAATCTTCTTCTTTTGGTGAGAAGCCAATTGAGTGGGTGAGAAGCCCCTATCCCCCCTCTCTCTCTACCTCTCTCTCTAGAAAGTCATTTTCTCTCTCCTCCACTTTCTCTCTCTAAAACCTACGCCCCTTTCTCTCTCTTCCCCTCCCAACCACCTTTCTCTCTCTTCCCCCCTCCAATAACTCATCCCCGACTCCCCACCACCCCACCTTAACTCCACCCCAGCCCCAAGGGAGATTCTACCACTCCCCACTTCACCCTCCAACCACCAACCACCCACTCCCACTCCCCTTCCCCAAGCACCCTCTCATCTCCCAAGGGAGAATTCCCACTCCCCAAGCCCCCCATTTACCTTCCCTACACACCCCTTCTCATCCCCAAGACCAGAAATTAATCCCACCCTTAAACCCATTTTCAAATACCCTTTCCCTCTCTCCCTTCCAACCAAATTCGCAGCTCCTCTCTCACCCACTGCAAACATCACCTTCCAGACCCCATTTTCCCCCTCCCACATCTTGGAACACCCCCTCCCAGACCCCCTCACAGCCAGGGGTTGCCCCCACACCCTTCCACCCCAGTTCCCATCCCTTCTACCCCATTCCCCCACCACCTTTCACCACCTGCAATTCTCAGGTCGCAGGTAGTAGAGTACCAGCAGCTTGCAGAGCCGGCCCCGACTTCATCCCAGCATCCCTAGAGGCCAAATAGGTACCGTTGGAGGCGTTTCTTCATCCTCTTTTCAACGGCGGTGGTCCCATCCCTTTCTGAGCTCGTGATCGCCCGGGGGATCCGTTCTTCTCTGACTGCGCAAGACAGATCCGATCAGCAACCTGAGGCCACTTCCAGAAGTTCCCACGGCCACATCCCTCTGCTTCTTGAGGCGCCACTGACCGAGAGCTTCTACAATGAGTCGGCTTGCATCTCCAAGAAGCGGCATCCCATTTGGCATCCGGAGCTAAGATTTCTCAATTTTTCCGCCGAGTGCGCTGTTCTGTCCACTCTGGAACTGAACAGACACCCAAGCGCTGTTCAGACTTTCCTTGTCTACTCCGACATCATCTGGTGCCCCCGTGGGTCTCCGCTCGAAGAGGACTCGACAACGAAGCCGACCATACCGGCCACGCCTGAATCAGAGCTCTGGAGTGCCCATAGTGATTTCATCTTCTTGCTGTTGAGGTCCTGTTGCAGTCAGAACCAAAGATCTACGTCCCTGTTCGTGCCTCTGCCCCGACCAGTACCGACTTTTCTAAATTCCAAAAATATTTGGATGACTTCCTGAGTCACCTACGAAGACTCTCCAGCTGGTCTTATCACCAACAAAATTCGGGAGTGGCTGCAGCGTCAACAACTTTAGTTGTCTGTCCTCAGTCACAAAGAGCGGGCAGAACTGGCATCATCCAACCGTTCAACTTCAATTTCAGTTTTTCCCCTCCCCGCCTGGCCAGCTTACCGCCCCTCCCTGTGGGAGGTAGTGTTTGGCTGTAATCATTGGCTTCCCTTCCCCAAGATCCCCCCCTTGCATGAGGTGTAGTGTTGTATGATCAAAAACAGGTCAAGCTACTCCGGCGCGGCGTGTGTGGAACCCACGCTTCCCCGCTCGCCCACATCTCCGAGCGGGACCGATTTCTTCAAACCGATCGAGTAAGTGCTCCAGCCTTAGCTCTCTTTACTACTTGTTCTTTCAATATTAGCTTATAAACTCCGCTGGTCCATGAGAGTGAGCGCCCGATCCTCAAGCCCCATTGCTTCGAGTGACCATCGTGGGAGAGAGTATGCAACCCGTGCCCTCGGCACGACGTCGGCTCCATTGAATTGGGCTGCCTTACCCTTGGGGAATAACCTTGGCCTTGCTGTCCCTCTACCAGCAAGGGCCCAGCCCTCACATCCTCCACTTGGCATCGCCAAGTTACCCCGGGACTTGGGTGAGCGTCGGGTGAGTAGTCGCCAATATCGGTCCATTTTGATTGTGAATTGTGCTTGCTTGCTTAAGTCCAAAGATGTGTCACATCAATAACTCAACAATCTTCCTCTTTTTTATGATGATAAACTTAGTGATAATGATAAACTTAATGATGATGTAACAGAAAGGCACATATATTCTTCTCTCCTTATCACACACAATAGAAAGGCACATATATTCTTCTCTCCTTGTCACACACAATCATGAACTTTTCTCTCCCATTGACATTATCAAAAAGCGGGATAATGCAAAACTTTCTCCCACAACAACATTATCAATCAAGCTGGAAGAAGCCAATGAAGTAATAGCAAATCATTCTCCCTCTTTGAAACAGCAATAGCCCAGAAATCATATGAAGCAACAGCAAATCATGGACGAACAAATCAAAATGATTCCAATCAGATGATGCCAATTGGTGATTATCTCACATGGAAGGATGAGTAGACCTAAAACCAACAAATCAAAATGACCCCATTGTCCATTCAACACCTAAAACTTATTGAGCAAGTGTAAAGCATTTGAAGTCCATTCGATTTTTGAATTTTCATCATTTTTTAGATTTTTAAATTTTGGTTTGAAATGCATGAACTGTAACGCATGCAAGTGATGACATATGAGATGCACAATCAAACAAATATGTATATATACATACAACACAGCTCCCCGTACTTATTTAAGAAAGGATAGGTATAGGAAGGGTGCATGAGGGTCATGACAATCGGAATGCACATGTGTAGCACATGGGAGAGTATGCAATCATATAGGAGATTCATGCAATTGCTAATGCGGTCAATCAATTTTCTGAATACATAATAAATCAAATTTCCAGATGTGTAAGTGAGTAACATGAAGAACGATAGTTGCAACATGGATATTCAGATTTTCAGATCAACACAAGGAAACATTTTACAGATTGCATTTCAATTTTGAGAACATCGTATTGGAGGCTTCGCTCTACCACAATGAGTTTTCACCATCATTTTATAACTCAACCATTATCACATGATAGTCAGAATTTTTCAAGAGTGATCAGGTTCAAATAATTCCTTTTTACGTGAGTAGACGCATGGAGCTCATCCCAGAATCCCTGGTTACTCAGAATACTGAACTATTTCACCTCATCTTGAACAGAGGTATTTTAGTCAACACTTTTCAGAAATAAACCACATCACGTCTCAGGTGACATTTGCCCAATTTACTCAGTGAGACTGAGCATTGCTCTGCCATTCATTTTCATTCGAGATTTTTCAAAAAGGATAGGTAGGCAGCTTTTTCCTCAACTATCTCTTCAACATACATGCAGCAAGTTTAACATCTCGAGAGTGTTGAAAAGAAATTCATATATCCTTATCTTTAACACTCATTTTCACATTTTGTTCATGAAGTGTGCGAATTTGATTCAGCATGTGTACCGAAAATATCATGAATACATAACAATACAACTCCCACTAAATAGATGTACTAATGAAATATGAACTCCCCTAGAGTGTACGACATGAAACACTCCAATAATGACACAAATGCAGCATTATTTATCAAGAAGACATAAGGTCATAGATGTTTCAAGGATGGGGGTGAATAACATATAGTAGCAAGCAAGCACACAAAGGGAATGTATGCAACATGCAATGCAAATATGCAATGTGATGCAAAATTGTTGATACCATGAATGGATACCAATTGAATGAACTATATGCAGCTAATGCATGAGTTCTAATGCAATGCAACCTATGAGCATATAAGAATGCAATGCAATATGTAAAGGTAAGATGCAAGAGCTTATTTTTCAAACCAGTGAGATAAAATTCTCATTGAAATCATCTACATTCTATTCATGAATCAACAAACATTTTTCATGACATGACCTTTATGAATAAGGGTGCATAAATGATCAAAATTAAGCAGTGCAACCTAATTTTCAGAATTGTTCAAATTCAGATTTTCAAGAGCATTTCACAATTTTGAAATGAGAAATCATCCACAAGCCGAATGTTTAGATCATTTGATCAAAAATATATTTTTAATATAATTAGCTCAGGTCAAGGATTCATTCACAAATCAACCATTCACATGCCAGTCACAATTGTCAAGATCTGGTACAAGGCGGAGATTTTAGTCCGAAGACCCAGCTCACGCATAGGGAATGCTTCCAAGTGGACATAATCCACTCTTCCACAAACGCCATTTGATATACTAAATGTGCAGTTTAATTCAGGTGTGATCATGCAGTTCAAGTTGAGAGATATTTAATAGTCAATCACTTCACACACATTTTTCAAGATCTTCAATTTGCTTGAACAACTTCGACAAATTCATCATATCAAACCAGAGCAACAACGTGTCAAGTTTTCAGAATTGTATACCTGAGTTTAGCAGGCATCACCACATGCCTTCAAGAACAAGTAAGCTTAGCAGTAGCCTTAAGCGAGGCTAGCAATTCATTGTTGAGCAGTTCAAATGTAGCAATAGATATGAGGAACATTTCATGTTTGGCATTATCTGAACATTCATGCAGCCTATGATCTAAATGAACATGCGACTTATGGTACGGGGCGGAGGCACATTCTCACGCATGGTGAAAGATTTTAGATAGAAATGACATGCCCTTCCTCAAGTCACCATTTGATATACCATGTAGTCATGCAATGATAGTCAAATGGATGAGTTTTCATATTCATGAAATGCATTGATGCAATGGTGATTCATGAAAAATGTAATGCATTCTAACAACAAAAATATTTTTTTTATTTTCATTAATGAAAATTCATTTTTTTTAAAAAATGAGTTTTCCAAAATAGAGCTCAGAAATTTATTTTCAATACTTGTGCCTTGAGCATCCATCATCTTTCAAGCTTTCCACCTACAACCCAAGGAAAGTATAAATCAGTTCATCCATTATGCTCATTTCAAGGTTTCCTTGCATAATCCCTGTAAATTATTCACAAAAGGCATTATTAGTAGCTCCAGAAATGAAATCATCCACATATATGCTTGAACCACTAGAATGTCCTTACCTGTTTTTCTCGTGAAAGGTGTTTGGTGAACCTTACCTAATGAATCCGTTCTCAATCAAAGGAGATGTGCACCTTTCATACCATGCCTTGGGTACTTACTTTAGCACGTTCAAGGACTTTCACCAGCTTGTGCTTGAGTCGATCATAGAGGTTGTTCAAGTTCTGGTATCTCATCTCTTGGTGGCAATTGAGAAGGTTCTCATCATTTTTCATCCTTGCAAGGTATTCTTTGGTCGATTCAAACTTGGCCATGGCTGGCCCAACATCATTTGGATTTTGGGAGTATAATCTACATCGATAGATAAAAAGATTTGATTTGTCAATTTTGATTTAAATTTATTAACAATGACATGAAAAATTCCTTTAACAACCAACATCCTCTTTAAGAAGCTCCAGACTTGATGCATGACTCAGATATGAGCCTAAACACTAAGCCCAAAAGACGAATGTGGTTGCTCCCCCTTAGTGTGTGCATGAATGTAAGATGTTTAGTAACATCCAAATGCCATGTGCAGTCATGGATATGATGAAGACAAAACATGGATGTTATGAATGCAAAACATGGATGTGATGAAGGCGAGAGAGTTGCAGTTACATTCTGGCATGAATTCACAATGTCGAACTTTGCATGGCATGCCGAGATGTGAAAACATATGGCAAACTCAATGTATGTGGTGAAGGTTAATTGAAGGTATGCCATGCGACACTCGACATGCACAAGGATATGTAATCGAGAACGAATGAAATGCATGTTCAGACATATGCATGATCACAAGGTTCAGCACAAAGCAATTCAAGACATTGCACATTTATTGGAGAGAGTAAGAGGCATATCACTTGAGTTTTCAGATTTTAGTTTTGATTTTTCTTTTAACCTGACTTATGCCACTTGGCCCGTGTGCCTTACCTTCTTGATTGAAAATATGTTTCATGCTTCATTTCCATGGCACACCTGTAAAATAGATTTCTCAATTTGCATTCATAGGTACCCAAACCATCTTGGGTCCTTGTGGGTTAGTAGCAACATAGACATGTGATTTCCAATTTTTTACAGCATTCAAATCATCATTTTTCTTTAGAAAGTGATCATGCTTAACATTCTCAGATTTTCCAGAATGATTGGAGGAAACATGTGGCATTACATTTTTCCTTCTCATTGGCTCTACTGGTTTGTGTATGTGAGCATGGCGTGTTGAGTGAAAACTCTTTTTCTTCATTAGTAACCAGCAATGTGAAATTGTATGACCTCTTTTACCATAGTGATTATAGTGCATGGAGGGTTTTGTGATAAATGATTGCTTTACATTATTCAAAATAGCTTGGTTTCTACATGCTCTTAAATCATCACTTTTTATAATGAAACAATCATGCATCATATGTCCAAGTCTTCCACAATAGATACAAAAACTATTTCTTTTTTTGGATGCATGGGGTTTCACATGAATGTTTTTAGCATGCAAATTGATTTCATTGTTTTTGTTTTCTTTTTGAATCTTTTGGACATTCATACCGTTTTTCAGATTTGATTGGGTTCTTGTTACAATGGGTTACTGGGAGTCAGATTTAGAGGTGCTGGGTGTACATGTGGTGTGAACAAAAGAAGTGTGTAGCTTACTTTCAAACTTCTTTTTGTTCATAGGATTGAATCCCAACCCTTCCCTTTGAAAATTCACTTTCATGTCCAATAGTTTGTCCAGGTTGTTTTGACCATCTACAAATCTAGATAATGAATTATGCAAGTCATGTATTTCAGTCTCTAGAGATGTGATGTGCAATTGGGTGTTGGTGAGATCTTCTTCGCAGGAGGCAAGACTAACATTTAACATGGCATTAGTTTTCCTAAGACATTCAAATTCTTGTCTTAGTTCATTCACATCTTTTCTCTCGTCCAAAACCACAAATTTTCCTTTTTCTAAAACCAACAATCTTTTAGAAATGACTTTGTACAATTCCTTCAGTTTCTCATTTTCTTTTACAAGCTTTTCATCATGAATGAGTTCATTTATCAAGGTTTGATCATCGGCCATTGAATTTAGCTTAGCAGTCATCTCCTTGTTTTCATTTCTTAAGGAGGAAATTTGATCTTTATGAAATTCAATGTCGAACACATGAGCCTCAATCAATTCCTCTAGATGTGAGCATTTTTTACATAAGGAATTACAATTTTTTTTCGGCATTCTTTTTTAATTTTTTATTTTCAGATTTTACCTTCTTGTATTTATCAGCAAGATCATCATATGCAATCAACAAATCTTCATAGCTGAATTCATCTTCATTATCAGAATCAGAATTTACCTTTGAACTTGATCCACTTTGCTGATCACTTCCTTGACCACTCGTTCCTGCCACAAGACATCTATCTTTATGCTCTTCCTTGAAGCTGGCTAAGCCATCCACAATATCCTTTGCGGATCTGCAATGAGAGACAAATGGAAAGTGATTAGAATCAACTGCGGCAGTAAACAACTTTAAAACTAAGTAATTTTGATCATGTTTAAGCTTTTGATTTGCAGTCCAGACACTTTCGTCCTTAGGCAATTCATATGGATCATGTAAAATAAGCTTCCATAGCTTTGGGTAATATGAGTTGACAAGACTACACATTTTACCTAACCACAAATTAAAATTACAACCATCAAACACCGGTGGAGAATTCAAGGTGTACATATTGGTAGTCATTGATCTGGATCACTCTAGATCGTTAGATTTATAAACAATCGAGCATTAGCTCTGATACCAATTGAAGTCTCGCGATCAATGACACCCAAGAGGGGGGGTGAATTGGGTGTTTATCAATTTTAAGAAAACGTTTGGCCTTTTTAAAATATGTGATAAAACACTAACTAGGAAGTTGAAATTTATCTAACTACAAGTTAGAATACAACGTACACTAACGTTCACACAGAATGGAGGTAGGAGAAATGAATCACACCACACAATCCAAAGCACAATGCACAGCGATTTTAAGGTGGTTTGGATTCAACGACGGCAATCCTACGTCCACCCCTCACCAAATCTGGTGAGACTTCACTCGGGGATAAATCCCCAAACGGAGACAACGCTCCAAACACACACGCAGGATGACGCCTGCACACACACACGGGGACACACCCCAACACACACACACACACACGGAGATGAGGTCTCCATCATGATCCGACAACCGGATCAACAACACACAAACTTGCTGCGACAGATGTAGCACTCTACACACACAAACACTAAAACATGGATAAATACACACGCACACATAGATCTAAGAAGATCTACACATACACGAATGGAACGCCACGACCACACATGACCACGGATCCAAAGTGATCCACACACAGACACACGAGTGTTTGTAGTTTATATAGAACACAAATCTGAAACTTTAAAGCGCAAGACACCAAATGAATAAACCACATTTTAGAAGGCTCCTGATTTGGCTCCCCCTGAATGTATGCTGCAGATCTTTGCGTTGATTCCTTCTTCGCTCTTCAGATTAAGTTTGAATGGCCTTGGAGTGGATGTAGAGTTTGTTGTACGGGGTACTGTTCATGGCTATAGTACTCTTCCTTCTTCACTTGGTCAACCTTCCCTTAATCTCTTCTTGAAACCCTTGCTTGCTTCTTCTCTTGATTGGAAGTTCCTTGGCTTCAGATGATGCTAGAATGACTCCAGTTGCATGAAGAACTTACTGGATGGAGTATGTTCACGAGAGTTGCAGCAACCTTCTTCTTGTCTTGATAGCCTCCCCCTTGATCTCTCTTTGTTGGTTGCTTTCTTCTTCAATTCATTGGAAGTTGATGGCTTCAGATGTACCTTGAATCTTCAGCTCCTGGATGAAGAGTTGATCCACGGATCACTATTCATGTCTGCAGTAACACCTAGTTGCAGCAGCCTTCTTCTTGCCTTGACAGCCTCCCCCTTGATCTCACCTTGGATCTCTTAGATTGATTAGATTTATGACTTCAAAGAGATGTTTTATAACCCTTGAATGGTCCAAAGACAAGCCCTAGACCAGATCCACAAATCCCTCCTAGATTAGGGGCAGTGGGATTAAAGAAATGGGTGAAGATTCCTCTCCATGAGCTTGAAATCGAAAGTCAACAAAAGGGGCCTCGGGGCTGTCGGTCGACCGGAACACCTGGGTCGGTCGACCGAAATTTTACAGTCGGAAGATTTTTCAGCTCTGGCAAAATCGGTCGATCGAGCATGTGGTGGCAGTCGACCGACCTGCAACCGGTCGACTAGCCAGTGGTCGGCGGTCGACCGAAACCTGCAGAAATGGGATTATTTTGGTTACTGGCAATTCTGGTCGACCGGCCAAGGTCCGTTGGTCGAACAAAATGACCCATCCCTGCAAAATGAAGTGTTAGCTTAATGAAACATATCCATAAGTCAAGAGCTTCAAATCCTCATCAATTCCATGCATTTTGGGTTTGGTTTAACTTAGTTCGTACATTTGGAAGGTTCAAAGCATGACATGTCTTTAAACAAGTTCAATGCTCACTTTTGAAGATTATACATGAGATGCATTTATGAATAATGCAAAAGACTTATAGAACCTTCAATTGCAAGCCACATTAAGCTAAAGGGTTTCATGTTTAAGGTGCATGAATGAGGTGTATTAAGGAGATGTATATGAGATACACATGGTGAGATCGATGCTAAGACAAGGTAAGAGTCTCACCAATGGTTCTTGACATTAATTGACATATGCAACATGTTTTGGATTGTAGAGCAGTAAGGTGCTTATCCACACGTTAGGTACACCAGGTGACTGCCATGAGATTATAAGTTTGATCCGTTTGATCCTGCAAGGAAGATAGATAAGGTTTAATACCATGCTTGTTCACATTAAAGAGATTATGAAACCTCTTGCCTCTTGTAAAATCAACATATGCAAACCAAGTATCAAGACTATGTAAACGTTACCATTTGCCATCTCAATCATATTTAAACAACAACATGAATGTACACAGTCATCAAAAACATATGCAATCAACCATAAGTTTAGTTATCATCACTTAATCACACATTAAGTTAAGTTATCATCAAAACCATAACTCAACAATCATCAAACCTTAACTCAACACATGTATTTTAAGTTTTATTGCTTGAAGTATCGTCATTTTCCTATTTACACACCAAAACGAGTTTCTATTGAGATCGCGTTTATCACAGGGACCACGTTCTGAACGTGGCCCTGTGATAGACCACGTTCTCTGATCGCGACCAGCAGACCGACCGCATTCTATTATGATCACGGGGTCTATCCCAACCGCTTTCAGCCTTGGGTTTCCCTAAAACCCTATATTTTTCCAACATGTTAAATGTGTCATTTTGATGTCAAAATCACGTTCTTTGATAGTATAACTTTTGAACAAATAAATTAATTAGGTAAACTATATTGAACATGATTAAACATCCTTAAAGTTCTTCCTTGTGATCTTATGTAAGTCTCTTCTTTTGATTAATTCTACCCTTTTGTCATCTCTTCACTTCATGTTCATTCATCTCTGTAATTGAGTTCGTTTGTGTCAAAAATATCTAGAAGTTGATGCATGATTAAAATATTCCTTGTTTAGCCTCTGACTTGATTGATTTTAAATAATGTTTTATTAGATTATTAGATTTTATTATTGTTATTTGATGATCATGTCACCCCGGTGGCATGTATCTACCGAGTTACTATGATTCCTAGTTTTATCGCATAACCTTATTCTTGGTGAACGGTAGGACCCTCCGATGAGTATTCCCCTTGTCAGAGTAGAACTTCTTCACTAAGGCCTACGTAAGTCTTGGCGAGCCATGGATTCCCACATGGATGCTTAGCTACTTGTATCATAAAAACCCTAGAAACCCTTTAAATCTCATGCTACTATTGTAAGATGAGGTTTGCCTAGCCTTTGGAACCACGAATCGAGGTTCTGTTAGCCTACTCTGATTACGATCGACCTAGAGACCGTGTTAAGCTTCTTGATCCTGAAGGCGAAAGACCTAGAGACCACGTTCATATGAAACCCTTGACCTGGTCGCGATGCACACCCTAACCGCATTAACATGGTCACGGTGCACACATAGACTGCATTCATCTTGAATGTACCTTCTCGCCTCGACCGACTATCTTCTAATCATAGCCATCAGTTAGACCCCGTTCTGGAGATCGTGACGCTTGTAAAGATATCATTCAACCCTGAATTTCATGGAGCGTGTCTATGCGATTGATCACATTTCATCAAGTTTTATGAGTCCATAGTTGACTTCTTTGACGTGTTCTGATGCCAGTATCTTTCTGAGTCAGTACCCTCTTGAATCTCTAAATGTGCCTTGGATTTCTACTCTTCATGAATTCCCTAAATTATATACTTGATCTCTATTCATTGATACTTATTTTCACATGAGCCATGCACTTATTATTGTTATTGTTATTCTGGAACATAGCTCCATTGATTCTACTTGGCCATATCTGTTATATGAAATTGTCTAATAACTAGTAAGGGCATTAGGTCCGCTTAATAAACAATGCTAGTGAGACGAATGCCTAATATTGTATTGTTGTGCATGTGTGGTTCATGTGTGGTTTTGATGATGTCTAATTATGATTCATTATTGTGATTTTGATATTGATCCAACTATGATTCATTGTGTGGTTAAATGATTTTTATAATGATCTTACACTATGATTCATTCTTACTCTACTGATGTGTTTTCGATGAGATCGTCAATGGATCGTAAATTGATTGTTCATGGTTTGAAAACTTGTTGGGGAAATGTGCTTTGCAATGATTGAATAAAAATTGGTGAGAATTGTTGTGTATGCAATGATTGGATAAAAAATGGTGAGAATTGTTGTGTATGGACGCACATGCCTTGATGTAGTGTGAATGTGATTCAAGATATTCTTGTTTGTGAAGATTTCATTTCATAGAGTCTCATGTTTATATTCTTGGATCATGATGAAATCTTTAATGGGTTTTAAACTCTCATTTTCATAACATTTTGAATGATTTGTACTTTAATTCCACTCTTGGTTTGAGGCCATGGTCCTATGTTCATGTCAATGTTGGCCCAAATAAGAAATGAATGCATTATCATCTTATATCTTTGATTCATTGATTAAATTCATGATTGACAATCCTCCAAGTGTTTATCAGGTCCAAAAAATGTCATGGAGATCAATCTAAGGTATGTTGGACTTAAAGGATTAAGTGCATGCTAAATTGGGTTCACTTTTGTGTTTTTCAGGTGAACTGGTCAACCTGAGCAAAGGGCTAGTTGACCTAAACTGGCCAGGAGCAATAGAATTTCTGAATTCAAGAAGCAGGGTCTGGCCAGTCGACCGACATAGCGGTTTTGGTCGACTGGATTTCCCAGAACCCAAAAATGGTTTCTTTACAGAGTCCGGTCAACTGAAGCTTGAAGCTGGTCGAGTCCAATTGACCGAACTCAATGACCGACCGACTTATGGCGGTAGGCCCTTCATGTGAATCAAATCGAATCTGACGTGGCACTCACGTAGGATGTCTTCTAGGCTAGGAAGAATATCCAAAATGCCCCCAACTCATTCCCTAACGTGTGAGAAGGTTAAAGGATGGTTCTATAAGGGGTATAGAGGTCTTTTGGCCCCTAAATATCCTATATAACCTCTTATTGCAAATTTGACGAGAATTATCTAAAGAGAATAGAGAGGAAAGACTTGGAGAGGAAGAAGGAGAAGAGGAGGAGCCCCCCCTACTACCAAGAGGTGATCTACATCGATTTCAAGCATCTTCATCTGTTCCGGATCATGTTCAAGGGTCAATCTCCATCAATGATCATCATCTGGTCATCCTTGTGGCTATTCGAGCATCGGGCGGAGCCATCTAAAAGGGGAATCATACTTTTTGGACTTCTTTCTATCCTAGTTATTTTTATGTGTCATGGAGTCTTTATTTGATAAAATCTGTGTGTGTTGTACTGATACATTTGATGTGTGTGGTTGGACTATGTCTAGTCCAGTATGTGTGTGTGTGGGATGCAAATCGTAGCGTGTGTGCGGGGGCTGCAAATCACAACGTGTGTGTGTGTGTGTGATTGTTGCTGGATCTTGCAGCGTGTGTGTGAAATCTAATCTTTAGTGGATTTTTAAATACTCACTCAGTGAGGGGTGGACGTAAGGAGCCTGGTTGTGGTCCCGAACCAATTAAAAAATCCTCTATCTCCTGTGGTTTGCCTTATGGTGTAAATTGTCTATTTTGATCTTCCTGTGGCAAATCGAGTGTGATCCGATAAGGTTTGAGTGAATTGTTTAACTCTTGAATAGATTTTGAATATTTCATATAATAAAGTTTGAATTACAAAAAAAATTCATAGCAATCAATTTGACCCCCCTTGTTGATTGCCGTTGCACTTAGGGACCCAACAATTTGTATTAAAGCGTGGCTCTGTTTCAGCTAGATCTAACGATCTATAGAGGAGATCCCAGTGCAATGTCAGTCATGAGTCCGTTGCTCAAGCAGTTTTCCATAGATTATCCACTGGTTTTTAGTGGTTTTGACGACTCTCTTTGGATAGGAAGAATGTGTGTGCTCATCAATTCTCATGATCCTTCACTATGGAAACTTGTGTCTCACGGTCCTTACGAATTGCCTAATGACAAATCAAAATGGTATGCTGACCATAGGATGAAAAATAGTGATAATCTTAATGTTCTGAACATGATGAAAGCTGCTGTCAATCCTAACTCTTTTCCCTTTGTATCTACCTGCAACACAGCCAAAGAAATATGGGACAGTCTGATCAAGCTTCATGAAGGGATGATGAAGAATACATGTTTGATGGCAAACAATAGTGATCATGCAAGTGAGGAAAATCAAGAGGTAAACTCTGAACTTGAAGAAATCTCTTTTGAAGATTTGATAGATTCTTATGATGAGTTGTTGAGTAAGTATAAGAATATGAAATAAAAAATAAGACATTGAAAAAGAAAATTTAAAACACTACTTATGTCTCTCCCTATGAAAAATGCTCTGGTCCTAAAAAAATGAATGAATCTCTTTTGTTTGATGTTGATATGCATAAAGAATAAATTAGGTGTCTAAGAGCAGAAAATGAAACTCTTGTAGGTAAAATCACAAAATTTGAAGAGATTGAAAAACAACTTCTAAATAAACTGAAATCTATGTCATATAATCAAACACTTCTTGATGAATTGATTCAGAATAATAAATTCATCTAGGAAAATGAAAAGTTGAAAGAACAAAACAAAATGTTTATTGATAAGCTGGCTACATATGAGAAGGGAAAATGTGTTGTGAATGATAATTCTGAAAAACTGCATGTTTTGGAACAAGAAATTGAAAGCTATAAGATTATGAATATTATGTTAAATGATAGGGTTATTGCTCGTGAGGAAGAGATTACTTGTTTTGAATTACATATTTCATCTTTGGAAAATGAAATCAAAGACTTAAATGATTCTTGTTGGATCCCCGAGTTGATTTTGGTGATTTAGTTTTAATGATGACAAATCGTGTGTGCATGTGTTGTGGAAAATGCTCATTGATGATTACGAAGCTTATATCTTGATTATCTTGGTTTGCAGGACTATCATCAATGGTGGACATCATTCACAAGTCAAACCAATATTTGCATGGGTATTTTACTGTCCATGATTCAAAACAGGTGATAAATTACATTGTCATTCCTCAAGAACCATTGGTAAAGCTTTTAGCCTCTCAAATCCCGCAGTTGATGACTTTTTGGTAAGACGGTGTGTCAATCCATTTCTATTTTAATTATTCTCTTCATGGGTCCTTGAGATCTCAAAATGTGTTGAAGAATTCATGTTTCATGGTGAAAGATGGAAGAATAAGACTCTCATGTTGCATGGATGCTTGATGATTTCATTTAAATCTTTAGATGTGAAGTTTGGAGACTTAGGAATGATTTCTCAATAACCGTCAAGGTTAATACATGTTAACATTTTTTACATCAACCCTGTGTGGTTTAGTCTCAATCCATTTCACTTATGGTTTTTCATATTGAAATCTTGAATGGGCAGTCATGCACTTTTTCCTCTTGACCTTTGGTGTTTGGATTGAAGAAAACATGCCTTAGGTTGTGCTTTCATGCATCATCTTCATGATTTTTATAGTCTTTGATTTGCATGCAAACCAATTGACTTAACTTTTTTTTAAGCATAGTAATTCATGCTTGGATGTTTGATTTCAATGGGTTGCATGTATAGATCATTGGGATCTCAATAATCTAATAGAGTAGGGATTTCAATGTGTTGGAACTGAATGGGTCGACCCTTGGGTAGAAAATAGCCCAAATAGATTCTCTACTGCAAGTGGGACGACCCTGTGCCCAACTGGCCGACCCTTGTAACTCTGTCTGGGCAAGACAGATTGTTGGCCAGAACTGGGACATCCTAGTTGTCTAGGTGGGACGTCCCACTTCAGTTCACAGCCCTGCACGTGTCCGATTTGGGCCACCGGAACCCATCCACGTGGGCACCTTTTGACATGATATTTTATTCCTTTGCCCTTAGGTTAAAGATGGATATCTTATAAGTTTTTCCTAGGGTTTTCCATAGGCTTTATGGTCTTTTAAAAATCTTATTGTACTGCTATATAACAGTTGCTATTTTCATATCTAAACAATGAAGGAAAAAGGTCTGGCCGTAGGTGGGAGAGGGAGAGGGTTTTTCGAGTGTCTCATGTGTTTTTCTATCTTATAGTGATGATTTGAAGTGAAGAAGTCAAAGCTACATCAAGTTCCATCATGATTTCATGCTCTGACGAAGCTGAATATGCAGCAACAAGTTCGTGCGGCTTCGAATCTGTTGAAGTTCGACCAACTCACCTTGGAAGCTTCAAAGAAGATCATCTCCAGGCCATTCACATATGAGAATACATTTCTGCAACCTTCCTACATATTTTCTGATGATTTCTATTCTATGTTTGAGCATGTATTGAATATTCTCTTGATTTTCTGAACACCAAATTTGTGTGTGTTGAACCGTATGCGTACGGTTGTGGGTTTATTGTGTTGCGGTTGTTGTAGCTCGTGTGTTTGTGTCTTGATCCGTTGTCGGATCATGTAGGAGATGATGTCTCTGTGTGTTTGGAGTGCAAGTTACATGCACTTTAGTTTGAAACGAGTGGATCCTCACCGTTTTGGTGAGAGGTGGACATAGGGAGCCCGTTGTGGTCCCGAACCATCTAAGAAATCTGTCTCGCATTGTATGTTTGTTGGTTGCTTATTTATATATTGTTCATCTTGATCGTGTGAGAGCGGAGAGCTTGAGAGAACCTGTTTGCATAGAGCGTAAATTTCCTTACTCTATATTTCATGTTGGTAGTTAATTTTATTCCACTATGCATATTTTAAAAACTATAATTGCGTTTGGCGGGGACAATTTGACCCCCCCTTCTTGTTCTCGCGTGCATCTAGGGACAATAATCTGGTATCAGAGAGGGTCTCTGAATTTTTTTTTTTGACGACCTCACGGTTGTAGAGCAAAGATCCTTTGCTATGGCCAACAAGGGAATGCTCCCCGAGGGACATTCGATACACTGACCACCTTACTTTGATGTGTCTAATTACCCATATTGGAAGAATAGGATGACTGCGTTCCTAAGGGCACAGGAATTTGAGGTGTGGAGAGTAGTGTCCAAAGGTCCATTTGCATTACCTGAGAATGAGGATGAATGGGAAGATGAGCACATTAAGAAGTGTTGTGCAAACTATAAAGCTATGAGTATTATTCAATGCGCAATACACCCTAACAAATATTCACGTGTTCTTATGTGTTCATCTGCGCAGGAAATGTGGAACAAATTGAAAGTCATTTATGAAGGCACTTTAGAAGTACGGGAGACAAAGACAGATCTGCTGGTTCG
This sequence comes from Amorphophallus konjac, assembly GCA_022559845.1. Classification (NCBI taxonomy): domain Eukaryota; kingdom Viridiplantae; phylum Streptophyta; class Magnoliopsida; order Alismatales; family Araceae; genus Amorphophallus; species Amorphophallus konjac. Next base: position 46,809,868 of record CM040129.1, read on the forward strand.
GGAATATGAGCTGTTCACAGTGAAGCCCGAGGAGAATATAAGCAAAATGTATGCAAGGCTAAGCGAGATTACGAACAATTTGAAAGCCTTGGGAAAAGAGTATTCAAAGCAAGATCTGGTCAGGAAGGTGCTACGGTCACTCACACCACCGTGGCACACAAAGGCGATCGTCATAGATGATTCAAAGGATCTCACCACACTCACGGTGGATCAATTGATCGGGTCACTGATGACGTACGAGATCAACATCATGAAGGCAGCTGAGGAGGAAAGCAAGAAGAAGACAATGATTGCACTAAAAGCCTATCCAAGATCATCTGAAGAAAGTGATGAAAGGTCATCTATAGATATTGATGAAGAAGAACTAATGGCTCTCATCTCAAGGAGAGCTAGAAAATATTTCAGAAGAGCAAGAAGAGAAGGAAATTTTTCGAAAAGATTCTTGAGAAGAAACGCCAACAAGAAAGGGGAGCCAAGCAAGAAAGAAGAAATCATATCCTGCGAGTGTAAGAAAGTTGGCCACATGAGGGGTCAATGCCCCGAGCTCTAGAAGAAGCTGAAAAAGAACAAAGGAAAGAAGCTGAAAGTAATGAAGGCAACGTGGAGCGACGAGGACATGGATAGCTCAAGATCCGAAACCGAGAAGGATGAGCTGGATGAGCTGGTCCATAATTTATGCTTGATGGTGGATGAAGAAAGTTCTGAGGTAAATTCTGATTCTGAAAACCTCACTGCTGAACATTGGCAGTTTACTTATGTTGACATTTATCAGAAGCATAAGAGGTCTAAAAATGATGTCAAGAAATTGAAAAAGAAGTTTCATGATTTGATTAGTTCCACAAATCCATGTGATAGATGTAGCTTCTTTGAAATATAAATTAAAAACTTTAAAGAAGAAAAAGAAGACTTCTAATCTAAGATAACCTTGTATGAAGATGAATTTGGATGCCTTGAAGCTGAAAAATAAAATGCTTATGAAAATGTTGAAAAATTAAAAAATGAGAATGACAAATTGGTAATGGAGTTGGATGAGCTTAAATCGAGATTGATTAAATGTGAGAAATCCAAGAAGGATATTGAAACCAACATTAATACCATGCATGATGAGTTAAAGAAATTGAAAGATGTTGTTCAAAAAGAACTGAAAGGAAAAGAGAAAACGTTTGAATGTGGTTAGACTAGTAATGGAAATGCTAGGAATGAGAAGAGTGATATGGGACACTCTCCCATAAAGAAAAAATCGTTTGTAAGAAATCAATTTCAGAAATCCATTGATTCATGTTGTTATTCTCCTGTTGATCCATGCATGAACTCGTTTGTTAATTGGTCAAACATGCAAAGGAAAAATTATTTTAGAAAGCCAAATGTCACTTGCTTTCACTGTGGTATGTTCAGCAACTGCATATATGTGTGTGATTTAATGAGGGTCGATGATGAATGGTTTGAAAGGAAAAATAGAATGTATTTTGCTTAAGGTAGAACTAACAATTCGGGACCCAAGCTTGCTTGGGTACCTAAATTAGGTTGTGATTTGTTTTTATTGTGCAGGTCTGTTTAAGAGCCAAGTGGAACAAGTGGTACCTGCATAGCGGATGCTCCGGACACATTAAAGACAATAAGGAACTCTTTTCAGACCTGAAGGAAAAGGATGGTGGACTGGTCACCTTTGGCGGGAACGACAAAGGTAAAATTGTGGGAATTAGACGATAGGTAAGGATTCCAACCAGTTTATTGAAGATGTTGATAGGTTCGGTGCAAGTATTCAGAGGGGGGGTGAATGAATATAGCCCGTTTGATCAACCTTCCCCCAATTAAAAAACCTAGAATAAAACAAGACAGATTCGACAATCTGAAACTCAATTGGAATTTCGCTCTCTTGACAGATTAAGATATTCTAAGAAAAACCAATCAACACTTCTGCTCAAACAGAAGCCAAACGCTTAGAGCGCCCCTATGCAGTCATCTAGCGGAAGTAAAAGCAGATAAACCAAACCACAATGCACAAGGGGTTTTTAGGTGGTTCGGTCCTTCAGACCTACATCCACCCCACACTCAACCCGAGTGTGGCTTCCACTAGCTCACGCTAGAAACAGCAGACTCAGTCTGCAACAAATGCTGCCAAACAGCTTGACCAGGGGAACAGCCTCCCCTCTTCCTCCCAACCGGAGGGAACCACTAGTGACACCAGTCACCAGCAAACCAGAGACACACGGTCTCTCTTCCTCCAAACCTGGAGGGAACCCCTGGACTTGAATCCACAAGCCCAGAACCGGAGACAGATCTCCCTTCCTCCAAACCGGAGGGAACCCACAAGTAGCACCCAGCTACATGCAACCGGAGATGTCAATCTCCCTTCTCCTGAACTAACAGGAGGAACCCCGACCACTCTACAGAGTATCGGAAACACAGCAAACTAGAAAACAAAGGAAAGAACAATAAACGAAAAATGACTTCAGCAAAACAGAAAGCTGAAAAACGAAATGCACAATGTGGCTCTCAACGGAGCTGACTGGCCTGGATTTGATCCACGGTCCAGTAGACGGATCTTCAGGTAAGATCTTCCTTCTTCTCCACGAGCTCTCTCGCTCACTCTCTATCTTTCTTTCTCTTTCTTCTGCTCTCCTCTCACTCTCTGCTTCTTCTTCTCTTCACACTCTCCTCGAGCTCTCTACCTCTCTTCTTCTCCTTCTGCTCTTCTTCTTTCTCTTTTCTTCTTCTATCTGGATCGTGGCTCTCTGTATACGCTTTTCTTCTCGCCAACTCGATCGACCTTCATCTGTGGACGAAGGCTTCCTTATATAGCATCAGCAGCAGGTGGATAGGGCACAAGACGCGTGTGCCTCCCACGCTTGATCCAGAACTTTCTTGCCACGTGCCTTCATTGCATTTTGTTCCTCTTGTCTTGGATCACGTGCAGCCCAGGTGTGTGAAATGTTCTTCCTCGGACCTGTAATGAGATTAACACCATTAGTCAATCAGAGTTCGATGCATGCTTATTTAAAGCTAAGGCGCACGAGGTATGTAATGTCAACACAGGGTGACTACTTCACGAGGTTGGAAGTGAACGAACTGTGATACAATGAACAAGGCTAACACAACAAGGAAGATGACACGAGATGCAACTAGAGGACAGAGAGAAGCGACACAAGGTTCACACAGAAAATGACACGAGGTATACTGTGACAGAACAGACACAATGAAGAGAGTGACACAAGGTGGTGGCACAGAAAGCAACACGAGGTGCTGCAATGTTCTGCACGCAGTGGAACAAAAAATGACACGGAATGAAAACAGCACAAAGATGAAACAGTAGTTGACATGGGTTGAAATCAACACGAAGACAAAAACTGAAATCGACACGGAGTAAAAAACGACACGAAGATGAAAACAACACTAAGATGAAGTTGACACGGAGTGAAAATGACACGAGGTCTGGGAGACACGACACAAAGTCACAAGAACGACAGTAACCAACACGAAGTGTGGTTACGAAACATGAACGACACGAAGTGTGGAAACATGACACGAAAACGACACGAGGTCTGGAAACATGACACGAAGTCACAAGAAGAACAGTAACCAACACGAAGTGTGGTTACAGAACAAAAATGGCACGAGGTCACAAGACAAACGACACGAAGTCCAAAGGTGACAAAACAGATACTACAAAGAGAACGACACGAGGTAGAAAGAAAACAACACGAAGTAAAACAATAACGACACGAAGTGTTACTGTAACAACAAACACTACGAAGTTACGAATACAAAAAGCAACACGGAGACATAGAGAAGTAAAACCGACACGAAGTGTGGTTACAAAAATAACATGACACGAGGTATAGGAAGAACAACATGACCACGGAAATAACAAAGAGTTGACACGAAGTGAAAGACAACACGGCTATCTCGACACGTGATGAAATGGTGGAAGTAGAAGAACAACTCGAAGACGAAAACGACACGAGCTGAATTTAACACAAAGGCGAAGACAAACACTGACACGAGGTGTGGACACGAAGCAAGAATGACATGAGGTTCAGGGAAACCAACACGAAGACAGAAGCAGTACGGACACATGAAGTATTACCTCTTAGCAGCTTTTTCTTGTAAAGCATGGAAATCAACACGAAGTGTTGTAAGCTCAGACGACACGAGATCTTTTCGTGTTAGTGAGGGGAAACAACACGAAGACTCAAGTACAGAGACAGCACGAAGACGATGTACAGTCTGATGTACAGACTTTGAAGAACAGTCTAATGTATAGACTTGTAGTTTATCATGAAAGAAGGCCAGCATACAGACTTGTTGTCCTCACAGTAGACGATGTAAACACTTAGCCTATGCAGACCAATGTACAGACTTTGGCGAAGCAAAAGGCTGTATAGACTTGGAGACCCAAAGCCATTGTATATACTTTGTCTAAGACAAGGCATGAGCTGACGTTGTATACACTTAGCCAATGCAAACCAGTCCGATGTATAGACTTTAAGGAAATGCATGCTACAGTGCAATGTCTAGACTTGCGATGTGTTCGCCAAATGCACACTACAGTCCAATGTATGGACTTAGACGAATGATGCATGAGACGCTCAATGTATCGACTTTGAGCTTGCTGTGCAGTGAATAGACTTAGGGCATAAACCCCACAAAGCACTGTATAGACTATGCACATAACATAAGTCTAACATAAACAATATATCAGTTGTACCAGTCACAGTCATGATGCAATCATCAAGGCACAATGTCATGAAAACACTATATCATTGCTATCATCAAAATACAATATCAATCATCAAAACCACAGCAATGAATGAATGCTTTATGCATCAGTTTAACATGTAACAAGACTGAAACATCAAATATGTTAATCTAAACTGAGCAGCAAGATGACTGAACATTTGATAAGCTCACATCAACAACCAATCATCAAAACCATCATCAAAACCACAGGGGCACAACAATCTCCCCCTTTTTGATGATGGCAACACTTTCAATACATTGAGTCATTCTGATGATGTGAGGCATTCTGAGGCATTCTGAAGACTGACTCAAATTATTCTCCCCCTTTGACTTCATCAAAAAGAAAAATAATTTGAGAAATTATAGCATGTATAAGAGTTCAGTCAATTTCTCCTCCTTTCAAGAACATGATTCTCCCTTTTTGGCAAACAATATCTCCCCCTTTGATACAAACAAAATAAACCATGGGAAGGGTTAAATGCAAAAATGCAGATGCAACAAGTAATGCAATACTCCCCCTAAGTATGTGAATGCAAGGTCACAAATGATATGAACATGATTCAGTGTGACAAGGAATGCTCCCCCTGAATAGATGCCAATTGATATGAAATTGATGCAAGACTTGGAATCTCCCCTTCAATAAGTGGAATCTTATGAGATGAAAGAGAAGGAGACCACAGGGGCAAACAAGGAGAGGTTTAGGTCAATGAGTCAATACCATGAGCAGAAGAGTTTCAATTAACAGATTTTTCAAGGATGTTCCAAACATAAGAAATTCTGCCAGATCTTCAAGGAGATATCAATCTCATAAATCTAAAGCATAAGTTTTCAAAGTCTTCTATCATAAGGGCTTATGAATGACATTTATTGAACATCATGGTTTAAACGTGATGTATGCAGAGTTTATCAATAAAATTCTGTAATGATATCTAAAACCATGCTTTAATAAAAATGAACCAAGCCCTCATATTTATCTTGATTATCCTCCCTTTGTCTTACACAATCAAATCTATTGACTTCTTTCAGAATTACATGTACTAGTATTGAAATCAAGTAATTATGAAGTCATATGATTTTGTCTAGGGTTGTAGCAATTTGATTTTTGGCATCAATATTCAGATATTTCAATTTATTCAACAATTTTCCTTGCTACAAATTTTACGTGCTTTCTAGTTTAGTACACACCTTGTAACTAGAGGATATATCTTGATCAGAGGCCAATATCCCTAAGCCCTTAGTGTGACTAACTGTCATGCCTTATGTAAACAGAGTTAGCATTTACACATCATGACACACTACAGCTCAATTTTTAATGAGTGAATTGTATTTCTCAGTGTGCATGCCATTGCTCTGCCTGATTTTCAATGAATTCTCATTTTACAGAGTTACCTAAGGCACCTCATGACACAGTCCTTTGGACTTGTGTTTCTCAGTGACCAATGTCATTGCTCTGACAGATATTACCCTTTAGACATTTCAGAAACATTCATTTGCTTCAAAACAATATTAATCTCATGTACTTAACCAATTAAAGTCATGTATTCAAAAGTGCAGATTTCAGAAGTTTTTGCAAGACATAGCATGAAACAGTTGGTTAAGATTTATTAAACATGATTCAGATATGTCAAGAGATTTTGAAGTTAAACTCCATGAATACATTAAGCTTAAACCACATGAGTTATTTCAGTCATTCTTAAGAATGTATAATAGAAGATTTCTAGTTCAAGAGTTTTTCAGATTTATGATCGAGATAGCCCATTGAAATCTTCATGAAAGACTGATAGAATTCTGAAGTCAAATGATATCAATTGATAGTAGAAGTACCAATTGTTAAGAGAGATTGTGAAGCTCAAAGTTTTTCAGAATATGATTAAGGTTTGTCAACAAAATCAGTAAGAGAGGATATGCAGTGAGCTCTGACCCATGTATGCATTTGACAGCCTATATGCAATGCACTATATGTATGCAGGGACATGCAAAGACTCGACATTTAATTGCTATGCAAAGATATGCAACTAACTCCCCCTGAGAACATGCAATGTTTGCACTGAGAACAGAACATATGATACCAAATGATTCATGCACAATCAGACTGTCCTTATCAGCAAGGTGACCCATGGTACTAGGCGGAGCACTTGGTCTAAAAGACCAGCTCTCACATAGTAAGGACCTCCGGACAGATTTCCCTGCCTTTTGGTAGCTTACCATTTGATATACCATAGAGGTCATAAATAACAAGATAAACTCAACAGTCCTATATGCAATTCAACATACAAGAAGTCTGGCATATCATTCATCATGGCATTGATATGTAATGCATTCAGAGGTAAACTGCAATTATTTCCATGTGCATTTCAGATTTTCAATTAAATTCAGTTAGATGATGCGCAAAAGACTTAATTATGATATGCAGGCATTTAGAGCACCCAAATTCAGAAGATAGAATTTAAGCAGAGTTTTTCATAGCTAACCTGAAATGTAGTCATGGGGTTTTCAGTCTTGAGTGCCTTGGTTGATTAACCCCCTTTATTCATTTCCAAGACACACCTGCAAAGATTAATTATTTCGATCCTGCAGGAACCCAAGCAGTCTTGGGTCCTGTATTACCCCCAACATGTGTTCTAAACATATTTTGTGCATGAAGGTCATCAGATGTCATCAATTTGCAGTTGGACATGGAGTGTCCATACTGACCACAATAATAGCAAGAGACAACAGAGTTTTTGTTCCTTTGAGCATGCATGTTAGTATGATCATGAAATCTATTCACATGAAGGTTTTTGTTATCCATATGAACATTTTGTTTTTTATTTCCAGCCAACCATCCTTGATTAGCTTTATGACCTGGCGTTCCATAGTTAAGACATGGAAGTGTTTTTCTTTTACAGCCATAGTCATTTCTAGCAACAACATGGGGAGCAGGGAATTTTACAGATTTGGAATGAAAAACCTTTCCCTTTACATGCCAACAGTTTCCTACTGTATGGCCATGCCTCAAGCAGTGAGAGCAGACAATTGAATTTCTTATTTTAGCATTCAAATCAGCATGATAAGACTGTGATGTTTCCTTACTTCTAGCACACCAGCATTGTGCAGCAGTATGACCTACTTTACCACATTCAAGGCAGTTAGTTCTTTTATTCAGATGAGCATGATTGTTAGCATGAGAATTTTTGGCTTTTATGTCATCTTGTCTCATTAGGTCACATTTATGCATGACATGACCAATTCTATGACAGTAAAAGCATTTAACACTTTTCCTTTTATTAGAAAAATTCTTGACCTGAGAATTTTCAGCAAACAATCCTTTAAAGATATGTGCATGTGAATATGAATGAAGGCTATGATTGTCATGCACAGTTCCAGCCAAGATATTCATGGATGAAGTTGAGCATGAACACACAGAATTCTGATTTGATTTTTTATCATTCAGGGTGACATTCTTTTTCTCTTTCCCTTTCACAGTTTTTGATAGAGAGGCTATCTCAGATTGTATGGAGGATATTTTCAATTCAGATTTTGTTAACTCTTCCTCACATATGACGATCTGTTTTTGTAGGGCATCATTCAAATTTTTTAATGACTCATTCGTTTCTCTTAAGGATCTGATTGTATTCTTTTGAAAATTATCATCAAATTTGATTTCCTTAACCAGATCCTCTAAGATTGTACATTGATTGCATGAGTCTTCCTTCTGAATGCCTTTTTCTTTTTCAATGGTTAACCATTGCTGTCCCATCACTGTGTTCAAGACCATTAGTTTTTTATTTTCATCTTTTAATTTTCCATTTTCTTTTTGACATTCAGCACTGTCCCGTTTCAGTTTATCCATCATGGATTTAAGCACAGTTACATCTTGCATGCTCTTAAGGAGATCAATATCTTTCTCATTCAGATTGTCTTTTAATTCTATAATCTTGTTTAGATAGTTTTGATTCTCAACTTTTAAAGCAAAATTTTGTTCTTTAACATTGTTAACGTCTATCATGCAGACATCATAAGAATCTGATAGCTCATCATAAGATAAATCTTCAGGTTCGGAGCTTACCTGAGATGATGAGTCATCCCTTTGGTCTTCACTGTGATTGCTTCGGTTGGCCATCAAACACTGATCATTTTGCTCTTCATGAACGGCAGCCACTTTGTTAAAAATTTCCTCCCCAGATGTGCACTCGAAGACAAATGGAAATAGGTCAATATCGACTGCCGCTGTCAAAATATTAAGAGCCATGAGATTCTCACGGTTCTTCAGTCTGTCCTCCTTGGACCATTTAGTCTGATCGTAAGACAATTTATGTGGGCCTCTAGACACAAGATTCCATAGATTTGGATCAATGGAATTTAAGTAGACAACAAGGCCGCCTAACCAATCACAGAAATTAGAACCATCAAATATCACGGATGGAGCCATTTGATCAAGCGGTCAGTAAGCGTTCGATCAAAAATCCAAGCAACAGTCGAGCAGAAGAACACTTCACAATATGGCAGGATCCCCTTCAGATCGTTGGATCTATTGAGCTAGGGAACCGCTCTGATACCAATTGATAGGTTCGGTGCAAGTATTCAGAGGGGGGGTGAATGAATATAGCCCGTTTGATCAACCTTCCCCCAATTAAAAAACCTAGAATAAAACAAGACAGATTCGACAATCTGAAACTCAATTGGAATTTCGCTCTCTTGACAGATTAAGATATTCTAAGAAAAACCAATCAACACTTCTGCTCAAACAGAAGCCAAACGCTTAGAGCGCCCCTATGCAGTCATCTAGCGGAAGCAAAAGCAGATAAACCAAACCACAATGCACAAGGGGTTTTTAGGTGGTTCGGTCCTTCAGACCTACATCCACCCCACACTCAACCCGAGTGTGGCTTCCACTAGCTCACGCTAGAAACAGCAGACTCAGTCTGCAACAAATGCTGCCAAACAGCTTGACCAGGGGAACAGCCTCCCCTCTTCCTCCCAACCGGAGGGAACCACTAGTGACACCAGTCACCAGCAAACCAGAGACACACGGTCTCTCTTCCTCCAAACCTAGAGGGAACCCCTGGACTTGAATCCACAAGCCCAGAACAGGAGACAGATCTCCCTTCCTCCAAACCGGAGGGAACCCACAAGTAGCACCCAGCTACTTGCAACCGGAGATGTCAATCTCCCTTCTCCTGAACTAACAGGAGGAACCCCGACCACTCTACAGAGTATCGGAAACACAGCAAACTAGAAAACAAAGGAAAGAACAATAAACGAAAAATGACTTCAGCAAAACAGAAAGCTGAAAAACGAAATGCACAATGTGGCTCTCAACGGAGCTGACTGTCCTGGATTTGATCCACGGTCCAGTAGACGGATCTTCAGGTAAGATCTTCCTTCTTCTCCACGAGCTCTCTCGCTCACTCTCTATCTTTCTTTCTCTTTCTTCTGCTCTCCTCTCACTCTCTGCTTCTTCTTCTCTTCACACTCTTCTCGAGCTCTCTACCTCTCTTCTTCTCCTTCTGCTCTTCTTCTTTCTCTTTTCTTCTTCTATCTGGATCGTGGCTCTCTGTATACGCTTTTCTTCTCGCCAACTCGATCGACCTTCATCTGTGGACGAAGGCTTCCTTATATAGCATTAGCAGCAGGTGGATAGGGCACAAGACGCGTGTGCCTCCCACGCTTGATCCAGAACTTTCTTGCCACGTGCCTTCATTGCATTTTGTTCCTCTTGTCTTGGATCACGTGCAGCCCAGGTGTGTGAAATGTTCTTCCTCGGACCTGTAATGAGATTAACACCATTAGTCAATCAGAGTTCGCTGCATGCTTATTTAAAGCTAAGGCGCACGAGGTATGTAATGTCAACACAGGGTGACTACTTCACGAGGTTGGAAGTGAACGAACTGTGATACAATGAACAAGGCTAACACAACAAGGAAGATGACACGAGATGCAACTAGAGGACAGAGAGAAGCGACACGAGGTTCACACAGAAAACGACACGAGGTATACTGTGACAGAACAGACACAATGAAGAGAGTGACACAAGGTGGTGGCACAGAAAGCAACACGAGGTGCTGCAATGTTCTGCACGCAGTGGAACAAAAAATGACACGGAATGAAAACAACACAAAGATGAAACAGTAGTTGACATGGGTTGAAATCAACACGAAGACAAAAACTGAAATCGACACGGAGTAAAAAACGACACGAAGATGAAAACAACACTAAGATGAAGTTGACACGGAGTGAAAATGACACGAGGTCTGGGAGACACGACACAAAGTCACAAGAACGACAGTAACCAACACGAAGTGTGGTTACGAAACATGAACGACACGAAGTGTGGAAACATGACACGAAAATGACACGAGGTCTGGAAACATGACACGAAGTCACAAGAAGAACAGTAACCAACATGAAGTGTGGTTGCAGAACAAAAACGACACGAGGTCACAAGACAAACGACACGAAGTCCAAAGGTAACAAAACATATACTACAAAGAGAACGACACGAGGTAGAAAGAAAACAACACGAAGTAAAACAATAACGACACGAAGTGTTACTGTAACAACAAACACTACGAAGTTACGAATACAAAAAACAATACGGAGACATAGAGAAGTAAAACCGACACGAAGTGTGGTTACAAAAATAACAGGACACGAGGTATAGGAAGAACAACACGACCACGGAAATAACAAAGAGTTGACACGAAGTGAAAGACAACACGGCTATCTCGACACGTGATGAAATGGTGGAAGTAGAAGAACAACTCGAAGATGAAAACGACACGAGCTGAATTTAACACAAAGGCGAAGACAAACACTGACACGAGGTGTGGACACGAAGCAAGAATGACATGAGGTTCATTTAAACCAACACGAAGACAGAAGCAGTACGGACACACGAAGTATTACCTCTTAGCAGCTTTTTCTTGTAAAGCATGGAAATCAACACGAAGTGTTGTAAGCTCAGACGACACGAGATCTTTTCGTGTTAGTGAGGGGAAACAACACGAAGACTCAAGTACAGAGACAACACGAAGACGATGTACAGTCTGATGTACAGACTTTGAAGAACAGTCTAATGTATAGACTTGTAGTTTATCATGAAAGAAGGCCAGCGTACAGACTTGCTGTCCTCACAGCAGACGATGTAAACACTTAGCCTATGCAGACCAATGTACAGACTTTGGCGAAGCAAAAGGCTGTATAGACTTGGAGACCCAAAGCCATTGTATATACTTTGTCTAAGACAAGGCATGAGCTGACGTTGTATACACTTAGCCAATGCAAACCAATCCGATGTATAGACTTTAAGGAAATGCATGCTACAGTGCAATGTCTAGACTTGCGATGTGTTCGCCAAATGCACACTACAGTCCAATGTATGGACTTAGACGAATGATGCATGAGACGCTCAATGTATCGACTTTGAGCTTGCTGTGCAGTGAATAGACTTAGGGCATAAACCCCACAAAGCACTGTATAGACTATGCACATAACATAAGTCTAACATAAACAATATATCAGTTGTACCAGTCACAGTCATGATGCAATCATCAAGGCACAATGTCATGAAAACACTATATCATTGCTATCATCAAAATACAATATCAATCATCAAAACCACAGCAATGAATGAATGCTTTATGCATCAGTTTAACATGTAACAAGACTGAAACATCAAATATGTTAATCTAAACTGAGCAGCAAGATGACTGAACATTTGATAAGCTCACATCAACAACCAATCATCAAAACCATCATCAAAACCACAGGGGCACAACAAATACCAGTTTACAGGATCAAGCCCCTACCGTTGCGCTAAAAGCTCGAGCTGGTAGCGAAGGTTAGACCGTATTTCCTTATGGCAGCGCAGAGCCCCACGTCTATGACGTGCTGTGGGCGGGCATGAGGGGCTTCGCACATGGACCCCATAATCCATGCGACGGGTTGGGCTGCCAAGCACCGATGGTCCCACGTGGGTCCCATACCCCACATGGTACACACCAAATACAAGGAGACGCTGGAAATAAACGTTGGAATAAACCAACAATCTCCCCCCCAGCGGCACCTGGGATTTGAACCCGTGACCTCGCTCTGATACCAGTTTACAGAATCAAGCCCCTACCGTTGCGCTAAAAGCTCGAGCTGGTAGCGAAGGTTAGACCGTATTTCCTTATGGCAGCGCAGAGCCCCACGTCTATGACGTGCTGTGGGCGGGCATGAGGGGCTTCGCACATGGACCCCATAATCCATGCGACGGGTTGGGCTGCCAAGCACCGATGGTCCCACGTGGGTCCCATACCCCACATGGTACACACCAAATACAAGGAGACGCTGGAAATAAACGTTGGAATAAACCAACAGATGTTTTGCTTGTAGATAGATTAAGTCATAGTTTGCTTAGCATTAGTCAACTCTATGACAAAGGTCACAAAGTTATTTTTGAAAACACACATTGCTCAATTGTAGATTAAGATACAAATGAAATAAAATTCATTAGACTTAGAGATGGAAACATTTACTCAGTTTATTTTAAAAGTTCTCCAAATGAAAATCTTTGTTTAGTTGCGAATAAGTCGGATGATGCATGGTTATGGCATCGACAACTTGGTCATGCTAGCTTTAGTGTTCTTTCTAAACTGTACATAAAGGATTTTGTTAGAAGTTTGCCAAAGTTGAATTTTCATGTAAATAAAATTTATGATGCATGTGCTATGGGGAAACAGACCAGGGTATCTTTTAAATCAAAAAATATTATCACCACTTCTAGACCCCTAGAACTCCTTCATTTGGATTTATTTGGTCCCACTAGGACACACAGTCTTGGAGGGAAACTTTATGGGTTTGTCATTGTAGATGATTACTCGAGATTTACTTGGGTATTGTTTTTAACGCATATGAATGATTCTTTGCAGGAGTTCAAAGATCTTTGCAGGAATTTACAAAATGATCATCATCATCATCATCATCATCATCATCAGAGCCTTATCCCAATTAATTAGGGTCAGCTACATGAATCATGTTCCGCCAAAGATTTCTATCAAGTACAATATTCATATTTAAACCCAAGAAACTAATGTCCTTCCTAATAACATCGCACCATCTCATTTTAGGCCTACCTCGAGCTCTTTTACTAGCATCCACTAAGATTTGGTCACATCTTTTAACCGGCGCTGAGGTAGGGCGACGACACACATGTCCAAACCACCTGAGCCTATTTTCTCTCATTTTACTATCAATTGGAGCTATCCCTAAGTCCTTACGGATGTGCTCGTTCCTAATCTTATCTTTCTTAGTCTTGCCACACATCCATCTCAACATCCTTATCTCTACTACACACATTTTGTGGATGTGTTCCTTTCGTACTGCCCAACACTCGGTACCATATAACAAAGCAGGTCTGACAGTCGTTCAATAAAACCTCCCTTTGAGTTTCACAGGCATACGACGGTCACAAAGGACACCTGATGCACTTCTCCATCTTAACCAGCCTGCCTTAATCCTATGTGTAACGTCATCATAAATCTCCACATTCTCTTATATGATAGACCCTAAGTATCGAAAGCTACTACTCTTCGGAATGTTATGTCCATCAATTAGAACCATGTCTTCTTGAACCACTCTCCCATTACTAAAATTACAGTGCATAAACTCTGACTTACTCCTACTAGTTTTAAAACTTTTAGACTCCAAGGCAAGTCCCCAATGCTCTAACTTAGCATTTAAAGCTTCAATACTCTCATCAATTAAAATAATACCATCTGCAAAAAGCATACAGCAAGGGATATCCTCATGTAATTGTTTAGTTACTTCATCCATAACTAAGGTAAAGAGATACGGACTTAGTGTAGAACCTTGATGCAAACCTATAGAAACGAGAAATTCATCAGTCTCCCCAGCAATAGTTCGAACACTAGTAATAGCATCGTCGTACATATCCTTAATCAAATCAACATATCCTTGAGAGATTCCTTTCTTTCTTAATATCCACCAAATCAATTCTCTCGGTACTCGATCGTACGCCTTCCCTAAATCAAGAAAAACTATATACAAATATTTTCTCATATCTCTATACTTCTTCATTAGCTACCGTAGTAAGAAAATAGCTTCTGTAGTAGATCTATTTGGCATAAAACCAATCCGATTTTCTGATACAGTAGTCATACATCGGAGGTATTTTTCAATTACTCTTTCCCAAAGTTTCATAGTATGACTCATAAGCTTAATTCCACGATAATTATTACAACTTTGAATATCTCCTTTGTTTTTATAGAAAGGAACTATAACACTTTTTCTCCAAACTTCTGGCATTCTCCGTTCCTTTACAATTTTATTAAAAAATTTAGTTAGCCACTGAATACCAATATCTCCTAGGCCTTTCCATACTTCAATAGGTAAGCCATATAGTCCTAAGGCCTTGCCCACTTTCATTTTCCTTAAAGCATCCTCCACTTCTGACATCTTAATACGCATGAAATATTGATATTTATCAAATATTATGGACTCTTGAGTACCTTCTAAAGATAAATCATTGACGGAATCTCCATTAAGTAACTTCTGAAAATAGCTACATGACTTTGATGATTTTTGTAGGAAACAAGGGTTTACACATAATTTTTTAGCACCTCGAACCCCACAATAAAACGGAGTCATGGAACAGAAGAAAAGGATGCTCTTGGAGATGGCGAGAACGATGCTTGCTAAAAATGACTTACCAAGGTATTTTTGGGCCGAGGCGGTGAGCACGGCCTGCCACATCATCAATCGAGCCATGGTAAGACCAATACTCAAGAAAACTCCATATGAGCTGTATAAAGGTTAGAAGCCAAACATTGCATATCTTAAACCTTTTGGTTCTTCATGTTTCATTTTGAACAATTCTAAGAAAAATTTGGAGAAGTTTGCTGCAAAGAGTGGTAGAGGTATATTTCTTGGATATTCTTCATCATCTAGAGCATATCGTGTATATAACCTATGTACTCTTGTGGTAGAAGAAAGCCCACATGTGATCATTGATGAATACACTTTAAGGTTGTTTGATAAAGATAATCATTTTCTAGATGTAGGGCATGAAGATGGAGAAGAAAAGAAAGACAAGGAAAAACAAGACGTGGATCAAGCAGAGTCGAGTAACAAAAATGATGAAGCTCCAGCCCAAGATGAAGCTGAATAAGAAATACAAGTTGAAGAACTCCCAAGGCAATTGTTGTTCCATAAAGATCACCCAGAAGATAATGTCATAGGAGACGTGGAACAAGGCATAAGGACAACGGCTTCATTTAGGGAAGTTGAACAATATGATAATCTTGTATTACTTTCTGATATTGAGCCCAAATCTATAGATGAGATACTAAATGATAATTTCTAGATCTTGGCTATGCAAGAGGAATTACACCAATTCTAAAGGAATGAGGTGTGGTTTCTTGTGCCTAGACCTAAGAATCACCTGGTGATTGGAACTAATTGGGTTTTTCAGAACAAACTTAGTGATCAGGGGTGGTAATTAGGAATAAAGTCTGGCTAGTAGCCAAGGCTATAGTCAAGAGTTACGAATTGATTTTGATGAATCATTTGCACTCGTGGCTAGGCTTGAAGTGGTTAGAATCTTACTTGCCTTTGCATGTTCTAGAAATATAAAACTCTTTCAAATGGACGTTAAAAGTGCATTTTTGAATGGTGTAGTTAAAGAAGACAACTATGTTGAGCAGCCACCGGGATTTGAAGATGAGAAGCACCCGGACCATGTATACAAACTTGACAAAGCTTTGTATGGTCTGAAACAAGCCCCCCGTGCGTGGTACGAAAGGCTAAGTACATCCCTTTCGTAAAATGACTTCAAAAGAGGTAACATCGATCAAACCCTTTTCATTAAGAGCGACAATAAACATATGCTTCTTGTACATGTATATGTTGATGACATTATCTTTGGAGCCACATCTGATTCTTTAAATGATGAATTTGTTAAATTGATGCAGGGTGAGTTTGAGATGAGTTTGATGGGGGAGTTAACATTTTTCTTGGGTTTGTAGGTGAAGCAGCTAAAGGATGGAATCTTCATCAATCAAAGGAAATACACAAAGGAGCTCATCAAGAAATTCAAATTTGATAATGCAAAGCCACAAAAGACACCGATATCAACAATGGTGAAATTGAAGAAGAATGACGAAGATAAGTCTATCGATCAGAAATTTTTTTGAGGAATGATTGGTTCTTTATTGTACTTGACTGCTAGTAGGCCGGATATCATGTTTAGTGTTTGCATGTGTGCTAGATTTCAATATGATCCCAAAGATTCACACATGTTAGCAGTCAAAAGGATTTTCTGATATTTGTTAGGCACCATTAATCTTCGTCTTTGGTTTCTACGTAGTTGCAATTTTGATTTGGTAGTTTACACTGATTCTGATTATGCTGGGTGTTTAGTGGATCGTAAGAGCACGCGTGGGTATTATCAATTTCTTGGAGGTTGCATGGTTTCATGGGCCTCTAGGAAATAAAATATAGTGGCATTGTCAATTGTTGAAGCCGAATACATGGCTACAGACAGTTGTGCAACCCAAGTGCTATGGATCCAACAACAGTTAGTTGATTTTGGTATTATCTGCCATTAATATTTCTAAAATTTTAGTTTTGCATTCTTGCACAAAGCACATAGAGATTCGACATCACTTTTTGTGAGATCATGTGAGTAAGGGTCATTTTGAGCTTATACATGTAAATATTGAAAACCAACATGTAGATATTTTTACTAAACCCTTATCTCCTGAAAATTTCACAAGAATAAGAAGAGAAGTAGGAATTTGCTATTTGAATGAGTAAATGTTCATATTAGGCTTGCATACACACTTTTGCTTCATTTTGTAAATAACTGTTCAGTTTTGCATATATAGAAAATACATTCAATCTCATGCTTTAGATTGCACATATCCTTGCATATTTATGAATATGAATAATTTTTCATCATCCTTGCATTCACAAGCATATGCATGTATATACTTTACATCCTTGCGTGCTCTAATACCATGATCTTCCGGTATATCAAATGGTGTATTGTGGAAAGGTGGATTATGTCTACCGAGAAACAGTCACCATGCAAGAGTTGGGTCTTTAGACCTTCACCTCCGCCACGTACCGAAAATCATCTTGTATGAATTTACTTTCAAATCTTTGCTTGATTGCATGTATATATTCTAGAAAACCTTTTATTGAAAACTTCTAAAACCTTACATCATTGATATATAAAATGTAGTGATTTTGATCATTTGTGAATCATGACATATACAAAGGAGGAGGATTTATTTCCAACTGTGTATATATTTAGGGGGAGTAATAGCTATGTTATGGTAAATTCATTTTCAACATACAAAGTAATTACCCACACACTTTGCATAAAATGATGCATATGACTTTGATTGATAAGGATTCCAGAAATTCTTCTCAACACTTTATAGGGAACTTATATCTCTACATGGAAATTAAGAGTAATCGTGAGGAAAAAGTTATCTACCCCACAATCAATCAATAAGTGGAATGTGGAACTAAGTAGCCGAGAATCCCCACTAAAATAACTGACTAAACTTGCGTCGAAAGGTGAAGCAAAAAATTCACAAGAATCAAAATTGTGACGAATCCTAGTAGCCGAGAATCCCCATTGCGACATATGAGGTGACTCGCGCCGAACAGTGGAGTTCAATAAAAGAAACAAAAGAGGGGTTGTGCGAAGCTACCGATAGTTGAGGATCAAAAATGGAATTGTAGAGAGAAAATAACCCTATAGTGTTCTTTAGAAATTCTGATCATATCCATATATTTTTGAAGTTCATTGCTCATTACCTCACATTTCACTCTTGCATACTATTGTGATGAATGTGTATCTTAAATTTATCCTTATCATAGTTTATGTAGTGCCTCTAGTTTATGCATGCACAACTTTTTTGATTATGCTTCATGTCTCACACTTTGGTTTTGAATCCATTGTTCACTTGCTATCCTTTTATCCCATTGAGGAGGAGCTATAGACTTACACGCTTGACACTTGCGTGCTTGTTTGCTTACTTTTCTACATATCATACTTCATTAGACACAGATATCATACATTTACATAACAGGTTAAATAACCCCATTGTCAGTCTTTTTTTTTATGACAAAAAGGGGGAGGATAATGTGTGTTCACTCACTACACTTGATAATGCATAGTTTTAAGTTCGCTCACACTATAGCTCACATACACTTTCAAACCTCATAGTGCACATTCATTGCTCTTGCTTCTTGTTTTGAAAGTTTTGAAATAGAAATTCACGCAGACATCGCTTGTTTTGTCATCATTAAAAAGGGAAAGATTGTTGGATCCCTGAGTTGATTTTGGTGATTTAGTTTTAATAATGACAAATCATGTGTGCATGTGTTGTGGAAAATGCTCATTGATGATTACAAAGCTTATATCTTGATTATCTTGGTTTGTATGACTATCATCAATAGTGGACATCATTTATAAGTCAAACCAATATTTGCATGAGTATTTTACTGTCCATGATTCAAAACAGGTGGTAAATTACATTGTCATTCCTCAAGAACCATTGGTAAAGCTTTTAGCCTCTCAAATCCTTCAATTGATGACTCTTTGGTAAGACGGTGTGTCAATCCATTTGTGTTTTAAGTATTCTCTTCATGGGTCCTTGAGATCTCAAAATGTGTTGAAGAATTCATGTTTCATGGTGAAATATGAAAGAATAAGACTCTCATGTTGCCTGGATGCTTGATGATTTCATTTAAATCTTTAGATGTGAAGTTTGGAGACTTAGGAATGGTTTCTCAATGGTGTTGTCAAGGTTAATACATGTTACAATTTTTTACATCAACCCTATGTGGTTTAGTCTCAATGCATTTCACTTATGGTTTTTCATATTGAAATCTTGAATGGGTAGTAATGCACTTTTTCCTCTTAACCTTTGGAGTTTGGATTGAAGAAAACAGGCCTCGGGTTGTGCTTTCATGCATCATCTTCATGGTTTTTTATAGTCTTTGATTCGCATGCAAACCAATTGACTTAACTTGTTTTTAAGCATAGTAATTCATGCTTGGATGTTTGATTTCAATGGGTTGCATGTATAGATCATTGGGATCTCAATAATCTCATAGAGTAGGGATTTCAATGTGTTAGAACTGAATGGGTCGACCCCCTTCTTGAATGGGTCGACCCCTGGGCAGAAAACATCCCAAATAGATGCTCTGCAACAAGTGGGACGACCCAGTGCCTAACTGGGTCGACCCCTGTAACTCTATCTGTGCAAGACAGATTGCTGGCCAGAACTGGGACATCCTAGTTGTCTAGGTGGGGCGTCCAACTTCAGTTCGCAGCCCTGCACATGTCCAGTTTAGGCCTCCACAACCCATCCATGTGTGCACCTTTTGAGCTGATATTTTACCCCTTTGCCCTTAGGTTAAAGATCGATATCTTATAAGGTTTTTCCTAGGGTTTTGCATGGGCTTTATGGTCTTTTAAATATCTTATTGTGCTACTATATAACAGCTATGATTTTCAGATCTAAACAAGGAAGGAAGAAGGTCAGACCACAGGTGGGAGAGGGGGAGGGTTTCTTGAGTGTCTCATGTGTTTTTCTCTCCTGTAGTGATGATTTGAAGTGAAGAAGTCAAAGCTACATCAAGTTCCATCAAGATTTCATGCTCCGATAAAGCCGAATCTGCAACGACGACTTCGTGTGGCTTCGGATCTATTGATGTTTGACCCCCTTACTTTGGAAGCTTCAAAGAAGATCATCTCCAGGCCATTCACATATGAGAATACATTTCTGCAACCTTCCTACATATTTTCTGATGATTTCTATTCTGTGTTTGAGCATGTATAGAATATTTTCTTGATTTTTTGAACTTTGAATTTGTGTGTGCTGAACCGTCTACGTACGGTTGTGGGTTTATTGTGCTGTAGTTGTTGCAGCTCGTGTGTGTGTGTGTCTTGATCTGTTGTCAGATCGTGTAGGAGACAACGTCTATGTGTGTTTGGAGGGCAAGCTCCGTGCGCTTCAGTTCGAAGCGAGTGGATCCTCACCATTTTGATGAGGGGTGGACGTAGGGAGCCCGTCGTGATCCTGAACCACCTAAAATATCTATCTCGCATTGTGTGTTTGTTGGTTGCTTTTTTATATATTGTTCATACTAATCGTGTGAGAGCGGAGAGCTTGAGAGAACCTGTTTGTGTAGAGCGTAAATTTCCTTTCTCTATTTTTTGTGTTGGTAGTTAATTTTATTCTACTGCACATATTTTAAAAACTACCATTGCATTTGGCGGGGACAATTCAACCCCCTTCTTGTCCTCACATGCATCTAGGGACGACAATTCCTTATTAAAATTTGTTAAAGGGAAAGAAAACTTAGATAAAATCTTGAGAATTAAAATTAATTTTCATAGAGAGAGGCTTGGCTACACCCCTGAAAATAAAAATTCCTTTGAGAACAAACTGTTAACCTTATTTGTTCAAAGCTCTAATGTAGCCAGCATATCAAAATCACCTTCAAAGCAACCGATTGATCTGAAAACTCAAAAATAGATAAAAGGTCAAGTCGACCCAACACTCCAGTCTAGTCAACAGACCCATACTGCATGTAAAAATAAAAATCAAAAAATAAAGAAAAACTTACAGAAAAAATAAAAAAATAATTTCACTGGATGTGATGTGCATGTTAAGAACTCTCATGTTAAACACCATATTTCAAAATGAATGAATGTCTCCTATTTCAATTATGGAATGCATGGTCATGTGAGGAGTGATTGTAATGTCATGAGAAAAGATGATTTAAATGCACTCTGGTAGATTCCCCGTTATCAAAAAAAAAGATGATTTAAATGCATGCAGAAATAAAACTTTTTTAATGAACAAAGAAACTTTTCAAATAGGAAAAACATGTCCAAGCAATATAAGTCAAACTGTAAAAGTCCAGTAAAAAGAAATCACCCCCATTACGGCTATCATTATGGAAAATCAGGACACACAGTGTCAAACTATTGGTTAATGAAAAGGAGGAACAACTTGTATGCAGAAAATGTTAAATTTCTTGTCCACAAACAAAAAATTTCTAATCGCATGCATAAGATGAACATGAAACTTTCTATATGCTATCATTATTGTAGAATATTTGGGCATGAGATGTGATTGTTTTTGGATGGTGAATGACGATTTGAATGCAATGAAGAAGAGGAACCTGCATGTTAGAAGCGCGTCTAACCCTCAAGGACCCAATAAGCCTTGGGTACCAAAAAATGTCAAATGAGAAGTCTGCTTTGCAGGTGTGTCTTGGAAATAAGAAGGACAGAGTCAATGTTAACCGCTGTCAAGGCACACAGAAGCTCCTGTGAACTATATGGTGAAACTTGAAGATATGGTATGTTTGAATATAAAAATTCAAATTTGAGAAAGCTCAGGTGCTATCTTCCTCTTGATCACTGAAGTGCTTAAACATGTTACACTCATTGACAAACATAGACTTGGATTGTTGTACTGATGCTCCTGTTTGAAAATTTCTCTATGTTTGTCATAGAATCTGCTGTCTGATGTGAATGATGAATTATCTTAAGTCAATGTGTATGTGATTTTTTGGTATATCAAATGGTAATTTGTGAAAGGATAGATTAAGTCTGTCCGGATACTATCACTATACGTGAGATTACACTCCGCCCCGTACCAGAAATCAATGTATTCAAATGTTTGGTTCATGAGAGAATTTTCATCTTGAATTTAATTAATCTAATAATGAGTTATTGCTAATGATCTGCAATGAATCATGGTTAATTTTGATGTTATCTCACTTTCAGTTGCCCTATCAGTTTTTGGATTATCATTGTCAAAATTGCTATTGATGATGCCTATCTTGGCCTTCATGGAGATATTTTTGATAAACCTTTCTTTGAACATTCTATGACTATGTCACAATGGGAAAAATGAATGCAATGATTGAAAATGGATGTGCATAGATCCATTTATGCTTTTGAGGATATCATGGTGGTTGTTTGCTTGATTGAACTTCATTATCTTAATTCACTTGAAAGGGGCAGTGAACATGGATGAAATGATTGCTTCATGGTAGCTTTGGACACTTTGACAATAAGGAGGTCTAATTGAGATTAGTGCATATGCATATTTGTATGTTTGAGATTGTCTGTGCTTGCATGCTGACTTCTTGTGTTCATTTGGAAAACGCTTTAGTCTATTCATCTCCCACTCTTGTGTCCTTGCATCTCACTCTCAATCTAATAGCAATTTATGTTAATCATACGTTCTTTGATGATCTCACTGAGGGGGAGTGAGTCTACTATCTATTATGTCGAGGGGGAACTGAGTTTTTTTGATATAGTCATCATTATCAGCTCTGTTCAGTTTAGAATCTCTCTTGATGTCTATTTGTCAAACTCATTTCTGATCTCGCAGGTGGAGCGCCCTTAAGAGCAGAATGACTTTCTTCAGCCTTTGACTCTTGTGAGTCATAGTTGGGAATGGTGATTGCCTCCATAGAGATGGACTCCCAGCATCTTTATGGAGTAACACCTCCATGATCATTATACGCCCGCAGTCGAGACGGGCATGGGCCTTTCAATTCAACAGATGGCTCCGTCAGTTCATAGTCCCCCAGATATTCATCATAGATTGCCCCTAGAGGGTCTTCACTTGCCAAAGTGTAGGTAGAAAGCATGTCAACCTCATGATAATCTTCTATAGAGAAGCCCAACCCCGGGTGCTAAGTAATCTATAGCAATCTTCTGTCCATATTCGGTGGATACCATAATTCGTTGAGAATTTTCTTTTGGCTAGAGAGTTGACAGGAGGAGATCTGTTGTTTCCTGGCCATCTTGATCACGCGGCTGGTTATATAAGGGAGTCCCACAATTGGGACAGGTGGATCATGCATCTCTTCAGGGAATCTATAATCATCATCCCCTTTTGCTGGATACTCCTTGGCCACATAAAACATAGTAGGTTGAGCATCAGGGTTGGGGACCTCTAGGGTCTTCAATACTTCGACTGTTTAACAGTCTGCATCACTATGGGCTTGATGATCCCTGGTGGGACCTTGACAACCCATGTAATTCTTTGAGTTCTAATGTCCCCGGCTTAGGGTAAATGTTGAGTTGAATTGCTCTGAGCTCTCCTTCTTCCTCAGATACGAATGACACCTCCGGGGAGGCCACATAGTCAGGCGGCAGCGGAGGGAACCAGTCACCGGATTCTAATTCCTTCTTTCCCTTATTCTGAGCTGGAGGGGTAGGCTTCTTTGGCTTCTCCAGATATAGAGATGCTTCTAACAAGTGGCATTCGAACACCTCGAAAGGGTGTAAGTCGGTGAATGCTCTTTCTTCCTTCCCGTTCTGGGGGTATTTTATGCATTGATGGAGGGTGGAGGCCACCACCTGATTTTGATGCATCCATGGGTGGCCCAGCAGTGCCTTATATGACATATCAGAGTTTATCACATGGAATTACACTTTGGTAGTGAAGTCGCCGACTGAGAGTTCAAACTCCGCCACACCCATGGGGACTTCAAATTTCTTATTGAAGCCAGCAATTCTCATTTCCCTGACTTCAATCAGGTGCACATCAAAATAGTATTTCTGATATACCCGATAGGGGAGTATGTTTACTGCAGCCCTGGGTCAATCAAAATTCTGCTTATTAGCTGGCCATTCAATTGCCCCCTCATTTAGAGCAGTCTATTGTGGTTTACGGAGGGTAGAAGCATATCCTCTTCCGTGAAGGTCATAGCCACCCCCGACTATGCCTCGGAAAAATAGCTCTCAAAGTGTGTCGGGGTTTGTAAGGCCATGATAACAACTTGGCTTGTTTCTTCATCGAGGGAAAGTATATCCCAGACAGAGAAACTTGCAAGGATTCTTTTTAGCTGCTTCACTATTCTGTTGGTGGCTCTAATGTTGGCCAGCTTCAGTTCTTCAGCCCTATTACGCCCGTGCTCATGGTGTTCTTAAGGAGCTGGCTGGGAAGCGGTTCATCTTTTCCATCGGGTGCTGCCCGAGCTTCCCGTGCCAGCTCGGCTGGTTACCTTTCTTTCAAAAATTTGACAAGGCTTGGAATGCCTGCATGGTCTTTATTTCCCGAAAAAGGGGCCGTTGAGGGCGAGGTAGAGGCATTCATAGCCTTTGATTGTGGTTGCGGGCATGGCCGCTTGCCCTCCCGAGAGGACAAAATTCAGTAAAGGAGGGGACCTCCTGGCTGCTTGCTTGTTCAAGGTAAAGCCCCGACAGAGGAGGAATTTCTGCACCTTTAACTTCAGGCTGAGAGACTTGGTATGGTTGTTCACCACGGAACATGATGTTGTGGTAAGCCTAGGGGAGATGCCCCCATTTTCTTCCGGACCAAGTAGCATACTGGGAGGTGGAAGTTTCATCTTGATTTACCTCCGCTGGCGCGAGGCATACTTCTTCATCATCCTCTTCGGAGATTCGGACTAAGGGTGTTACAAGATACGACATTGCCTTTTCTATTGTTCTTTGTTCTCTTCTTCTTTTTCTTCACGGTCGGTGGCTGCTCCTACCGGGGTTCATCCCAGATGTCGGGTTCTTCAGCTTCTGCTTCAACTTCGTCTGCTAATTCCAAGGACTCAAAATGTTCCCAAGGGACATATTCCTTCAACTGGACGGGCCAAATTTTGGGCTGTTCATATTCATCTAGCCCATTAATGATTTCTTGGAGCCATCCAACCGTCGGGCTGGCTTGTTTATGCACCCGCATGGGGATGCGTTTCTTCTTATTGTTGGTAAACCTTTTGATGACCAACTGAGGAGCCGTCTCATACCAGATGGGGGTCACAGCTGGGGGTTCCGACTGAGGTGTGACGCCCCGTATGTGAATTCCTGGGCCACGACGAGGCGTTGCCCTTCTTTTTGTTCTTGATGGCACGGTGTGCCAATTTCCCTGATCTTTTACTGGCGCTAGGATATAGGCCTCATAGGTGTGTTGAGTGCAGTCCTCCACCACTTCTTCAGGTAGTTGCTGATATAAGGATATTATGTTTATTGTCACCCCTAGAGTGGGCATTTCATGTAGGCGTGGAGGATCAACTTTGTGCTCCCCCATTTACAGTTCTCCCTTCTTGATTAAAGACTCAATAGTGTCTTTGAAAACATAGCATTCCTCAATAGCATGCCCAATCATTTGATGATACGGGCAGAAACGAGGGTCATCTTTCCTTCTGAGATCACCCGGACTCTTTGGCTCTAGGAGAGTGATCTTGTTGAATTTCATAGCCCATTTGATCAAGACTCGAGTCTTGTCTCGAGGGAACGAATATAGTTTCATCATTTTATCCCAAAGGGAGGGGCCTTCTCGCCGATCGACGGGCTTGGACGGGGGAGACTCAGCTATCCCTTTGTTTTTTTCTTTCTGTTGCTCAAAGGCTTTGAAGTCGACTGTGTGCAGTTCTTGAGACGCCGGTCATTTGTCAGTCCGCTTGGCCTTCGAGCCTGAGGTGACAGGAGCGGTGGAGTACTTCGAGAGGAATGCCTCGATTTTTGCCACAACATTATTCAGTCGATCAAATGACTTGATTTCGGTGCCTATCATTCTTTCCAGCACCTCTATTTTTAGATTTTGCTTGCATATTTGGATGGCATCCTCCTGATGCGGCAGACGGTTGTACCTCATGATGAGGTTCCTCCAGCATTTGATGTATTCCAGGGCGGACTCGTCGTTCCTCTGCCTGGTTGCATATAGTTCGGCCACCGTCACCTCCCTTTCGGTGATGTGGAACCTCTATTTGAATTTTCTTTGCATGTCGGGCCAATCAATGATAGACCCGAGTTATAAGCTTGAGTACCACTCGAAGGCAAGTCCTGTTAGTGTGGACCCGAAGAACTTTAGTAGGTACAACTCATCAACTGCCAAGTCACCCATCACATAACTATAGTACGTAATGTGCTCGTGCAGAGATCTTTGCCCGTTGAATTTTTTGAACTTTCGAGGCTTAGTGATGCCCCGGGGCAGCCTCTTGGCAGCATGATGAGGCTGGTATGGAACCATGTAAACATCTTGGGAGGCATAGTCACCATCACTCCTTTCCGCCAGCTTCATTTCTATCATCTGCTCAACCATGAGCTTATTCATCACCGCCTGATCAACCGGGCTTGGGTAAAAGTTAGCTTGTTGCATATGCAACATTGTTAACATGGCCGCGTGGGGCGTAGCAGGGGCCCCTTGAAATTGGAAAATTAAGGGTTGCAATGCAGCCGTAAGTTGTTGTTGTGGGGGAGGGATGCCTCGGGCATAATTGGGCACCGACTGTGCTGCAATGGCTTGTGGCAAGGCTTCGAATGCCTGGCTGCTGCCCCTTGATGTCCCAGGGGGAACTTCGGCTTGTCCGAGTGTGGAGGTGTGAGTATCCCTCTCGCTTAGTTGCTTCTTTAATGCTTCAATTTCCTGCTGATATCTTTGCAGCAATATCAGCAAGGCTGGGTCATTGATGGTAGGGTTCGGGAGGCCTCCCAGGTCCTCGACTGGTGTTTCTTCAGATGAGGTGGATGGCACCACACTGTCATCTTCAATTGTAATTACATTGGCAGTCAAAGCTGCCATTGTCTCTTCCAGATTTGTTGTTCCGACGAGGGTCTACAACACCTCAGTAGCAGCTTTCCTTCTTCTTGTGAGAGGGCCTAGCCTCTCGACAATTCTGACAACTTCTTCAGGCTCCTCAAGCAAAGCCCCATAGCGGCTGGCCACTCCGGCCATGTGATAGGTACATACTTGCATGTTTCTATTTCTCCTCTTCACCCGCTTGGTCGACTGACTGGGGAAGGACAATCTTTCCAACACCGAAACCCTCGGTGCATCTTCTTCAGGGTGAGGAGGCCCATAGCACCCCGATTCTGCATCTTCTATTTCATCCAGGTCGGTTGGATATCCTCGACCCTCTTCAACAACGGTGATGGCTTGTAGTAGTCGTTGCCTCCCTAGGGACCTGTTCCTAAGGCCACGGAGATATCCGTGCACGGCCTGGGTGATGCCTTCTTGTTCATAATCAGGGTGAACCGCAGGTGGCGGTACCCTTGCTTTTGTTGGGGGCCCATATGCGGGCTGACCCCTCTTAGCAACCCTGCCATGATTCTCAACATGTAAAGAAGCATTCGCCTGTCACATGTAGGCTTGGATAGGTGGGTTGTGAGATGCCCCTATTGGCATCTCATTCTTCTTTTCTCTTTCCTTCTCTCCCTTCCTGGGCCTGTCGACCTTGATAGGTCCCGACTGAGCTAGTGTCGGGACACAAGTTGATTTGGGTACCCATTCCTACTTGGTTTTAACTGGCCTTGTGGGGGTAGCTCATTCTTTGGCCGACGGGCCATTCCAGCATTCTTCTTTTCCATTCTCCCTAGCAGTTGGAAAGAGTTGCACACAGGGACGTTTGGCACTATCCACTCAGGGATCACTTCGGCCCATCGGCCATTAAGGTGGACTCAGATGCCTCCGATCAGAATAGATTTACCGGTGTTAGACATCCGCCCCCTGGGAGTAGTAGCATTCTTTTGGCTCCTTTTCTGGCGGGATGTCGTCTTCTTGCTAGTGGGGTTCGTATCGAAATAGACATGGTGGACAAAATAGCCCACGGTCTTGACCCCCATGCAGACAGCAGTAATTGCCGGTGACCCGACAGCAGCAGGTTTGGTAGAAGTCCCTGTGGTAGCGATGTGGGCTTCGACGGGCTTGGGCCCCTCGGTCTCCAACAGATGGACAAAGGCCACCCCCAAGAAGTTGGGGAAGCCCACCACCAGAGGAAAGTTGCCGAACTTGATCGGCACTGCGAGGTAGCCATGGTTGGCATGGCTTGTGACGGCTAACGGTCCGAAGCTGACGGCCATTGCAATCGTCGAAGTGTAACCTGCAATTACAAGTAAAACAGTTAGAATTTCAAGAAGAGGTAGTGTGGCCCCTTATCCCGACGAAGAGATGAAGGGAAGCTTTGTCCCACCAGGCATGCCAGACTTGTGGATGCACTTTTGAGATCACTTTTTGTTTATTTGTTGGTTCGTTTGTTTATTCGTTTATTCGGTTTGTTTGGTGTGTGGGCATACCAGTCACAAAGTGATGATTTATTTGGGCTTCAAAGAAGCCACTGGTGCTCATTGTCTGAGTGATCAGACGAAAGTGAAAATCATGTTGGGACAAAAATCTGCCGTGCCATAAAGGCCATGACGTTAATTACATCCCCTTGGAGAGGAGAAAACCCTTGATTGATCGCCAGGAAAAGGGGCCTTATGGCCTAAAATTAACATTAAAGAAATGAGATTAATGAAATTTGTGAACTGCGTCAAAATGCCCCCAGACTGAGGTATAAACATTTGAATTATGTTGGTCGCTTGTTGACAATTTTGTGTTCGGACGGAAGTTCGCATTGAAAGCGTGACGAAGATAGAGATATAACCTGTGCAAATGTCTGGCGAGTGCACATCGAGTTTAATAAGAATGCAGGATTAGATCCCAATCAGAACGGGTGAGATCCGATGAGCTATTGGCCTAAGGAAATACTGAATCATGGCCATATTGGTGTGAATCCCGAGGTCCAAATCTGGCCTAGCGGGGTGCCATTGATATTCCCTTCTCCAGGTCTGGGGAAGTGGGGGCTCCGGAGTGTACGCTGTTAGATTTTATTTGTTGAGTTATTTAAAATATTTTTTGGATGCATGGGTATATTTTTGTTCATTCGTTATTATTATATGAATATATATATATCTATTATGCTCTTCAATTATGTCTCTTCCCTTTGTTTATTCTTACCATTAATTAATTATTTATTTATTACTATTTTTCATGTTTATTTCTTCTTATTGGTCACATTGGGGTATTGTTATTATTATTATTTTTTTTTTGTCCCACCCTTTTTTATCACATTGGGTTATTGCTATTTAGCTGTTTTCCCTCCTATACATTTCCCTTTTTTTGCTTTGTTTATTCCCCTTTTCTTTTGCCTGGAGAGGAGAAAAGGAGAGGGATGTGAGTTGGAGATGAGGTATGTAGAGTGGAGAGAGGTGAAAGGGTGAGAGGGAAGATGATGAATCGGCACGGTTGAGAGTGTAGAGTGGAGAGAGATGAGAGGGTGTATCGACGCAGGGCTAAGAGGAATGGGGGAGAGTGAATCGGCGCTAGGAGGGAGATGGGTGAAAGAGAGGGAGAGGGTGAGTCGGCGTGCAACAGGGAATGCAAGGGTGTCGATTCACTACATGTTGGGTGCGGTCGATGCGAAGCTATAGGGAGTCGACGCAGTGGGATGGAGATTAGGCCAGATAGAACCGGCGCTAGGGAGAGTCGACCCTTGGGGTCGACTCTTCATCACACAGGGCCTTAGGCAGATTTTTTTATTTTGTAGAATGGGTTGTGGGGGCATATGTGGAGTTTATTGTGCTCATGATGTGTAAAGCTCAATGCATAAGGTATGCTTGTGCCTTTTATTTTTATTTGGGTTGGACCCATGGAGCTCCTTTCTTTTTTGTGTTTGTTCATGAAACCTATGAAGTTTGATATGTGTATAAGGTCGACGGAGGGCAGTTGACCAGGACAAGCAAGAGGTCGACGCAGGGCCAACTTGGGGTTGGCGTAGGGGGCGACTGGGAAAGGAGAGGTCGACACAAGAGAGGCTTGGGGTCAACGTAAGGGCGTATGTGCCACAGTCGATCTAGGCTTGGGGTCGACGCAGGGGCTTCCTGGGGTCGACGCAGATGATGACCAGAGAAAGTCTACAGGGTTTTTTTTGTGTGTTTTTACAAGCCCACATATGATATGATGCCATACCCTGATGGACACGAAGAGGGGGAAGCACAACACTTGAGTTAGGAAGTGCATAGAGACTTGCTCTGATTTCATGAGGTTTAAATAGAGATGCTTATGCATGTGTACATATGTGGTCCCAAGTTCAAAACAAAAAAGGGTTTTCACTGCCTTAAATCTGCTCCTTGTTAAGCAACTTTCTTTTCTTTGATATTTCCATTCTCACATTAAACCAGAACCCTGATTCTATCTGTTACTGCTCTTTTGTTCAATTGTTAGTTAAAGTTCCCGACACAAATCCGGCAGCATCTCCCCCGGACCCGGGGTTTGCAGAGTATAAAATTGGAAGCTCATCCACGGGAATTCCAAGATGGCTCCTGAAATACTGGGCAAACCAACAATGGTTGCTCAATCATCCCAACTTGGGCTGGGAACCCTGAGGGCCAGCCTTTGAGGGGCTCCGCTAAACCCATTGGTCGTTGCATTTCTGACTCCGTGGTTGTGCGCTGCTAAATGTTGCTGGCTCTGTAGCCGTCAATTTCCAACCTTCTGCGGGATAACCTTCCGAGGGTCATGCCATGAGGAGGCAACTCCCAGAGATGCGAAGGTGGTCTGAGCGAGATAAAACCTCAGATCGAGAGATTATGAAGATCGTAATGTGACTTTTCCCAACACGGGTTTGCGAGAGGTGACCGAGCCCTTACAACTCATGGATGAGACTGAGAGACATCAGTCTTCTCTGTAAAGAGTGTGTTGTGTCTTCATAGAACACGGTAGCACACATCCACAGCCACGTGAAGAGCCACCAAAGCTAAATAAAGAAGACGGGGTAGAAGCCATGCCATTTACCATAACTCAAAGAAAATTTTCATTCATTGCACTAAGAACTGATACAAAGGGATATACCCTTGTGACAAAGGGATGAAGCTTGATGCCCGATACTACCTTAGTTTTAATGAACTACTTCCAGAGTGTTTATCTCGAAGCTCCTGGGCCTCGGTTTACAATTTCAAGTGGTTTTCGACACATGCCGAACCCACGTTAGATTACTCGGGTTTCATCTTGATTCAACCTTCGACACTGTGAATTGTGTCCTTAAGCCTACTCCATGAATGTGGAGAGTGTCTTCATCGAGTGAGCAATCACTCAAAGTGTTTTCGCCCTCATTGGGTAGCTCTTCGGCCTCCTACGGACCTTTCCGGGATAATGTGTGCCCCGATCGGGTCACTCGGGTTTTATGCCGATACTACCTTCGACACCCTGTTTGAGGGACCAAGGATATTCCTTCATCTCGGGAAGCTTCCTTATTAGGTGGCGGGCCACCAAGTGTGTTTTCATCCTGATCGGATGAGATGTAGGGTTTGTTCGGCATTCCCACTCTCGATTAGCTGTTCTTGGTTGGTTGGGCGTGCTTGCCATGCAGTAATATTTTGGACGTCAACAGGTGGTGAAAATGACATTAACTCCCTCGGAGCACACTTATGGCCACTAAATCACAAGCAATCCTTACTAGACACTAGACCTCGCTGCAAATTCCACGAACGCAGCACTGTGAACTCACGCCTGCCGGCAACTCTGCCTAATGCAGCACGATCGGGGTCACCACTTCTAGGGAGAAAGCTCTTTATCTCGCTCCTGAGGCCCCATGCCAGCATTCCACCGAAACAACAACCGCCTTCATAGCACCAACACAGCGCACTCAAGCTCTCAAGTGAGAAACAAGCGGTAAATAAACGTAAAACCCTATGCCAACTGCCAACTATACTGGACCATATGGACTCTGATCACTGCAATATCTCGAATTTCCATGTACATCCTCACCACTACTCTGATACCTATTGTATTATGTGTGTTTTGATGATGTCAATGAAATATGGTTCAATAGCTAACACAATAAGTCTTAATTGTAGGCACCCTGGCTGTTGGAGCTACATCAAAGTAAGTAAGGAAGTTCTGAGAAATGACAAAGTTCACTACTGCCTTGATGCGGTCACAACCACAGAATAATTCTTCAGAAGAGCTACATCGACGTATCAAAGAAGTGCACCGACGTACCTAGAGCAAATTTGCTATCCTGTCACACTACGTCAACGCATCAAGGTTGAGGCACCGACGCACCGAGTAAAGAGAGCAGCACTTGAAACACTGCATCGACGCATCAAGGTTGATGCATCGACGCACCAAGACAAAAATGCAGCATTCAAAGCCTTCTGGCTAAGGGTTCCATCTTCACATTGCACCGACGAATCTGAGGAATGCATCGACGCACCAAGTCAAAACCCAATGTTTGATGATAGCTGCTTGAAGGCTCTATCTTCATACTGCCTCAATGCATATGAGAAAGTGCATCAACACACTAAGCTTCAAACCAGCAATTGTAAGACTACAAGGTCGAAGCTTCAGAAAGAAAAAGTATGTGCTGTCACCAGGACAGGTCAAAGCCGTGAGCCACTGATCCGATGCATCAATCAACAGCAGATGAGTCATTACACTCTCCCTCGACCTGGCGATGCTATGCATCAACGCAACAAGTGCTATTCATTCGAATCCAACTATCTGCAGTGCTCCTTAGCTACACTGCATCGACGCAGCAAGGAAGCTGCATCGACCTCTTGAAAGAAGCTTATGATGCTGTTTATTTCAGTCAACCGAAATAGTGGAATGGTTGACCGATTACGACAAGATTTTTTATATGGGTAATGAACTTAATGTTGTGTCCCCTGGTTTTGATAATAACAAATCATAAATCATTAATAGATGGTTGAGAAATATGGAACTTATTTTTGGCTTGATGAATTGATTAAACAAGTGCAGAAGAATCTCACTAAGTGATGTCTCGACACGGCCCAGTGATGTCTCGACACATCTAGAAGAGATTATGTTGAAATTCCAACAAATTGAGCTCCGGCATAACAAAATGTGTCGACACATCCGATTCATGTCTCGACACATCTAGAAGAATTCAAGCTGAAGCCGTTATGACTAAGTATCTGGATTCACCGATGTCTCGACACATTGAGTGAAAAGTGTCGACACATTCGTGTGATAATCTCTGCACATGGCGCTTATGTCCCGACACCTTCTTACAACAACTCTACACATGGCTCACATGTCTCGACACCATGCTATTTGGTGTTGTCTCAACTCATCAGCCATGGTTCTTCAAGAATTTCAAAGGGATGTCTCGACACATTGGGGCTAAAGTGTCGACAGATCAACGTTCAACCAGAACATGATTGAAATAGGCAGAAGCTGTCTACAAGGCTTTTTAAACGGATGTCTCGACACACTGATAGAAAAGTGTCGACACATCCACAATCAACCAGAACGATTCTCCCGAATTTTCAAAGGAATGTCTCAACACACTGATAGGAAAGTGTCGACACACTTGGTTCGACCAGAATAGATCTGAATCCGACGGAAGCTGATGTCAAGATCTGAAACTTAATCCAGAGGATCCGTTTGCTCTGGAAAAAGCCGCCAGATTGCTTCGGTGTCAGAAGACTGTGATTTGGCAGA
This sequence comes from Amorphophallus konjac, assembly GCA_022559845.1. Lineage (NCBI taxonomy): Eukaryota > Viridiplantae > Streptophyta > Magnoliopsida > Alismatales > Araceae > Amorphophallus > Amorphophallus konjac. The sequence continues at coordinate 46,843,878 of CM040129.1, forward strand.
GATATTTTCTTAAAACAAGCGTACCTTTTCTGCTATGGTCTCCTACCTACCCACATTCCTGCAGACTAGACAGAAATGGAGTCAACTATGCAAGTGGAAGCAGATCAAATAATGTGGATGTGACATTCTGGGTGTTGCTTGAAAAATGGACAATGTTGGTGTCGCCCTAGGACACCAATATACATAAGGAGCATGAGCTCTAGTTAAAAAAAAAAGCAAGCAGGAGAGATGAGAAGATCGCTGAAGTGAATACAAAGAAGGAAAAAACGTGATGTCCAAGCCACTCTTCGTCATGATGCAACCGGCGTGAGTGAAACAAGAAGAAGACATTTCTCTTCCTTACGACGAGAGACCTCCTTGCAAGCAGAAGGTTCAGTGAATCTCCATTTATAATCCGTGGAAGCATCGAGCTTGATCGTCCTTCTCTCACAAGGGTAGCTGTGATGATTCAACGAAAAGAAGGAAGCCAAGGATCTCTCAAGCTCATTCCCAGACAGGAGACTCCTTTGTCATAATGTTTTCATTACGATACTCTGTCTGACCATTTCATTTTTAGTTTGCTCTTCTTCTAAACAAACTTCATATCATTAAATCCCTACCTGCGTGTAGGAAGACAGAAGGTGTGGTCGCCTGTCTGTGTGGTTTGGATTGTGATCCCACAAGCTATGTGACAACGGTGTGTGAGAGTGTATCCCTCAGTTAGAAGCTGTGAATCAGCTGTTGTGCGTTGGCACTAGTGAAGCCTCACTGTGTTGTGTGAGGGGTGGACGTAGGTCTCTAGATTGAGACTGAACCACCTTAAATATCTTGTCTTGTGGTTTGTCTTCACTCGTGTTCCAATGGTAGAAGCTTGATAGGACCGTTTTCAGGCATCTTGTGTGTATCTAGCTTCTTAGATATTAACTAATATTTGCCTCATTATCTATTGTGTTAGTCTTAGTTATTATTTCCGTAAAGAAGGGCAAAAAGGGACGGATCTATTCACCCCTCCCCTCTAGATCTGCCTATCACCACTCAACACGTGGTATCAAAGCTATTCTCTCTGTATGTGGTCTAACGACCTTGAGAGAACTGGTGATATGGCTTCTAAAGGTCCTTGGCTGAAGGACATTCTGTAAATAGGCCTCCCTTTTTCACTGGGACAAATTATCCTTACTGGAAAAATCGCATGAAGGTCTTCATTAGAGCCCAGGATCATGAAGTCTGGCGAGTGATCAGCAAGGAACCATTTGAGCTGCCTCCAGATGAAGATACATGGACTAAAGAACAAATCAGGCAATCAACTCTGAACTAGGGTACCAAGCATATCATGCAGTGCTCCCTTCATCCAAATGAATACTCAAGGGTGTCAACTTGCAAAACTATAAAAGAAATGTTGGATCGCCTTGAGGTAATATATGAAGGGACACAGTAGGTACGTGCAACCAAAGCTAATATGTTGGTACCTGAATATGAGAGGCTTAGAATGAAATTTGATGAGTCCATTTCAGACATGTATGCTAGGCTAACCTCGCTCACTAATGGCTTGACTGAGCTAGGTAAGACCTACACTGAGCAGGAGATAGTAAGAAAGATTCTGAGATCACTAACTCCTATCTGGCATACAAAGGCCACTGTGGTTGAAGAATCAAAAGACCTAACCAGCATCAAAGTAGAAGAACTCATAGAGTCCTTGATGACCTATAAGATGAATCTGAAAAACAAAGAAGCTAAGGTAAGTAAAAAGAAGGCTCTGGCTCTTAAAGCTGGACCAAGGACCTATCTGATGATGAAGAGCCTTCAAGCAGCAACACTGAAGAAGATGAAGTTGCCCTATTGACAAGAAAGTTTAGAAAGTTATTAAGAAAGGAAGGTACATGCTTTACTAAGAAGAAGCCCCAGGTAAGAAGAGGTTTCAGGCCAAGACCTGGAAATGCTAAAAAGTCTAAAAAGCTTGTATGTTACTCTTACAGGAAACCAGGACACATCAAGTTTGAATGTCCTGAAGGAGCTAAGAAAGCTATGCCCAGGTGGAAGAGCAAGAAGAAGCAGGCCATGGTGTGCACTTGGAGTGATGAAGAAGAAGAAGAAACTGAAGACAACTCCTTTGAAGAGGAAAAAGATGATCTCTGCCTAATGGCCAAAGGAGAAAATGACAACGAGGTGAGCTCTCCCTTTGAACATCTCTCCACTGATGATTGGGAAGAAGCTTACTTTGAACTGATGAACAAATATGAAGTATACAAAAAAGAAAAGAAAACTTTAAAAAAGAACGTTGAATCCTGTGGGCATGATAAAACTCTCAATGAAAAGATAATCTCTTTAGAAACTGAAATTGAAGATCTAAGAAAAATGAATGAGAATCTTGAAGTAGGAAGAAAAGAAATGAGAGATTTGGAAGATGAAAATGAAAGGCTAAGAGATGAAATTGATGAATTCAAATTAAAAATGCAAAGTTATGTAAAGGACAACAATCTGTGCAATGAAAAGGTTGAAGCCTTTAAACAGGTCAACTCTCAACTGTTGAAAGAAAATGAGAAACTTCAAAAGGACCTAGCAGATAAACAAACCTCTCTTGAAAATTTTGTTGATGGGAGTGAAAACTTAAATGCCCTGCTAGGAACCAAAATAAACTTCAACAGAGAAGGGCTAGGATATGAGCCTACCAAAAAGAAAACATTTGGGCTAAAGACCACCACTTTTGTATCATCTTCCAAAGCATCATCCTCCAAATCAACACACCAATAAAACATTGAAAACAAGGGAAAAGAAAAGAGAGAAGAACCAATCAACAAAACTTTCCAACAACCCAAAAAGGTTCAAAAAAAATCCCAAATAGGTCGACAACCATCCAAGCCTCAGCCTGCACATCACAAAGGAAGAGACAGTTACAATGTTAGAACATGTCAGGACACTCCATGGAATAGGTCGACACCCACCAGGTCAAACGCCTAACAAAATCCCAGGTTTGCACCAATAGGTCGACAGTTTCCATACAGAGGTCGACACATCCCTTATCCAGAAACAGTTATAGATGGACTGAACAGTTGACATGTCGAGACTTTGCCTTCTATAGATCTACACCTCCATGGGTAAGAAACAATAATGCTCCCTATGGTCATAGGTTCACTCAACCCTAATGACCTAGGCAATATGACACTTCCTACTCATCTAGACCAATAAACTGGAACATGTGGTCTAATCTACAATCCTTCACCACTTCCAAAACTCACAATGTCCAAAAGACTAAAGAGAAGAAAAATCAGAACTCCCAACAAAGCAAAGATGCTAAGAAAGTTTGGATTTCGAAGTCTATCTTATCCTGCTTTACAGAAATGAAGAAACTATTGGGACCCAACTGTCCTTGGGTTCCAAACATTGTCAGTTAATTCCTTGTGCAGGAGTGTCTTGCAGCCGTGCACAACCGTTGGTATCTTCACAGTGGCTGCTCATGACACATGATTGGAGATAAAATCAAATTATGTCTCCTGGTTGAAAAGGAAGCTGGACATGTCACATTTGAAGGAAACAACAAAGGAAAAATCATTGGTTCAGATAAAGTTGGTAAGAACCCCTCCAACTCAATTGATAATGTATTACTTGTTGATGGTCTGGAGTACAACTTGCTAAGCATTAGCCAACTATGTGATAAAGGTCATACTGTTATTTTTGACTCAAATGAATGTAGGATCTTGCAACCTAATTCTAAAGAAACCAAGTTTTCTGGTAAAAGAGTCAATAACGTGTACATGATTGACTTAGATGACCCTGCTTACATAAATCTTTGTCTTGCTGCACCCAAATCTGAACTAGCTTGTTTGTGGCATCGCAGACTAGGACATGTTAGTTACAACACTCTTCATAAATTGGTAAAACATTCTATTGTCAAAGGTATGCCTGCAAATAAATTCAAACTGAACACTAAGATTTATGATACATGTGCTTAAGGAAAACAGACTAGAAAGTCATTCATAAGTAGAACTGAAAACTCATCTTCTAAACCACTTGAACTAATTCATATGAACTTATTTGGTCCAACCAAAACATCTAGCTTAAGTGGTAAAAGATATGGTTATGTCTTGGTAGATGACTTTATCGGATTCACTTGGGTATTCTATCTTGCACATAAAAATAATGTCTTTGATGAGTTTCAGGCACTGTATATGCAAGTGAAGCAAGATGGTAAGTTTAAAATTTTCAACATCATTTCAGATCATGGTGGTGAATTTGACAATACTGAATTTGAAAATTTATGTAGGACTGAAGGAATCATTCACAAGTTTTCTTCAACACGGACTCCTGAGCAAAATGGGGTAGTTGAGAGGAAGAACAGAACTCTCATGGAGATGGCACACACAATGCTTGCTGAAAGGCATCTACCAAGGAGATTTTTGGTAGAAGCGATAAACACTGCATGCTATATCATCAACCGCTCAATGGTAAGGCCCCTCACCAAAATGACTCCATATGAGTTACTGAAAGGTAAAAAGTCATCTCTCTTTCACATGAAAGTGTTTGGGTCAAAGTGCTTTATTCGTAACAATGACAAAAGAGTTCTGGACAAGTTTGAGCCCAAGAGTGAAGAAGGGATATTTCTTGGGTACTCTAACAAGTCTAGAGCTTATAGAGTCTATAATCTTAAGACCCTTTGTGTGGAAGAATCCCCTCACATCACTTTTGATGAGATTGATCATAACAACTCTTGCAGGGAAGATGATGATGGGAAATTCCTGAACATAAGAGGAAAAGAGGAACTTCTACAAGAAGAGACACAAGCAAATGAGGACCAAGGACAACCAAATAATGCTCCGGTCACTGAGGCAGATGAAGGTAATGCTCAACCTGATCTAAGAGTGTTGAAAGATCATCTTTTAGAAAACATCTTAGGTAATCTGCATGATCGAACCAAAACTAGGTCTCATTTCAAAATTATGGATGAAATTGAACAACTTGCTCTTGTGTCTCAAATTGAACCCAAAAATGTTGTAGAGGTCCTAAAAGATGAAAAATGGATCAATTCCATGCATGATGAATTAAATCAGTTTGAAAGAAATAAAGTATGGCATCTTGTTCCAAGGCCTAAAGAAAAATCAGTCATAGGAACTAAATGGGTTTTCAGAAATAAATTAAGTGAAGATGGAAAGATAGTCCAAAATACATCCAGATTGGTGGCTTATGTGTATAATCAAGAATTTGGCATAGATTATGAAGAATCTTTTGCTCCTATTGCTAGACTTGATGCCATTAGAATTTTGCTAGCATTTGCATGTTCTCATAAAATAAAACTGTAGCAAATGGATGTTAAGAGTGCTTTCCTAAATGGTCTTATTAAAGAAGAAGTTTATGTAGAGCAACCCGCCGATTTTGAATGCACATATTTCAAAGATCATGTTTATAAGTTGCACAGGGCTTTGTATGGCTTCAAGCAGGCACCTAGAGCTTGGTACGATAGACTAAGCTCATATCTCACCGAACAAGGGTATTCAAGAGGTAATGTAGATCAGACACTATTCACCAAGAAACAAGGTAAAGATATCTTGATAGTTCAGATTTATGTGGATGACATAGTGTTTGGGTCCACTAAACCTCAAATGTGTGAAGAGTTTGCTAAACTCACGACCAATGAATTTGAAATGAGTCTAATGGGTGAGCTTCAATTCTTTCTTGGCTTGTAGATTAGTCAAAGCAATGAAGGCTACTTTATCAATCAAGCCAAGTATGTGAAGGAGTTGCTGAAAAAGTTTGATCTGACCAATTGTAAGTCTTTAGGAACTCCAATGGGGATTGCCACTTCACTGGATGCAGATGAAAAAGGTATTCTTGTAGATGCAAAGAGATACAGAGGTATGATTGGATCATTACTCTATCTAACTGCATCTAGACCAGACATTCAGTTTAGTGTTTGCCTTTGTGCTAGATTTCAGTCTAGTCCTAGAGAGTCCCGCATGACTGCGGTCAAGCGTATCTTTAGATACCTTGCTGGCACTCAAGAATTGGGACTATGGTATCCTGCATCTTGTGAACTTTCACTTATTTCATATTCAGATGCAAATTATGCAGGATGCAAACTAGACCACAAGAGCACTAGTGGCTATTGCCAATTTCTCAGTGGGTGTTTGGTTTCTTGGACTTCCAAGAAACAGCACTCGGTTGCACTCTCAACTGCAGAAGCAGAATATGTTACTGCAGGGAGTTGTGGCACCCAAGTATTGTGGATCAAACACCAACTCCTTGACTATCTAATAGATTATGGCTGTGTACCCATTCTGTGTGATAACACAAGTGCTATAAATCTTACAAAAAATCCAATCATGTACTCTACGACTAAACACATTGAAATTAGGCATCACTTTATAAGGGATGAAGTTCTCAAAAATCACTTTGAGCTCCATTTTGTAGACTCAAAAAATCAGATTGCAGACATCTTCACAAAACCCTTAAGCAATGACAGGTTCACAACCTTAAGGAGGGAGCTTGGTCTATGCAGACCTTAGTCCACTCAGGTTTGAGCTATCAATTACTCCTTTAATGATATGCTTACTTGTCTTCACCTTGATTGGAACATACATATCTAATTTGACTTAGATCTGGTCCATTTGATGTATGAGCCTTGCCTTGAATGATGGTCACATTCAGGGGGAGCTTGCTTGTACTTATGAATGTCTTTAATTGAACATCATTTTGTGACTACATGATATATCAAATGTTGAGAAGTGAAATGACAGGTTACTCCTGTCAGGAAACTCTCCTCATGCGTGAGGACAGGCCTCCGCCGAGTACCATGAGTCAGAATTACATATTGCTATCTGCATAGTTCATCTCTAGTGCATAAGCATGTTTAAAGTTTTAGCATCCAATCAAGCATTTCTCAGTGGCAGCAATAGGTAAAACCATTCTTGAATGGCTGTCTGAAAGAAGAAAGTCAGAGGCATTGGCAGTAAAAGATGGCAGGTGTGTGTCAAAAATGAAGAATCACAGAAGCTAGTAGAGAACAGTTTGATGTACTGATATGTGTTGAGACATGTTGAACCATGCCTGTTGAACAAGTCGACACCCTATTGATATGTGTCGAGGCATACAGCTTAGAACCTAGTGTTCAGATCGACACCTTCAAGTCATGTGTCGAGACTGTCTCACTACCGCTTTGGTTTTGAAGAACAAATGGAGAGTTTCATTGACTCCCTCTTCCCACTGCTTCTTTCACTTCCACCTCAAATCTCTTGCCTCTGAACCTTAACTTTTTCACCGAGCATCAAGTGAGGGGGAGTTGAGAAAGTTTTCATTCATCTATACAACCCTGGTGAGTCTTGTTGTATTACTCCTGTTAAAGAAATAGTTTCTTGTTTATAATTCTCATTTTTGTGAATCATTGCATTGAGTTTTACCAAACTTGCATTCATAATAGGATTGAAACATTTCTTAAGTCCATGAAAATAACCCTTGCCCATGCGTCTGAAACTTCACAGCAACTTGGCTCCTTGGTTTTTGAAATGATTGGCATGTATTGTTTTTAAACATGTTCCCTTCTTGAAGTCTATTAGAGAATACGCCTCTAAAAACCATGCTGCTATAATTTCATAGCAATGACATCTCTTCAGAGAAATTAGATCATCCATCAATGAAATGAAGGTTAATCTAGTCATGATGAGGAAAGTCACCTCTGTTCAAAAGAATTCAGAAAGATAAGCTACACTGAGTAACCAGGGACTCTGGCGTCTAAACAACGTGTTTCCTTGTGTCAAAAAGTGAATGCTATATCGGACTGTTTAATTAATTAAAAAATGGTTTGGGGTTGACTCTACAACTTGCTTCAAAACAAAAGGGGTATTGTTTATTTTCAATACTTGCTTATCTTCTTTTCCAATCATGCCAAATGAATGTGATGAGTAAGTCAAATGGGCTTGGTTCTATTCTCTTAACTTTCTCAAATGTTTAAGTCATATTATCTGTTGCAAAAATGGTTTTTCTCAAACGTTTGTTACTCAAAAATGAGCTTATAAGCTTTAAACCGTTTGAACTTAACATAGGGGCATATACACCATTTCTAATTTCAGGGTTGCCTTTTTCAAAAGTAAAAATCTCAACTTTCCCCATTTAACTCGATGGTGAAAACCAATTTCTCACCCTTTCTTCACTTTCAACTCTATTTCCCTCGTGACCTCTCTCTCTCTGTCTCTGTCTGTCTCTCTCTCTCTCTACGGCGACTCTGCACATCCACGCTGTGGAGGTCGACACCCAGCTCCATCCTTCTTTGCCTCTTGCGCTAGCTTCCCAGTTAGCCCTATCTACTCTCCGTTTCCTTTCCACCTTTCCATCCACTCTCCATGGCTCCACCGGTCACCCGCGGCAAGAAGAAAGTGGCGGTTTCTTCCAAGAAGGCCGCTGCTTCGAAAGCTCCCTCTGAAGGGAGATCCAAGCATATTGAGGACCGCCCAGCTACAGAACTAGACAGAAAAAGGGCTGCCGAAGCCCAGGGGTCCAACACTGACAAGGGTTTGTCACCGCAAACCCCGGCCAAGCGGCCGCGGCTATCCGCCAAAGAAAAAGGAAAGGCCAAAGTTCAATCAGCTCCTCTAAAGCCCAGTGCTGCTATCTTCGCTAGGGAAGAAGAAAGTGATCCCTCCCGGATACTCTTCCTTAGGTATGTGGATTTTAGTGACCAAGAGATGCTTGTGTATTTTCTTGAACTACTGCCGTTGTTCGAGTTCCAAGGTTGGAAACAGTTATGTCTGAGCACAAGGTATACTACCCATTTCTAGTTCAGCAGTTCTACAAGAACTTATTTTTTGATGAGAAAAAGAAAGTCCTTCGGACTGTAGTCAAGGGGGTTTCCATCAAGCTCACAACTAAGCTTCTTCACAGAGCTTTACACATACCCCGGGATGGGGAAATAGAATCTGAGGTTCAGATTGACCTGTCTGCTGCTTACACCCTCCTGACTGGCAAGCCTAGAAATCCTCAGAATGACACCCAACTTTTGGTCAAATCCTTTGACACCAATCGATTTCCTCCACTGCTGCGTCTACTGCATCATATCTTCACTACCATGATTACCCCACAAGGGGGTGGCCGAAGCAGACTTACTGAGACACAGAGATTCCTTTTTTACTGTCTATTCAACAAATACCATGTTTGTCTTCCAGAAATCATGCTTCAGGTTATGGACAGTTGCACTCTCAACAGGCGTAGCCTGCCTTATGCTGCACACCTTACTGCCATCATTCAGAAGGTTGGCATCACTCTTGACAAAGAAAAAATCCATAAATATTCCCCAGAGTAATGTCTACACCCTGAGGTTCATCCAAAACTATATGCACTTCAAAAAGGAAGGTGAAAAAATGGTGAGGAATCAACCTGGTCATGTACCTGACCCCCCTGTTCAGCCAGCTCCACAGGAACAGCTTCCATAAGACCAACCTCCACAAGGTCAGCCCGCACAGGACCAACCAGATTCAGAAGCACAGTTAGATCAGCATGAGGAAATGTTTCATGCAGATATCCATTTTGAGCACGCTCCTCAGCAACAGCAGTTTGCAGATCCCATGGACCAGCCTAGGATGATGATGGCTTTTGGTATCCAACCTCATTTGTCTCCAGAAAATGAGCCTAGAGTGTTCACTGTAAGGGATGCCCCTCCTGAATTTCATGCTGAGGCCTCCACCCCACAAGGTCCTACATTTGGTGCCACTAGCAGTTTAATGGATATTCATCCCGCCCTCATTCAATTTCTCACTGCCCAATTTGGGAGTTTGAATTCCTCCTGTCGTCAAATCAGTCTACAAGTGGATAGATTGGAAGCTAGACAACTCCATTATGAGCAAGTTCAGAACAGCCGATGGGAGAAATTTGTGCATGACAAACATAAGTCAGATGAAAGGATGAAAAGCTTCATGAACTCCCTGATAAATGTGAACAAGCAGGAAAAATCATGAAAAGACTACGAGAGATCCACACTGAAACCCTGGAGAAAACTGCTGAAATGGTCATGCATGCCTATGACATCCGAGAGGATCAAGGTAATCTCAACATTAAGTGTGCCAAACTGATGGAGTCCTCCAATCAGCTAGCTGAACAAGTGGCTGGCGCCACTACATCCATCAGAGCACAAGCGGCTGGCGCAACTACATCCATCCGGGCACATGTGACAGCTGAGATCAATAGATCTCTTGATGCCACCTCCAATCTGGAAAGAACCATCAATGCCACTACTTCTCGCTTACTGGATGCTTCCCAAAGGTTGAAAGGGAAACTGTATTTTGACACCAATAAGCTACTTGATGCCCCTCCAGGCTTGCCGACACAGTTCATACTGACACAACTAGAGCAGTCAATAGCACCACCAAAGCTGAGGCAAAGATGGACGTCGTATACAAAAAATTGGATATGGTTGGTAGTGAAATGTAGCAACCCTAATAAATTTAAAAGAATAAAATAAATCAAAATAGAATAAAAGACTAAGTAAAGAAAAGATAAAAAATCCGAAATGGAAAAGAATTAAACTCTAATGAAAATAACGCCTCAGGAAAAGGCGCGACTTTACAAATAAGCGACCTTCAACCAGGCGCGAATTAAAGAAAGGACGCCCAAATAATAAGGCGTCAAATTTCAAACGACCAAAATAAATAAAAAGGGCAAGAAAGCGTAACACCCTTTGAGTGGACGCGTTTCAACAAGTTACGACGCTTGACAAGGCGTCAATTTAAATTCGACACCCTGACCTAGGTCGTTAATTCAATTCGTCTCCCGTTCGACCCAGGAACTTATCCAGGGTAAGTTGATAACTATGAGAAAGAGTTCGAATGTAGTAATAACTCTAATATGGAAGTGTTGCTTCCAATGCAACTCTAACTCTATTAGGATTCTAGAAATCCTATAAAAACCCTTGACTATCAAACCCTAAAGCTATTTGGTCGATCTGCTGCTGCTACGGTATGTAAAGAACAGCAGTTCTTCTTATCTCTTTTTATCATTACTTTCGGTTGCATGAAGAATTAATGATTCTTCATCTCTCCTTACAGGTTAAGAAGCCCTGATGTTCTGAAGAACAAGAGTTCTTCATCCGGGTAAAGTTATTCTCTTTACCTTTAGTTCTGGATGTGTAAGGTGAAGAAACTAATATCAGTTTCTTTTTCTGTAGGACTTACAGCAAGTTGATCAGTGAAGAACAAGGATTCTTCATCAAACGATCTCTTCATCTGCATCATCTTTGCTTGGTGCTGCTGTTAAGTTCGTAGAAGTTCAGAACCTGTCACGTTCATCTTCAGATTATTATTATTAAGGTAGGTTTTCTCAAGCACTGTAGCCCAAATCACCATAATAACTATGTTAAACCATATATATTAGTTCATGCATATAACTTTCGCGAGTTTTAAATGTTTCTATTGTTGGAAAGAAACGCCCTTTCCAAGGGCGCTACCTTAATACGCGACCCAGACAAGGGCGCTACTATGAAAGAAACGACCATGACCAGGTCGTCAATTCCAGATTCGACGCCCTGTACACGGACGTCAATTTTCTCAATTGTTAATTACCCATGTTATTTATCCAATATTCACTTAAATATGATTCTAAATCAGTGCACGATCATATTTACTTGAATCCCGATATTTTTCCTGTCATGACCATGTCTCTTGTTTCGGGAAATTATAATACTTGAAATCTGAAAATTCTTGAATTCACGACCCTGTATAGGTCGTCTCTAGCTTGAGTAACGCCCCTGTTCAGGGCATGAATTGAAAAGTAACGCCCCTGTCTAGGGCGTGTTTTTGATAAATTTCTGAATATATATATACTGCAAAAATAGAACTAAAGAATGAACGACCACTGTATACGTCGTCAACTTGTAAAGAAACGCCCCTCACCAGGGCGCGTTTTTGATAAAATACTGAAATATTGAAATTTTGCGAAAAAGAAAAATAGATAAACGCCCTTACTGAAGGCGTTAATTATGTGATTAATGACTTAGTTAAAGTCGTTATTTTCTATAAAAACTATTTTTACCCTGTTTCTGTAACCGAGGGTTTTATTATATACATATATATATTATATTGGCACTATATTCTAATCCGTGAGTATAGTCCCACGTTTCATGATGTTTTATCGATCACCCTCAATTCTCATTGACATACAAGCTCTCCATTGGACATTCCGTTCCTTTGGACTAGCAAGTTAGTCAAAGAGACCTCCGTAAGACTCCTCGAGCCTTGGATTCCCTCAAGGCCGACTGAGCTGGTTGTACCTTAAAAACTCATTACACTAATGATTTCCATGTCACTCTAAAGAAACATGGGATACCGGCCTTTATGTTATACCAAGTGTATATCATAAGAATTTTCTAATGGGATGAGATTATCATGCCATTAAATGATGTTCTTGCAGAACCTCAATTCTATGATAAGAATGAGGGTATCTTACCTTTGATATACTATTCATGTGGACCTCAATTCTATATAACGAATGTCCATACTTGTCATGGTATCCGAGTTAAGGGAACCTAATTCCACCTAGTTTCATCGTTCATCGTGATTGTACCATTGTTATCGCCTATCTATGTCCAATGTCATATTTTTGGACTCCATTCTATCAAAGTTATCCTACGTGTCTACAAGCTTGATTATTGGAATTCCTCATTGGCTATATATATACAAGAGTGGATGTCAAAATACATGATAAATGCCTGCGCATATAGGGCCCGATCTGGTCCTGGGAGGAGCACCCGAAAGTACTTGTGCCCATGGGAGTTGAATGATAAGGTATCTGGCATTATACCGAGTGCATGACTAGCTTGATTGGACATTCTACACAAATCTTGTACTTGACTCGTACTTGACACGACATGAATTGCGTGACCCGAGAAAGGGTAATTACTAGCTTGCTTGACACATGATAGCCAAATTCTTGACATGACTTGTTAAAAGTTCTTGCTTGAATATCTTGTTAGCTTTTCTTGAAAGTTCATGGCTTGTTCAAATTGCTATCTTATTGATATACTCTCTTTCTACCTTGTCGTTTTATACAAGCATGCATAGCTATAGTACATACATGAAAGATGTAATTATTTAAACCCCTTGCTAGCGCTTGAGATATAATTTCCTACTGAGCGTTCGCTCACTCCGTGTTTGTCCCTTACTTTTCAGGTAAGTCCGACGAAGAAGGTCAAACTGATGGGGAAAGTCAAGAGTGAAAGAGCTAGAGCTTTTCCAAGTGTCATCTAGTCTTTTTCCTATTTTCTTGAGTCAGCTATGTACTTTTCCTTTTTAATTGAATAGAGTATTGGATTTGTAATAGTCTATCCATTATGAAATAAAGGATTGGGTTATCTTTACTTTTGCGCATCTCTGTTTTGGTGTCGAATACACTACTACTCTGATTGACATGATTGATATAAACTCGTCGCGCATCTCCGGGTATCTTCTGCTCTCGGGACGTGACATGAAATCTTGGAGCTCATACGTCTGCATAAAGCTCAACTCCAACCAGCCCTACAGGACGCAGGTGATGAATGGTGTCCTCCTCCTCAAACAGAAGCCACCTCTTCTCGTTTTCCACCATAAGGCTACCAACAGACGGCTGAAATAGAATACATTTATGAGATGATGTATACATGGCTCAAGGACATCAAAGAAAACGTCCAGAACTTACAACGTTTTATCAGTCAAAGGGATGAGCAGTTAAATCACAGGATTGACTCTCTAGAGACAACCATCTCCCACCTGCAACATGAGTTCCAAGAGGCACAGATCCTGCACCTGGCTAGCACCAGCACCATGTCTCTACCACAGCAGCCTCCTCCTTCACCCCCTCCTTGCTGATGACAAAGGGGGAGAAGTACTGAAGACCAGCATCATCAAGCATCCAGCATGTAGTTAGCTTTGTCATCTAGATTTTGCATGTAGATTTGCAGTGTAACTACTTGAACACACATCCTTGCTTGATTTGTACAAAACTATGGTTGATTAATGAATCAAGCCTTCTTGTTGAGGTTGAAAATGCTATATGTTGAAAAATGCTAACATTTAGTGGTTGTGTGAATGGATTAATTTTACTTGGTTGATGGCACCTCGAACCAATTTGATTGTATTGATATATGAATGCTTGGATTTAATGATTCATGGTTGTCATCATCAAAAAGGGGGAGATTGTTGTGTCCCCTGATTTTGATAATAACAAATCATAAATCATTAATAGATGGTTGAGAAATATCTAACTTATTTTTTGCTTGATGAATTGATTAAACAAGTGCATAAGAATCTCACTAAGTGATGTCTCGACATGGTCCAGTGATGTCTCGACACATCTAGAAGAGATTATGTTGAAATTTGAACAAATTGAGCTCCGGCATAACAAAATGTGTCGACACATCCGATTCATGTCTCGACACATCCAGAAGAATTCAAGCTGAAGCCGTTTTGACTAAGTATCTGGATTCACCGATCTCTCGACACACTGAGTGAAAAGTGTCGACACATTCGTGTGACACTGCACAAGGTGCTTATGTCCCGACACCTTCTTACAACAACTCTACACATGGCTCACATGTCTCGACACCATTTGGTGTTGTCTCAACTCATCATCCATGGTTCTTCAAGAATTTCAAAGGGATGTCTCGACACATTGGGGGTAAAGTGTCGACACATCAACGTTCAACCAGAACATGCTTGAAACTGGCAGAAGCTGTCTACAAGGCTTTTTAAAGGGATGTCTCGACACACTGACAGAAAAGTGTCGACACATCCATAATCAACCAGAACGATTCTCCAAGATTTTCAAAGGAATGTCTCGACACATTGACAGGAAAGTGTCGACACACTTGGTTCGACCAGAACAGATCTGAATCCGACGGAAGCTGATGTCAATATTCGAAACTTATTCCAGAGGATCCGTTTGTTCTAGAAAAAGCTGTTTGATTGCTTCGGTGTCAGAAGACTATGATTTGGCAGATATATTTTCTGAAGAAAATCGTACCTTGTCTGCTATGGTCTCCTACCTACCCACATTCCTGCAGACTAGACAGAAATATAGTCAACTATACAAGTGGAAGCAGGTCAAATAATGTGGATGTGACATTCTGGGTGTTGCTTGAAAAATGGACGACGTTGGTGTCACCCTAGGACACCAATATACATAAGGAGCATGAGCTCTAGTTAAAAAAAAAGCAAGCGGGAGAGATGAGAAGATCGTTGAAGTGAATACGAAGAAGGAAAAAGCTTGCTGTCCAAGCCACTCTTCGTCCTGATGCAGCCTGCGTGAGTGAAACAAGAAGAAGACTTTTTTCTTCCTCATGACGAGAGACCTCCTTGCAAGCAGAAGGGTTCAGTGAAGCTCCATTTATAATCCGTGGAAGCATCGAGCTTGATCATCCTTCTCTCACAAGGGTACCTGTGAAGATTCAATGAGAAGAAAGAAGCCAAGGATCTCTCAAGCTCATTCCTAGATAGGAGACTCCTTTGTCATAGTATTTTCATTATGATACTCTGTCTGGCCATTTCATTTTTGGTTTGCTCTTCTTCTAAACAATCTTCATATCATTAGATCCCTACCTGCGTGTAGGAAGACAGAAGGTGTGGTCGCCTATCTGTGTGGTTTGGGTTGTGATCCCACAAGCTGTGTGATAGCGGTGTGTGAGAGTGTATCTCTCAGTTAGAAGCTGTGAATCGGCTGTTGTGCGTTGGCACTAGTGAAGCCTCACTATGTTGTGTGAGGGGTGGACGTAGGTCTCTATATTAAGACTGAACCACCTTAAAGATCTTGTCTTGTGGTTTGTTTTCACTCGTGTTCCAATGGTAGAAGCTTGATAGGACCATTTCCAGACATCTTGTGTGTATCTAGCTTCTTAGATATTAACTAATACCTGCCTCATTATCTATTGTGTTAGTCTTAGTTTTTATTTCCGCAAAGATGGGCAAAAAGGGGCAGATCTATTCACCCCTCCCCTCTAGATCTGCCTATCACCACTCAACACTTAAGAGCTTTATGGATTAATGGATGATTAAGGATCAAAACTCAGCTTGCCTTGGCTAAACAAATGGATCTGAAAGTAGGAAGATGTCGGAGCACGTGATGAACACAAGGAAATCACATGACTACGATCATGGAACTTTTTGGCATGCAAATCATAAACACACGTGGCGGGCTTCTGGAAGGATCATATCATTATCAGAATATTCCTTTTCCACGTAGACCAATGAATGATTGGTTGATCAGAATCTCGAGTGGAAAGAGAGTGAAGATGATGCTCTGCTCTCTGCTATATATATCAGCCCCTCCGTTCAAGAGACACTATTGAAGCTGCTGCCTTTATTGAGATCAAAATTCTAGAGGGAGAGCTCTTCCAAATATAGAAGAAGGAGATCCATCGTGATAAGAAGAGAAAATAGAGTGCGACCAGCCCATCTCGTAGGAGATTGCTTCATCAGAAGCTACATTGCTCTTATTTATTTTTCTCGGATCAAATTCTTATTTCTGTTGCTTTTCATTTTTGTTCGTCAGCTTATATTTGCTCTAGTTCCCTCTGAGTATTTTCAGAGGAAGGGAGAGTATTCTCTGAAGTCCCCTCCATAGGTTTAGAGGAAAAGATGTCTCTAACCTCTGGTTGCGTGAGCTACGGATCCAGTTCACAGGGTTCCTTCTATGAAGACAGAAGAACGGAGGATTGTCCTCCGGGTGCTGCATTGCACAATGTTGTTGATTTTATTTTGATTCTCTATCTTCCTTTTTTTGGGGTCTTAATGATGATATGTAGCAAGATGACAAGCAAATAATCAAAGATCTGCACTCAACCTATGAACATGTGATCATGAACCTAGGCAACCAAAGCAAGCTGTAGCATGGGCATGCTATCTCAATCAAACTAAGCTAAGAAATAAAGGAAAAACACACGCCGGGGCGTGGAGCAAGGAGTAAAATAGAAACACACCGCAAGGGGTGGAACAAGCAAGGAAATAAAAGATGTGGGATGCGAAAGAGAAAGCTAATGCCCAATACTTAAGAAAGATGTGATCGCCACCAAAGTAAAAACAAGCCAAAGACCTGAAAATACCTTGAAAATAGGTGGATGAAGCACCCGCCTGATGGCTCGACAGTCGTCGTTTAAAAATGTCGTGCCACACAAATTTCAAATTTTATAACTGCACTCACTCACTCGAATGATTTTTGAAAATACGAGTACAGTGGTGAATACGGGTCGATCCCACGGGGAGAGAAGTTTGATTTTAGTTCAAGTTGGAAATACCCTTATGTTTGGAAACTTAAATTTTGTTTGTGGAGTGCGATTATCACTAAAGAAATTGAAATTACAACTTTAAATGACAAGAGATAAGTAAAGGAAATTTAGCTAAATGAAATTTAGCCAATTGATTGAAGAATGCCGTCGTTTCCACGCCGAGCCTTTGATGAAGATCGCTCCGCCTTGGAAGTCGACACCATGAGATGATTTGAAGAAGACTTACCGCTTTGGGTATGTGTGATGAAACCGTGAAGAAAAGGTTTGGATTGAAATTGAAACAAAACACAAGTGGAAACACAAGTGGCAATTACAACAGAAATCTATTGAAATAGAGGTTTGGAAGGCAAAGAATAATTTGAAATCTAAAAGGAATTAGACAAAGTGAACTAAATGAAAGTTGTAGAGAATAAAAAGATGAAGAACTTTTATGAAGAACACAGAAACAGAAAATGAAAGAAAGATAATGAAAAACTTGAAAAACTATGACCTATTGGTTCGGATGAACAGTAACAGAGCAAAAATCAGAACGTTGAAAAATTAATTCTAACACACAAAATAAGCAGAATTTGGAGAAGTGGTAGAAGAATAAAACTTAGATCTACAAGTAAGGAACAACTTTGATGAAGAACTCAGATTGAAAAGAGGTCTCGAAAGGCTTCAAAATATAAGAATACTAGAAGGTCTCACCACGGATGAACAGTAAACATACAAAACAGCACTTAAGAAAATGGCCAGGAACTCTATGAATTAGGAAGAATTTGAAGAAATGCTAAACAGAGAAGTTGAAGAAAACTTAAAAAGGAACAACTTTTATGAAGAACTCAAATTTAAATGAAGATCATAACAATGAGAAATAAGGCTAAGAAAAGACTGAATTCTAAAATGAAACTTGTATTGAAATAACTTCAACTTACAACTTTGACTTCAAAAGCTTGTAAAACACAACTCTAACAATCAACAACTTCAGAAATACAAAGAACAAACTTACATTACAAATGACCCATAGCTAGCTCTATCTCTAACTCAACCTTTTTTTTTACAATGGCCAATAGACCCCCTTTTATAGGGATCACAACACTCCCTTTCTCTTCATGTGAACATAATTGATGCTCTATTGGATCCAAAATGTTAGGCTGGATGTGCTGCACACTCTTCTATTTTTTTCGGATTTTTTCAATTTTTTTTGGAATTTTTATAGCCCTTTCTTCCTTCTCTTTCTCTCTTTCTCTCTCGTCCTGGCCGGCGGCCCGTTGCGCCGACCGGCCATCCGTGTTAGGCTGCCCGCCTGTGGGCCCGCCGTGCGCCGAACGCTCCTGCCGCCTCCGCGTGCGTTGACCGGGGCCTGCCGACCCCGTCTTGTGCTCGTGTGCGCGCTTTGCGCCTTCCCGCTGACGCCACGACCCCCCCCCCTTTCGCCGACCTCGCCTCGTCGCCCGTGCCATTGGCGCGGGCGGCAAAGGTGGGAAGGGGGGGGGGCAGTTTTAAACCCTTTTATTTTATTTTATTATATATATATAATATATATATATCTCTATATCTATATATATATCTAGTATATATCGTTAGAAAATTCTAAAAAAATATCAAATAATTTTATTTTTTTTCTATTTTTTTTCTTTTCTTTTTGAACAACTTCATGGGCTTCTGGCCCATTTTCACATATAAATTTATTTTCCTTTTTTTTCTTTTTCTTGGAGCTTTCCTCGTATTACGTGCCTGCATAAATACATAAAAATCATTAGTAAAACTATTTAATTTCCAAAAAATTAACCATTTGATTCAAAATCAACAGTAAGTGTGAGAAGTGTATATTTATTATTATATAAGCGCATAAAAATGCGGATAATCATGAATTAAAATGTAAAAATACACACTTCTCACACCCCCCAACTTACTCATTGCTAGTCCCTTAGCAATGCAATTAATGAAAACTTTCAGGACCAACAAGAAGGTAAAGTATCCAGGCCTCATTTCCAGATCATCTTTCATAGAGTTAACTAAAGATCAGGAATCTGGAATAATTACCACCGACTAGCCTTATGTTGAAAATTCAGGTACATGATCAAGAATTCTAATCAAAATTCAGTAGCACTTGTGCAAGTGGAATACTAAATTCACAGTAGAGACAATTGCATCCTTCAGTTGCTATTCTGAACAAATGCCTTTCAATTCTGCACTTCTTACTCAGAGTGTTCAGCACACTAGCTTTTTGTCTGCCTTATTGCTATGTCCCTTTTGGGATCACTATATATATATTTTTTTCTTTTCTTTTTCTCTTTCCTTTCTTTTTTCTACACACATGATGCTGCACTACCCTTAACTGTTTTACGCGAACCTCAACACGTCTTAGGTGAAGTAGGCCCAGTTCCATAGATCAAAGTTCCCTTTTCCTTTTGACGCGAACCTCAACACGTCTTAGGTGAAGTAGGCCCGGTTACTCAGAATCGGAGCATTTTTCATGGTGTGTTTTTTTTTCTCATAATTTTATATGGTAGAAGCTTCTAAAAGATCTCTTCTTCAGAAAGTGCAGAATATCAGACAGTCTTTCTAAAATAGCAGAAGGCTTGTCCTTCTTGTTTCATTAGCGTGTAAAGTGATTTTCGTTTTTCTAAAGTGCATCCGAACTTTAAAGAGATTCTTAAATCAGGTTTCCATAGCTATATCGGATAAACTTACCATCATCCTTTTCCCTAGGTTTTTCTATTCAAGAGTCACTTTTCATGCGACATGAATCAAGAAATTTCGACTGAGGGAAAACTGTTGGTTCCCCCCCAACTTAAATGACATTGTCCTCAATGGCATAAGCAGTAGATAGAGCATAGAACAAGTAAAGAGATAATATAGTTGGGATGGAAGGATACAACCTGATGGGTCGGGCGAAGTGATGAAGGCTCCTTCTCCGCATGGCCGATCAACTGAAACACACACTCAAGCAAAACGTCAAATCATAAAACCTTGGATTCCCTCCCAGAAGCCATTGCGTAGCATAGAAGGAAGGGAACTTACCGTGTCCATGAGTTACAAAGGGAATTGACTACGGATTTCTTCATGGGTCACGGATCCGGATTTCCCGCAGAAATGTCCCCTTATGGCATGTGTTTGCGAAAAGCAGTCACAACGGGACAATGAACACATGGAATCTTTGGGCCAGAAAGTCAATAAAGCATGCCTCCCGCTCGGTCACTCCACATGGTAGAGTGGGCGCGAGAGTAAAGGGAGGAGGACTTGTTGCCACGGCTGTTGCTAAAGGTGACGAGGACAGATGCCGATCACCGTCTCTCTAATTCTATAAATACCCCCCTTTCCTCTCATCTTAGGCACATCGAAGGCTTAAGAGTAGAGTTGAGGAGTAAAAGGTTGGAAAGGGAAGTAGTGAGTGTTGTTCAATTTTCAGAATGGAGGGTGAATCGAGCTTCGGAGCAGAAGGTGAGTCCTCTCGCTCCTCGAAGAGGAGCAGGTCGGGCAGCAGTGCCAGGAGATTCTTAGAAGTCGAAGGACAACCGAGGGAGAGGACCCTATCACAACTTGTAAGTGGCTCCTTGCATTCCTTACTTCATGCTTTCGTCTCCGTTCTTTCCGTTGCAAAGCTCCCATTTCTCACTTCATGTGTATGTGCAGACCGTGATGAGATCGCACATATCGTGGGAGCTGGTAGTGGCGGCCTATCGAGGTCTCCCGGCCTTCCAGAAGGCAATGTTAGACGTGATGGGGTTCGGGGCCTTTCTGAGAATCGAGCCGATCAAGCTCGACCTAGCCCTGATTCAAGCATTACGTGAAAGATGGGATCCGACAAGTCGGGCATTTCTGATGCCGTGGGGGCACATGGTGCCCAGCCTAGAAGACATGGTCCGGATTACGGGCCTCAAAGTAGATGGGGAAGCAGTGACTGGCGTTACTTACATGGACTACCGAGAAGGTGCCCACAAGCTATTGGGGATGGAATTAGACGGCAGGAAGAACAGGTCAGTAGCCAAGGCATCGATCATGGAGGCATTAGGGCTTACTGACACGGGCCCTCGTGATGACGAATCCGTTGAAGAATTTATGGAAAGGGCAGAAAGAGGTGCCCGTGCGGTATACTGTGTGGACACCAGCAACTGGGAGAGGACTAACATGGATCTTAGGAGGTTCCTCCTCTTTCTTTTGGGCAAGTTGCTATTGGGCTCCAAGGGCGACAGTATCCACTGTCGCTTCTTAGAGCTGCTTGTAGACCTGGAGAGAGTAGGACAATATGCCTGGGGTGCTGCCATATTGGCTCATCTGTTTACAGGTTTGTCACAAAGGGCAGACCGAGAGATGACACTCAGTGGGTTTACGCCCTTCATCCAGGTAAAGAATGTTTTCGTTGTTTTATTTTATGCCCTTTTTTCTTGAATTTGTTGATATTAATGACACATGATGGTGTAGCTATGGAGCTACTATTATCTTCCAATGGGGAGAGCTCGTCACTGCCGGCCACTGACGGTCTCGCTTGCTAGACGGTGGCAACCCATCATGAGTATAGCACCTCTATCCTATCAACTGATGGTGTTAAGGCGGGAGTTGCAAGAGTTCCCTGCAGCAATGGTATGATACTTGTTCTCCCTTTTTTTTTGGTTTGTTTTGTTTTATCATCATTTTGTAACTAACCAAGAAGATGCGTACAACCCATCAAAGGAGAATTGGAGGCCTTTCTCGAACATGGTTTATGTTGACCAGCCGTGGGTAATTGGAAGCCGCGCCCGATTCGGACGGGACCTCTGGCTCCATTGCTTGAATGAAATCGAGCCCCTCAGACTGAGATTAGCTATGAGGACCCTAGGGCTGGCCCAGGAATGGGTGGATATGACCATATCTCCCAGCGTCGAAAGCAGACGCGGGGACTGGCAACCTGTGTCGATTGGAGGGTGCGCTTCCCCGAACAATATGAAGACTGGCAAAGGGGTGGCACGCTCATGGAATCTCAAGCACAAGACAGCGAGGATTACCTACGCCTCTATAGGGCAATGTATGCAGAGAGGCTCCAGCCTGGAGGGCTTATAGAGGTTAAGAAACCATGTTTTTGTCTTTTTCATTTCTTTCATTGGTTTGTTTTTGATTTTTTTGTTTGTGTGAACTCATAAGTCATAACTTGTAGGATGCTCGTGATACTATAATAATGAACTTACGAGCTCGTCTGGCGGACACTGAGCAAGAGTTGAGTGACACCCGAGCGGATCTCGGTTCATCAGTAAATGTTTTGTATTCATCCCAGGTATGATTTGAGATTCACAACGTTAACCACTTAATGTCACCTCATATGTGTTGCAGCATGCCCAGCTCGATGCAGTTTCATCTGCGATGGGGGCAGATGGTGTTTCTTCCAGCCTATGGATTCCTACTGCATAGCTAGATCTACTCCATGAGTAGCTTGCTCATGCCACCCAACGTGCTGCGGAGGCAGAAGAGATGCTTTCTGCACAGGTGAGGGTTTCACCATTTAATATCCCTTGTGCAAGCATTGCTATATGCCTGAGATGATATGTATGGCAGGAGAAAGAAACACAGGAGGCACTCGCGCTTACCACCCAGCAGGAAGCGAGAATAACTGAGCTGGAGAAGGAACTACAGCGTCGTCCTGATGAGGACTCTTCTAGGGACGCTGTGGAGCTGAGGATTACCCTTCAGTTGGAAAGAGAAGACAGAGAGAGAGAACGGGCTGAAAGAGAAAGGGATAGAGACAGAGAGAAAGCTAAGAGATTGGCCGAGAAAGAAGAGAAGAGGGCCCTGGAGGCCCAAGTTTTTGAATTGAGGACTAGTCTCGGCCTTGCCGATCAATGGCTGAAGGATGGCGAGGAGCGCTATCGAAGAGCACGAGAGCGTGGCTTTCGTGTCAGTAGCTTCTTTGCTGCCCCCGCGGATCGGCGTCCTTAAACTTTGTAATCTCTGGTTGTTTGTTCCTATTGTTGAGAGTTTGAATAAAATGTTTTGTTATGCTTGGTTCTCTCTTCTTTTTGGCTTCTCAAATTCTTGCACACATCTAACCTCCAAGAATGTATCACCACACAAAAATCACTTAAACTTTGGGTTGCCTCCCAAGAAGCGCTAAGTTTTATGTCGTCAGCCAGACACAAGGTAGAGCATTTAACCAACGTGTGGCATTCAGAATGAGCCACTATGTGATCTTGTCTTCCTTCAAATTCCAGCCCTTATGCCATTGGAAGACAAGAGTAGACATGTACGGACTGGGGCTAGAAAGAGGAAAGACTCGCACATTACGGATTTTAGCGTTAACCCTGTATGTGAGCCAATTTTCAGCCGTAGGGATCCATAAATGATTAATGTCTAATTTGTCAAGATCGAGGTGGAACCCTTGCACCATATCAATCCCTTGATCCCCTTCGCCTGTATCGTCCTTCCTGACTAACCCTTTAGGAATGACTTCCTCCATGGATACTTGTTTAGGGCCTGGTAGCTTAGAAACAGGATTGTCATCCTTAGCCATGTTTCTTTCAGTAACAGCCTCATGAACTTTAAGAGCATTGATCAATTTATCTTTCTGAGAGGAAGGTAAATTGAAGATGAATGTGGTTGGCACATCCTCCTTAGGTCCGAGAATCTCAAATTGGAGAGGCTCAACTGAAAGGGGAAAAGTAGAAGGAAGCACTAACTCATCCACAGATTCAAATGTCATTGGATAGGCCTCAGGAGTTAGATCAAATTTAAAATTTTCTAATGAAACCCCGTCATCATACCCCTCACTCATCTGAGGATTGTTAACCAAATTGTCCAACAATGGGGTGGATGAACGAAATGTAAATGATTCTAGCCCGGCCCTTTCATCAGAGGTCATATCAAATGTGAAGTTCTCTAAGACGGGCCACTCATCACACTCTGTACTCAACTGAGAATTATCACTCAAATTTTTCAGAAATGGGGTCGGTAGATGAAACATAAACTTTTCTAATAAGGCCCCATCATCATGTTCTTCCAGAGAAGGAGGATATTCAGAATTTGGTTCCATTAAATCAACAATTTTATTACTTACAACGTAATCCTCCTCTTGATTCATTTCCTCAATTGAGTTGTTTGGGCCATTATCCTTTACCGTAGTATTCTCAATCT
Organism: Amorphophallus konjac; assembly: GCA_022559845.1. Classification (NCBI taxonomy): domain Eukaryota; kingdom Viridiplantae; phylum Streptophyta; class Magnoliopsida; order Alismatales; family Araceae; genus Amorphophallus; species Amorphophallus konjac. Next base: position 46,868,164 of record CM040129.1, read on the forward strand.
CAAAACATTCAGAGAATGAGGTGATATGATCATCATTATGAGCATCATTATCCGTCAATTCACCCCCTACTTCCTTTCCTTCCTTTATCATGGTATTATGTGCACACACCCCCTCACTCTCAATAGTGATATCTTGAGCCAAAATGACAGGCAGAAGACTGTCATCGTCATCATCGTTCACATATTGAGGGGGTTGGTGTAAGGTTGAAGGAGAGGGTTGATAGGTAGACTGAGAGTACACGCTTTGAGGGTCAAAGCAGTGGCCCGGTGAATCACCCCTAGTATCCATGTTGAATCCAAAATTTGGGTGAGATGAGTTGAGCGGAGGTTGAGTACACATGGTCCGCTCGTGGGTTGCTTGGGGTGAAAATTCAGACATATGGGCTTGAAATGGTGGATCCATCCAAGGCAAATTTGTGTGATTACTCCAGCCAAGATTGTAATCTGAAAATGTAGCAGGCTTGGGCTAAGAGAATCCTAGGGCATTTTGGACCTGTGCTTGGATGACTGGAGAGAGTCGGGCTATAGTAGGACATTTACTCACATGGTGAGTGAGACTGGCACAGAATTCACAGACTTCCATGCCAGTGTGGGTTGGGTTTTCCGCCTGTTTGACATGTCCTACAAGTTGTTGATGAGATGAGATGGAGGCACGATTTATCGAATTTTCACTCAAAATCTCAAATAGATCATACGCCTCATCTTCACTTTTGCTTAAAAATGCCCCTCCACAATATATATCCACCATTTGCCTATCATAATCAGATAACCCCTCATAAAATGCAAATATAATTTGCCATTTGGGCAACCCATGATGTGGACATTGACTTATTAAATCCTTCAGTCTGGCCCATGATTCATGAATTTCCTCTCCCGGACGTTGAGTAAATCCTGTAATCGCCCTTCTCATCATGTTGGTTCGGCCTATGGGGTAAAATTTTTTCAAAAATTCTAACTGCATAGCATCCCAAGTCCTGATAGTTTTTCCAAAACCCCTTAACCAACATTTTACTTTATCTTTCAATGAGAATGGAAATAAGATCAACTTAAGGGCATCATCATTAAAATTCTGAATTTTGATTAGGGAGCAAATTTCTAGAAAATCATCTAGATGCCTATAAGGATTTTCATTGAGATTCCCATAAAAAGATGGGAGCATCTGGATGAGACTTGGACAAATCTCATATTGATCGACGAGAATGTCAGGGAGTTGAATACAGGTCGAGGGCTTGTAAGTAGAAGGATAAAAGTGCTTCAGCATAGGCGTGGATTTGTGATTTTATTTTTTTACTTTTTTTATGCAACCACAAACAAGTTAACACAAATTATCTAATGATCTAGATGCGACTTAGACCTACTAATAGGGTTTCACAAAGTGATTAAAGTGAAACATAAGTTTACTCTCAATATGACCACCAGCCAGGTAAGGGGTGGGGAAGTGGGAGGTTCCCCCTACTTTCGTAGGGACCTTATTATGCCAAACCACTAACCCGCTTAAGGCGTTTGCCGTCCGACCGTCTTGCCTTAGGCACCGGTTTTCATATGAGAGTAAACCCAAATAACACAAGAACCACAGTGTGATCCTAGGGCCAACGTTTACTGACTTTTATTTATGGCGTAGGTCATGTAAAGATGCAAGGGAAATGTGGTTTGTGGGCTAAGGAAGGGTGATGAAATCCCCACCTTATGTTTATTAAAGGTAGTGCCCTTAGAATATTTTGAAATATAATGCACACCACAATTTCAAACAAGGGGTTCTTTATGCAAAATGAATGCCAGAATATGGTGAGTAGAACGTACCTTGCCCCTCGCAATCTTCAAAATGCAATACATGAATTAAACAAAGAAAAAATTCTATGCTAAATGATGCATGACCTAGCACATGTTGTGTGATTTCTAATCTGGAAATGAAATATTTTTTTTTGTTCTTTTGGTGCAAGTATTTTTTTTTCTTTGTAATTAATGAACCTATCTAACCAGCATAAAAATTTCTTTTGTTTTGATTGTTTTATGATTTTTATAGAGTTTTGAAGAATTTTTCAAATTTTTCTAGATTTTATAGAAATTGGAAAACTAGAACCTGTTCCGACGTTTCTGCCCTTTAGCGATGCTTCTGAGCTTTTAATGACGCTACATTTTCTGAGGATTTCAGGTCCGATCTTCCTCTTTCTTTACTTTTCGAATTGTTTTCTTTTTCCTGCACAAGTAAAAAGAGTAAAATTAATATTCACATATATACACCAAACACAAGAATATCCAACTATCAACATAATTCACTCCCCGGCAACGGCGCCAAAAATTTGATGCGCTCGACAGTCGTCGTTTAAAAATGCCGTGCCATACAAATTTCAAATTTTATAACCGCACTCACTCACTCGAATGATTTTTGAAAATACGAGTACAGTGGTGAATACGGGTCGATCCCACGGGGAGAGAAGTTTGATTTTAGTTCAAGTTGGAAATACCCTTATGTTTGAAAAATCAAATTTTGTTTGTGGAGTGCGATTATCACTAAAAAATTGAAATTGCAACTTTAAATGACAAGAGATAAGTAAAGGAAATTTAGCTAAAGGAAATTTAGCCAATTGATTGAAGAATGCCGTCGCTTCCACGCCGAGCCTTTGATGAAGATCGCTCCGCCTTGGAAGTCGACGCCATGAGATGATTTGAAGAAGACTTACCGCTTTGGGTATGTGTGATGAAACCGTGAAGAAAAGGTTTGGATTGAAATTGAAACAAAACACAAGTGGAGACACAAGTGGCAATTACAATAGAAATCTATTGAAATAGATGTTTGGAAGGCAAAGAATAATTTGAAATCTAGAAGGAATTAGACAAAGTGAACTAAATGAAAGTTGTAGAGAATAAAAATATGAAGAACGTTTATGAAGAACACAGAAACAGAAAATGAAAGGAAGATAATGAAAAACTTGAAAAACTATGACCTATTGGTTCGGATGAACAGTAACAGAGCAAAAATCAGAACGTTGAAAAATTAATTCTAACACACAAAATAAGCAGAATTTGGAGAAGTGGTAGAATAATAAAACTTAGATCTACAAGTAAGGAACAACTTTGATGAATAACTCAGATTGAAAAGAGGTCGCGAAAGGCTTCAAAATATAAGAATACTAGAAGGTCTCACCACGGATGAACAGTAAACATACAAAACAGCACTTAAGAAAATGGACAGGAACTCTATGAATTAGGAAGAATTTGAAGAAATGCTAAACAGAGAAGTTGAAGAAAACTTAAAAATGAACAACTTTTATGAAGAACTCAAATTTAAATGAAGATCATAACAATGAGAAATAAGGCTAAGAAAAGACTGAATTCCAAAATGAAACTTGTATTGAAATAACTTCAACTTACAACTTTGACTTCAAAAGCTTGTAAAACACAACTCCAACAATCAACAACTTCAGAAATACAAAGAACAAACTTACATTACAAATGACCCATAGCTAGCTCTATCTCTAACTCAACCTTTTTTTTTTACAATGGCCAATAGACCCCCTTTTATAGGGATCACAACACTCCCTTTCTCTTCATGTAAACATAATTGATGCTCTATTGGATCCAAAATGTTAGGCTGGATGTGCTGCACACTCTTCTATTTTTTTCGGATTTTTCCAAAAAAATTTTGGAATTTTTATAGCCCTTTCTTCCTTCTCTTTCTCTCTTTTTCTCTCATTTTCTCTCTCCTCCTGGCCGGCGGCCCGTTGCGCCGACCGGCCGTCCGTGTTAGGCTACCCGCCTGTGGGCCCGCCGTGCACCGAACGCTCCTGCCGCCTCCGCGTGTCGCACGCGGGCGCGTGCGCCGCGTGCGTTGATCGGGGCCTGCCGACCCCGTCCTGTGCGCGTGTGCACGCTTTGCGCCTTCCGCTGACGCCACGACCCCCCCCCCTTTTGCCGACCTCGCCTCGTCGCCCGTGCCATTGGCGCGGGCAGCAAAGGCGGGAAGGGGGGGGGGGGCGATTTTAAACCCTTTTTATTTTATTATATATATATAATATATATATCTCTATATCTATATATATCTAGTATATATCGTTAGAAAATTCTAAAAAAATATCAAATAATTTTATTTTTTTTCTATTTTTTTTTCTTTTCTTTTTGAACAACTTCATGGGCTTCTGGCCCATTTTCACATATAAATTTATTTTCCTTTTTTTTCTTTTTCTTGGAGCTTTCCTCGTATTACGTGCCTGCATAAATACATAAAAATCATTAGTAAAACTATTTAATTTCCAAAAAATTAACCATTTGATTCAAAATCAACAGTAAGTGTGAGAAGTGTATATTTATTATTATATAAGATCATAAAAATGCGGATAATCATGAATTAAAACGTAAAAATACACACTTATCACCGCCCACGGGAGAGGAAAGATCAAAGAAACCTGCAGGTCAGCTGAAAGTAACGGTCAGAACCCCGTGCGTCACTTGAAAGTGACGGTCGCTCGATAGACCGCTGGAAGAATCTGACGCGCCTGCACAAGACCGTCGAATAACCTGCAGTAGCAAAGCGTGAATCCTTTTAACTTCCAGCCGGCTAGAAGACTTGGGCCTCGTACTGGTGGACCTGTAAACCTGCCAAAGACGTGGAAAGCAAGAGAGAACAACCCAAATTAGCCCTTTAGACAATATAGCATCAATTCTTCAATAAACACAATATCATCAAAAGGAAAGGGAAGTACCGGGAAGTTTTGGTTTTTTAACCCCTCTGGGCGTTTTAAAAGATTGGGAGGAAGTTTAGATGATGAAAACCAGTGAAAAATGTGGAGCAAGGAGAGAAATAATGCTTATGATGAAAGGGAGATGGAAAAGGAATTCAATATGCAAATATGAACTTTGAAACCAAGAGGAACAGATACTCCCTTCACCAGGTAGCAAACGAACTTGAGAAGCACTTCTCCTTGATCAAACGTGACTCTAAAATGCGGCAGCACTTCGACGCAACTCCAGAATTTTCCTCCTCTTGAGCATAAAGAAAAGGGTTCTATTTATAGACGCTCAGGTCGAGCAGAGGAAAATCCAGCAAGATAAAGGGATAACTCTTAACAAATCCTTGAAGATAATATCACCAAGAGTCCATAGAATCAAACAGAAGGTCTTGAGGATCAGATTTGGAAGAGATATCGTCAATCCAAGTTCTTATCTCGACCACGGAGTAGCAGAGAAAAGGCCTGAACTGCTAGGACTCTCTGAAGGAAGTAACGGCTACACGACAGACCGCCACAGTGAAATAACGCATCAAGGAACATCCGTTACTTTCAACCTTATCCCAAAGACATAAGATCAATAGGAAGAAGATCAAAACAATAGGACTCTGTAAAGAAAGCAACGGCCAAGGCATGGGGCGTCACAATGAAACAACGGCTGCACGACAGACCGTTATATTCAACATATAGGCCAAAGGATAAGCTTTGGAACAAGACCTCAAGCTTCAGGACTCTTCAAGGAGTAACGGCCCAGGACCCATCCGTTAGAAGGAAGAAACGCGCCTGGGACAGATCGTTATTAACAATGAATTTCAAAAGAAGGAATGAAGGTTTTGCTAAGCTTTAGTAGAAATGAAATGCCACAAAGAGCCACATCCGATGAAGGAGTCAAGACCCAAGAAATGATCTTCAACTAAACAAAGAGACTCGACGAAGAGTGAACAACTCGGAGCATCATATATAATGAATAAAGAGATGACCCGACTTATTGGTCATAAAACGGGTGTCAACAGATGCCCCTCCTTAACGTCCTCTTTGCAGGGGAGCGAGCGGAGGTGAAGCGAAAATGAAATGGAACATGAAGATGAAGCGGAAGTGAAGCAGAGTGGATCAAAAAGTGGGCGTTAAGGTAAAACGACACCCGTTCTTTACCAACAAGCGATAGGAATTTTCTGGAAAAACTTCGAACTGATCACAAGGAAAAAGCCAACCAAAGGACGCATGCCTGGAGGAACTAACAACTAAGGATAGGAAACACGGCTAGCCGCCGGAGGCAACGGAAAGGAAAGAGAACTGACTAAACTCCAGATAGGAATCTTCAGTCAACCAAATCGAGCGACGAGATCAAAGGAAACCTTCTAATTCAGAGTGGAATAGCTCTCCTCATTCGAGATCAAGAACACAGCTATTCACCATCATCGATCTACCTTGAACAGATGAAGCACATGAATGCTCAAAAGATGCGTATGATGTATGCTGGGCTAAAGAAAGAGAAATCTTTAAAACAAATGCAAAGAAAGATGAAATATCAAGATACTCGAGAATAATATTGCTAAGCTGGAGAAACCAGGGTCAGGACACCATCTGCAACCACGGCGTGCAAGACAGAACCATCGTCCCCAAATTTTTCCAACCTAACGGCCTTATCCAACGATTAAACATGTGAACTTAGATCATCATCATTTTTGTTTAAGGGGAACATCAGATCCCGGAACACATGAATGACTTGCCGGTTCTCGAGATAGTATATCATAAATAACATATAGTAATGCATTAAAGGATAAGGGAATGAGATGCAATACCTGACTTACCTGCCTGACGAACGGTAGAGCGTGACTTTGTTCATAAATTCCTTCATGGAAAGAGGTTAGCCAATAACAAATATGAATATGAGCATGAATCAAGGCCTAACCATTTGTACGTGCGAGAGGCATCAATAATGCCCAACAAGGAAGAGAAAGGAACCATTTTAACATCAATTAGACCATTTAATTCATCAAGAAACTTGCAAGTTTGTAACGGTCTAGTGTAAGGGTGTCACACTAAATAACGGACCAGCCCTGGGCCGTCATAAACCAGGCAGTTCACATTCTTCAATAAAACAGGGCCAACACATGTAACGGTCGAAGACAGACGCGTCACAAGGATGTGACGGTCGGTCGATAGACCGTCACATTTCCTGAGCGTTCAAAAAATAAAACCCGAACGGTCACGGCCCATTCATTCAACATTCAACACCCCAAAACCCTCAATCGAGAAACCTCCGACGATCACCAACCCCACCGCTGCAATGGCCGGCGACGAGCCATCCCAGCCGCCTCCACAGAAGAGGGAGAGAGGAAAGAGGAAGGCAATACGGCGGTTCCACCGCCGGCTCGAACGGGAAGCAATCCCGCCGGTGGAAGAAGAACAAACGGTGAGAAGAGATCCAAGGGAGGAGGAGGAAGCTCCTACGGCTGCAGAGGGCCAAGAAGAAGCCCCCTTGGGTGAAGAGGAACCCAAAGAACCAGTCAAGAAGAGGAGAAGGGGCATGGACCATGAGGTAGGTCCCCTCACCCTAATTTCAATTTTTGATTTTATTTAAATTTTTATTATGTATGCATGCGGGGTTGAGGGGTAGAAATGGGTCCACGAACCCATTAGGAATGATTGTAGGCCATTTGGCCAAGGTGAGAGATCACAGGGATGCAAAGGGGAAAAAAACCAAAGGCAGACGATGTGACGGTCCTACCAGCGACCGTCACACGCCTGACGCGCCACCCTGAGTGCGTCAGAGCCAAGTAACGCCCCACCCCAGGGCCGTTACATCTACCAGAGATCCCAAACTATTTTTAGGGTTTTCTAATTTCTGAATTTTTTGTTTTGTTTCATTTTATAAATGTTTATGCAATGATTTTATGATGCAATCAACTAACCAATGATCTACGTGAATGCAGGGAAAGAGAAGAACGCGGATCTCCTGGCTGCAGATCCGGGCAGTGTACCAGGCATTGCCCGATTACCAGAGGGAGAGACTGGCCGGGATGGGATTCGTCGAGGTGCTCAGCATCGAGGTGATCCGGATGGACACGCCCTTGCTGTACGCGTTGCATGAGAGGTGGGACCCAATCAGCAGAGCCTTCATCTTCCCGTGGGGCCACATGATCCCCACACTAGAAGACATAGCGAGGATTACGGGATTGAGAGTTCATGGAGCTGCAGTGACAGGATGGACATACGGCGACTACCGGGAGATGGCACAGCAGCTGCTCGGACTGGATCTGATCAGGCCGGGATAGTCCTCATCTCAACTCTCGAGATCAGTACTGCAAGAGAGCTTGGGGTTGAGAGGAGCAGCGATCGCCGTAGGAGAGCTACCCGAGGAGCATCTGGGCAGAGTGATAGACCAGGTGCGCCCTTACGTGGCGGCGGAGGCAGGACCTGAGGGAGATAAAGTACTGCGACGCTTCCTGATGCTGCTATTCGGGAAGCTCTTCTTCGCGACTCGAGCGGACATCATCAGCTGCAGACTGCTTCCGATGATAGAAAACTTGCACAGAGTCGGGAGATATGCATGGGGAGTAGCAGTGCTCGCGTTCCTGTTCGAGTCCCTCAGCACGACGGGTCGACAGACAATGCTGGGCGGCTTCTCGCCTTTTCTACAGGTGAGTGCATTTTAAATGATTTCCATATTATGCAAAAAAATGTTTATGCCATGGTTATGCAATTTGACTGACTTGATTTCTAAAATGTAGATCTGGAGCTACATGCATCTCCCGGGCATCGGGAGAGGCACACTACTCCACCTCGGCCGCATCCCGATCGCGAGGCGATGGACGGTAGCGAGGGACACAGGGTCGATCATCAGACTGACCCGGATGATCCAGGACAACCTGGACTCCTACCCACACACGTCGGTAAGTCCAGAACTCGAAATGATTTCTACATGCTTTTAAATGCTTCTACACGCCTTTAAATGCTTCTACATGATGAACTTATATGCTGGTGAATGGACCTAATGTTTCTAGGTGAGATGGACCCCGTACCGCGGTGAGGGTTACACGGGACAGCCGTGGGTAGAGGCGGCCTTGTCGTATAGGGGGCGAGACATATGGCTGCATTGCATCCACATCATCGAGCCTCTGCACTACAGGCTGATCCTGCGGACTCGGGGACTACACCAGCCCAAGGTGACCTTTCCACGCCACAATGATGACCACCCAGGCAAGTCGGCAAGGGGCATTAGTGGCAACGTGGAATTGTGAGCCCGGAAGGCGAAGTACGTCCACGACTGGAACAGGCGGGGCCGAGCGGTGAACGAGCGAGATGAGAGCGATGAGGCATATCTGAAGGCCTTTGCTCGACTCTACGGCGACCGGGTGTACCGAGGTACCTGACGACCGGTATGCAACTCTAAACCTTAAACCTCTTTATATGCAAAAAAGAATGCAATGCTATATGTAAATGACTCACATGCTTTCAAAATGCAGCTAGACCCTGAGATGATCCACATGTAAAAAATGAAATTTCTTTTTGGTCTTTTGTTATTTTATGCAGGAATGTGTGTTTGTGAAATGCCAAAAACAAATGAAGGATTGTATGTGATGATGAATGCGTGAGATGTGTATGAATGCATGTGTAGGAATGCATGTATGTGAAGAATGAAAACACTTGGTGCATGAAAAATGTGCGGAGAAGGAGGTGTAAAATGTGAAAGACCGCCAGGTGTAGGCAAGGGCAGGAAGAAATAGCCTCAATTCAGCAACAGAGAATGTAACGGTCCAGGTTCAGACCGTCATAATCAAATAACGTGCTGGATAAGGGCCGTTAACGATGATAGTGGTCAAATTGTAGCTGGGGCTACAGGAAAAGTGACGGTCAACGGAAGGCGCGTCAAAGACAAATAACGGTCTAATGCTAGACCGTTGATCATGGCAGAGCGATGGTTTGCAGGGCAACTAGCAGGAAATGCGACGGCCCAAAGGAGACGTGTCGGGGTGAAGCAACGGTCCTGACCAAGACCGTCGGGAAATGTTTAGCCCAGAAGCCAAGGAGCTGAACGATTGAGGGTGTAACGGCTCAGGGTTCACGCGTTACGAAAGAACGACGGTCAAGCGATGGACCGTCAGACTTCACAGAACAGGATCGAGCAAACTTGAACCTACAGGAAATGCGACGGCCCCATTCTGGCGCGTCAGAGACAAATGACGGTCCCACGATGGACCGTTGGAGCCTGAGTTGTGTTCCGAGACGGATTGAGCCGTGAGAGCCTAAACCCGAGATTTATCCACTTAATCTCCCACTAGAACTTATCTAGATTGAAGATAAGGCCTCCTAACTCAAGTCTTATCCTTTTAAAACCAAAATGAAGCCTTTAAAACTGGGAAACTCAACCAAAAATCGTAGCTTTGCTGAAACCTCTGCTCTAGGGCTAAAAGACCACTCCTAAAGGCAGAAATCAAGATGAAGAGAAGCCTTGAGGTGATGGCTACGGAGGAGAAGGTCTACATCGGACCTAAGGCTGCAAGAAAGGAATACGGAGAGCTTCAACAGCTAACCTCAATTCCCAAGCACCTAAGCTCTAATGCTCAAAGGGTGGTAAGTCCCAATAACCCGGCCAAGTTCAGAATTTTCTGCACTTCAATTCCTTCCATGACTCCTTCTTCTTCTCCTTCTTAAGCCCCTTCTTGGCCCGAGATGCTATTCAAATTTGAAGTGGGTGGCTCCCATGGTAAAGGCACTCCCTATTGAAGTCACATCAATCCTTAAAGCATGGCACCTTCAACCTCTCTTGGTCTTAGGCAAAAACTTCCAGAAATTATCTTTAGATTGGCCAAGTATTTCAGCTCTTGTAGAACTATGGCATCCACAAACTCAAACCTTCATCTTCCCTTCCTTTGAAGCGACAGTCCTATTAGAAGAGGTAGAGACCTACCTAGCCCTTCCTAAGACTAAGGTGGCGGATGAAGACCGGGTTTGCTACACGGTTGAGCCTATTGACCCGTCCTTGATCTTGAGTGATTTTATCCATAATCCGAAGGACGTGAGGACCATGATCAGCCCACACCACGTTCATTTGATACCCTTGGCACAATGGATAGTGTCCCATTGCAAGAACAAGTGGGAGAGACACGAAGCAATAGCCAAGGCGGTGGTGGTGTGCTTATGCGGAGTCTTCCTTTTCACCACAACCGACCACCTTTTAGACACAAAAAATCTCAGCATTATTAGTGGGTTGTGGCGGAGAACATCCATCTCTCAAGCGATCCTCTCATACCTCTATGAAGGACTAAGTTCAGCTTGCCTAGGAGGACCTTTTTTCGGCTCCATGATACTTCTTGAGTGTTGGATGGGAGTAAGAGTCAAATTCCAACCAAAGGAAGACATAACTTCAGCCAGCCGAATCTTCGGGAGCCACCCTCTCTTCTTCATTGGAGGGGCATTTGGATACTCTTCATAGGTTGAATGCAAGATGGCGGATAAGAAAAGTCGGGATGAATGGCGCCTCTTCTTCAACACTTTGTCAATAGACAAGTTCAATATGCGACCAAGAATCCTTCGAAGCACTCCTCTTAAAATACCGCGGCGTCAAGGCCTGGACCTCCAGCTAGTGGGGAACACTACAATGGCGATCTACAACCCGCACCGGTGCCATCTTCAGATCGGACTTCCAAGAACCCAAGCTCCTGCACTATCACACTACCCTCCCCTTCTATCTAGGAAGATGGGGACCGAGGAGGATGAAAGAGCGATCCGAAACGCGCTGACCATGTGGGAGATCAGCAAAGTGCGCCCGTGGCAAGAAGAAGTTGAAGAGAGCGACGAAGCACGCCGAGGCTACGTGAAAGAGTTGAGGAAGATCCGCCCTCTTGCAGATGAAAAACTTAATGTAGTTTGATTTTTTATTTAGAGAGATGTTGGTTGTATGACAAAAAGTTGGAATTTTTTGAATTCATTTTTCATTAAGCCTGATTGAATGAGATGAGATTGTCTCAGTTGAATGAGCAAGAGTTTTGTGGCTTGATTGTCGGGACTGATGTGAACAGGCAGAGCATCTGGAGTATGTAACGGATGTGCACTGGGACGCTATAAAGAAATGACAGTCTAACGATAGGCCGTCAGAATGGAAGCACGAAGAACCATGTTCTCTAAGGGATGTAACGGTCAAGACCCAGGCCGTTAGAGTAAGTAACGGTCATAACCCTGGCCGTTAGAATGATGGCTGCTGAAAGAAAGAAAGCTTATGCAAGAATAGGAGTGACGGTAAGTATATGACCGTCAGATGACTGTAGCGGCCTGGTGATGACGCGTTACAGCCTTTGAATCTGCATAATTGTGAGCTTCTCACTTTGATCTTGATCCTGTGTTCTGCGCACACTTTAAACATGAAACAAGTTAGATCTATTCTTAGACTCAACCCCTTGCCTTGAAGCAAGTTAGATAATGACCGTTTCTCAATATTTTGTCAAGGGGTGGAGCCTTGTTAAATAGGTGAAAACATACTAAAAATAATGCAATGCATGCAATGCATATGATGGTGTTTTTCGGGGGTTTTGGAGAATATCTGATTTTTGTGAGACTTTGAAAATATTTGATTTGTTTGGGTTTTGAAAATATTTGATGTTTTTGGATTTTGTAAATATTTGATTTTTTTGGATTTTGGAAAATATTAAATTTGTTTGGATTTTGAAAAATATTTGATTTTATTTTGGATTTTGGAAAACCAGTGCTTCCCCAGCAGCGTGAGCCCTTCCTTGTTGATATTGAGTCCGGGGGTTTGGCGTGAGAGAAGGTGACGACCCCTGGACAAGGTCCAATTGTCATGACGGTGTTTCTGCCAGGGCCATACCCAGGGTACTAATCTTGGTCCTAAAAGAAAAACAGAATATGGGGGTAAGCTTTAGGCCAGATATAGAAGTTTTTAAGACTTGATTTCCTTTCCGTACAACCCATTAGAGATTTGGTCTGTTGTGCCTGGGCTTTAAGTTCGTCATCGAACCTTAATCCACCCTAGGCACGCATGCGACCGGGCTCATAATGTCCCGCGGGGAACTGTACTGCCACTCTTGTCATGCCTAGCTTTTCTTGCTTTTGCCTTTCTGGAGCTTTGGAATTCATACTTTATCGACTTTGAGGTGATGCTTTTGATTTTGTCATAGAGATTGCCCCTTCGCTGTCTCTTTTGTTTCTTGTGGCGTCAGGTCATAACGGACTGCCCCTATTTGAGACCTCCTCTCGTGAGGGTGTTTGGATCGGTTATCGCCTCTTTATTCACCTCTTCTCCCTGGTTTTAGCTGAAGGAAGAAACGGACAGGGACCTCGACTTTCCCCCAATGCATGGCCAAGGAGAAACATTGTCCTTTCTCAACGTGGAAAACCTGACCAGGGACGTCGTGTAGTGTGTGATTGCCTCACTCGGGACTCCTTTAGTGACAGGAGGAACATCTTGCTACCGGGGTAGCACATGGTTAGACTCTAAGGAATGAAACGCTTAAGATACAACCCATTCCACGGGTGAGAGAGCTCCTCACCTTCCGCGTTTACTAAACGATAAGTATTTCTCGGATAAGCTTCTTTTACGACAAACGGCCCTTCCCAATTAGGTTGTAATTTAGACCTAGGACCTGCAGACCGAATGAATTTTTGTTTCAAAACCATATCACCTTTTTGAAACTTACGTTCGATTACCTTCTTTTGAAAATAACACGAAACCCTCTTTTGATAAACGGATACATGATCGGCTGCATTCATCCTCTTCTCATCTAAGAGTTCCAACTGAACCAGCAACGCCTCTCAACGTTCATCGAGATTAAGTTCCTTATCAAGCTGCACTCTAAGGGAAGGGATCAGGATCTCATATGGGAGCACCGCCTCCATCCCGTAGGTAAGAGAATAGGGAGTTTGTCCCGTAGAGGTACGGACGGAGGTGCTGTAAGCCCACAGAGCTTCCACTAATCTTTCTGGCCAATCAGAAAACTTATGAGCTTCACATGTTTTCTTGATGATTTTAAGAAGGGTTTTATTAGTGGCCTCGGCTTGGCCGTTGCCTTGAGGATAATATGGAGATGAATGATGCAATGCAATATTGAACTTCTTACATACGTCCTTGAGCTCTTGGGAAACGAACTGGGGTCCGTTGTCTGCGATGATGCTGCTTGGCACTCCGAACCGTGAGATGATATTCTTCATAATAAAGCGGCATACCGTTGTAGCTTTGATCTCTGCGTACGCCTCGGCTTCAGCCCACTTGGTGAAGTACTCAGTGGCGGTAAGGATAAAGGATTTGTGCTTGATCTGGGAATTAGGATCACCGAGCGGGCCGACAACGTCAAAGGCCCACACAGAGAATGGCCAAGGAGCAGTCATAGGATGGAGAGACGAAGCTGGAGAATGAATTTTATCACCGTGGAGTTGGCACTTAAGACACCTCCGGACATAGAGGGAGCAATCTTCCTCTAGAGTGGGCCAATAGTAGCCCTGCCTTAGGATCTTCTTCGCTAGAGCCTGGCCATTGACATGACCCCCACACCCACTAGAATGGGTTGCTTCAGCCACCTTCCATGCTTCAACATCATCTAAGCATCTCATTAGCATCCCATTAGTAGCGCGCCTGTACAGTTCTCCTACGACAATAGTATACCTTGCGGCGGCTCTTCTGATTGACTTGCGTTGCTCAGCAGTTGCCCCTTCTGGGAACAATCCCTCCTTACAAAACAACTCGATTTCATGATACCAAGGCAACTCTTCTTCGTCCAGGATCTCTTCTAGCTCTGTTAAAGATACTTCCTTAAAATCTCCCTTCTCAGCTCTTGCTTCTACAGATTTCCTAAGATTGATGAACCAAGGGTCCTTAAGAGAGGGTGCGTCCAATCTCTGAACGACGATAGTCTCAGTGCTCTGACTGAGAGGGAAAGATAGGGAAGAAGCAAGGGATGCCAGAGCATCAGCTAGAATGTTCTGAGAACGGGGAGCATGGATATAGACCAGCTTACGGAATTGCCTGGCAAGGAGCGTGACCAGATCTTGATAAGGCTTGAGCTTGGGGTCACGAGTACGGTAAGTGGTCAGAACTTGCCGTAGGACGAGCTGAGAATCTCCTATAATGTTTAATAAATGCGCGCCTAGGAGATAGGCATGCTTCAATTCGACCAGGAGAGCCTCATACTCAGCGATGTTGTTGGTAGTAGGAAATCGAAGTTGATAAGCAAAGGGAATGGTCACCCCCTCTGGAGTAAGCAGAACAGCACCGATCCCTCGGCCTTGAGAATTGAGTGCACCGTCGAAGTGCAGAGACCAGAAGGAGTGATGAGAGATAACAGAAAGATGCTCATCAGGGAAATCATCCTGGATGGAATCGGTGTGAGGAATGGGGAGATGAGCGAGATGCTCAGCAATAGCATATCCTTTGACCGCCTTCTGAACAACAAAGGTGATATCGAATTGAGAGAGGAAGCTCTGCCAGCGAGCTAACCTACTAGAAAGGACGGGCTTTTCTAAGAGATAGCGAATCGGGTCCATTCTAGAGATCAACCTAACTGGGTGGGCAAGAAAATAGTGTTTCAACTTATGAGCTACCCACACTAAGGCGGCACAAGTTTTCTCCATAGCGGTGTATCTGGACTCAGCTGGGTTGAATAACTGAGAGAGGTAATATGCAGCCCGCTCTTTTCCTTCATCATCCACTTGTGCTAAGACCACCCCTAGGGAGTCTTCAATGACCGAGGTATATAGGATTAGGGGTTTCCCAGGGACAGGAGGTTGCAAAACCGGGGGATTGGATAGATATTCCTTCAAGTCCTCGTAGGCCTTTTGACAATCTTCATTCCATTCAAATTTAACCCCCGCCTTAAGTAATTCATAAAATGGACGGCACCTTTGAGAATGTTGGGATATGAATCTTCTGATGAATTGCAATCTACCAATCAATCCTCGAAGTTCCGTAATGTTCTTAGGCGGAGGCATATCCATGACGGTCTGTGCTTTGTTAGGATCAATCTGGATCCCCTGTTTGCTCACTATAAAGCCTAGCAGCTTCCCTGAGGAGACTCCGAATACACACTTCTTCGGATTCATCTTAAGCTTGTACTCCCTGGCTCTTTGCAGTACCTTAGCCAGAATAGAGGGGTGCTCCTCTTTAGTTCTTGACTTCACCAGAATGTCATCCACGTAAGCTTCCATGTAGATATGCATCATGTCGTGGAAGATGGCCATCATCGCCCTTTGATAGGTGGCGCCCGCGTTCTTCAGACCAAATGGCATAACCACATAACAGTATGTACCCCAGGGCGTGGTGAAGGAAGTTTTCTCTTGATCTTCGGGAGCGAGACGGATTTGATTGTAGCCCGAATATCCATCCATAAATGACAACGATTCGTACCCGGCGGTACTGTCGACCAAGACATCAATGTGAGGCAGCGGGAAATCATCCTTGGGACATGCTTTATTGAGATCCCTGAAATCGATGCAAATACGCACATTTCCATCCTTCTTGATAATAGAGACTATGTTTGCCACCCACTGAGGATATAGAACAACTCTGATGAATCTGGCCATATATAACTTGTCGACTTCTTCCTTGATCCTTAAGACCATGTGGGGGTGAAATCTTCTTGACCGTTGTTTGACAGGTGTTGCCCCTGGTTTAAGCACGAGTCGATGTTCCACTAAAGAGGGGTCAAGACATGGCATGTCCTCATAAAACCATGCGAAGGAATCGCTATACTCCCTTAGAACTTTGATTAAATCCTCTTCTACTTGTGGAGGGAGGTTAGCAGCAATAATGATAGGCCTGGGGTCTTCTTCGGTTCCCAGATTGATTTCTTTCGTAGGTTCATCCACTTCTGATGACGGCTCGTCGAATTTCTTAAGTCCTTGCGCGTACAGATCAGCAGTGTCATCTACGTTACTATCATCATTAACCGGATCTTTTTCACCCAGGATTTCATAGACGCCGAGTCTGTCATCGCCCCACGCCCCTTCTATTTCTTCTTCATCCTCAATCGTAATTGCCGTAGCAACAAATTTTGGACATTTTAAAAGGGCATGACAGCGCTGAGCTAGGTCTTGCAAGAACCTATCAGGAACAGATTTGGGAGGACGCGCAAGCGGGCGCGGCTCAGAGGAGGAAGGGTTGGATGACCTAGAACAAGACCCTACTTCTTTAGACCTAACTAATTCTACTTCCCTAGACTCGATAGACCCTAATCCTAACCTAGGAGAAAGGAGACCTAGTGGAAGGGAAGGAGCAGGGGACTCGTGCCCCTGGGATGATGATGGAGACAGGGTAGCATAATCTTCCACTGAAATCTCCATTTTGAATTTGACGTTTTTTTTGGAGATCAACAGAGACTATACAGCAAGATGGAGGAGGCGGGAGCTGCATAGGGAATAGCTCGGGGAAGATGCAGTCAAAGAAGGGATCGGAAGATGAGAACCACATCTCGTGGAGTTGGGCGTTGGGAGGAGGAGGAGTGAATAGAGTGGATAGATCAATGGGCGGGCAGTGCCCACAAGGGCAAGGAACAAATAGAATCTCAGGCGGATCAACAAAGGATGGATTTACCATGATAGGAGGAAGACGGGGTAAGAACTCCCATTGCTGAGGAGAGATTGAAAGCGGGAGGGAGACCAAGAAAAGACAATCGGCGAGCTCCCATCTTTCCGCGGATCATCGTCTGGCCTCTTCTTCGGTCTCCATTGCATGAGCCGAACTTCTTGCTTCTTTTGGCAGTCTTCTTCATGAAACAACCCCTGAAGGGTTTGACCATAATCAAGCATGTCATGTTCTGGCCTTTTTAGTGCCGGCGGAGGACTGGCAATCGGACATATTGTATTTCTCTCTAACGGAGCTGGCTGCAAAGCTAACGTGCCGGGCTGGAGAGGCCCTCGGACAAAGTGCTGGCGGTAGTCCCAGGTGAGTGGCCCAGAATCACCCATCACAGATAATGCTGTTTCTTTGTAGCCAAGACCTCTCCTGCCCATCTTTCTTCCCTTGGGTATGGGCTTGGTCATTCCTTGTAATTGTGCACCGAGGCCTCTCCCCGGTTGGTAGCCCAGTTTCAGTATAATGTTCCAGCCTTTTGAGTCTCGGATTTGGGGCTTCATCTTGATGTTAACTGGAGTAGTGATGGGCCTAGGAGGTGTATAAGCCCAAAGTAAGTTTAAATCCAGCACTGATATGACGGGTCGGCTGCTTGGCCAAAGTGTAGGAAGAATCTGTTCTGAAATGGCCTTAACCGATTGCATTGTAGATAGGCTTTTGACCTTGACGACCCTCCCTTGGAAAGGGAATTTGACGCACTGATGTGCGGTGGAGGGCACGGCACTGAGCGTATCCAGCCATGGACGACCCAAGATAGCCGTGAACATAGGGTCGATGTCTAGTACATAGAATTCCACGGCCATTGTAAGGGGTCCGAGCTCTGCCTGGATGGTGATCACCCCGTGACATGCTCGCCTTGAGTTGTCATATGCTGCTATAGTGGTCGGGGTAGGTCGTAATAACCCTTCGGATATGTTGCAAGCTCGTAGAGTGCTGAGTGGGCACACATTGATTGAAGCCCCTGTGTCAACCAGTGCTGCTTCAATGCTGACTTTGTTCAGAGTGATTATAATGCAGAGCGGCATTTGCCGAGCTTCCGGGAGCGCTAGCTCGGATTCTGAAAATGTGATTGCCGGCCCTTTGGACATAGTTGCCAGTGCCGTTGGTAAGCTGTCGACTGCCATATCTTCGCTGACCATTACCTTCTGTAAGAAATCTCTCAGTGCATCCTGATGAAGGGTAGACCTTTTGATC
This sequence comes from Amorphophallus konjac, assembly GCA_022559845.1. Lineage (NCBI taxonomy): Eukaryota > Viridiplantae > Streptophyta > Magnoliopsida > Alismatales > Araceae > Amorphophallus > Amorphophallus konjac. Next base: position 46,886,662 of record CM040129.1, read on the forward strand.
AGTTCCAGCACAGATATTTTAGCGGGCACTCGATCCAGATGATATAGCAAGTCATATTGAGTACCCGGCAAAGGTTCAGTTTCTGCCTGCTCGACCGTCGGCTGAGAATACTGGGGATTAGAAGTAGTAGGGTAGTTCCGATGGAACATCTTCCCTCTTCTTAAGGCGCAACTTGTAGCGGCCGCGGCATCGGTGGATAGTATGATGGGCCCTGCGGGGTGGATGAGCGGTATAGGCTGTGCGGGGGAGATGATTTGGTGGGGTGTAAGGTTGGTGATGGTGGTGAGTGGTGGTGAGCGGATGATGGGTGAAGGATTGATGGAAGGCGGGATGGTGATGGTGGATGGTATGGATGGAGGGAGTGTTGGTGGAGGAGTCAAGACAGGTGATAGACTAGGCGATGGTGTGATGATGGTAGCAGAGACAAATGGCGAGGGGTATGACGGAGTGGTGGGTGGTGGTGAATTTGTTGGAGCGGGTGTAAATGGGAGAACAAGTGGAGAGGGTATTGGGTGTGAAGGAAGGACGAAGGAGGGGGTAAGAGGATTACAGTGGTTGTGGTGGAGGGCCATGACTTGCGGTGTGGCGCCATCGTCATCAAAACACCACTCGGCACTAGGCGCCAGAGGTTGAACTACGTTCACTTGAGCCGGGGCTGGCGACTGGGGTTGCTGTGGAGCAGACAGATGACTTGGCATCGGATCTTGATGGATCCCCAGATCCTGAGCCTGTTGTAGTTACTGTTATGGTGGTAGCTGATGTGGCTGCGGTGCTGGATGCTGCTGCACTTGCTGCCTTGGCGGCTGCCTTCTTTTTTCTTTGATTTCAATAATGGCCCGATGCATCTCGGCCCAATCGATTCTCTGCCCCTTCATGGAGATCGTATACCAGATCCCGGAACTGATAACATCCTTCGATAGTGTGGCCTGGCTGCCTATGGAACATGCATTATTTCGTTTGATCAATGGCTGGGTTCCAGTTAGGCCGTTCCGGAGGTGGTTGAATTGCATTCACCGACATGAGAGCCGAGAAGATATCTGTGAGGGTCTCTGGCAGTGGAGGATATTGTGCCCTCTTGGGAGCCGGGCGCTTGTTGTTTGGATTGTTGTTATAGCCGTTGGGTGGAGGGACATTGTGGTATTGTGGAGGTGGTGGTTGTTTTTGTGGAGCAATGAAGGCATTTTGTGGAACGGTGAAGGCAGGCGGAGGGTTTTGTGGAGCAGCTTGAAAGTTCTGTGAAGCGGGATTTTGTGGAGTGCGGGGGTGGTGCGGCTTGGAATGGAAAGGCAACGGCTTGTACCTGTTCATTTGTCTGGACCCCCTCGGTAATCGGCCCTTGTGGTTTCTTGTGATATTTGGGCTTTTGGTTTTCAAATAGGGCGTGTATGAGAGAATCCTTGAACTGGGTTTGTATGAAGTGCACCCGGCTGTAGAGTTGATGCATGTTAGCTATATCATTCATTTCCAGGATGTTCCTGAAGGTCGGGGTAGCATTTGAAATGAGCAGCTTGACATTCTCTTCCTCTGGAATGTGGCCAGGCACTCTAGCAGCCATCTGTCTCCACCTGTCTGCATAAGTGGCGAACTCCTCATCTGGCTTCATCTTCTCGGCTACTAGATCTGTAAATGAGTATTCTGGGCCAACCCTATCTTGGAACCACTGGATAAATTTGTCCTTTACTACCTTGAAACTTTTAGCCTCCTCTAATGGCAGAGAGTAAAACCACTCCAGAGCAACACCATCCAAAGATCGGCGGAATAAGTACGCCATAAGGCGATCATCATATTGGAACTGCGCCGACTCATATAGAAAATCCCTCACATGAATGAAGGGATTACCGTTCCCGTCGTACTTGCGATAGCTGGGGAGCTCTGATTGCGGAGGGAACCGAATGTTCTGAAAGCTCGGGACAGGAACATCTGCCAAAGATTGTGGGCCAACCCGCTTCTGGAGGAAATTGAGTTGTTGCTGCATGGTGGCCCATTTATCAAGCAAGTCCTGCTCTCGGGAGGGAGCATGAGTAGTGAAGGACGCTGATTGAATTTGAGGAGTAGATGGAACGATTGTGGTAGAAGGTGGAAGCCCATAGGCAGGAGTAGAGGGATAAACAGTAGAGATGGGGGGCCCATAAGAAGGATATTGGGCCTGAGACTGGCCCAGATTAGAATGGGCTTGAGCCACCCCTTGCTGAGGGCGCAAGAAATCTGAAGGGCCCATGAGAACTTGCGGAGCTATGGGGCCCGATGTATGATGATCCACCTGAGCAAAGGAAGGGACTGATGACTTCCCTTTATCAAAAGATTGATAGGCTGAGTTGGAAGATTGGCCCGTCTCCATGCCTGTGAAAGTGATGGTCCGAGGTTGGACCGGGGTGAGATCAATCGGAGTGGGCTGGACAGAGGGCCCACTAATTCTAGATGGATCGATAGGAGGGTTGGATTTAGAAGGAGATGCGTTGGACCCTTGCATGGCCTGATAAATAACTTGAAGTTGGGTCGGATCCAATTGGGCCATCATCTAAAGAATGGAGCCCGCGGAAGGAGTGGAGAGAGAAGGGGTAGCTTGACCACCTTCTATAGAAGCGGAGGATAGAAGAGGGGTAGTCCCCTCTCCAGAAGAAAAGGTGATAACCCTAGGAGGGTTTTCAAGGAGCCCTTGAGGAAGAGAGTCCTCTTGGGAACGGGGAGGATTGAATGATGCCATGGTGGACTCGAAGAGAGGATTAGAATAGAACTTGACGAAGGAATTGATCTAGGAGATTATTCGGATGGATGAAAATAACTCCACATGCAACGAACAACCTTGACGATGCAAACAATCAACACAAATAATCACACAATGAGTAACCAAACTCGGATGTTTTAACAAAAGATGTAAGTGATAAAAGATGAAGACACCCCAAGTCAACCAAGTTGTTTAAAATGATGCAGCAAGATTCTTGTGATTTCTCCTTCGGAACTTTAGTGAATTGATTGAAATGTGCTCTCAACAATGGGTTCCTAACAGGAGATGGGTATGGGACTCGGCTTGATTCTAAGTGTAATCACTTCTTCACTTATGCAACCCTAGACACGGTGTGGGAAAGGTACAACCAGCCCGACATCCGTGTGAGAATCCACGGCTCGCGAAGACTTATGGAGGTCCCTGGTGTGATTTCCTAGTCGGCCCCAAGGAATATGGAGACGAGAGGTCTTCACAACAAGGTAGGAAAATGCAATCTAAGATATGAATGTATGAATGCCCCTATGTGCACCGGAGTGCATGCAAAGTCTAGCCTATGATCTAACAAACAATGATGCACGCAATGATATAGAGATATGAAACAAAGCAAGGAGGAAGTCAAGTATCACCCAAGCAAAGAGTCACATCAGAAACTGCGGAAATAAATGCATCTCAGATGCATACCTGTCTGGAGTATAATGGTCGAGGAACCCTGCGTCAGAATAAAATAACGGTCGAAGACCAGACCGCCAGAAGTAATGTAATGCGGAGAGGTAGGACCGTCAAATGAGCCAGAGAGCCAAAATCAACCAGAAGTAACAGGAAAATACCGTGAAAACTCTCGCAGCAGAACAGATGTGGCGTTCTAATGACCCTGCGTCAGAGGACTCCAACGCAGGGACACAGGGCCGTCAGAACGCTCAGAAAACCAGGATCAACAGGAAATAAGAGGAAAACGGGAGGGGAACAACACAAGAGATGATGGCAGGTTTAACAGGAATCAAAAGCACAATTGGCACAAGCTGTCCCACCGTGATCGCCAAAAAATTATCTGTTGATTTTATTTTGCTTCTCTATCTTCCTTTTCTTGGGGTCTTAATGATGATATGTAGCAAGATGACAAGCAAATAATCAAAGATCTGCACTCAACCGATGAACATGTGATCATGAACCTAGGCAACCAAAGCAAGCTGTAGCATGGGCATGCTATCTCAATCAAACTAAGCTAAGAAATAAAGGAAAAACACACGCTGGGGCGTGGAGCAAGGAGTAAAATAGAAACACACCGCAAGGGGTGGAACAAGCAAGGAAATAAAAGATGTGGGATGCAAAAGAGAAAGCTAATGCCCAATACTTAAGAAAGATGTGATCGCCACCAAAGTAAAAATAAGCCAAAGACCTAAAAATACCTTGGAAATAGGTGGATGAAGCACCCGCCCACGGGAGAGGAAAGATCAAAGAAACCTACAGGTCAGCTGAAAGTAACGGTCAGAACCCCGTGCGTCACTTGAAAGTGAAGGTCGCTCGATAGACCGCTGGAAGAATCTGACGCGCCTGCACAAGACCGTCGAATAACCTGCAGTAGCAAAGCGTGAATCCTTTTAACTTCCAGCCGGCTAGAAGACTTGGGCCTCGTACTGGTGGACCTGTAAACCTGCCAAAGACGTGGAAAGCAAGAGAGAACAACCCAAATTAGCCCTTTAGACAATATAGCATCAATTCTTCAATAAACACAATATCATCAAAAGGAAAGGGAAGTACCGGGAAGTTTTGGTTTTTTAACCCCTCTGGGCGTTTTAAAAGATTGGGAGGAAGTTTAGATGATGAAAACCAGTGAAAAATGTGGAGCAAGGAGAGAAATAATGCTTATGATGAAAGGGAGATGGAAAAGGAATTCAATATGCAAATATGAACTTTGAAACCAAGAGGAACAGATACTCCCTTCACCAGGCAGCAAACGAACGTGAGAAGCACTTCTCCTTGATCAAACGTGACTCTAAAATGCGGCAGCACTTCGACGCAACTCCAGAATTTTCCTCCTCTTGAGCATAAAGAAAAGGGTTCTATTTATAGACGCTCAGGTCGAGCAGAGGAAAATCCAGCAAGATAAAGGGATAACTCTTAACAAATCCTTGAAGATAATATCACCAAGAGTCCATAGAATCAAATAGAAGGTTCTGAGGATCAGATTTGGAAGAGATATCGTCAATCCAAGTTCTTATCTCGACCACGGAGTAGCAGAGAAAAGGCCTGAACTGCTAGGACTCTTTAAAGGAAGTAACGGCTGCACGACAGACCGCCACAGTGAAATAACGCATCAAGGAACATCCGTTACTTTCAACCTTGTCCCAAAGAGATAAGATCAACAGGAAGAAGATCAAAACAATATGACTCTATAAAGAAAGCAACGGCCAAGGCATGGGGCGTCACAATGAAACAACGGCTGCACGACAGACCGTTATATTCAACATATAGGCCAGAGGATATGCTTTGGAACAAGACCTCAAGCTTCAGGACTCTTCAAGGAGTAACGGCCCAGGACCCATCCGTTAGAAGGAAGAAACGTGCCTGGGACAGACCGTTATTAACAATGAATTTCAAAAGAAGGAATGAAGGTTTTGCTAAGCTTTAGTCAAAATGAAATGCCACAAAGAGCCACATCTGATCAAGGAGTCAAGACCCAAGAAATGCTCTTCAACTAAACAAAGAGACTCGACGAAGAGTGAACAACTCGGAGCATCATATATAATGAATAAAGAGATGACCCGACCTATTGGTCATAAAACGGGTGTCAACAAGTGTGTTTCGATCTCTATTAGGTGTAGGATCGAAGATCAAGGGATTTATCTCCCTTGGGTGTGAAGTTGTGGTATCAGCCTTTGTCCCAGACTGAGTCTGTTGTTTACTTTGTTGAGCAAGGAAGCCTCACTCCAAGGGAGTGAGGGGCGGACGTAGATTGCCTAGCACAATCGAACCGCCTAAAAATTGCCTATCTGATTGTGTGGTTTGCCTTGCTTGATTTCCTTTAGTCCAGCAACAACTAGATAGTATATCAAAAGTTGTAGCTGAAAAGATAGGTCAGGCCTATTCTGAAAGCTGCCCCTTACGTGATGAGATCCTTCGATCAACCCTCCATCTAGTACCAATCTTAGTTGTTGCTTGATCGCTGGCTTGCTACTCTGTTAGCTCGTTATTGTTGATATTTATGGCTGCACATATCATCTTCACTTCACTAACTTCTGCACATCAGCTATTTGTTCGTTTATCAATTCTAGCTATTGTGGTTGAATTGCTTCATGTTGTAGTGCCATATCATAACTTAGCTATTGAATCTTTGATTTGGTTGATTTGGGGATAGATCTATTCATATCCACCTTCTATATCTTTGATTCTATTTCTATCAATTGATATCAGAGTAGGTTTCCAAAAATGTGGTCCAACGACCAGGGAAGACCTGGAACAAGCAATGCTCGCATCTTCATAGCTGAAGGGCATTCCATAAACCGACCCCCATTCTTCAACGATGCTAATTACTTATATTGGAAAAACAAGATGGAGTTATTCCTACGAGCGCAGAGTCACGAGCTATGGAGAGTGATCACCTGCGGTCCATTTGAACTGCCCGAAGATGAAAGTACATGCACTAAGGAGCAAATTCGAGTATCAACCGTCAACTGGACCGCCATGAACATCATGCAGTGTGACGTGCATCCAGATGAGTATTCAAGGACTTTTGCGTGCAAAACTGCCAAGAAGATGTGGGTCGAGTTGCAGCTAATCTAGGAAGGAACGTCCCAAGTGAGAGCGACGAGGGTAAACATGCTCACTTTAGATTATGAACTCTTCAAAATGAAGCATGAGGAAAATATATCTAAAATGTATGCGAGGCTTTCACTGATCACTAACAGCCTTAAAGCTTTAGGAAAATAATTCTAGGAGAGTTATCTGGTTAGGAAGATTCTTAGGCCCCTATGATGGGGACATCACCTCCCATGCCCACGTTCACGACTCGTCTCCTCGCCCCGGTTGCATCCGGAATGTTCTAGTCATTTAATTTTGAGTCCTATGTAATTTTCTTTGAGTCATTTGATGTATTTTCCCTTTTATTTGAGTCATGTTCCTAGGTCTTTTGTTCATTTCCCTAAGTTTGAGTGTCATCAGGTTGTCTAGTTAGCTATTGGGCCCAATTCATTGGGCTTGGCCCAAGGGCTCTCCCCTATCCCCTCGGTTTTTTGTCATTGAGTCAATTGTCAGGGACTTTTGTAGAAATGTGGGTTTCCTATATATAGGACCCCATTCCCCCCCATTTCAACTTAATGAATCAATGAATGAAAAAATTTGCCATTTTGAGAGTTTACACTTCTTATCTAGTGGAGAGATTCCATTTTTTGGGTGAGAAACCCTAGGGGAGAGATTCCCCACCCTTCCCTCTCTTAATCTCTCTTTTTCACTCCACTTTCTCTCTCCTCAACACCCAAATTCAAATTTTCTTCTCTCTCCTCCCTTCCCAACCACGTCCACTCCCCACCTACCCCATTTAAGCCTCTTCCCATTCCCCACAACCCTCATCAATACTCCACCCCTTCCCAAGACCCCCTCCACCAATCCTCTCCTCACCATCCAACCCCCAACTACCCCTCCCACTTTCCCAAGCACCCTTCCCACTACCCCAAGCACCCCTTCCCTTCCCCAACACAACCCTCCCATTCCCAAGATAAAAAAATTAACCCCACCCTTAAACCTATTTTCGAATATCCTTTCCCTCTCTCCATTCCAACCAAATTCGCAGCCCCCACTACCACCATCTATTGGACCCTCTTCCAGACCTTATTCTCCACCTCCCACACCTTAGAACACCCCCTCCAAGACCCCCTTACAACCAGGGGTCACTCCCACACTCATCTACCCCCTTCCCCTTCTTCTTTCTTGGTCATTGGAAGCTACTTCGAAGTTGCAGTTTGCTGTCCAGAGGTTACAGATGAACCAGTAACTTACAGTGGCCACCACGACTTCCTCCGGACGAATTTAAAGGAACAAGAGGCATCCACAGAAGCGTCTCCCTGTCTTCTTCGCAACAGAAGTGGTTTCGTCTTCATCCGAGCTATGTGCTGCCCAGGAGCTTCGTTCTTCCGCAACGGCGCAGAGCTGTCCCTGCTGAGTACCAGAACCGGATTAGAATCACTGCCACGACGAACCTCGGAGGAATCAGCCCCCAAGCTCTTCTACAAAGTTCTTCCTCGCTCTATCTACTTTCAGAATCAAGAAGCGGAACTCCGTTCGGCATCCAGTAGCAGAAGTTATCAATTTTCTCCCTCTACTGCATGGATCTACTTCCCCACAGTCTACCCCAACCAGTCATCCTTGTTCATAGCCTCCAGGTCTTCTCCGGCATCTTTTAGTATCCCCATCAATTTTTCTGTGAAGAAGACTCGTCCACGATTCCAACAACTCTGGCAGTTCTCGATTCGGAGTCCGGGAGCCATCGGAGCATTCTCTGCAACCTGCGGTTGAAAATCTGAAGCTGCCAGTCCCAGAACTTGCCACTCTGTTCGAAGCTCCACCACGGTCAGCAGTGGTACCAGAAGAAATTTAAAAAATTCTGAGGTGTTCCAGTACCAGTCATGAAGAGTTCCCCCCTGGTCTCGCCATCAGCAAAATTCTTTATCAACTTCTGCAGCCCCAACTTCGACTGTCAGTCCTCCCTCCCAGACAGCAGGCAGATTCGGCTTCCCAACTTCTTATCGCTTTTGGTCCTAGTTTCCCCCTCCCCGCTTGGCCGGCTGAAGGCCCCTCCCTGTGTAGAGGTAGTATTGATTGTAATATCATTAACCCCCACCCCAAGGTCCCCCTCCTGCGAGAGGTGTAGTGTTGTAACTTCTTTGGGCAGGTCAAGCGACACCGCCGCGGCGTGTGGGGATCCACTCGCCTCCCCGCTCGCCCTCGTCTCCGAGCGGGATCGGTTTCTTCAAACCGGTCGAGTAAGTGCTCACACCTCACTCCATTAGTGCTTGTCTTTCAATATAAGTTCTAGTTCCGCTGGTTATGTGAGTGAGAGCTCGATCCTCAAGCCCCATTGCCTTGAGTGATCACCGTGGGAAAAGTGCAACCGGTGCCTTCGGCACTTCGTCGGCCCCATTGAATTGGGCTTCCACACCCATTGGGAATCCCATCTTGGCCTTGCTGGCCCTCTACCAGCAAGGGCCCAACCCCTCAACCTCACCTTGGCATTGCCAAGTTACCCCGGGCTTGGGTGAGTGTCGATAGTGCGGTGGCCCAATTCGGCCCATTTGAATGCGATTGTGCTTGCTTGCATTAGGTCCGAGGTTGTGTCACATCACCCTAACCCCTGCATGGCACATGAAAGCCACCGTGATAGAAGAATCTAGGGACATGTCCACCATGACTGTCACAAAGCTCTTAAATGGGATCTCTGATTGCATATGAGATCAACCTCAAGAGGAGTGTAGAAGAGAACAAAAAGGGCAAAACTATAGCCCTCAAGGTATCTCGAAGCAGTGGGGAGAGTAGTGAGGAATATGAAATTTTCTCTGATTTAGATGATGAGCAACAAGCCATGCTGACCCGCCAGTTTCAAAGGTTCCTGAGAACTAAAGGTAAGATCTTCAAGAAGATAAGGCCACAACAGACTGGTAAGAACACTAAATTCAAATTCGATAAGAATAAAAATTCTGATAACATTACCTACTTTCATTGCAAGAAGCCAGGTCACATGAAAGGAGAATGTCTTGAGTTGATGAAGAAGAACTTCAAGGTTTAGAGAAAGAAGCCACAAGCCATGGTTTACACTTGGAACGATGAAGAGGAGGACATCAAAGCTGAAAAATCTGAGGAGGAGGAGCAAGGGATATGCCTCATGGCCTACAATGATGAAGAGGTATGTAATCCCTTTGAAAAATATTCAATTGATGATTGGGAAGTTGCATATGCTGATTTGTTAGATAAATTCAACTGTCAAACCAAATAATACAAAGTAGTCAAAATAAAACTAAATAGTGACAGTCACGATCATGCTTCTGTGGAAAATGAAAATGAAAATCTCAAAAAGCAAATTGATAAATTCAATTCACTAAGAATTGACAGTGAAAATCTGAAAGCCGAAAATGAGGAGGCTAAGAAAAAATTGGATGAATTTAAAATGAAGTTTCAAGAAATTCAAAAAGAAAATGAACTCGTCACTGAAAAATGTGAAGTTGCCAAGAATGCAAATTCTGAAATTCAAAGACAATGTGAAAAGTTTCAAAAGGAATTGAATGGTAAGCAAGCCATGCTCGAGAAATTTGTCCAAGGGAAGTCAAACCTAGATACCATGCTAGGAGCAAGGGTAAACTTTAATAAGGAAGGTTTAGGCTTTGACCCTACTAACAAAAGATCATTTGAATTCAAAATAGTCACATTCCGTGCTGAAAAGGGAAAGGAGAAACTGGACACCCATCCAGTTCAACCAGCAATCAAAATGTTCAGCAACCAAAAATGATCAACTTCATAAAAGCTGGCTCAACAAATCTCACTGAACAACAAGTCAGAATTCAGGGTAATAAGACTGTGAAAACACCCTTGCATCGACCTAGCACAAGTGCTATGTCGAGTAACTATGGCCAAAACAGAACCCAATACGGGTCTTTGGCTGAGATGCGTTGACGCACTATATACCACAAGTCGATGTAGTCTACCCTGAATAGAAATTCAATGACATATAGAAATGTGATTAACAACAAAACTCATTGGTCTCATCCAGACTATTCTCAAGGGTATTCTGATAGATACACCTTCCCATATCAGAAAAGGTTCATGAGGAATCCCATAAATCATTCTCGAAGCATGTGGAATAAATATTCCACCAACAATGCTCATGCTAGACCAAGTCCAATGTCTGGTAACTTCAAAACTATTAATGCTGAAAACAAGAATTTCAACATAAATCAACAAAATAATTAGACAGGTTTGGATTCCAAAGAATTTGTTGAAAGGATTAAATGATACTTCTAGTCCCAACTTTCCTTGGGTTACAAAATTTTCTGTATGAATTGCTTACAGGTCAGCTTGACAGCCATGAGCAATAGATGGTACTTGGATAGTGGCTGTTCCAGGCACATGACTGGAGATTGAACCAAGTTCAGCAAGCTGGAACTGAAGATTAGAGGAATGGTAAAGTTTGGACGGAAGAACAAAGGTAAGATCATTGGATCCGGTATAGTTGGTAAGTATCCCTCCAACACAATTGAAAAAGTCATGCTTGTATATGGGTTAGAGCACAATCTTATGAGTATCAGTCAACTTTGTGACAAGGGTCACAAGGTTGTCTTTGATTATCATGCATGCAAATATATGAGATAAATTCTGAATCAATAAAATATCTTGGTCACAGAGTCAATAATGTGTACATAGTAGACTTAGAAGATAATTCTGAATCAAATTTGTGTTTGTCTGCTAGTTCTGATAATAATGTTTTCAATTGGCATAGAAGACTAGGGCATGTCAGCTACAACACTCTAAATAAACTAGTCAAGCATGACTTAGTTAGGGGTATGCCTAAAATTCAATTCATAACTCACACAAAAATATGTGATGCATGAGCCTCGGGTAAGCAAACAAGGAAGCCTTTCAAGGTGCGATAGGAACCCCTGTCAACAAAGCCATTGGAATTCCTGCACATGGACCTCTTTGGTCCTACTAGGACTTTAAGTCTTAGTGGCAAAAGGTATGGCTATGTCATTGTAGATGACTTCACAAGGTTTGTGTGGATTTTCTTCTTAGCCCACAAAAATGAAACATTTGATGAATTTCAAAAATTCCTCAATAGAATAAAATAGTAGGATAGGCACAAAATTTGCTTTATACAATATGATCATGGGGGAGAGTTTGACAATTCATTATTCTCTAAATTCTACAATAAAGAAGGACTCACTCACAAATTTTCTTCTCCTAGGACTCCGGAGCAGAATGGTGTGGTAGAGAGGAGAAACATGACAATTGTGGAGATGGCAAGGACTATGCTGATCGAAAGCCAACTCCCACAGAAATTTTGGACAGAGGCTGCAAACACAGCCTGTTATATCATTAACAGGGTCATGGTAAGACATGTCCAAAAGAAAACCTCATATGAGTTGTTAAAAGCTAAGAGACCTAACCTGGCATATTTTAAAATCTTTGGTTCCAAATGATTCATCCATAATAATGACAAACGGGACCTAGATAAATTTGAAGTAAAAAATAATCCAGGGATTTTCTTGGGGTATTCTGAACTGTAAAGAGCCTATGGGGTCTTTAACATTCATGATCAAATTGTAGAAGAATCCCCTCATGTGATTTTTGATGAAAATCTTAATTCTACTGACAAAATTGATGATGACAGGAAATCAAGAGAATATGGATAATTTTTGGATAAGAAGCCAAATGAAGACTCAGTTGAACAGCCTGAACAACCTGCTGCAGAACAAGGTCGGTCGACAGAACAAGGTGAGTCTTCTAACAATATAAGATTTCTTAAAAATCATCATGTTGAATACATAATAGGAAATCTTCATGATCCCCCTAGGACTAGGTCTTTTCATAAAGAAGTTAATAATGAAGATCTAGTAGCACTTGTGTCCCAAATTGAACCTAAAACCATAGAAGAGGCTTTAAATGATGAATCTTGGATAAATGCCATGAATGAAGAATTGGGTCAATTTGAGAGGAATAAAGTCTGGAACCTAGTTCCTAGACCTGAAAATGTGTCCATCATAGGAAGTAAGTGGGTCTTTAGGAATAAGAGAAATGAAGATGGAATAATTTCTAGAAATAAAGCCAGACTGGTAGCCAAAGGCTACTGTCAAGAATTTGGGGTGGACTTTGATGAATCATATGCACCAGTTGCTAGGATGGAAGCAATTAGAATACTGCTAGCATTTGCTTGCTCTAAAAACATTAAACTTCATCAAATGGACATAAAAAGTGCCTTCTTGAATGGTTTTATTGAAGAGGAAGTTTATGTTAAGCAACCTAACCATGTCTTCAGGTTAAATAAAGCCCTACATGGATTAAAGCAGGCCCCTCGGGCCTGGTATAATAGGCTAACTAAATTTTTGATCAGCAAAGGTTACAGCCGAGGTAAGGTGGACCAAACTCTTTTTACAGAAATCTGAATAACCACCTCATCATAGTTCAGCTATACGTAGATGATATCATTTTTGGCTCGACATGCACTGAACTATGTGATGAATTTGCAAATTTTATGTCGAGTGAGTTTGAGATGAGATTGGTAGGAGAACTAAAATATTTTCTTGGTTTGCAGGTTCAGTAGATGAAGGATGGTTGTTTCATCAGTCAAACTAAATACACATTGGAGATCTTGAAAAGATTTGGAATTGGCAAATTGAAGCATATAGCCAGTCTAATGAGTACAAATGCCTCCTTAGATGTTGATGAGTCAGCTAAAGAAGTAGATGCAAACTTATACCGAGGTATGATTGGCTCTTTACTATATTTAACTGCCTCTAGATCTGATATTCAATTCAGTGTGTGCATGTGTGCTAGATTTCAGTCTAGGCCTACCGAATTACATCTTGCTATTGTCAAAAGGATATTTAAATATATTGCAGACACACATAATCTAGGTCTATGGTTTCCTGCTACACACACACTAGATTTAACTCCATACACTGATGCAGACAATGCTGGCTGCAAGTTAGATAGGAAGAGCACTAGTGGGTTTTGTCAATTCTTAGGTGGGTGTTTAGTCTGTTGGGCTTCCAAGAAACAACATTCTGTGGCCCTCTCCACTGCAGAGACTGAGTACGTAGCTGCAGGGAGCTATGGTACACAAGTCATCTAGATAAAACACTAGCTCAAGGACTGCAATACAGACCTTGGTTGCACACCTATATATTCTGATAAAACTAGTGCAATAAACCTGTCTAAGAACCCTGTTCTGCACTCACGCACCAAGCATATAGAAATCAGGCATCACTTCATAAGAGATGAAGTTTCTAAGGGCAACTTTGAATTAATCCATGTAGGCACAGCACATCAAATTGCAGATATATTTACTAAGCCTTTCGATAATGAGAAGTTCTCTACTTTGAGTAGAGAGTTGGGCATTTTCAAATCTTCTTGATTTCCATGCTATTTTCTAAAATCCAAATTCATTTCTGTCTATAAACTTTGTGAGTCTATAACTACCTTGATGCAATGCTGTCACCACCTTGACTTGTCAATTCAAATACTTCATTTGCTATAGTCACTACGTCGATGCACCCTGATACCAGGTCGATGCATCTATGCATCTTAGTGTTCTCTCATCATTTTCTACTTTTATTCAGTCATCCTTGGTATAACAAATGGTGTTAAGAGAAGGGCAGATTATATCTTTCTGGAAACTTGCACTATGCTTGAGGTCTTTGACCTACGTTCTCAGTCAAGTACCAAGGCTAATTGATTCATGATGTCAAGAGAAGATTCTTTCCTTAGTATGATCAAATTCCTTGTGGTCCATTGAGTCAAATTGTGAGGGGGAGTTTGTCTATTTCTGGAGTAAGTCAGATTATATTATTTTCATTGAGAATCTTATACAGTCCTTTCACATATCTTGATTTTCAGAACTCTCTTAAAAAATTTAAGTCTGTTAACTAAAAGCTCAGCTAAGAAGTTTAAGTCTTATGGTCTTGTATAGACTAAGATAAAGGTTCTCAAGAATATCTTCCTACTCATCTCAATGAGTAAATAATAATGTTGGATTATCATGCCCTGAATTCTTCTAAAAACTTGAACATTAAACTTAAGAAGGCAACTGTAGCTGAAAAATATATCCACTTGAGTATTGTTCTCAAACATTCTACTTCACTAAAGTAAAAATGGGCAAAATTGCTTCAGAGCAATGATCTGGCTCACTGAGAAATCAACTTTTTCACCATGAAGTGGAGTCATGTTGAGTCATGAAGTGCTAGATTATCTCTGATTAAAAAGGCTATGCCTATGAAATCATGGCAGAGCAATGGCATAGAATGTTGAGTAACTGGGTCACTTCACTTGAGATGTGTTGTGCCTCATGTAAAAAGACATCTCTATTGCTAACTCTGTTCTTTAAAGAGAGGCATTAAGGTTATCACACTAAGTAACTGGGGAATCCTGCATCTAACCAATGTGTCTCCTCACGTAAAAAGGTGTAGGTTAAACAACTTTGCTCAATGGAAAAAAAATTCATTTAGCAAACTGTTGAATCTAATCAAAGCCCCAAAATGTAAAGTATGGTGTGAACTGCTTGTTTTCAATACTGCTGGACCCTTTTCACTTGAGAAGTCTCTGAAAATTTAACTAGTACAGTTTTTAGACAACTTATTCAAGGCATCCATATAAAAATTGCTCACTCTCCTTATTCCTGTACGAAGATAATTTTCAAGATTTTCTATTCTATTTCTCTCTGGATCATCAGTCTAAAACATCAAAGCAATTTTTTAGTTCTCACTTAATCTCTTAGGCCCGCTTTGATAGCGGCTTGGTCAGGTGACTATCGGTAGATAACACAGCCGCGGTTATAGTGGGCCCCGCGTCGCCCTCCCACAACTGAAGCTAATCAACCTCGGGTGGCTTAATTGACCCTTCGGGGTCGATTAACCTACCCCCACCTGGTTATCAAAAGGGGCCTTAAGAGATAGGTCTGACACTATCTAAATCTGTGAACTTACTGTATCTGAAATCTTTTGCACTTTCATATTGTTCTTCTCTGCCCATTTTTTTGATGATGTCAAAGGGGGAGAGTAAGTTGATAAGTTGAGTATGTTGAAGGGGAGAGTAAGTCTGTTTCTATCCTGATTGGTATCATGCCTGTTGCCTTGGCAAGCTCAAAGTTGTCTTGGCAAGCTCAAATAATCTACTCCTTCTGCAAATTCAGTTTATTTATTTCAAATATCTGAATGTTCAACTATCTCTCAAGGAAGATGGATATTTTTTTTGCATTAATAAGACTTAATAACTCATATTGTTGTCATCATCAAAAAGAGGGAGAATGTTGTATTCTGTGTGTTTTGATGATGTCAATGAAATATGGTTCAATAGCTAACACAATAAGTCTTAATTGTAGGTGCCCTGGCTGCTGGAGCTACATCAAAGTAATGAAGTAAGTTTTGAGAAATGACAAAGTTCACTACTACCTTGATGCAGTCACAATCACAGAAGAATTCTTCAGAAGAGCTGCATCTACGTATCAAAGAAGTGCACCGATGTACCTAGAGGAAATTTGCTATCATGTCAGACTACATCAACGCATCAAGGTTGATGCACCGATGCACCAAGTAAAGAGAGCAACACTTGAAACACTGCATCGACGCATCAAGGTTGATGCATCGATGCACCAAGACAAAAAGGTAGGATTCAAAGCCTTCTGGCTAAGGGTTCCATCTTCACACTACACCGACGAATCTGAGGAATGCATCGACGCACCAAGTCAGAAGCCAATGTTTGATGACATCTGCTTGAAGGCTCTATCTTCATACTGCCTTGATGCAACTGAGAAAGTGCATCGACGTACTAAGCTTTGAACCAGCAATTGTAAGACTACAAGGTCGAAGCTTCAGAAAGAAAAAGTATGTGCTGTCACCAGGACAGGTCAAAGCCATGAGCCACTAATCCGACGCATCAATCAACAGTAGATGAGTCATTACACTCTGCCTCGACCTGGCGATGCCATGCATCGACGCAACAAGAGCTATTCATTCGAAGCCAACTATCTACAACACTTCTTAGCTACACTGCATCAATGCAGCAAGGAAGCTGCATCGACCTCTTGAAAGAAGATTCTGATGCTATTTATTTCAACCTGTTGTGCCCCTATGGTCATTTGAGTCATCTTGCAGTCACTCGGGTCATTCGGCATCATCATGTGGTCATTTGAGTTATTTGACATTCTTGGTTTTGATAATGGCTAAACACTATTAGTCATTGTTGTTTTTCACTCTTATATGACTGACATACGTGATGTTTTGTTCATGACAGATATGCAAATGAATGGACAAGGAATGGAGTGAAGTTGGCAAAAGTGAAAGCTCAATGACAGTTAAGGTCGATGCACAAAGAAGCATAACCAAGAGAACCCAAAGTCAAAGACTCAGTTGACACCTTCTAAACTGTCAAGGGTGATGCTACAGACATGAATGGGGTGCTAAAGAACTTAAGCGACGGAGCTAAAGCAGTTAACGTATCGACCTGAGAAAACCCGGGGTCTACCCAGCTGGCGGTCGACCGCCAGCACAGGGGCGATCGACCGCCCCTGCCAGCAATCTCTAGGCTGCAGCTCTCTCAGTGGCGGTCGACCGCCAGCCCAGTAGCGATCGATCGAAAATTCCAGGGATCATTCGTCTGCAGTTTTCTAAGTAGCGGTCGACCGCCAGAAGCTACAGGTTGACCGCCAGCCCCGAGCCTTCATTGTTGACTTTGTTTTCCACTTCGAGAAGGGCCATTATCCATGGATTTCTTTAATCCTAAAGTCACCCAATCACCCACAAAATGTGGATCTGGTCTGGGGGGCTTCTATTGACCATTCAAAGTCTATAAAACACATACAAGAGGGTTAGAAACCCTAATACTTCATTTGGATCAAAGGAGATCAAGGGAGGCTTGTGGAGGCTGTTCAAGGGAGATGGTACTGTAGCCGTGAACAGTACTTCGTAAAGAGATCTTCATCCATTCCAAGGGATTCAAGCCTAGATCTGAAGCTATCTCAACCTCCAAGGAAGCAAGAAGCAATCAAGGCTCTCAGTGTGATCTAAACTGCATCAAACTCTTCATCAACTCAAGGAGATCAAAGGGAAGATTAGAGCTACATCCATAGTCTTCTTCATCAACTCAAGGAAGATCATCTCTTAAGGAAGAAGACACCATTGAGCATCCGATTCAAGCTCCTGCAACTCAGACAAGATCTTTTTTGGTGCGGACACCAGGGCGATTAAGTGACACGTCGGCGAACCGACGGTGCCATACGCGGAGCACCAAGTGGACTACATCGGCTTCTCTTCAAAATGGGGACAATTTGGCTTGAATTTGGACCTTTTTTGCATTAAAATTGGGCTTGTAATGGTTATTGTATTTGTAATTTGTTAATGGTCTGGTTGTAAGGCTCCTAAAGGGCCAAATGGTTAAAGCCCCTTAAGCATTCCTTAAGAAGGAATGGCCTTGGTCCATTTGTAATGAATCCATAAGCCATATGGGCTTCCTTCCTACATGGGCTATCTAGATTGGGTTATCTAGAGTGGGCTCTCTTCATTCATGGGCTTTCAAGGGTGGAATGGCCTTAAGCCATATTGGTTGGGTGGGCTTGGTTAAGCCATGGCCAAATTTGGCCCATTCAAGGCCCAAGAAGGGGGGCGCCCCCTCTTTTGGCTTATTAGGCTAGGAATTGTGTTTATTTATGTTTCTTCCACCTCCATTTACCACATGGAGTATTAGATGGCTGCTGGTCAAGTTCCAATGGCTGCCACCTACCTTCTTACCTTTGAATTTCAAAGGGTAGGTGAGCCACCATGTCCCCTTGTCACCTTCTCCATTTCCCTTTTACCCATGTCATATTCCATGCGCATTCCCCCTCCCCCTTCTTGCATCTTGCGCAAGTCCCCTCCCCCCTACCCCTTGCATTTCCATATATAAGGGCATGTATAGTGTTTATGTAGAAGGGAATGAATGTTTTGTGAGAAAAGATTGCATTAGAGAGTGAATCTCTTGGTTTCCCCCTTGGGTGTGACTCCCTTGGCAAGTCATGTGACAGGACAGACCTGGGTCGTGTGACTCGACCTCGTATCCCCCTCTTCCTCTTATCTTCTTCTTCCACAAAACATCCCAGTGATACCTCTACAAGTTAGGAAAATTTCAGCGCTGGTTTCGCGTCAATCGGAGTTCGTGAGCAACGGCAGCGGTTCGTTTTGTGGAGGCGCGCAGATCTGTTCCAGATTGCTGCCCAGATCTGGAGGTGACTGTGTTTTAAATTCTCCAGCCCAACCCCGACACCATATGAAGCTGGTTCCTGAAGAGATATCGTAAGATTTCAAGTCATCTTCGCGTCGCCGCTGACCTCACCTTGATCTGATCACCGTGCTGTTCGTGGCGGCAAATCTCGTGAGATCGCACAAGAGATCTGAGCAGATCTGGCCCCAAACTAGAGCCGACTTCCAGAGTCCGCCCCGACTCATCCGGTCAAGATCTGTGAGGGATCTTCGGAGTACATCTTCCTCTTGACGTTGCCAACAATCTCCCACAAAGAACGTCTCAATCAGACATCGACAGCTACTTTTCCATCATTTTACCGTGTCGCTACGTCGTTCTGGGAGCTCAAAACCAGAAGCTAAGAAGAAATGTTACTGCGCCAAGATCTGAAAAAATCTGATTGCACCCTTCAGAGTGAAGAAACTACGTCCAGTCTCCATCGTTCTCCAACAAACGGCACCCCGATCCGCCTTCGGATCTAGGCGTACCGACCTTTACAAGATCGCTGTGCAGGGAGACCAGCGTGGACAGAACCGGGTCGGTTCACCTTCGGCATACCCGATCGGCCCCGACTCGCCTTCCTCGGCTCCAAAGAGTGCTGCCCGTCAACCCAGGTTCCAGCAACCCCAAAATTCTTAATTGTAGCCCGATACCTCCTTGTGTGGAGTGGGTGTTCAGTTCTGAAATTGTAAAGTTACTCATTTGTGTATTGGGGTTGTTCGGAAATCGGCCGGGAGTTCTTCCCCACGCCTAGTCATGGAGATACGTGCTCGTTCTGACATCTACATTGCTATTTAGTATGCTTTCTATATTGCTGCGTTTATGAGAATAGGGCCGATAGCTAGTTTCAAATTCACCGCGATTGTGAGTTGTGAGCACCCGTTCCGTGGCTCCAATCGAGCACCGAGCGCGAATTAGCACCCTAGGCGACGGTTGTTTCTTAATCACCGCGATCCCCACGTTTCCCTCACAAGGGACGATCGTCGGGCTCAAGAGAGTCGCTGTTGAGAGACGTCTCCACCCGGAGAATACCACGGTGGTCAGCCGCCCGGCTTGCCTTAGTGTGCTAGTGCTGGCCGCACAACGAGTCGGTCGTACATCTTAGCCCGAGTCGGTCATCCGTCCCGCATCAAATTGGTATCAGAGCGTCGTTCAAGTCTAGGTTCATTTAAGTCCAAGGTTGCATTTGCATTTCTCTACTCGGTATATCAAAAGGTGCGACACGAACGTTAGGCTACGCCTATCGGGAAGGCCATACACTTGCGCGAGTGATCTTCGGATCGCTTAGCTCCGCCACGTACCGAATAGTGGGTTAAGTCTAGGTTCCTAGTTAGTGCATTCCAACATAGTCATGTCTAAGTGTGTAGTCGAGTCTCATGCCAACTTTGCATTAGTATTTTGGGTCATGTCTAGTTTCTTGTCGTGTCCAAGTGTCGGCATGGTCATCCATTAGCTCCCCGAGTCCCATGGGTTCCCAAACGCCTAGTTCATATGAATGGTGGTGACACCACCAAGGTTGGGGAATCCAACCCCACCACATCCGTACGCCCGAATCCTCGAACTTCTATGGAACCAAGGTCCCGAGCGACTACCTCAAGTGGGAAGCCGCCATGGATGCATATTTTGACTGTTATACTATGTCCGAGGCAATGCAATTCTCTTTCGCCAAAGAGCGGCTTCTTCATGAGGCCGCCGAAAAGTGGGACTACATTGAACGTTTGAGAGAGGTTAGGAGGCAATGGCCCATCGAGTCATGGTGGGACATGAAGAGAGAGCTTAGGAAGGTCTACGTTCCCCAACCGATCACCTCCAACCGATCCCACCCAATCACCTCCAACCAAGTGGGTCCTAGTCGGAGGCAACGAGCCCTACACGTAGATGAGCCTAGACCCAAGCCTAGGCCGGATGATTACGAGCGAGTCCACTCTGATACCCCTACTCCAACCCGGACTGTTGCCGAACTTGTGCAAATGATTTCGGATCGAGTGGATAGGAGGTGCGCTTATTTTGAGTCATTAGTCTCTCCTTGCCCACCTTCGAGGTAGGAGGTAGCCATACCCGCACCTAGGGAGGCCATAGCCCGTAGCCCCAACCCGGCCCCATCTAAGGGGTCCCCAAGCCCTCTCCCCATTATGGAGATCCTCTTTCATCACCCGTGAGTGCTCCGTTGCCATCCTCTCCTTCCGAACTTCATCCAGAGCCGTCTTGTTTGGAACCACCTCCACCCGAGCCACCCGTGTTTCTTACGGGAATGCTTTTCATCGCCGCGCCACTCCTTAGCTGGCTCAAAGATGGCTTGGTCCCACCTCCCTTCCCATCCATGGACCCCACACTACCTCTAGTGCCAGGCAACTCGTTTTACACCACCTTCCAGTCTAGTCACTATGTGGATACATTGGACGACCTTCTTAAAGGGTTAGACCGGCAGTTGGCATTTACGCACTTGTTGGCCCCAGGCTTCGACCAACCCACCGGTCGTAGCTTCACACATCCCACCTTAGGGTCAATTACCTCCGTGTACACCGTGGGTCATGTTACCACGGAGGTTCTTCTACTCCTCCCACTACCGGTCGAGCCCGACTTCACTCCTTTTATCCCGAGGGAGGAGCCATATCTTCTATACACTATCCCATTTACCACGATGGAAGGAGGTGACCATCACCTTCATGAATTTCAAACATGGGACTATGTAATGGAGGAACCGGGGGGTCACACATTCTTTGACCCATTCGACCCCTTCTCTAGTGGGCCTCGTGACCCACCACTTCCCCTCTACTTTGTCAAGGAAGTCCCCTACCACTCTCTTCCCACTCGGGCCAATCAAACTCCACATAGCAATAGGTCCGATTATTGGGAAGCATGGCATGCCTTACTTACATGTAGTGGTGATGAACCTCTTAGCCCACCCACACCCACATCTGATGGGAAGTCCTTGCATGCATGGTGTCTTTTTGGGTGTCTAGGAGTACATAATCCTACCTACCTTTGGTTGCATCTAGTGTATGCATGGCACACATTTGGGTGTCCTGGTCCGCCATCGTCCATGTGTAGGTCGGACTAACCATAGGTTTGTCTAAGGTCATGTGTGTGTGTGTTTGTTTGTCTCTCTAGTTGTTCTCTTTCCTACATATGGTTTGTATTAAGTCGTGTCTCAATAAAAGGCCAGCCATGCGCGCATAAGGAATTAGCTGATGCATGCTACATGTCCGTGAGTTCAAAAGGGAGAGTACGTCTAGATTAGGGTCATACCTGATTGGTTTCCTCCCGGAGACCGAAAGCAACTCTAAGTCCACGATACCCACCCTTTCCGGGTCAAGAAACACGTGGGTCCGAATGCGTACGATATTGAACTACCGGGTGACTATGATGTCAGTTTGACGTTCCATGTTTCAGATCTGGTAGCATATTGGAACCCGCGGTGATCCTAGTGAGTTTTGGGCTTTCTCCTCCTATTGTGAGTGATACACCACCCGAGAGTCCACTCTTCCAGCCTCAACGCACGCATATAGATTGTATACTGGATGAGCAGGTGATCACCACAAGGAACGGCGCATAACCACACGTCCTAGTGCGCTGGCGAGGATGCCCCACGATGACCAATGCCTTGATCACATGCGGAGAGCGCAAGCTTCGAGACCCTTACTCGACGGGGTCGAGTTTCTCTCACCCGGGGAGAATTGGTGCGGACACCAGGGTGATCAAGTGACACGTCGGCGAACCGACGGTGCTATACGCGGAGCACCAAGTGGACTACATCGGCTTCTCTTCAAAATGGGGACAATTTGGCTTGAATTTGGACCCTTTTTTGCATTGAAATTGGGCTTGCAATGGTTATTGTATTTGTAATTTGCTAATGGGCTGGTTGTAAGGCTCCTAAAGGGCCAAATGGTTAAAGCCCCTTAAGTATTCCTTAAGAAGGAATGGCCGTGGTCCATTTGTAATGGATCCATAAGCCATATGGGCTTCCTTCCTACATGGGCTATCTAGATTGGGTTATCTAGAGTGGGCTCTCTTCATTCATGGGCTTTCAAGGGTGGAATGGCCTTAAGCCATATTGGTTGGGTGGGCTTGGTTAAGCCATGGCCAAATTTGGCCCATTCAAGGCCCAAGAAGGGGGGCGCCCCCTCTTTTGGCTTATTAGGCTAGGAATTGTGTTTATTTATGTTTCTTCCACCTCCATTTACCACATGGAGTATTAGATGGCTGCTGTTCAAGTTCCAATGGCTTCCACCTACCTTCTTACCTTTGAATTTCAAAGGGTAGGTGAGCCACCATGTCCCCTTGTCACCTTCTCAATTTCCCTTTCACTCATGTCATATTCCATGCGCATTCCCTCTCCCCCTTCTTGCATCTTGCGCAAGTCCCCTCCCCCCTACCCCTTGCATTTCCCTATATAAGGGCATGTATAGTGTTTATGTAGAAGTGAATGAAAGTTTTGTGAGAAAAGATTGCATTAGAGAGTGAATCTCTTGGTTTCCCCCTTGGGTGTGACTCCCTTGGCAAGTCCTGTGACAGGACAGACTTGGGTCGTGTGACTTGACCTCATATCCCCCCCTTCCTCTTATCCTCTTCTTCCACAAAAAATCCCAGTGATACCTCTGCAAGTTAGGAAAATTTCAGCTCTGGTTTCGCGTCAATCGGAGTTCGTGAGCAACAGCAGCAGTTCGTTTCGTGGAGGCGCGCAGATCGGTTCCAGATTGCTGCCCAGATCTGAGGTGACTGTGTTTTAAATTCTCCAGCCCAACCCTGACACCATATGAAGCTGGTTCCTGAAGAGAGATCGTAGGATTTCAAGTCGTCTTCGCGTCGCCACTGACCTCGCCTCGATCTGATCACCGTGCTATTCGTGGCGGTGAATCTCGTGAGATCGCGCAAGAGATCTGAGCAGATCTGGCCCCAAACCAGAGCCGACTTCCAGAGTCCACCCCGACTCATCCGTTCGAGATCTGTGAGGGATCTTCAAGGTACGTCTTTCTCTTGACGTTGCCAACAATCTCCCAGAAAGAACGTCTCAATCCGACATCGGCAGCTATTTTTCCATCATTTTACCATGTCACTGCGTCGTTCTAGGAGCTCAAAACCATAAGCTGAGAAGAAACGTTACTGCACTAAGATCTGAAAAGATCTGATCGCGCCCTTCGGAGTGAAGAAACTACGTCCCGTTGCCGTCGTTCTCCAACAAATGGCACCCCGATCCGCCTTCGGATCTAGGCGTACCGGCCTTTGCAAGATCGCTGTGCAGGGAGACCAGCGTGGATAGAACCGGGTCGGTTCACCTTCGGCATACCCGATCGGCCCTGACTCGCCTTCCTCGGCTCCGAAGAGTGCTGCCCATCAACCCGGGTTCCAGCAACCCCAAAATTATCAATTGTAGCCCGATACCTCCTTGTGTGGAGTGGGTGTTCAGTTCTGAAATTGTAAAGTTACTCATTTGTGTATTGGGGTTGTTCGGAAATCGGCTGGGAGTTCTTCCCCACGCCTAGTCGTGGAGGTACGTGCTCGTTCCGACATCTACATTGCTGTTTAGTATGCTTTCTATATTGCTGCGTTTGTGAGAATAGGGCCGATAGCTAGTTTCAAATTCACCGCGATTGTGAGTTGTGAGCGCCCGTTCCGTGGCTCCAATCGAGCACCGAGCGCAAATTAGCACCCTAGGCGACGGTGGTTTCTTAATCGCCGCGATCCCCACGTTTCCCTCGCAAGGGACGATCGTCGGGCTCAGGAGAGTCGCTGTTGAGAGACGTCTCCACCCGGAGAATACCACGGTGGTCAGCCGCCCGGCTTGCCTTAGTGTGCTAGTGCTGGCCGCATAACGAGTCGGTCGTACATCTTAGCACGAGTCGGTCATCCGTCCCGCATCATTTTTACTTTGAGCATATTCTATATCTTGTTTGAGTTATTTCTATTTGTTCTCTTTTCATTTCATACAAATGATTGAAACTGAAGATCATCCCTACCGGTGGTTAGTAGGAAGGCAATCGGAAGTTGTCCGATCTGCGGTGTTGACATCCCTACCGGTGGTTAGTAGGAAGGCAGTCGGTGGTTCTCCGATTTGCGGTTTGGTGTGTTGCACTAGTGGAGCCCCACCGGATTTGGTGAGGGGTGGACGTAGGACTGAGGATTTAGTCTGAACCACCTTAAAATCCTTTGTGTTGTGGTTTGTTTATGTGATTGCTTCGTTCTAGATGCATGCTTAGGTTCAAATCGATATATTAGTTGCTCATCTTGTCAAGTGAATCATAGTGTTCTTCGATAAGCTAGTTATATTCCGTTGTGATTTATTTTATCTAGCTATATAGAGGGTTGCATTACGAAAAGAGGGGCAGATCTATTCATCCTTCCCCTCTAGATCCGCTGTCCATTACTCAACAAGTGGTATCAGAGCCTAATATCTCATTATGGGGTCCAACGACCTTGAGGGAATTAGTGGATCAGCGTCCAAGGGTTTCCTACCTGAAGGACATTCTATGAATAGGCCTCCTTACTTTACTGGAACTAATTATCCTTATTGGAAACATCGCATGCAGGTGTTCATTCACGCACAAGACTACGAACTTTGGCGAGTGATCAGTAATGGTCCGTATGAAGTTACGGATAATGAGGATTTGTGGACCAAAGAACAAATAAGATAATCCACTGTCAACTGGAAACACATCATGCAATGCTCACTCCATCCAGTAGAATTCTCAAGAGTTGCTACCTGCGCAATGGCAAAACAGATGTGGGACAAGCTAGAGGTAATTTACGAAGGAACCTCTCAGGTACAAGAAACAAAAGTAAACATTTTAGTTTCTGAATATGAAATGTTCCGCATGAAGCCTGAAGAGTCAATTCAGAATATGTATGCTCGGTTAACTGTGCTTACTAATAGTCTAACTGATTTGGGAAAGAAATACTCAGAACAAGAAATTGTGAGAAAGATTCTCAGATCATTGACTCCCGCATGGCACACAAAGGCTACAGTGGTTGAAGAATCGAGAGATCTCGCAACTATCAAGGTAGATGAACTCATTGGGTCATTAATGACCTATGAGATCAACCTTAAGAACAAAGAGGCCGAGGTGCCTAAGAAAAAGCCCCTAGCTCTTAAAGAAGGACCCAGCGGTCAAGGCTCTTCTGATGAAGGTGAGGATTCGACAAGTGAGCGAGATGAGGATGACGTAGCCATGCTCACACGTAAGTTCAGAAAATTCCTGAGAAAGGAAGGTAAGAGCTTCATGAGAGGAAGGTCAAAGGTATAAAATGGTTTCAAATCTAATTCTGAAAACTCTAAGAAATCTGATAAAATCATTTACTATTCTTGCAATAAACCAGGACATTTCAAGAATGATTGTCCCGACAGATTCAGAAAAGTTGACAAATGGAAGGGCAAAAAGAAGAACAAGGCCATGGTGTCCACATGAAGCGATGAAGAGGAAAGTGATGACGGAATTAGCTCCTCGGACAAAGAAAAAGAAGATCTCTGTCTCATGGTCAAAGGTGACGAAGAAACTGAGGTAAATTCTCCATTTGAAGATTATACAACTGATGATTGGGAGGAAGCATATATACAACTCATGAAAAAATATAAAATGTACAAAAAGTAGAATAAATCATTGAAAAAGAAAATTAACTCATTTATGTATGATCATGAAATAAATGTCAAGAATGGTAAAAAGAAACTGAGGTAAATTCTCCATTTGAAGATTATACAACTGATGATTGGGAGGAAGCATATATACAACTCATGAAAAAATATAAAATGTACAAAAAGCAGAATAAATCATTGAAAAAGAAAATTAACTCATTTATGCATGATCATGAAATAAATGTCAAGAATGGTTCACTTGAAACTGAAATTTAAGATCTTAAGAAAATGATTGAGGATTTGGAAGAGGGAAGAAAAGAAATGGCTGACTTGGAAACTGAAAATGAAGATTTAAGAAATGAGATTGATAGCATGAAGCTAAAAATGCAAAGCTATGAAAAGGACAGCAATTTGAGCAATGAGAAGTATGAAGCTGTCAAACAAGTCAACACTCAACTTCTTCAAAATATTGAAAAACTTCAAAAAGAGTTGGAAGATAAACAACAATCCTTAGAAAAATTTGTGGATGGAAGAGAAAACCTAGATGCATTGCTAGGAACTAGAATGAACCACAACAAAGATGGGTTGGGTTTTGATCCAACAAACAAAAGACCATTTGGGCTAAAAACTGTCACATTTGTTTCATTTTCCGAAGCTTCCACCTCAAACACAACTCCCATACAAAACCAGCAAAAGTAAAAGGAGAAAGGGAAAGAAAAGATTGAAGAGGCAATCATTGAAATTCCTAAAAAGTCTGTCCAATAGCCTAAGAAAGGTCGACCTTCCCCGCAGTATAGGTCAACACTTCATTGGCTATTGCATGCTCAATCTTCCAGATATCACCATAACTGGAGTGCACATTCATTTGGGGAAATTGTGATTCATGTGTTCATCAATCTTATAAGTTTCAATCTCCTAAGTGGCAAAACAATCACTTTCAACGCAAAACCAACCAACGGCCTAAATGGTTTAAGAAGCAAATTTCCTCAAACTTCCACAAAATCCAACAAAGAGCTTCTGAATAAAAAGTGAATGTCAAAGCTGAAAAGAAAAATCAAATCCCTGCTCTAAGCAAACAAAACATGAATGCTAGGAAGGTTTGGATTCCAAAAGAAATGGTTTCATGTTTTGAAAATCTGAAGAGTTTGATGGGGCCCAAATTTGATTGGGTTCCAAACACTATTGCTTATTTGCTTGTGCAGGAGTGTCTTGCAGCCATGCATAACAGGTGGTACCTTGATATCGGCTGTTCAAGACACATGGCTGGAGACAAATCAAAATTTTGTCTCTTGGAAGAAAAGGAAGGAGGATATGTCACATTTGGAGGGAACAACAAGGGAAAAATCATTGGAACAGGTAATGTAGGTAAGAACCTCTCCAACTCCATTTGTAACGTGCTGCTAGTTGAAGGTTTGAAATACAACCTGCTTAGTATAAGTCAATTGTGTGATAAAGGTCACAAAGTGCTGTTTGACTCTCATGAATGTAGAATCATTGAACTAAAATCTGACAAGGTAAAATTTTCTGGTAAGAGAGTCAACAATGTTTACATGATTGACTTAGATGATCCTGCTCATTTAAATCTTTATCTTGCTGCACCAAAATCTGAACTTGCATGGTTATGGCATTGTAGACTAAGACATGCTAGCTACAGTGTCTTACATAAATTGTTAAAGTATTCAATGGTGAAAGGGTTGCCTGAATTATCATTTAAACAAGAAAACAAGTTGTGTGATGCATGTGCCCTAGGTAAACAAATAAGAAAATCTTTCAAGGGAAGATCTGAATATACATCATCCAAACCACTTGAGCTAATTCATATGGACCTGTTTGGACCAACTAGAACTGCTAGCTTAAGTGGTAGAAAATACGGATATGTCTTGGTAGATGACTTTTTTAGGTTCACATAGATTTTCTTTCTCACACATAAAAATGATGCTTTTGATGAGTTTCAGGCACTCTACATGAAGATAAAGCAGGACGGTGAGTTCAAAATCTCCAACATTCAATCTGATCATGGTGGTGAATTTGAAAGTGCTGACTTCTATAATCTTTGCAGGGCTGAAGGTATTTCACACCGATTTTCTTCACCAAGAACCCCAGAGCAAAATGGTGTAGTTGAAAGAAGAAACCGAACTCTCATAGAGAGGGCAAGAACCATGCTTGCCGAACGACAACTTCCAAGGAAATTTTGGGCTGAAGCGGTAAACTCGGCATGTTATATTATCAACCCCTCTATGATAAGGCCACACACTAAAAAGACTTCTTATGAGTTACTGAAAGGTAAAAAGCCTTCTCTCACACACATGAAAGAATTTGGATCTAAATACTTCATCCACAATAATGACAAAAGAGATTTAGATAAATTCGAGCCCAAGAGCGATGAAGGTATATTTCTTGGATATTCTGATAGATGTAGGGCTTATAGAATTTATAACATTAAGAGTCAAACTGTGGAAGAATCACCCCATGATTCCTTTGATGAATATCATGATGATTCTAACAATGATAACTCTTGCAGGAAAAATGATGAAGATGGGGAATTCTTAAGCATGAAGGACAAGAGTGATCCTCCACAAGAAGAAACAAAAGAAGATGGTGACTGAGCTGAATCAAGCAATGCAAGGGATCAAGCTCCAAGAGAAGGTAATGATTCTACAAACATTAGAATTCATAAGGATCATCCTTTAGAAAATGTCATTGGTAGTTTGAATGACCCACCTAGAACAATGTCACATTTTAGAATTGTGGAAGAATTAGATCAACTTGCTCTTGTCTCTCAGCTTGAACCCAAAAATATTGATGAAGCATTAAAAGATGAAAACTGGATAAATTCAATGCAAGACGAGTTAAACCAGTTTGAAAGAAATAAAGTTTGGCATCTTATTCCTAGACCTTCATCATAATCTGTCATTGACACTAAATGGGTCTTTAACAACAAACTCAGTGAGGATGGCAAGATAATAAGAAACAATGCTAGATTGGTGGCTCAAGAGTATAATCAAGAGTATGGGATAGACTTTGATGAATCTTATGTCCTAGTTGCTAGACTCGAAGCCATCAGAATTTTATTTGCCTTTGCATGCTCCCTTAGAATAAAGCTGTATCAAATGGATGTAAACAGTGCTTTCTTGAATGGCTTGATCAAAGAAGAAGTCTATGTTGAGCAGCCCCCTGACTTTGAGAATTCTAACCATGCAGATTTTGTATATAAGTTAGACAGGGCGCTTTATAGACTTAAGCAAGCACCAAGAGCTTGGTATGGGAGACTAAGCTCGTTCCTCATTGAAAAAGGGTACACACGAGGTAAGGTAGATCAAACACTTTTCACCAAGAAGCAAGGTAAGAACATCTTGATTATTCAAATTTATGTTGATGATATTGTGTTTGGTTCTACTAAATCTAAAATGTGTGAGGAATTTGATAACCTCGTGACTAGCGAATTTGAGATGAGCCTAATGGGAGAACTCCAATTCTTTCTCGGTTTGTAGGTCAACCAAGGACAAGATGGGTGCTTCATAAGTCAAGCCAAATACATCAAGGAGTTGCTGAAAAGATTTGACATGACGAACAGCAAAATTATTACAACTCCTATGAGCACCACAACATCACTAGATTCGGATGAAAATGGTAAATTAGTTGATGCAAAGATCTATAGAGGTATGATCGGCTCTTTGCTTTACTTGACTGCATCCCGACCGAATATCCAGTTTAGTGTATGCCTTTGTGCTAGATTTAAAGCTAGTCATAGAGAATCCCACTTGACTACCGTCAAACGTAT
The DNA here is from genome assembly GCA_022559845.1 of Amorphophallus konjac. Lineage (NCBI taxonomy): Eukaryota > Viridiplantae > Streptophyta > Magnoliopsida > Alismatales > Araceae > Amorphophallus > Amorphophallus konjac. Next base: position 46,916,701 of record CM040129.1, read on the forward strand.
CCTTAGATATCTTGCCGGCACTCAAGATTTGGGATTGTGGTATCCGTCATCATGTGATTTATCTCTTATATCTTTTTCTGATGCGGACTATGCTGGATGCAAGCTGGATCGCAAAAGTACTAGTGGCTACTGCCAGTTTCCGGGTGAGTGTTTAGTTTCTTGGGCCTCCAAGAAATAGCACTCAGTTGCCCTCTCAACCGTAGAGGCAGAATATATTGCTGCGGGGAGCTGTGGCACCCAAGAGTTGTGGATTAAACACCAACTCCAAGACTACTTAGTGGATCTTGGTTGTCCCGATTCTGTGTGATAACACTAATGCTATCAACCTTGTAAAAAATCCAGTCCAGCACTCTAGGACTAAGCATATTAAGATTAAGCATCACTTCATTAGAGATGAGGTCGGTAAGAAAAATTTTGAACTGCATTTTGTTGATACTCTAAATCAAATTGCTGATATTTTCACCAAGCCCTTGTGTAATGACAGGTTTTCAACACTCAGAAGGGAGCTTGATCTTTGTCGACCTCAGGCCAATAAAAATTGAAATGATAATTTTGTTCAATTTAGTTGTGTGTTTTTGCATATTTGTGTCCATGCATTGTTTATATATATATATGTCATTTTGCATATGGTGTCTCATTGCATGTAGTCATGATGCATAATAAAGATTGAATTCATGTTCACGATACCTTGCATGGTTGGTGTAGCATCATTCTTACATGGCCATGGTATATCAAATGTTGATGTATTGTAGGGCAGGTTATGCTTGCCTAGAAGCACTCAATATGCGTGAAGTTTCACCTCCGCCAAGTACCATGCGTCACTGTCGCATATAGGCCATATAGTAAGGGGAGTTATCTCCTTGACGCATTCTTGCATATATTTCATATTCATTCTGTTGCATTTAATAAGTGTACAACCAGGGGTTGGGTCATATATTTCATTTCTACCACCTTCAGAGTGACTAGGTCAACCTCATTTGTCATTCAACTTGCTTGCAAACATAACTCCTTCGTGCATCCATTGCATATCCTTAGGGGGAGTTTTGTTGATTCTCTTAACCTCTTACAATATACACTTCACTAGAAGAACTACGGCATAAGAGCTTTCTATTATATGCCCTGATGATTGTCCATCCAATGAAAATAGTTCAGATTTAATGATTTCCTTGAAGTTCTGAAACATTTGTTATGAAATCATCTATGTTATGTGGTTTTAATAGACCTTAACTGGAGATTGCATATTGTGCCTTGAATGACTCTCCTGAAATCTGAAAATCTAAATGTCATGACAATCTTGGTGATACACTCAGGCTTAGTATTGTTCCTAAACATCTTGATGAGCTGGAATTCTTGGAAATCCATTTGACAGAGCAATGATATTGTTGCACGGAGAAATATGTCATGTCATCAAATCAAGTGACGAATGATATGTCATGATGTGCCCCTGTTTTCTCTGTCTTAATTATATTTGGACTCTAGACAGAGCACTGGCATAATTGCTGAGAAATATATCTTCTCATCACAGAAATGAGATTGGATATGTCATGACGTGACTTTGCTATCTCTATTCATTCGGAAGCATAACCGTCAGTCTTGCCAACTACCTAGGGATACTGGCATCTAAACAACGTGTATTCTTACCGCTAGGAGGCACGTACTAGACTTGATTGCTCGTAAAATATGAGTCATGTACCTTCAAATTCAAAAGATATTGAAAATCAAATTTGTTGAACTCATAAAATTCCATGCTTTAGTCATGAGTGTTTAACCTCAATACTAGTTTTTGTGTTATTTCCTTTGTAGTTATTGAACATGGATATATAAGACAAGGGAAGGTTAAACACTGCCATGATATGCATCTTTGGTTCATTTCTATTAAATATTGGATGTAGCTACTTTTCGAACTCTGTTGGTGATCTCGGATTTCATTAGCTTTGAACCATATATGTTGCTCGCAGTATGTTTCAGGTTTACATATAATGGCTTGCTCTCCACTCCTTTAAGAACTGGTCTCACCGACATTTGTCGCTTCTCTAACTTCTCCCTCCTTTTTGCTACTGTTAAAGGGGAAGATTTTTTTGTTGTGAGTCGTCCTTTGCTTTGTGAGTTGTCATTGGGGGATGAGTGAATTGTGTACGGGGGAGAGTCAAAGGAGGAGAATCTTTTGTGTGCTTTGTGTATATCTTATGTGTATGTGATGGGGTTTGCATAATTGCATAACACTCATATCTGCATTCATAATTGCATTCACATGCTATTACTATCATGGATCTTGAGCTACACTTGTTGCATATGTCATAAACTTTGCCATCTTGGATATTACTGACACATAATGACTCACAGTGTTGCCATCATCAAAAAGGGGGGGAATGTTGTGCCCCTATGGTCATTTGAGTCATCTTGCGGTCACTTGGGTCATTCGACATCATCATGTGGTCATTTGAGTTATTTGACATTCTTGGTTTTGATAATGGCTAAACACTATTAGTCATTGTTATTTTTCACTCTTATATGACTGACATACATGGTGTTTTGTTCATGACAGATATGCAAATGAATGGACAAGGAATAGAGTGGAGTTGGGAAAAGTGAAAGCTCAATGACAGTTAAGGTCGATGCACAAAGAAGCATAACCAAAAGAGCCTAAAGTCAAAGACTCGGTTGACACCTTCTAGACTGTCAAGGGTGATGCTACAGACATGAATTGGGTGCTAAAGAACTTAAGCGACGGAGCTAAAGCAGTTAGCGGACCGACCCGGGAAAACCCGGGGTCTGCCCAGCTGGCGGTCGACCGCCAGCACAGGGGCAGTTGACCGCCCCTGCCAGCAATCTCCAGGCTACAGCTCTCTCAGTGGCGGTCGACCGCCAGCCTAATAGCGGTCGATCGAAAATTCCAGGGATCATTCGTCTGCAGTTTTCTCAGTAGCGGTCGACCGCCAGAAGCCACAGGTCGACCGCCAGCCCCGAGCCTTCATTATTGACTTTGTTTTCCACTTCGAGAAGGGCCATTCTCCATGGATTTCATTAATCCTAAAGTCACCCAATCACCCACAAAATGTGGATCTGGTCTGGGGGGCTTCTATTGACCATCCAAAGTCTATAAAACACATACGAGAGGGTTAGAAACCCCAATGCTTCATTTGGATCAAAGGAGATCAAGGGAGGCTTGTGGATGTTGTTCAAGGGATATGGTACTGTAGCTATGAATAGTATTTCGTGAAGAGATCTTCATCCATTCCAAGGGATTCAAGCCTAGATCTGAAGCTATCTCAACCTCCAAGGAAGCACGAAGCAATCAAGGCTCTCAAGGGCGATCTAAACTACATCAAACTCTTCATCAACTCAAAAAGATTAAAGGGAAGATTAAAGCTACATCCATAGTCTTCTTCATCAACTCAAGGAAGATCATCTCTCAAGGAAGAAGACACCATTGGAGCATCCGATTCAAGCTCCTGCAACTCAGACAAGATCTTTTTACTTTGAGCATATTCTATATCTTGTTTAAGTGATTTCTGTTTGTTCTCTTTTCATTTCATACAAACGATTGAAACTAAAGATCGTCCCTACCGGTGGTTAGTAGGAAGGCAATCGGAAGTTGTCCGATTTGCGGTGTTGACGTCCCTACCGGTGGTTAGTAGGAAGGCAGTCGGTGGTTCTCCGATTTACGGTTTGGTGTGTTACACTAGTGGAGCCTCACCGGATTTGGTGAGGGGTGGACGTAGGACTGGGGATTCAGTCCGAACCACCTTAAAATCCTTTGTGTTGTGGTTTATTTATGTGATTGCTTTGTTCTAGATGCATGCTTAGGTTCAAATCGATATATTAGTTGCTCATCTTGCCAAGCGAATCATAGTGTTCTTCGATAAGCTAGTTATATTCCGCTGTGATTTATTTTATCTAGCTATATAGAGGGTTGCATTGCGAAAAGAGGAGCAGATCTATTCACCCCTCCCCTCTAGATCCGCTGTCCACTACTCAACACAACCGACCAAAATAGGGGAACGGTCGACCGATTCTGGCAAGATTTTTTATACGGGCAATGAACTTAAGAGCATTAAGGATTAATGGATGATTAAGGATCAAAACTCAGCTTGCCTTGGCTAAACAAATGGATCTGAAAGTAGGAAGATGTCAGAGCATGTGATGAACACAAGGAAATCACATGACTGCGATCATGGAACTTTTTGGTGCACAAATCATAAACCCACGTGGTGGGCTTCTGGAAGGATCATATCATTATCAGAATATTCCTTTTCCACGTGGACGAATGGATGATTGGTTGATCAGAATCTCGAGTGGAAAGAGAGTGAAGACGATGCTCTGCTCTCTGCTATATATATCATCCCCTCTGTTCAAGAGATGCTGCTGAAGCTGCTGCCTTCGTTGAGATTGAAATTCTAGAGAGTGAGCTCTTCCAGATATAGAAGAAAGAGATCCATCGTGATAAGAAGAGAAAATAGAGTGCAGCCAGCCCATATCGTAGGAGATTGCATCATCAGAAGCTACATTGCTCTTATTTTTTTTTCTCTGATCGAATTCTTATTTTTGTTGCTTTCCATTTTTGTTCGTCGACTTATATTTGCTCTAGTTCCCTCTGAGTGTTTTCAGAGGAAGGGAGAGTATTCTCTGGAGTCCCCTCTGTAGGTTCAGAGGAAGAGAGATATCCGACCTCTGGTTGCGTGAGCTACGGATCCAGTTCACAGGGTTCCTTCTGTGAAGACAGAAGAAGAGAGGATTGTCATCCAGGTGCTGCATTGCGCAGTGTGGTTCGATCTCTACTGGGTGTAGGATCGGAGATCAAGGGATTTGTCTCCCTTGGGTGTGAAGCTGTGGTATTAGCCGTTGTCGCAGATTGAGTCTGCTATTTGCCTTGTTAAGCAAGGAAGCCTCACTCCAAGGGAGTGAGGGGTGGACGTAGATTGCCTAGTGCAATCGAACCACCTAAAAATCGCCTGTCTGATTGTATGGTTTGCCTTGCTTGATTTCCTTCGCTCCAGCAACAACTAGATAGTATATCAAAAGTCATAGCTGAAAAGATAGGTCAGGCCTATTCTGAAAGCTACCCCTTGTGTGAGGAGATCCTTTGATAAACCCTCCATCTAGTACCAATCTTAGTTGTTGCTTGATCGCTGGCTTGCTACTCTGTTAGCTCGTTATTGTTGATATTTATGGCTATGCATATCATCTTCACTTCACTAACTTCTGCACATCAGCTGCTTGTTCGTTTATCAATTCTAGCTATTGTGGTTGAATTGCTTTAAGTTGTAGTGGCATATCATAACTTAGCTCTTGAATCTTTGATTTGGTCGATTTGGGGACAGATCTATTCATCCCCCCTTCTAGATCTTTCATTCTATTTCTATCAATACCAACTGTAACGACCCAAGATCTGGATACTGGGAATAACCCGATACCATTCGAATCCTAGCCCGCCGCCCAAGAGCCAGAGGGCTCGGAAGGGCTAAAAGGTGTGTGGAGGTACATAGAAACATGAAATAAAGTAGGCACAATTATATAATGTATAGTTTAAATGATAGAACTAATATTATAAATTAAATTAATAAATTAAAACTACATAGTCCAATCCACCAAAGTACAATATACAGAGAAACGAAAACGTTCACAACGCTGAGTGAACACTCGGCCTGGCGAGCTGGCAACTACGAACCTCTACGCTGCACCCCCGAAACTAGAGAAAGAACCGCTACACCAGAAAAGTAGGGGGTGGGCCTCATCTCATTGGCTGAGTAGGGGTCCCGTGGAACCCCAACCGAAAAACAATGGTGGTAACAAGCAACACTACCAAGAACAACGGCAACAGTGGGAGTAGCTACAACAACAATGGAGGAAGGCACAGCCGTACATGAATTCCTAAACTCGGTAGCCAGTGAAACCACGTCTCTACAACTACTCCTACCGGAACGAAAACCAACACCCCAATCTCACAGTCGGGGGACCGCCGGACTACTACCACCACTGGCTATGCCGCTAGGGGAACAACCATCACGACACCGCTGTGGTGGAGGCCCGTCTCACAGACGGAGGCCTAACCCCATACCACGTGGTCTGGGTAACACAATCACGAGCTCACCGTCGTGAACCCTACACCGTCTAGGGAAAACCCTCGGTAACACATACCGGAAACCCTAGACCTCTACATCGGAAAAAAACCCAGATACTATACGCAAAACCACATCTCGCAGATGGGAAATGGAAACTCAAGTCATGAGAATCTCACGTCACGTAACGGGAGTACTTGCCCAGTAGAAGCAAGGCCAGATGTATCCACTGACAGCTTAGTCTGCGCTCTAGGTGTCTCCCTCGCCCCCAGCAAAATTGAGACACCGTACAAGTAACATAGAACAAGGACTAGCTTGGGTCGCGCTCGTCAGCACATGTCCGACGCCCCCAACCACGTGTGCACACACAGACCATGTGCTCTAGGTAAGACCCTCTAGCTGGTTTTCCCCCAGCTCGGAATCAGGCTGCAAATACGAGGGGCCCTACGGTAACCAGCCTAAAAATAATCACACCGGGAAAGTTCTCCTCCACTCCCAAGTTGGTCTGCACAAACATGCGCATGAAAGCTACGACTAGTGGGGGTCACTAAACGTTAACACGAAAGGTCACACACGCACCCATTGCGAGTAACATGGAGTACCAGGCGACCTGGGGCCACCAAACTCTGGACAGGCAACAAGACCAACTAAATCCATCTTTCCTTGAGTCACGAAACTCGAGTCAAGACTATTGTACAAGGACAACTCCATGCCGTCAATATGCCCTAATCCTAGGGTCATAAACCACGGTTAAAAAACCCTCAAGGTGGTTTAGAACCGCCAAGTTCATTTCCTTTCCTAGGGAATCCAAGGAAACCTCCAGCCCCAGGCTGGATCACAGAACTCGCACTTCATAGGCCATATGCATGGCCCACACGGAAACCACTTTTCGAAGAAGCTAAGATAGTGGGGGGACAGCCCTTCACACTAATACCGAGACACAGTAACTCAATCTAGCGAAAACAGGAGAGCCCGGAACACTCGGGGTCACCCAGACCATAAAAACCCATGAGCATGCCAATCGAGGTAACACGGTACCTCTGGACACCTAAAAACACGGCCACAGTACCCACGGGATATCTGGGACATCTATAGGGCCAAAGGTCTACCATTGGGTCACAACCGGGTCGATCGGGGCCAAAAATAGGCTGACTCTCTGCATCTCGGTCGACCAACCCACATGGGTTAGTAGGCTAACCAATTCGGTCGACCGAACTGGGAAGAGTACCCAGTTCGAGCGAACGCCCGAACGGTTGATCGATCCCTACGGTCGGTCGACCGAAAAAGGCAGAGCGCTGTGCGGACCCATCCCAGGGGTCCATTTTCACTCCCCAATCACCCCCGGGTTCCCTTGGGAAAATATGGGGGAAACCGTTCCCCGGCCTCTGGACCACTAAGAGGCGCCATTCGAACCCCAAAAACGCGATTAAAACGGGAGATCCGCTGCTCACCCTAAAATCATGATTTTGAACCCCCGGCGTGAAATAAACTCTCTCGGCTTATCTCGGCCTACCAAATCTGTGGGAAAGGAAGTACACTGGTTAAGGAACCATCCCCCTACCTCCATCGAAGATTTCCCGCACCGAGATCACCGTTTCCTCGCGAAAATGCCTTACGAACACACGTCGGCACCCCAAACTCATGAACGAGCGTCGTGCCTCCACCGCCTTGATCCTCGTTCCATCCCCACCCTTCTTGCCCTCACGTCGTCTCCACCTCACCCGCCTCCGCCTCCGTCGGCCGCCCGAAGAAGAGGGGGAGAGAAAGAGAAGAGAGAGAGAGCGAGAAAGAGAGAATGAAAGAAAGAGAGAGGGTGGGGGGTTTAAATAGGAAACCTTTTGGAATTATTAAAATTTAGAAAATATAAAAATTAGGAAAAATCATTCCCACGATCCTCAAAAAATGCACAACGTGCCTGCAACGTTCCAGAGCTCGAAATCATGATGGTTCACCCTATATAGGGTTTCGCATGCTCGACAACCAAAAACCCGATTAAATCACAAAACATGATCTGGGACCTACGAAAGCGCTCCGAAACCCACAGATTCAGATCCAAAAAATTTGGGGCATTACACACCGCACCATATAGGTATCGGCATTAATTACATCTCTCAGAAAGGAGAAAACCCTTGATTAATCCCCAAGTAAGAGGAGTCTCAGAAGCCTAACAAATGGAAGAGAACACATGGATTTAAGAAGTGTTTATTACATAAAGTAGGGTTTAATCAAGCATCCAAGCATGCAACATAACGATACTTATTCGATTAAATCGATTTTCAGAATGAGGCAAAATCTTTATTCACGCATAGTGAAAGCTTTCAGCCAGATTGGATCTGACCTTCCACGAGTCAGTATTTGATATACTAGGAAATCGTGGCATACTGGTACACAGTAGGATAGACATATATTTATACACACATAAGTATGCTTACGTGCACATGCAAGTGTGCCCAGGTTGATTCCACTATTATTATTTCTTCTATTATGTGAGTGGCCATGGACCAGTTAAAATGAAATAGTAAAGGAAGACATGGGGTGCCAGTTGACTGAGGGGTTTGGCGAGCCGGTTGGCTGATGAATTAATGACTAGTTGAATGATGGAATTAGTGGGTCGGCTCGGACCCAAATGAGTCAACTTGGGGCATATGGGGATCGAGTGGTTCGGCAAAGAGAGAGAGAGAGAATGATAGAGGGAGGGACAGAGTAAGGGTTGTATCGGTGACAGGCATAGGAGGATGAAAAGAAATGGATCGGCGGAGGATAGTATCGACGCGGAGGAGAAGAGAGGGAGGAGGGTGAGGTGAACCGGTGGGGAGGAGATGATTCGGTGCGAAGGCATCCTTCGCGTCGGAACATTTGGCTCCCCCTGGCCGGATCATCTCCCAGGTGAGGATAGCTACCGATTCAGGTTGATCCAGGCCAATGGTAAACCTTGTGCTCCCCATGTGATTTACTGAAAAGGATTAAAGGCCAAAGCTGACCCATTACCCCCAGATTAGGGTGCTCTTAGGCACATTAAGAATTTAATTAGCATAATTCACCATTTGTTTTATAAATAATTGATTGTCAATTATCACGAAATGTGTTTGTTATTCAATCAGTTTGTTAGTTCAGACAGGTTGGAACCAATTCCTCCTATTCCAGTTGCACATGGGTGTGAGGGTTAGTGAGCCATGATGGCCAAGATAGCGGAGTACTCATAGTCTCTTCAATGCAAGTGCCTTGAAAATATCAGTCTCATTGACCTCACAATCGTTTACCCGAGCGAGGGAAGTCTGACTTATGCATCAGTTTCTGTGCGAGATTACCACTCGAGCATGAGATTCACGTAGTCCAGAGCGGACCCACATGCCACGTTGTAGCATAAGTTTTAATCCATAAATAGTTTATTTTACATTATTGTCATTATTTTTTTATTGTTGTCACGACATTTATTGTTGCTATTGATCTCAATTTCATTCGGAACAAGGAAGAAAATAATCGAAAAGCCGCAGAGTGCTAGGTAAATTTTGGCAACATCTCCCCTTATCCCGGAGGTCTGCGACGGGGGGAAAATATCCGGGATGGTCTCATTAACTACTGGGTAAGCTGAAAGCGGCGACCCTATGACCCGAATTGGGTGCGGAGGCCCCGAGGACTAGCCTACGAGGGGCTCCGATGACCCACGGGCTGCCATAGCCTCGATCTCGAGACGTGGACTTAAACTGTCACCAATCATATGGATGTTGATATTCACCCCTTCAAAGGGGGTCCTTCGAGGATCATGCTGAGAGGGAGCAAGCTCCTGGGGACCCGAGAGTGATCAGAAAGTCCAAACGTCAGAAAATAGGCGTAGAATTTGTTGGGTTCGGTGCAGTAGATTCAGAGGGGGGTGAATGAATCTCCCCTTAAAAATTTTGCCCAATTAAAAATTCTTCCTGATACTAACAGAAGTCCAATAAGCAATTGCGGAATTCAGATTCACTAAGTCAAGTGAAATGCTTATAGATGAACTGACTAGTGACTTAGGAACAATGTCAAAGGACTCACAAAGTTACAATCGAACACACAGTGTGCAATCAAACTATATCATCCCTAAGCATTCATCTAGCGCCAATCAGATAAGAAAATTCAAACCACAGTGCACAAAGGATTTTTAGGTGGTTCGGTCCTCCAGACCTACATCCACCCCACACTCAAACCTGAGTGTGGATTCCGCTGACTCACAGCTTGAACAGCTGGGCATCACAGCTTGCCATACAACCGCTGGGCAACACAGCTTGCCATCCGCTGGGCAACACAGCTTGCCATCCGCTGGGGACTACAGCTTAACCCGTCCGAGGTATCCACCTCGCCGCTGTGCATCACAGCTTGCACTGCTGATAGACAGCTTGAAGAAAGGTTTAAAAGGAAAGTAAAAACAAGAAACTACAGCAACGAAAACTATAAACAATGAAGCACGAATGTGGCTCACAAGGAGCTGACTGGCCTGGATTTGATCCACGGTCCAGTGAAGGCAGATCTCTCTCAATCTCACTATCTTTCTTTCTCTTTTTCTTCTTCTGCTAATCACACTCTCTCTTTCTCTGCTCGAGCTCTCTAACTCTCTCTTTCTCTTCTTTCTCTTCTGCTCTTCTTCTCTTTCTCTTTTTCCTCTCTGCTTCTTCTGCTTCTCTTTTCTTTCTCACTGGATCGTGCAGGCTATCCTCTGCTTCAGTCGATCTTTATCTTCTGAAGGAAGAAAATCCATATATATACCAGCAGCAGGAAGGGCGTGTGCTCAACACATCTCCCGCCCAATGGCTTGGACCACGTGGCAGCATCCAACAGGCTTTTAGTACACGTGTCACCATCTGGGCTCCTCGTCCTTCCTTGGATCACGAGCCATGTCAATAATCTCTGTAAAGAGTCCCTGTCAGACAGAGGATCGAATTATCAGTTTAAGTCTAAAGACCCTATACATACTTTGTAGGGTGTAATGCATTGTATAGACTTTGCAATGTATAGACTTCATATATGCAGTGCTATGGCATGTGCAGACTTCGTGGATGCAAAGCTAAGGTGTGTACAGACTTAGTGAATGCAACACTGAAGTATGTATAGACTTGCTGAATGAGAAGCTATGCCATGTACATACTTTATATATGCAATGCTAGAGCATGTATAGACTTGCTGAGGCGTGATGCAGTGTGCGCAAGATGAAGTATGTATAGACTTGCTAAATGAGAAGCTATGCCATGTACAGACTTTATATATGCAACGCTAGAGCATGTATAGACTTGCTGAGGCGTGATGTAGTGTGCACAAGATGAAGTATGTACAACAGAACTGACTGCATCAAGCAAAGTGTGTACATTGAAGATGAATGCAAATGCAGTGTGTAGACTTTGTGTTGCACTAAGTAAGAATGCATCAAGCAAGGTGTGTACATTGCAATTGGATGTATAGACTTGAATGACAGACTCAACGTGCCACAATGTATAGACTTTGAATCCCAGTGAAAAAACCTGATAGAATGTATAGACTTTCTACGGCATCAAGGCAACCATGATGATGTGCAATGTTCAGACTTGACAATATATGAAGAACATATGATGTACAGACTTCGAATCAATAGATGCACGATGTACAGACTTCAAGTCAAAGAATGCACAATGTACAGACTTGAATGCTATGCGATGTACAGACATGAATGAGCGCATGCAACACGATGTATAGACTTGCTCATGACTGTCTAGACTCTGCATGCGTGCTACAACAATGTGCAGACTTGCTGACAAGGCGTTGTGCAGACTCTGCGTGCCATGCATGAAGAACCAATGTATAGACTTAGACAGTCTTGCTAGCGTGGAATGTGCAGACTTCATGCATGAAGCAATGTGTAGACTTAGACAGACAACTGAACGATATATGGACTTTCCAATTCAAGGGCTGTACAGACTTGAGCAAGGAATGTGTAGACTTGAAGCACTGCAATGCAAACGAATGTATAGACTTCACGATGTGTGGACTTTCTAAAGGAAAGGCTGTACAGACTTGAACAAGCATGATGTATAGACTTTGACAAAGCAAGGGCTGTACAGACTTCAACTCAGTTGCAATGTATAGACTTGAGTGAGACGCTGAGTGAGACGACCGATGTACAGACTTTGAAAGACTATGCATGCACAAGCCACCGATGTACAGACTTAGTCTATGTAGCGCTGTATAGACTTCATGTGTGTGCTACAGAACAATGTATAGACTTTGAAGGCTTGAACACGAACATGCTGCAAACAGTGCAATGTAGACTTGGCCAATGCAGCGATGTATGCACTTTCACAGTTCTAGCTAAAGGATGTACAGACTTTACCTGATAGCCCGATGTACAGACTTTACTTCGTGCAAGCTACAGTGTAATGTATAGACTTGGTGCAATGCAGAGGCTGTATAGACTTAGCGTGCAATGCAAAGGCTGTATAGACTTACTCATGAACAATGCACAGTCGGATGTATAGACTTGAACAGTGAGACACAAAGAGAGACACTGAATGAGACGCTGAAGTCTGTATAGACTTTAACAGTGAAACAGTGTACAGACTTTCAGCAACACACGATGTACAGACTTTCTCAACTCTGTGGCGTGCAACTAATCAATGTGTAGACTTCAGAAAGGCATAGAGACGCACATAGGCTGTATAGACTTGAGGAAATGCTTCAAGTGGATGGCTGTACAGACTTGACCGATCTGGCTGTACAGACTTGATGTGTGTGTGCTAGACAATGTATAGACTTGCTGGTCATCAAGCTACGTGCAGACAGCAAACTCTGTACAGACTTCACGCGATGTATAGACTATGCACATGCATGAAGAGCCCTGATGATGTATAGACTTGATAATGAAATCTAGGGCGATGTACAGACTTAACCACTCGAACCTATAGTGGAATGTATAGACTTGATGAACTACAGCATGAACATATCAGCAGAGAAGCAATGCACAGAACAGAAATCAAGCACAAAACAATTTATGCACTTAGTATGGAACACAGCATGACTTAGCATACACATGCATTCTCCACAGAACAGATCAGACATAGCACACTCATGCATTCTCCACAGAATAGATCCGTCATATGCATTCAATGTGATGTTCTTAGCAAAACAATATGGTGACTCATTCATGTTGCTATCATTAAAACACCACATTATCATCAAAGCACAAGGGGCACAACAGAATTAAATCAAGGCATTATGAAATTGCTTGAGTGGAGGGATGTACCCCTCCCTAGTAACGGGTCCATATTATATATATATATATATAAGTAGTGGAAAAGCTGTAGAAATCATATTATTACCCCAGAAGTATAGGACCGTGGATCATGCTGACGGCGCTAGCAAACCCATGTCCTGAGTGGGGATGAGAAAACATGATGTTATTTGCAATGGTAGACTAGATGTTAGTGGCATGCACATCCGAAATAGGGATGTGACTCGCATGTTGACCCATGGAATATGAGAATTAAATGATGACTACAGTGCATGATGCATGTGTGGAACGTGCCGTGAACTTAGGCGCAAAGGGGGATGCAACAGGAATGTATTTGTGTTGGAGGGTTTTCCCGAAGGTAAAGTTCCCACGGGCATTTGAGCAAACAGGAGGGGCTTGTGTATGCGACTGGCCTAAGGGGCGAGATAATTGATGTAAAATGAGCAACACTATTCTAACGGATGAAATTGAGTGGGAAATCAGGGAATGCACCATAGCCCCACAACCCATGGGCGTGGGTAAGAGGACATGTGGCTAGCTCTACAAGATTTCTCCATTGCACACAGAGAGGGCATGCACATTAAACACACAGAGAGCACACACATCAGATGCATAGAGAAAATCTATGTCGGAGTAGACAACCTGGACCCATAGATAGACTTGGGAAGGGGTCTGTGAACTTAATGTTGCCCATGAGGGGTGTTGGTCAATCATGCAGGCTTTCCGTTCGCCATGGGGTGCAGCCGAGTGCAAGCGGTTGTAAAACAAAACACAATTTCAAAGGACATAAGACATCACACTAAGATTGCACGGATGGACCAGAGATCGAGCATCTGTAGCCTTGAAAGGTCCCCCTCACCTTAGGAGGGTTCACCTCCGACGAATGGAGACATGAAAATACAAAAGAACGCAGAGGATAGAAAAAGAAAAGTAGCACCACAAGTGATTCCCGCAACATCACACATGTTTTTTGATTGGAAATAACTCAAAATGATCATTACAATTAGTAATAGTTGGAACTATAGCTGGTAAAAGGGGGTGGGGAGAATGTTGCCCCGGGGGGCTTTTACAGACTCGTCATATGTCGAAACTAAAGAAGAACATAGATTACATTAATGTGGAAATACAAGAAGGATCATGGAATTCGGGCTCGAAACCTCATTGCCCTGCATACATTAAGGAGAAAGAAGAGATTATAGGAAAGGGAGAGGGATAGCTAGCCCTTGGGGCTCTGTTCACAGTGGGAACCAACCTGTGAACTAAAATAGGGTATCGAAAAATGTGTTCCGACCCTGATGCTACAGCAGAAGAACTCCTCCCTTCTTGATCGAACTCTCGAACCCTTTGGGAAGAAATTGGAACGGGGGAAGGTGGCTGGGCCTCCTTCGAACTCTCCTGGCTCTTTTCCCTTTCTTTTCAGATTTCTTTGCAGTGGTGGTTTTTTTTGTGTGTCTCTCTGTTCTCTCCTATTTTAAGGCTGAAAGTGACCTATTTATAGGAAAGTGGTGTTGCCAGTGATCCGGCAGTGAGAAGGGCTTGGCACCAGATCACCGGCCCACTTTCTCTCCCCCCTTCACAGATTCAAGGCAGCAAAGGCCCCGCCCGTTCAAATCGCGCTAAGGGCCGCCGGTTCATTTGCCGATTCAAGGTTACCTTGCTACTGTTTGACATTTCAGCTGCTCTGTAGGCTCCAAATTGACCCAGATGAGTGCCGTATGCTCAAAACTGCTCCTGGCTTACCGAATTGTCTCCGAGGGGAACCTCGAAGTCTTCAAGCTCTAGAATGTAGCTCTAAGTGATTTCTGATGCGTGTTGTACATGCATCAGATTACTCGAGTTTTGTCCTGATTTGGCCTTTGGCATTGCCATTTGTGACGCCAAGCCTGCCAGTCTTTCGGCCTGTTATGGACCCTTCCAGTGCTACCCATACTCCAATCAGGTCACTTGAGTTCTTCTGTTGATATTACCTTTGAAACCCTATTCTGTGAGACCAAGAGCCTTTCTTCACCTCGAGAGGCGTCCTTATCCGGTGGCAGACCACCAAGGGTAGTTTCGTCCTTGTTGGATGGAGTGTAGGGTTTGTTCAGCAGGACCGAGTCGATGCCGGTTTGTTGAGTTTGTTGATTTCGGCTTGCCATACGGCATTGCCGAGTTGTTGAAGAAATTCTTCGAACATCCCGCGACGATGAGTTATGGGATCCCTGGTACTGCATCAGGCATTCTGGGGCTTCAATAGTCCGAATGGACCTCCTTCCAGGTTCTTTCAGCTTTTCCGCACCAGTCGGTTGTGCTCTTGGCTGCCAGGGCGTGCTTGCTGTATGGTGATATTTTAGATGTCAACAGATGCCAACAATTCTTTTTGACTTTCATAGAACCCCTTCTTTGCTCCATGAAGGCCGGGGGTCACGTTTCTTCAGAGTGACGTGACTGAAAATAGGTTTAGGATTTTAAGGGTACAACCTGCCTAGTGATCGAAGAGAGAATCCTTCGATGTCGGGGTCTTACGGAGGCCTTGGTGAAAGAGATTCCAATCCAACGAGTGATATTCCCAGCGGAGGGTGCTTCTTTCTCCAAGAATTGAGGTGTATATCACAAAAATCTATTAAAAAATAGGGACTATGCATCGACAGTGAGACAATAGTGCTAACATCCATGGTATTAGATGAAAAACCAGTGCTGTAATCAATCAAGAAAAATTCACGTCAACTACCATAGTCGTTACTTTTGGAATAACGTCTGCCAGAAGGATGCTATATTTCAAATTAACGTCTTTTAGAGATGGCGCAAACTCTTAATTTGCATTCTGGGTCAAGGTATTTATTTAATTTACTTTCAGAAATAATATAATTTAGATATTGAAATAACCTCGACATAATTGACGTCAATTAATATGCGACTCTCTAGAGAGGCGCAGATTCATCATATAGCGTCAATGCCAAGGACGTTAATTTAATTAATCACCTACGGTCTTGATCTAATCATGCTTTAACTTTTACTATTCATTTCTTTTAAGGTGTGAACAGTAGCCAAAATACAAGATAAGGTTATTTTACAGGAGTAAGGATAGGGAAATAAAAGAATTTTATAGGAATCATGATACCATGCAGGAAGTTATTTTTACTGGTCTAAATTACTCATAGTAGATTTTTAAACATCCAAAAAACATAAGTTTGCATCTTCAAAAAAGGTGCACATTAATTCGCGTCTAGGGTCCGTCGCAAATTTAGGAATTCACGACTCTTCGGATGGACGCAGACTAATATGCATCATCTGCTCCTGTCGCAAACTCTTTCCTAACAATAATAGTGCCAGATCATGTTCAAAATCAAAATTTTCTTTACAGATGATGAAACAAGAAGATATTGGTCTACAATTGAAAAAAACAAGCAACTCTATCTATCGTGAAGATTAATTTTAATTTTTATCTGAGAGAACACCTACCTTTTCGAAGAATAAGGACGACTAATAGTAAAAACCCTACGAACGACCTTCTTCGAATACCCAGGCTCTCAAATTCTTTATGCCTGTTAGATCCTTCACAACAACAATAGGTTCTGCCAACGTAAAGGAAGTCCTTATATAGGGCTTCGATCTCCCATGAATCCTACTAAGGTTTGAAGTCCTATTTCCATCGAAACATGACCTCCTTTCTAACTTAATCCCTATCCTTCCCTTAACAAAGCCACCACATGCAGTCAACCCTATTCGACTCTCTTAGGGTTTTCCATGATAATAACGAGCCTAATAAGACACCTACTTCTAAAAGGCCCACGCTAAGTCCATTAATGTTAGTTTAAGATTTTATTATTAAAAACCCATCAAGCCTTACGGTTTTATGGTTTTTATTTAAATTTTACTAGTTTTTTTTATTGGGTTGCTACACCCTCCGCCACTAACGAGAATTTGGTCCACAAATTCACAATACGAATTTACAACATTACTTGAGAACAATTTCGGATACTTCATTTTAACAGCTTCCTCTAGCTCCCAAGTAGCTTCTTCTTGGTGTCGCCTGCTCCACTGAACCTTCCCATGGGTATTACCTTGCTCCTTAGTTGACGTAGCTTGCGATCTAAGATCTTCATAGGCCTCTCTTCGTAAGACAAGTCCTTTTACAACTCCAAGTTATCATGCTGAATCACATGTGAGGGGTCATAAACATACTTTCTTAGCATCGACACGTGGAATACATCGTGCACTCCAGCCAATTCCGGCGGCAAATATAGCTAGGAGTTTACAGAGAGTTTATTAAAGGCCTCAGCTAGGCCATTAGCTTGAGGGTTGTAGACTGAAGATGGCCTCGAGTCGATGTGAAATTTTGCAGTCAGTTGATATATGGTTCTATTCTTGAATGGTGTGCCATTGTCGGACACAATACGGCTAGGAGTATCGAAACAGTAAATTATGTTATGCCGGATGAAATAGGCCACAGCTTCTCTATTGACTTCTCGTAGTGGGACGGCCTCGGCCCATCGAGAGAAGTAATCAGTGGCTGCCAGAATCTATTTGTGGGCTCTGGAAGGCGGTGGGAAGGGTCTCGCGATGTTGATACCCCATTCTGCAAATGGCGATGTAGGGTACATGGCCATTGGATGTAGCGAATTAGGAGATTATCTAGGCACTGGGCCAAAGGTTTGGATTGATGACATGTACGGGTGTACTGGGTGTAATCCACGTACATGGTCGGCCAGTGGAAGCCTTTGAGCTTAATATTGTTCTTCATTTTGTCTCTGACCTAGTGGGCACCACATAGTCCCGAATGGACTTCACGCATGGCAGCCCGAGCTTCGGCTGGGGAGACGCATCTCAAGAGAACAGACTTATCTTTTTCGTGGACAAGTCTATAAAGTGAGTCGCCGATCAACTCGTACGACATTTCCCGATGAAGTAGCTAGATCCTTTGAGCTCGATCAGGAGGGAGCCAGCCTCGCTTGAATTTGATGATTGGTTCACGCCAATCTTCTTCTTGTAGGGAAGTGTCCTAGTCGAGGTTGTGGACCTCGTCGATGGTTAGGTCAGACTCATCATCGAGTGTACTCAGCATCAATCTTTTCTCCTAAATAGTGATGTCGACTTCACCACAAAAGTTTGATGGCCGCAGCCAGTTTTGCCAGTGTAATGCCCTAGATCTGTGGTAGGTCTTGCTGGATCTTCATTGGATCTTTTGGATTTGTTTCGGTGAGTTTCGGTTCGCTTTTGTGGCTTCCGACTTGAGTTTTACGATCCGTGTGGATTTTTCTCTCGTAGTAGTTACGGAACCCTACGGTGAGTTTGTTTCTCAGTTCCTCGACTCGTGGATGCTACAATGACAATGTACTCTTCGAGCCGGTCGTTTCGACTATTTTTACGTATTTTTCGGAGATAGGGCCAGAAATCAGATTTTCTAAAAATTAGGAAAATTCTTAATTTCTTTTCTTTTTTCTTTCCTTTTCCTCTCTCCTCCTTCTCATTCGCCGCCGCTGTCTCTCTCTCTTCATTTCTCTCCTCTCGAGCTTCCTCGGCTCCGGCTGCAGACGGGGTACCTAGAGGCACGTGTTGGGGATGCTGTGGAGCTGGCTGGGTGCGCGACGGGATGAGGATCGAGATGGATTTGGCGTGATCCTGAAAGGTGGATTCAAAGCCGACGTTTGAGCTCACGGCGTGGTTTTCGGCGGGGTTTAGTTCCTTCGGGGCACGGTTTCTTTGGTGGAGGTAGGGTGACGATTCCTCACTTCTTCCTCTCCGTTTTCCCTGCCATTACAAGTCGTTCGGCGCGGAAACGGCCGAGTTTGGGCTTGTTTAGCCTAAACCGTGATTTTCGGGTTTTGTAGGGATCGTCGGAGAACGACAACCATTTGTAGCTTGGTTAGTGTTGAACTGACTGTTTGGATGTTAGGATCCCATCCATGCTTGTTTCGTGTTGATCGGTGGTCATTCGAGGCCGGTAGGAGTCTGGGAACCTCGGTGACTCTTTTAGGGTCGATTTGTTAAAATCGCCCCGATCTAGCGTTTTAACCCGTGCATGTGGGCTTTTTAGCCTCCTTATGTAGTTTTTCATCATCGAGGGTTGTTTCCCCTGCGCTTCGGCGTGAATGGGGTGTAGAACGGACCGATTTGGCCAACCCTCTATTTTCCCACCGTGACTGGTGTGGCGGTCGTTCCTGGGACCGTCACATGCCCTGACGGCCCCACGACAGACCGTCACAACGTCTAGGCGATTTTTAGTTCTTGGTGGTTTTGAGGGTGTGACGGCCCAGGGGTGGCGCGTCACAGCCTCCTGACGCGTCCGGTGCGACGTGTCACGCCTATCTTGTCGTTTAGTGCTTTGGTTAAGTCGGTTCCCCTGACGCGCCTGCCCCTGTGCGTCAGGTGGGAGTAACGCGCCCGGTGTAGGCCGTTACGTTCTGTTTGACTTTGTGTTTGACCGTGAGTCGATTTGTGTAACGGTGGTGTCCCCGTGCGTCACAGCGTCGTAACGCGCCTGCCCTAGGCCGTTACATGCTGTTCTGGCTGAGTGGGTGTTGTGTCGTTGGTTCTAACGGCCCTGCCCTTGTGCGTTAGGTGTCTGTAATGCGTCCGAGATGGACCGTTACGTGCCTGTCAGCCAGTGTTTTCTTGACTTGAGCTTGTTGCCCCTGACGCGTCTATCTTGGAGCGTTAGGCCGGTGTAACACCCTTGGTCTCGTGCGTTACGTGGTTCGAGTGTTGTTTTGGCTTGAGGTCTGTTGGCTCTGACGCGCCTGTGTTGCTGTGTTAGGCCGGTGTAACGCGCTTGTTCTCATGCATTACGTGCCTCGAGTTTCGTTGTGTGTTTGTGGTCTGTTGGCCCTAACGGCCCGGGTCGGGCGTGTCAGATCGGCGTAACGCGCCTGGTGTAGGCCGTTACGTGCCTTGTGTGTTTGAGGTGTTGAGTTGGGCGGTTGGAATGTAACGGCCAGCGCCAGACCGTCACGTTCGTGTAACGGTCTAGGGGTGGTGCGTTACAATCCTTCTGCCCTGATTGCCGTCGTTTTGGTTTCTGCTTGTCTTGGCTTGTCCTTGTGGTCTGCTAGCTGTCCCGTGGATGTCTCTTGACATCCTATGAGGGTTAAGACTACGTTGTAAGGTGGCCAGGAGTCTTCTTGCTTGTGGTGGGATTCTCTATCCTACCTTTGTATGTGTTTTGGTCGGGTTCCGGTCAACCCGAGGTGACCCAGGGGATGATAGGCGACCTTGTGTGTGGGTGTCTTGGCGGTTCTGTCCAGTCCTAGACACTGGTTCTGGATGCCTCGAGGTGTTGCCTAACCTCTGTCCATGTGTCCAGGTGTGCTGAGGGTCTCCTATGTTCCCTCAGGTCTCCGTGAGTCATTTTCTGCGGAGCGTTGTTTCTCGTGGCTTAGGATTAGACCGATTGGCGGCTTGTCCCGCTGTCTTTGACGATCTTGCCCTTGAGTCGTTCGACTCAGCATCGTTACGTGGTAGGTCTAGTTGCCTAGTCCTGAGTTTGTTGGCAGTTGCCGTACTGCCGGTGGTCCTTCGTAGTATGTGTGATAGCGTGTCTGCCTGTCATTACTCCAGCACTTGTGTTTCGGAGTTTTATGTTTTGTACGCCTCCGATTGCTTTTGCCTAGGCATTTGAGTGCCAACCCGCCTGGTGATGGCGGAGGGGTGTTCCCGAGATACGGTTTGTAAGCTAGTTCCGTGGGCTCCCAGCCAATGGTAGCGTCCGACCGAGGGAGAAAACTAGCTGGAGTACCTGGCTTAGGCTAGAGCCAGTGTGTGCACACGTGGTCAGGGGCGTTGGACTTACATCGACGGGCGTGACCCTGACTGGTTACTTGATGCTGTTTGGTTCTGTGCGGGTGTCTGCGACTCTACCGTGGCTTCAGCGGTATTGTAGGTGAGACACCTGTGGCGTAGCATAAGACATCTGTGGACGCAGCTGGCCGTTGCTCTGGTGGGGAGGTGCGTTCGTCTATGACGTGTGGCTCTCCACTGCTCTTTGCGTTTCTTGCACGTCGTGACCTTTCCGGGTTGGCCTTTCCGTGGCTGCACCCGAGGTCAGTGTCCTGTCACATGCATGATGTTCTGGTCGTGCGTGGGGCAGTGTGCACGATGTTCTGATCATGCGTGTTGTCGAGTTTGTCGATCGTCTGTGTGGTCTTTTCTAGACCTTTTTGTCTGTTCTTGCAGGTCTTAGTCTTAGACCTGGTGTTGGGTCGGCAGATCCGTAACTTCTGACTTTGTTAGATCAGAGTCGCCCTTCTGTTGCTGCTTGGAGTAGTCTGGGGTGCCGAGGTTAGTTCGACCGCCACTTGTCTGGCGCGGGTTCTTCCCCTTTCTTACTTGTTCCCTACTCCTACTTCCCGTCTGTTTACTACTGCTTGTAGCATAGGTTTACAGCTTTGTAGTGTAGTTTTCATGCTTTACTACACCTGCTGTTTTCGTTGTTGTTGTTCCGTGTTATTGCGTGTTTTTCAGTGGGGATCCGCGTGACCCTACTGAGACAGTGACACGTGGCTCACCCCTGCTTTTTCAGGTGGGGTGACGTTGTACGTTCTGCTTCCGCATGGTTCCTGGAGTGTGTGCTTGTTGCTTGCCGTTGCCGCCTGCTGGTACCTACGTCGGGCTTCCCCCTACCTTTTGGTACGTCTTTCCTTTCTGTCGACTGTACTGTGCTAGACTTGTTGTTTTTAGCTTTGGACTGACTCTGGTGGTGTATAATTGTTAAAAATTGAACTGTTAATTAAAAAGTAATTTTATTTCTGCTACTTTAGCAAACCGATCTAATGAAATTTAATTGCTTCTGTTATATCTCTATGGCTTCAATGTACTCTACACATGCCTTTTTCCCTTCGGAGCTTTCCCGCTCTTGGGAGGCCTCGCGGGTTCCAAGTGGTATCACGTGTATTCGGTAGTTCTACCGGGTACATCTGGTATCCGGAATTCGGGTCGCTACAGTTGGTATCAGAGCAGTGTTCTGAGATGTTCGGAGTTCTTTTCTGATCTATCGAAGCATTGTTGTGTGAAGTACATGGGAATCTGAGATATACAGTATCCAGAGTCATAAAAGTCCAGTACATTCTTCAGCTGGCTTCGGTTTGCGATTCTTTGTCGCATTATTTTCGGTGAGTTGTCTTGTGCGTGCTGTTCTGGCACTGTACGAGATGGTTCTGCTCTCGTCAGGATTGTGACGAGGTGTTCCTTTTCGTCTGTTGTGTTTGTTTCGATCATGTTGTACTTGGTAGTGTTCGCCGGAAGGCTTGAATCTGTAGTACGTTGTTCGAGGTTTTCTCCGTGTGTTGTTCAGGTTGCTGTTGACCATTAGCCTTGGTTCGATGACCGTTCATGTTCTCACGTTGTTTTGGTCGTCCCGGCTTGAGTCTGTTCAGCTCCTGATGTGTTTCGCTTCTGTTGAAGTGCTCGATTAGATCCCGTGTTTGAGAAGTTGCTCAGGCAAGCTAGGATTTTCCCTTCCTGGTGAGCTTTCATGGTTGAGCTTCTTACTTCTCATCCCTTCTGGTGGAATCTTCTCGAAGTTTGCCTTGGAATTGCTATCTTGGTGATGCCTTTGTCCTGTGTCTGCTTAAGTGTAGACCGCTTTGTTTTGAGCCTGATCTACTTTTTGCTATACGGTTGCTTGGCTTTGGACTCCATGATGGTGTTAAGAGCTGTCGTGTGCCATGTTTGTCGTGCCATGTCCAGCGGCCGGTGTATTGTGAAGGCTCATTTACCGTTTTCAGGACATGAAGGTAAACTGAGATCGATGCTTTCCTTGTGCTTTGTGCTGAAGCTGGTGCTCTTCTCCTGTTGCACTTAGGCTCCTTGTGATCGGTTGTTCGCAAGATCGGTACTCATGGCACGTTGTTTGTGATCTTCATTGGTTGCGAAGATGTCTAGTGTGTGCTGAGATGCGACTATCGAGGCTGTTCTGATGCTGTGTGCGTTGTTGAGAGTGCAGCTGAAGCGTGTGGGTTGGTTACCCACGGGTCGAGAGGTTTGTTCTTCTCGTTATGACTTCGTCTTGGCTTCTTGTGCCTTGACTTCGTCTGCTGCCGTTGTGTTCTTTCTGTGAGTGCTGTTTCTCTATGATTTTGTGTCTCTGTTTTGGACCCAGTCTTGTCGGTTAGCTTTGCTGTACTCTTTTTCCCTAGAGTTAGCTTGCGACTCAATCGGATGTAATATCTGAGTGAGGACTGACTCGATTGTGTTCGTGGTCCAGCCGTGGTGTTGTCGTTGGCATCCTGTGTGCCAGGTGTTCCTTGTCGCCTTTGGCACTGGAGCCAATGATGTGGTCGAGCTGTCAGCTGAGAGGACTGTGTCTCCTCGTGTAAGCTGCCGCTTGCCATGCTGTCATTGTGTTTTTCGGTAGGTTGTCTGTTGTTGTGGCAGTCATGTCTCTTTCCCCTGTGAGACGCAAGCGACGTTGCCTTGTTTCGGAGGTGTCAGACTTGTGTCCACTTGTGCCGTGCTCGATCTAGAGCATGTGCTCGTGATTGTGGTTTGACAATGTTCCTCTGAGTTGTGTTTCTCGAGATTGGTGTTGTTTCCGTGGTGGTATTGTTGGGTTGTTCTTCCCTGCTTCTCCTTTGTTAGTCCTTAATTTTGAGGGTGAAATTTCTTAAAGGAGGGGAGGATGTAATGCCCTGGATCCGTGGTAGGTCTTGCTGGATCTTCATTGGATCTTTTGGATTTGTTTCGGTGAGTTTCGGTTCGCTTTTGTGGCTTCCGAGTTGAGTTTTACGATCCGTGTAGGTTTTTCTCTCGTACTAGTTACGGAACCCTACGGTGAGTTTGTTTCTCAGTTGCTCGACCCATGGATGCTACAGCGACGATGTACTCTTCGAGCCGGTCGTTTCAACTATTTTTGCGTATTTTTCGGAGATAGGACCAGAAATCATATTTTCCAAAAATTAGGAAAATTCCTAATTTCTTTTCCTTTTTCTTTCCTTTTCCTCTCTCCTCCTTCTCATTCGCTGCCGCCGTCTCTCTCTCTTCGTTTCTCTCCTCTCGAGCTTCCTCGGCTCCGACTGTAGACGGGGTACCTAGAGGCACGTGTTGGGGATGTTGTGGAGCTGGCTGGGTGCGTGACAGGACGAGGGTCGAGATGGATTTGGCGCGATCCCGAACGGTGGATTCAAAGCTGACGTTTGAGCTCGCGGTGTGGTTTAGTCCCTTCGGGGCACGGTTTATTCGGTGGAGGTAGGGTGACGGTTCCTCACTTCTTCCTCTCCGTTTTCCCTGCCATTGCACGTCGTTCGGCGCAGAAATGGCCGAGTTTGGGCTTGTTTAGCCTAAACCGTGATTTTCAGGTTTTGTAGGGTTCGCCGGAGAATGGCAACCATTTGTAGCTCGGTTAGTGTTGAACTGACCGTTGGGATGTTAGGATCCCATCCATGCTTGTTTCGTGTTGATCGGTGGTCATTCGAGGCCGGTAGGTGTTCGGGAACCTCGGTGACTCTTTTAGGGTCGATTTGTTAAAATCGCCCAGATCTAGCGTTTTAACCCGTGCATGTGGGCTTTTTAGCCTCCTTATGTAGTTTTTCATCGTCGAGGGTTGTTTCCCCTGTGCTTCGGCGTGAATGGGGCGTGGAACGGGCTGATTTGGCCAACCCTCTGTTTTCCCGCCGTGACTGGTGTGGCGGTCGTTCCAGGGACCGTCACATGCCCTGACGGCCCCACGACAGACCGTCACAGCGTCTGGGCGATTTTTAGTTCTTGGTGGTTTTGAGGGTGTGACGGCCCAGGGGTGTCGCGTCGCAGCCTCCTGACGCGTCCGGTGCGACGCATCACGCCTATCTTGTCGTTTAGTGCTTTGGTTAAGTCGATTACCCAGACGCACCTGCCCATGTGCGTCAGGTGGGACTAACGCGCCCGGTGTAGGCCGTTACGTTCTGTTTGACTTTGTGTTTGACCGTGAGTCGGTTTGTGTAACGGTGGTGTCCCCGTGCGTCACAGCATCGTAACGCGCCTGCCCCAGGCCGTTACATGCTGTTCTGGCTGAGTGGGTGTTGTGTCGTTGGTTCTAACGGCCCTGCCCTTGTGTGTTAGGTGTCTGTAACGCGTCCGAGATGGACCGTTACGTGCCTATCGGCCAGTGTTTTCTTGACTTGAGCCTGTTGCCCCTGATGCGTCTATCTTGGAGCGTTAGGCCGGTGTAACGCCCTTGGTCTCGTTCGTTACATGGTTTGAGTGTTGTTTTGGCTTGAGGCCTGTTGGCTCTGACGTGCCTGTGTTGCTGCGTTAGGCCAGTGTAACGCGCTTGGTCTCGTGCGTTACGTGCCTCGAGTTTCGTTGTGTGTTTGTGATCTGTTGGCCCTGACGGCCCGGGTCGGGTGCGTCAGAGCGGCGTAACGCGCCTGGTGTAGGCCGCTACATGCCTTGTGTGTTTGAGGTGTTGAGTTGGGCGGTTGGAATGTAACGGCCAGCGCCAGACCGTCACGTTCGTGTAACGGTCTAGGGGTGGTGCGTTACAATCCTTCTGCCCCGATTGCCATTATTTTGGTTTCTGCTTGTCTTGGCTTGTCTTTGTGGTCTGCCCGCTGTCCCGTGGATGTCTCTTGACATCCTATGAGGGTTAAGACTACGTTGTAAGGTGGCCAGGAGTCTTCTTGCTTGTGGTGGGATTCTCTATCCTACCTTTGTATGTGTTTTGGTCGGTTCCGGTCAACCCGGGGTGACCTAGGGGTTGACAGGCGACCTTGTGTGTGGGTGTCTTGGCGGTTCTGTCCAGTCCGAGACACTGGTTCTGGATGTCTCGAGGTGTTGCCTTACCTCGGTCCGTGTGTCCAGGTGTGCTGAGGGTCTCCTATGTTCCCTCAGGTCTTCGTGAGTCATTTTCTGCAGAGCGTTGTTTCTCGTGGCTTAGGATTAGACCGATTGGCGGCTTGTCCCGCTGTCTGTGATGATCTTGCCCTTGAGTCGTTCGACTCAGGATCGTTACGTGGTAGGTCTAGTTGCCTAGTCCTGAGTTTGTTGGAAGTTGCTGTACTGCAGGTGGTGCTTCGTAGTACGTGTGACAACGTGTCTGCCTATCAGTACTCTAGCACTTATGTTTTGGAGTTTTATGTTTTGTACACCTCCGATTGCTTTTGCCCTAGGCCTTTGAGTGCCGACCCGCCTGGTGATGGCGGAGGGGTGTTCCCGAGATACGGTTTGTAAGCTAGTTCTGTGGGCTCCCAGCCAACGGTAGCGTCCTACCGAGGGAGAAAACTAGCTGGAGTACCTGGCTTAGGCTAGAGCCAGTGTGTGCACACGTGGTCAGGGGCTTTCGACTTACGTCGACTGGCGTGACCCTGACTGGTTACTTGATGCTGTTTGGTTCTGTGCGGGTGTCTGTGACTCTACCGTGACTTCGGCGGTATTGTAGGCGAGACACCTGTGGCGCAACATAAGACGTCTGTGCACGCAGCTGGCCGTTGCTCTGGTGGGGAGGTGCGTCCGTCTGTGACGCGTGGCTCTCCACTGCTCTTCGCGTTTCTTGCGCGTCGTGACCTTTCCTGGTTGGCCTTTCCGTGGCTGCAACCGAGGTCAGTGTCCTGTCACATGCATGATGTTCTAGTCGTGCGTGGGGCAGTGTGCACGATGTTCTGGTCGTGCGTGGGGCAGTGTGCACGATGTTCGGATCGTGCGTGTTGTCGAGTCTATCGATCATTTGTGTGGTCTTTTCTAGACCTTTTTGTCTGTTCATGCAGGTCTTTGTCTTAGACCTGGTGTTGGGTCGACAGATCGGTAACTTCTGACTTTGTTAGATCAGCGTCGCCCTTCTGTTGCTGCTTGGAGTAGTCTGGGGTGCTGAGGTTAGTTCGGCCGCCACTTGTCTGGCGCGGGTTCTTCCCCTTTCTTACTTGTTCTCTACTCCTACTTCCTGTCTGTTTACTTCTGCTTGTAGCGTAGTTTTACAGCTTTGTAGTGTAGTTTTCCTGCTTTACTACACCTGCTATTTTCGTTGTTGTTGTTGTTCCGTGTTATTGCGTGTTTTTCAGTGGGGATCCGTGTGACCCCTACTGAGCCAGTGACACGTGGCTCACCCCTGCTTTTCAGGTGGGGTGACGTTGTACGTTCTGCTTCCGCGTGGTTCCTGGAGTGCGTGCTCGTTGCGTGCCGTTGCCGCCAGCTGGTACCTACGTCGGGCTTCCCCCTACCTTTTGGTACGTCTTTCCTTTCTGTCGACTGTACTGTGCTAGACTTGTTGTCTTTAGCTTTGGACTGACTCTGGTGGTGTACAATTGTTAAAAATTGAACTGTTAATTAAAAAGTAATTTTATTTCTGCTACTTTAGCAAACTGATCTAATGAAATTTAATTGCTTCTATTATATCTCTGTGGCTTCGATGTACTCTACACATGCCTTTTTCCCTTCGGAGCTTTCCCGCTCTTGGGAGGCCTCGCGGGTTCCAAGTGGTATCACGTGTATTCGGTAGTTCTACCGGGTACATCTGGTATCCGGAATCCGGGTCGCTACAGCCAGGGCATCTGCTTGAGTGTTCTGCTCTTGGGGACGTGACCTATTTCAAAAAAATATAATTTCTGGATGAGTCTGGTGACGACAGTGTGGCATGGAACTAACTCCTATTTCCGCACGTCGTAGATGTCGAGGACTCGTCGGACTATAAACTGAGAGTCCCCATAGGCTTTAAGGCATTTGATGCCTATGTCGAGAGCCATCTGAAGCCTAATTATTAGAGCTTCGTATTCAGCTTCATTGTTGGTCAAGAATTTCATGAGGGCGCATGAGTTGTATAGAACTCCACCCTGAGGAGTCAAGAAAATGATACTGGCATCCGCCGTGAAGACTGGGCTTTGATTATCTCGAGTAACCCTTCGGGAAGCTCCATCGAAGTAAAGCTCCCAGGAAGGTACACTGGTTGTGACAACATCTTGCCACTAGTAATGCAGGACATCTTTGGTATGTTCAACTAGCTCTGGAGACTAAGAGGAAAGGGACTCCTCTTCGGGAAGTTCCGTGTTGAGAGGTGAGTCATCTGGTACTGGATGGGCTACTAGGAATTAAGTCATGCCTTGTCCCTTGATTGCTTTCCGCAGGACATAAGTGATGTCATACTCCAACAGTAGGACGGCCCATTTCCCCAATCGACCTGAGAGGCGGGCTGCTTCAGAAGATATTTGGGTGGGTCATGCTTAGATATAATCTCCACCCTATGTGATGGGAGTTAGTGTCGTAGCTTCTTGACAGCGAATACCAGTGCCAAGTAAACCTTCTCCATAGGGGAGTAGCGGTACTCAGCACCGATCAGCTTCCGGCTGAGGTAATAGAGCGGTTGCTCGTTGCCTTCCTCATTAATTTGTGCCAATAGAGCTCCTAACGATGCATCCATGGCGGTGATGTAGAGTATGAGGGGTGTGGACGCTTAAAATTTGGTGTCAAAAGCCAAGAAAAGTTAGCTACAGAAGAAGGAGAGGATGGGTCGATGCACCCGTAAGGCTACGTCGACCCCCGCAGTGCTATTCAGGTTGAAAAGAAGCCCTGGACAGCGGATGGCGTTGACGCATAACCTCAGCAGCGTCGACGCAGATGAAGACAGAAAGTGAAAATTGCCCCAGACAATGGGCTGCGTCGACGTAGGACCCCGGATGCGTCGATGCGTCTGAAGATGAAGTAGAACAAGAACTGTCAGGCATAACAAGCTGCGTCGACGCAGCTCACTGGCTACGTCGACGCACCCTCAGGATGCATAAAAGACTGTACCAGTGCGTGATTCGATCGTGACGCGTGTTCTCCAAAAAGGTTCGATCGGGGACCCTTCCAGAAGGCCGTACAGTCCGTACAAGGCACGTGGCTGAGAGATCTCCAATTATTGGAGATTCCTCAGCCCTTCCTTGGAGAAGAAGAAGGCCACATGCTGCTATAAAAGAAGGGCAACGCCCTAAAAAGAAGCCCCCGCTGGTGTGCTGTTCGAAGGCCTCTTGAGTGTGCTCCCTAGATTTCTTGCTACTGCTCCTGTGCGAAGAAGAAGAAGAGAGCGAGAGGGAGAAAGAAGGTGCTGCATGGGGAGGGAGAGGAGTCTGTTGAGTTGGATAACTAGCAGATCTAGAGGGGGGTGAATAGATCTACCCCAATTTCTTTTGAATTATAAGCAGTTAAGATGCAGAATTAAAATGCTAAGGCAGACACCACCAATTCAGATACACAAGCTAAAACAGGTAACATATTAACCAGATGATGCACAGATGACAGAGATGTAAGACAAGGATTTCTTAAATAACAGCAGTAATATATGATAGAATATGTAGAAGCACACAAGTTGCAGACGAGATACTTGGCGGAGATTTGACTCAGGAGTCACTCACGCAAGGGACACAACCTTTAAGATAGGCTTGACCTATCCTTCGAATGACTCCTTTTGATATACCTCGTGGCAACAGGTAATTCAGTGAGAGAGAAACTTCAAATCAAATCTAGGATACTAGCAAAAAGAGGCAGCAATCACATAAGCACAGTGTAAAGCAAATTTTAAGGTGTTTCGATGTCAACCTTGAGATCTACATCCACCCCTTACTCAATCGAGTAAGGCTTATCGCTGACTAACAACTTAAACTGCTGATCCACAGCTTTGGGGATCAAATCCCTACAAACCCCTGAGCATTACAGCTTGCTAAGACCACTGGTTCACAGCTTGCTGACCGCTGATACACAGCTTACAAATGACGTCAAAAGCAAACGGAAGACCAAAATGACAAAGAAGATAAACAATATAGCTCACTGCGAAGTAGATTGACTCTGGATCTAATCCAGGAGTCAAGACAGCAACAACCTCTCTCAGACTCTCTTCTCACTTAGACAATCTTCACCATCTTACGCCACTCTATTTTTCTCTCTATTCTTTGCAGTAGGCTCTTTCTCTCGATCTACTCTCTGACTCTTCTCTCTCAGACTCTAACTCTTCTCAGGTCTCTCTTCTCTTCTGCTCTTCTGCTGTATTGCTGTCTGGCCCTGTTTCTTCTTCCTCTCGATCTCCTTTTTATAGGCGTTGGCTGATACAGGTGGTCCCCTGAGCTTTTAGAATTTTGGGGGCGTGGAGGACACACACCCACTTATTAGAAATATCCAGAGCTCGTACTTTGGTGGGCCACGTGTCAGGAGTGGAGGTGGTGATGATCTACATGGTAGATTATCAGTTATGCTCCCTGCCTTGGATCACGTGTCTTTAATCTGATACACTTTAAGTTCAACGTGAGATTGATGCAGATTGGCTTTATGCCACCCAGGTGTTCGATCATAGAACTGGGCTGGTTCTTCCTTTTTCTGTTCAAAACATAATCCAAGAATTATGAGTTTAATAAAGCATGTAACAGTTGTTAGCAAATTCAATTTCAGATGCTTCATGAATTTAGGCAATTTATCTAAGTGTCTGCACAAGATACTTCAATAACATCGATGCATAAACGAGATATATCAGACTGTATAACTGACATATGCAGCAGGTCAGAATAGGAACATCGACCTTAGTATGATACAGGTAGACCTTATGTGCCTGTGGACGCCAAAAATATGACGATGATGATCATGGTGACATTCGCGTCTACACATTTGAGCGCGAGTCGAAGACAAAAATGCCGAATAAACCTCATGCCTCGCCCGATCAGGACGAGAACTCGCTTGGTGGTCCGCTACCCGCTAAGGAAGCCCCCTAAGTAGAAGATACAGCTACAACGCTCCGACCGGCCATGCCGAGAGCTGAATCAGAGAAAAGTCGGGAACTCCGGCACAGTCTCGGCACGCACCGAAAGTTATGCAAAGTCTGGGATCAAGCCCCAAAGGCTGCAAATGGAATATTATAGAGGCCATGCATTGCAACTAGAACATTCCAGGAGCGCCAACACTCGAATAAATGGCTGCGGCTTCGAAAAGAATCCATTCGAGGCTTAAAACGGCGTGAAAGGGCCTTAAACCGGCGCGCCCCTTCAACATCTTAATCCGGTGCGCCCCATTTTTTTTTTCATGTGCCCTTGCTTTGGCCTTAATCGGCGCGCCCTTGCTTGGCATTAAACCGGCGCGCCCCTCCTTGCTTGGCATTAAACCGGCGTGGCCCTTGTGTGCTGATAATCCGGCGCGCACAACTCCGCGCCGTTTTAACCAAAGGGCCATCCCATCTATATTCCGATGCTCTATTTCTGGATGAATCTCACACGAAGTCCAGAGAGGAGAAGAACAGTGGCATTCAATGCCCGTCCCATAGCCATTTAAAGATCGCAGAGTTGTGCACACCCCAACTCGACAGCGCAACGGTGGTAGCAGCAGAGGCCAGCACCGACGGTGGCAGCAGCAGTAGATCTCCAGAAAAAGCTACGAACATCCCATCCTCGGATGAATGGCAGCGTACGGTGCGAACCAGCGGCATCCAACGCAACGAGTCAACTCCCAGCATTGCTGCGAGCAAGGCAGAGGTGGCGGGAATTCTCCCCCACTGGCCATTTCTACAAGGAACGCAACCTATCCTATATATAGGTGGGTGAAAGAAGGAGAGAAAGAGCTGGAACCCCCGAAGGGCAATGAAAAAAGGAGAAGAGAGGGCCACCCGAAGAGAAGAAAGAAGTTTCGTCCCCGTGCCGGAGAAGAGAAGAGAAGAGAGGAGAGTGAGAGTGAGAGGTGAGCTCGGAGGGGGAAGAGCTTGTGCTCCGTTGCCCCTCCCCCACCGATGTATTTCCTTCCTCTTTCTCTGATGTGTTTTCCTTGCTTCGGGGCAGATCCCCTCCTGTATCTCTTGTCCCCCTTTCCCTTGCGGATGAATAAAAGGAATGATTTTTGATGGGCATGAGTAGTGTTCTACTGCCTTGACCTCCTCCCCTTTCTCTCGGTTCTTTTGTCATCCAGGGACCTTGGAGACCTGCCTCCATGTGGCACAGCCTTCAGAGGAACCCATCGAAGGGATGAACATCTAAAGCCTCTCGTGGCACACACTTGTCCCATTTCAAAGAATCATCACCCGTGAGCTGCTGGGACTCTTGCAGGCTAGTCCTCGAGTCTCTACACACACTTATGGGTTAACGGAGGCCTCACTCCGTGTTTTGAGGTTCGCCCCGGAGCTATCCGTTTGGCGTTCCTCTATTCTCTCTAGCAAGCCTCTGTCCGGGGGTGATGCTGCCCAAATTTCGCTAGAAGAAGAACACGTAAGAACAGAGAATATGTAAGAACAGACAGACGAACAAACTAAGCCCCTGAACAGACTGAACCTTCTAAGTTCCTGTATAACAAACTCACCCCTGAACGAAACACTTGAATCCTCATGGTAATTCACCCTAACAAACAACTAAAACGCTTAAACTTGCTTTCCACAAGCTTAATCCATCCATAAAATGAATAAATCAATCAACAGATTAACTTGCAGTTGAGCGAAACAAGAAACAAAGCCAACAGAATAAAAGAAAGCATCATAGAACCTATTCCGGCGTGCTCCTAATCCGGCGTGGGCTAATCCGACGCGGTACCCCCCCGCGCCGGTTTAGCTTCACACTCAAAACTCCCTCCATTTTCCTGACCACTTATCCGGTGCGCATCACTATTCATCACCCTATTCCGGCGCGCCCAAGGCCCCTCTTCCTTCTTGCCACATAACCGGCGTGCCCCCCCTTAACATCTTTAACCGGCGCGCCCCTCTCAACACACTTAAACCGGCGCGCACATCCCTTGGCTTCTCCTTTAACCGGCGTGCCTAAAAAGAAAAAATGATTAATTAAATGAGAGAAAAGACTTAAGGCTAATGAATAAAACTAATAAAAAGTTTCCCCCTTCCATAATCAAATTTTTGTTCCAGGGGCGCTGCCCCCGGAAACCCCCGCAAGGGGCGCTGCCCCCGTTACCCCCGCGACCTGACCGCGCGGGTCGATCCGCATGCGAGGGCACATGTTGGCGAGTTCTGGCTTCACACTTAACAATCCGCTTCCCTCGGACTGTGTATGAAGAGAAAAAAATGATGATGCCCCACTAGATCGGACTTGGATCTCGGGAGCTTTCGCCGGAATGTGACCACGATCCGATCTTATTCCGGGCCGATAGTTCGTTAGCTCGACCCGTCTTTTTCGGGATCCGATCCCGCACCCACATTAAACTTGCCGTACCTACGGCAAACATCCGTACAGTTTTATCATCATCCTCGACGCTACTAATACGGACTTCCGTCCGAATAATGAATGGTCCGTTAGGGACCGACATATATGCCGGGATCCAATCCCGCACCCACATGAAGCTTGCCGTACCTACGGCAGATATCCGTATGTCTTTGTCGTGGTCTTCGACGCTTCGAATATGGACTTTCGTCCGAATACTGAATGGTCCGTTAGTGACCGACATATATATACTGGGATCTGATCCCGCATTTGCATTAAACTTGCCGTACTCACGGTAGGTATTTGTACGATTTGTCACCGTCTCTGATGCTACAAACACGGACCTTTGGCCGAATGTAAAATGGTCCGCGTATGACCAACAAAATCCGAACGGAATGAGGCGGCTCTCGTCTTCCCCCAACCACACGTGTGGGAATATCAATAAGACCTTCGTGAGTCGCGTTTGGACCTTGGGTTTGCCCCAACCATGGTCATCGCCTGACCCACATCGTAGGCCTATAGCCGGCTATCTCTGTACACATCTTTGTTTTGGAATATAGTCTCGGGACACTTTCTCGCTACCCTTCGGCACCGGAAATATTAATGATGCCCACGCAAGTCTCGTTTGGACCGCGGGAGGCGCCCCCGAAATGGTCCTGACTAGAGCTCGCTCCGGGCCAATAAACTCACTGATTTTCGATCACTCTGACCAGGATTCAAACGAGTGTCTCCTGTCCCTTTGAACAATAAACTTGCCGTACCCCCGGCATACATATGCTCCGGTTTTCCCGTGACGATTACGCGTTTCTCAAAACGGACACTCGTCCGAACATCAAATGGTCAACACATGACCGACACGATCTCGAATGCTTTCTTCTCACCCTCGTACGGGGATTTCAATGCTTCCTAATAGACTTTCCATGTAACTAATTTTCTGGCCATGAGGTCCCTTTTCCCGGTGATTAATCAAGGGTGTTACCCTCTCCGAGGGGATGTAAATGACGCCGTGACCTTTATGGCGCGGCGGGTTCCAGTCCCGACACGAACCAAACAATCGTCTGATTAGTCAGATCGAGCACACAACAAATCGTCACATTTGTGACTGGCACGCCCACGCACTTAATAAACGCCAATAAACAAATAAACAACGATAATAAATAAAAAGTGCGTCCACAAGTCTGGAACCACCCTTCATCTCTTCGCCGGGATTCGGGGCCTCATGGCCTCCTAATAAACGATGTTTGCCTGCTTTGATGAATTGCAGGTGTTATCTTCGCCAGCCCTATGGGGAGAAAAATCGGACTAGGCACAATTGTCTTTATGGTCTCGAGGACGCTACTCCGAGGCATATGCGGCTTCCATGAATCATGAAGGCCGCTAAAAAAGAAAGAGAGGAGAAAAAGAGAAGAAGGGAGGAGAAACCAAACCCCCTTTCCGCAAAAAAAAAAAGAAAAGAAAAGAAGAAAAGAAGAAAAAGGAAAAGAAGAAGAAAGAAAAGAAGAAGAAAAGAAAAGAAAAAAAGACAGAAGAAAAAAAAAGAGAAGAGAAAGAATTGACGAGAGAGGGTCGTACGCCCATATCCGTCAAGACCCGGGCTGAATAAAGATTACCACTGTGGGATTGATACGGTGGAGCGAACCACTCATCCTCTCCCTGAGGGAGTGAGCGCTCTCCTGCGCACCCGCCTTTGGTCTATTACACAAAAAAAAAAACAAGAAACAAGAGAAGAAAAGAAAGGACAAAAAGAAAAAAAAATTGGCAAACATCGCCGACCAAAAGGACAAGAAGAAGGTCGGCATCCCACCCGACTCTAGGAGGGTCCAAGTCCATGGTGCAATGCCCTGGTCCATTCCAGCTTCCTGCTGCCCCCATCTGGCATAAGACGGCCCCCCCGAGTGACTGCTCACAGATCCAACAAGCCGCGACTCTAGCTTGACGCACTCCTCCCCGTCGTAGGGAATTCTTTATAGCAATGAGGCCGAGCACGGCCATGAATCTAGAAGAGAGCATTAATCCACCCCGCCATGGGAGTGTAAGACACAAAAGAATACACCCCGACTCAGGGGCATTTGAAGAAGCAACATACCCCGCCACGGGGGCATAGAAGCCTTAAAGAACGCACCCCAGCTTACTGGGATCTGAAGAAGAATTACACTCCACTTTGGGGGCATCAAAAGTAACAATACACCCCACCTTGGGTGCACAAGAATCAAACATCCCCCAGTGTGTCGGGGTAGAAAAAGAAGAATCCACCCTGCTCTGGGGCATAAGAAGCAAAAGATACACCCCACTTAGGGGGCACATGAAGAGAATACACCCCGACCCAGGGGCATGTGAGAAGAATCTACCCCAACTTGGGGGGATAAGAAGAAACAGAGTTGCACCCCGGCCCAGGGGCACATGAAGAGAATCCACCCTGACTCGGGGGCACATAAAGCAAAAGTTACACCCCGGCCTTGGGGCATTCGAAGAATAAACTACACCCGCTCCGGGGATATATGAAAAGACACACATCCCACCTTGAGGGGTAGAAGAAGCAGAATACACCCCGCCCGGGGCGCACAAGAAGCAAGGCACACCCCGACTTGGGGGACATATGAGACAAAGAATACACCCTGGTTTAGGGGTATTTGAGGGAGAAACATACCCCGCCATGGGAACATATGAAGAGAGGTATACCCCGCCTTAGGGGCATTTGAAGAAGCAACATACCGCACCGTGGGGCATGGAAGCCGTACAGAATATACCCCGACTTATGGGGATCTGAAGAAGAAACATGCACCCCGCCTGGGGGCATAGAGGCCGTAAAGACGCTACCCCGCTCTGGGGCATCAGAAGCAAAGACTACACCCCGTCGTGGGGGCATAAGAAGCAAAAGACTCTACCCCACCTGGGAGCATAGAGGCCATAAAGAATACACCCCGGCCTAGGGGCACGTGAAGAAGAAGCAACACCCCGCCTGGGGGCATAGAAGCCATAAAAGAATACACCCCCGCCTGGGGGCACGTGAAGAGAAATATACCACGCCACGGGGGGCATAGAAGCCAAAAGAATACACCCCTACCTGGGGGCACAGAAGCAAAGAGGCCTACCTCCCGATCTAGAAGGCAGATGAAGAAAAGCTGCACTCCAACCTAGGGGCATGTTAAAAGAATACACCCCAGTCCGGGGGCATCAATGAGAAAGGAAGAGCAAAACAAAAAGAACAGTCATGAAGTAGACGTGGTCTTTGAACCCACCTCTTCACAATAAAAAGAAGAGCAGAAAAGAAAAGAACGGTCATCAAGCATATGTGGTCTCTCCACCCGCCTCCCCACACAAGAGAAGAAGAGAAGAAGAGAAAGAAGAGTCACGAGGCAAACATGGTCTTTGCACCCGCCTCTTCACGTAAAGAAGAAGAAAGGAAGAGAGAGAAGAGTCACGAGGCACACATGGTCTTTCACCTTCTACCTCCAGCCATCCAACAAATAGACTTCATATGGGGTTGGTGTCACGACTTTTCGTCTAAGCCAACAAAACCTTCCACCAATGGGGCGTTACATCGACTAAACCCTTTTGCCGACGGGGCGTTAAACTGACTAAACCTTTCGCCGACGGGGCATTAAACCGACTAAACCTTTCACCGATGGGGTGTTCAACCAACCAGATACTCATCCATCGGCCTCCCAGCCGACAGCTTTCTATTCATCGGCCCCTGAGCCGACAGCTATCCAATCATCGGCCCTTCAGTCGACAGCATCCCATCATCGGCTTCTAGGGCGATAGCTTTCTATTCATCGGCTCCTGAGCCGATAGCTATCCAATCATCGGCCCTTGAGTCGACAGCATCCCATCATCGGCTTCTAGGCTTTCTATTCATCGGCTCCTAAGCCGACAGCTATCCAATCATCGGCCCCTGAGCCGACAGCTATTCAACCATCGGCCCCTAAGCCGAAAGCTATTCAACCATCGGCCCCTGAGCTGACAGCTATTCACTTATCGGCTTTTAAGCCGACAGCTTCTATACATCGGCCCCTGAGCCGACAGCTATCCAATCATCGTCCCTTGAGTCGACAGCATCCCAACATCGGCTTCTAGGCCGACATCTTTCTATTCATCGGCTCCTGAGCCGACATCTATCCAATCATCGGCCCCTGAGCCGACAGCTATTCAACCATCGGCCCCTGAGCCGACAGCTATTCACTTATCGGCTTTTAAGCCGACAGCTTCTCAATCATCGGCCCTTGAGCCGACAGCTATTCAATCATCGGCCCTTGAGCCAACAGCTATTCAACCATCGGCCCCTGAGCCGATAGCTTCCCAATTATCAGCTTCCAGGTCGACAGCAATCCATCCATTGGCACTTAAGCCAACAGCATCTCATCATTGGCATCCGAGCCAATAGCAATTCGAACATACTCAACCACTGGCATTCGTGCCAGCATGTGCTTACAGATATTCAAACCAAAAAAAAAGAAACAAAAAAAAGAGAAAGATTACAAAACCAAAAGAAGAAAAAGTGAAAAAATAAATAATAATAATAATAATAAACAAACAACAAAGGAAAGAAGAAAACAAAAAAAATAACAACAAAAATGACAAACGAAACAAAAAACACACAACAATAAACGCTGCATGAGTTAAACTTTGAATGTGTGCTCACCTTGCTTGCACGATTGTTTATATTATATTTAATCCACCTCCTTTGAACCTCCTAGGACCGCATCTCCTTGAATAAATAATGCCGCCCCGATCATAGACTTGCGCGTGCCATGGCATATGCTAAAGAAGAAAAGCCCATCGTGGCGAGTGCATACGTCGAGAGGAAGAGTCATAGCTATGCTATTAGGTAACTCACAAAATAAGCTCGAAACGATGTTCCCACACTTTACGCACAATGCGATCAATGGTCTCTAACTGTAAGGATCGCGGAATTTCTTCCCAACACTCTGTGGATGCTTGAATTTCTTACGCTCGCATGAACGGCAACCATGAGGAAAAAGCTGCCTACCTCCTAAAAAAAATGTTTAAAAAAATTGATGAAGAAATGAGATATGGATCCAAGTAGCCGGGAATCCCCAATGAAACAAATGAGGAGACTCGCACGAAAATGGTGAAGCGAATTACGGCCAAGGAAGAATCCTAGTAGCCGGGAATCCCCACTGAAACAAATGAGGAAACTCGCGCCAAACGGTGAAGTCTGGAAGTCCAAGATAAATAAGGGGGATGTGTGAAGCTACCGAAAGTCGAAAGCTTGAAATGTACACGTAGGCGGTAGAGCAATCCTTTAGTGTTGCTTAGAACGTCTGCACATCCCTATTTTTGGGAGCACGGCTCACATGCCTGCACTCTCACACCATGGAACATTTGTTTTGGGTGGAAATCGTGATTTAAACTATACGCAGAGACGATGCGATGCCTTTTTGGCGAATGCACAGCTCTTTTAGTTATGACTCGTGAGCCGCACATGGTCTGTGAATTCGGGGCTTCATCCCTACCCTACCCTCGATATAGGGGATATACTATGTATCTATTTGATGCTTGATGTTAACGAATGCTTGCGTGCTTAAAAAACACAAAGAAACAGATAAATGAACAAAAACACAAACAAAAAGAAACAAACAAACAAAAAACAAACAAACAAACAAATGACAGAGAAAAAAGAAGAACAAATAAATAACAAAAAAGAAGAAGAACAAACAAACAACAAACAGAAAAGAAACAAACAAACAAAAAGAACGAATAAACAAACAAACAAGCAAAAACAAACAAACAAAAGAATAAACCAACAACCAAATAAACCAACAACCAATAAGCACAAACAGAAAAGAAACAAACAAACAAAAAGAACGAATAAACAAACAAACAAGCAAAAACAAACAAACAAAAGAATAAACCAACAACCAAATAAACCAACAACCAATAAGCACAAACAAAAAAAGAAACAAACAAACAAGAGAACGAACAAACAAACAAACAAAAAAATAAGCAAACAAAAGAATAAACAAACAAACAAACAACGAAAATAAATAAACAAAGGAATAGACAAACAAACAAATAAACAAACAAACATTAAACACAAACCAAAAAAAACCAACAAACAAACAAAAAATAACAAACAAACAAAAAGCACAAACAAAAGGAAACTAACAAAAAGAAAAAAAAAAGAACAAACACACAACAAACAAGAAAGGAACAAACCAAAAACAATCTCATTATCGGCTTCCATGCTGACAGCTATCTCAATATCGGCTTCTATGCCGACAGCTATCTAATTATCAGCTTCCATGCCGACAGCTATTTCATTATCAGCTTCCATGCCGATAGCTATCTCATTATCGACTTCCACGTCGACAGCTATCCAATTATCGGCTTTCGTGCCGACAGCTATCTAATTATCGACTTCCATGCCGACAGCTATTTCATCATCAGCTTTCATGCCGACAGCTATCTCATTATCAGCTTCCACGCCGACAGCTATCCAATTATCGGCCTCCATGCCGACAGCTATTTCATCATTGGCTTCCATGTCGATAGCTATTTCATCATCGGCTTCCATGCCGATAGCTATCTCATTATCGGCTTCCACGCCGACAGCTATCCAATTATCGGCTTCCATGCCGACAGCTATTTCATCATCGGCTTCCATGCCGATAGCTATTTCATCATATCGGCATTTAGCCGACAGCTATCCTGTTATCGGCTTTCATGCCGACAGCTATCTAAATGTTGGCTTTCATGCCGACAGCTATCTAAATATCGGCGTTTAGCCGACAGCTATCCCGTTATCGGCTTCCATGCCTACAGTTGTCTCATTATCGGCGTCCGTGCCGACAGCTACCCAAAGTTGTTCAAAAAAAAATAAAAAAAAAGAAGAAGAAGAGAAGAAGAAAAAGATGGGAAAGAAAAGAATAAGAGAAAAAGAAACAAAAGAAGAAGAGAAGAAAAAAAAGAGGAAGAAGAAAAGAGAAGAAGAGACCAACAAACCACGTCAGCTCCCGACACCCCGTCGGCACTGATGAAGAGACAAAGATACCAACAAACCAGGTCAGCTCCCGGCACCCTGTCGGCACTGACGAAGAGACAAAGAGACCAATAAATCAGGTCAGCTCCCGACACCCCGTCGGCATTGATGAAAAGATGAAGAGACAAACAAACCCTATCAGCTCCCGAAACCTTGTCGGCACTGATGAAAAGATGAAGAGACAAAAAAACCCTATCAGCTCCCGACACCCCGCCGGCACTGATGAAGATAAGAAAAGACAAACAAACCGTGTCAGCTACCGCGCCCTGTCGGCACTGATGAAGAGACAAAGAGACCAAGCATACCACGTCAACTCCCGATGCCCTGTCGGCACTGATGAACAGAAGAAGAGACAAACATACCACGTCAGCTCCTGACACCCTATCGGCACTGATGATGAGAAGAAGAGACCAAACAAATCACGTCAGTTCTCGACACCCTGTCGGCACTGATGAACAGAAGAAGGGACAAACAAACCATGTCAGCTCCCGGCACCCTGTCGACACTGACAAAGAGACAAAGAGACCAACAAACCAGG
Source organism: Amorphophallus konjac (assembly GCA_022559845.1). Classification (NCBI taxonomy): domain Eukaryota; kingdom Viridiplantae; phylum Streptophyta; class Magnoliopsida; order Alismatales; family Araceae; genus Amorphophallus; species Amorphophallus konjac. Next base: position 46,957,553 of record CM040129.1, read on the forward strand.
TCAGTTCCCTACACCCCGTCGGCACTGATGAAAAGATGAAGAGACAAACAAATCACGTCAGTTCCCGACACCCCGTCGGCACTGATGAAGAGAAGAAGAGAAGAATAAACTACCTCAGCTCCCGACACCCTGTCGGCACTAATGAAGAGAAGAAGAGACAAGCAAACCACGTCGGTCCCCGACTCCCCGTCGGCATCGATGAATAAACCAATGGCCTGGACCTTTCGTCTGGTTCCATGAACAAAAGACCCTTGCTTTGGCACTCACCCCTTGGCAATGAATAAACCACCTCAATATCACAACTCCTAGTCCCACCGACGAATTAACCCTTGGCTTGGACCTTCCGTCCAAGTCGATGGACAAAAGAACGCCTTTGCTTGGCTTGGACCTTCCGTCCAAGTCGATGAACGAAAAGAACTTTCTTGCTTGGCTCGGACCTTACGTCCAAGTCAATGAACAAAAAAAAGAGACCTCCTTTGCTTGGTTCGGACCTTCCATGCAAGCCAATGAATAAAAAAAAAAGAAGAACAAAAAAGGAAAGAACTTTCTCGCTTGACTCGGACCTTCCGTCCAAGTCAATGAACATAAACAACCTCTTTGCTTGGCTCGGACCTTCCGTCCAAGCTAATGAATAAAAAGAGATAGAGCCTTCTTACTTGGCCCGGACCTTCCGCCCAAGTCGATAAAAAAAAGAAAAGAAAAGAAAAGAAGGGAACTTTCATGCTTGGCTTGGACCTTCCGTCCAGGTCAATGAAAAAAAAAACCTCCTTTTCTTGGCTCAGACATTCCGTCACAGTCAATGAATGAAAGACCCCTTTGCCTTGGCACTCATCCCGTGTCAATGAATAGACCACATCAGCTCCCGACACCCTGTCGGCACCAGCAAATAAACCCTTCACTTCGAACGTTCCACCAGAATGCATAAAATCCTTTTCACTCCATCGGAGCCCTTTCATAAACCTTCGGCTTGGACCTCCCATCCGAGTTGATGAATGAACAATTCTCCTAAACCCAGCACGAGTCATCAACTCCCCCTTGGGATTGGCCTCATCTAAGTCGTTTTAGGCCTCTTGCCTAAGATGACGCATAGACCCTTCATCCTTGCTTCGGTATTCACCCCATGCCGATGACTAAACTCCCACTCTGACATCTCAGTCTGCGGGCATATGCGGTGAAGCGATCCCCTCATCCCTTCGCTGAAGGAGTGAGCGCTTTCCCCTGAATTTACACCAGACTAGCATCCCACTGGCTCGGAAGAACAGATGTCATGTTGAAGAACTCTACACTCGCGACCCCGCGCACTCGTCCCTCGCTTGCGCCGCCCGCGAGTGTGGGGCATTTGTGGACGCCAAAAATATGACGATGATGATCATGGCGACATTCGCGTCTACACATTTGAGAACTCGCTTGGTGGTCCGCTACCTGCTAAGGAAGCCCCCTAAGCAGAAGATACAGCTACAACGCTCCGACCGGCCATGCCGAGAGCTGAATCAGAGAAAAGTTGGGAACTCTGGCACAGTCTCGGCACGCACTGAAAGTTATGCAAATTCTGGGATCAAGCCCCAAAGGCTGAAAATGGAATATTATAGAGGCCATGCATTGCAACTAGAACATTCCAGGAGCGCCAACACTAGAATAAATGGCTGTGGCTTCGAAAAGAATCCATTCGAGGCTTAAAACGGCGCGAAAGGGCCTTAAACCGGCGCACCCCTTCAACATCTTAATCCGGCACGCCCCATTTTTTTTTTCATGTGCCCTTGCTTTGGCCTTAAACCGGCGCGCCCTTGCTTGGCATTAAACCGGCGCGCCCCTCCTTGCTTGGCATTAAACCGGCGTGGCCCTTGTATGCTGATAATCCGACGCGCACAACTCCGCACCGTTTTAACCAAAGGGCCATCCCATCTATATTCCGATGCTCTGTTTCTGGATGAATCTCACACGAAGTCCAGAGAGGAGAAGAACAGTGGCATTCAATGCCCGTCCCATAGCCATTTAAAGATCGCAGAGTTGTGCACACCCCAACTCGACAGCGCAACGGTGGTAGCAGTAGAGGCCAGCACCGACGGTGGCAGCAGAAGTAGATCTCCAGACAAAGCTACGAACATCCCGTCCTCGGATGAATGGCAGCGTACGGCGCGAACCAGCGGCGTCCAACGCAACGAGTCAACTCCCAGCGTTGCTGCGAGCAAGGCGGAGGTGGCGGGAATTCTCCCCCACTGGCCATTTCTACAAGGAACGCAACCTGTCCTATATATAGGTGGGTGAAAGAAGGAGAGAAAGAGCTGGAACCCCCGAAGGGCGATGAAAAAAGGAGAAGAGAGGGCCACTCGAAGAGAAGAAAGAAGCTTCGTCCCCGTGCCGGAGAAGAGAAGAGAAGAGAGGAGAGTGAGAGTGAGAGGTGAGCTCGGAGGGGGAGGAGCTTGTGCTCCGTTCCCCCTCCCCCACCGATGTATTTCTTTCCTCTTTCTCTGATGTGTTTTCCTTGCTTCGGGGTAGATCCCCTCCTGTATCTCTTGTCCCCCTTACCCTTGCGGATGAATAAAAGGAATGATTTTTGATGGGGCATGAGTAGTGTTCTACTGCCTTGACCTCCTCCCCTTTCTCTCGGTTCTTTTGTCATCCAGGGACCTTGGAGACCTGCCTCCATGTGGCACAGCCTTCAGGGGAACCCATCGAAGGGATGAACATCTAAAGCCTCTCGTGGCACACACTTGTCCCATTTCAAAGAATCATCACCCTTGAGCTGCTGGGACTCTTGAAGGCTAGTCCTCGAGTCTCTACACACACTTATGGGTTAACGGAGGCCTCACTCCGTGTTTTGTGGTTCACCCCAGAGCAATCCATTTGGCGTTCCTCTATTCTCTCTAGCAAGCCTCTGTCCGGGGGAGATGCTGCCCAAATTTCGCCAGAAGAAGAACACGTAAGAACAGAGAATATGTAAGAACAGACAGACGAACAAACTAAGCCCCTGAACAGACTGAACCTTCTGAGTTCCTGTATAACAAACTCACATCCGAACGAAACACTTGAATCCTCATGGTAATTCACCCTAACAAACAACTAAAATGCTTAAACTTGCTTTCCACAAGCTTAATCCATCCATAAGATGAATAAATCAATCAACAGATTAACTTGCAGTTGAACGAAACAAGAAACAGAGCCAAGAGAATAAAAGAAAGCATCATAGAACCTATTCCGGCGTGCTCCTAATTTGGCGTGGGCTAATCCGGCGCAGTACCCCCCCCCGCGCCGGTTTAGCTTCACACTCAAAACTCCCTCCGTTTTCCTGACCACTTATCCGGCGCGCATCACTATTCATCACCCTATTCCGGCGCGCCCATGGCCCCTCTTCCTTCTTGCCACATAACCGGCGTCCCCCCCCTTAACATCTTTAACCGGCGCGCCCCTCTCAACACACTTAAACTGGCGCGCCCATCCCTTGGCTTCTCCCTTAACTAGTGTGCCTAAAAAGAAAAAAATGATTAATTAAATGAGAGAAAAGACTTAAGGCTAATGAATAAAACTAATAAATAGTTTCCCCCTTCCATAATCAAATTTTTGTTCTGGGGGCGCTGCCCCCGGAAACCCCCGCAAGGGGCGCTGCCCCCTTGACCCCCGCGACCTGACCGCGCAGGTCGATCCGCGTGCGAGGGCGCGCGTTGGCGAGTTCGGGCTTCACACTTAACAATCCGCTTCCCTCGGACTGCGTATGAAGAGAAAAAAATGATGATGCCCCACTAGATCGGACTTGGATCTCGGGAGCTTTCGCCCGAACGTGACCACGATCCGATCTTATTCGGGCTGATAATTCGTTAGCTCGACCCGTCTTTTTCGGGATCCGATCCCACACCACATTAAACTTGCCGTACCTACGGCAGACATCCGTACGGTTTTATCGTCATCCTCGACGCTAATAATACGGACTTCCGTCCGAATAATGAATGGTCTGTTAGGGACCGACATATATGCCGGGATCCAATCCCGCACCCACATGAAGCTTGCCGTACCTACGGCAGATATCCGTATGTCTTTGTCGTGGTCTTCGACGCTTCGAATATGGACTTTCGTCCGAATACTGAATGGTCCGTTAGTGACCGACATATATATACTGGGATCTGATCCCGCATTTGCATTAAACTTGCCGTACTCACGGTAGGTATTTGTACGATTTGTCACCGTCTCTTATGCTACAAACATGGACCTTTGGCCGAATGTAAAATGGTCCCCGTATGACCAACAAAATCGAGCGGAATGAGGCGGCTCTCGTCTTCCCCCAACCACACGTGTGGGAATATCAATAAGACCTTCAAGAGTCGCGTTTGGACCTTGGGTTCGCCCCAACCATGGTCATCGCCTGACCCACATCGTAGGCCTATAGCCGGCTATCTCTGTACACATATTTGTTTTGGAATATAGTCCCGGGACACTTTCCCGCTACCCTTCGGCACCGGAAATATTAATGATGCCCACGCAAGCCTCGTTTGGACCGCTGGAGGCGCCCCCGAAATGGTCCTGACTCGATCTCACACCGGGCCAATAAACTCACTGATTTCCGATCACTCTAACCGGGATTCAAACGAATGTCTCCTGTCCCTTTGAACAATAAACTTGTCGTACCCCCGGCATACATATGCTCCGGTTTTCCCGTGACGATTACGCGTTTCTCAAAACGGACACTCGCCCGAACATCAAATGGTCAACACATGACCGACACGATCTTGAATGCTTTCTTCTCACCCACGTACGGGGATTTCAATGCTTCCTAATAGACTTTCCATGTAACTAATTTTCTGGCCATGAGGCCCCTTTTTCCGGCGATTAATCAAGGGTGTTACCCTCTCCGAGGGGATGTAAATGACGCCGTGACCTTTATGGCGCGGCGGGTTCCAGTCCCGACACGAACCACACAATCATCTGATTAGTCAGATCGAGCGCACAATAAATCGTCACATTTGTGACTGGCACGCCCACGCACTTAATAAACGCCAAAAAACAAATAAACAACGATAATAAATAAAAAGTGCGTACACAGTGCCAGACATACTGACTCTGTAATGAAGGTGCTTCGACCTGATTTTATAGTGAATGCACAAAGTGCATTGACTTTAAGAGAGATAACATACTAGCATCGACCTTACTCAATCATGTATTGACCCATGCATCAGCCGCTAGCTAACTAGCATCGACCTTACTAAGACATGCATTGACCAGTGCTTCAGTTGCTAGCTTACAAGCATCGACCTTACAGCAGTCGCTAGCCGACTAGCATCAACCTATGCTTCAGTTGCTAGCTTACAAGCATCGACCTTCTAATGCAAGTCTTCCACATGTACACAGACCTTCTAGACAGAATGAATATATGCACCGACTTTTTAGTACAAGACAATCACATGTGCATCGACCTTCTGAACTAGTCTACATGAGTGCACCGACCTGACTGTGCAATCAGTGTATAAGGTACATCGACCTTCTAAACGAAAATGCCTTTGTGCATTGACCTTTATAGACTCAGCGATATATGTGCATCGACCTTCTTGACTTAGCGATATATGTGCATCGACCTTCTTGGTCTGTAACCAATACATGCATCGACTTTCTAGACCCAATGCCATATATGCATCGACCTGGTGGTTTAATGAAGTGAAAGATGCATCGACATTCCTATCTCAATGTATGAATGTGCATTGACCTATATACATCATTCATGAGCATGCATCGACCTTGATATGTAATAAAACTCATTCTGACTAAAGTGAATACTTTATTATAACAATGTTGCCAGAGTCACACTAAGATCAAAGTCACTATTGCCATCATTAAAACTAGACATCAAAATCAGATGAGATACAACATTCTCCCCCTTTTTGATGATGGCAACACTTCTATATTTTGATGGCAACACCTATTAACTAATGAGTCAGAATATGCAAATGTCACAGTTAAGTGCAATAAGAGACAGATAGACAGACCTGCAGGCAGGCAACATATGCATAGACAGAAATAAGGCAGACTCTCCCCCAATGCAATCTCTCTCAAGATCTCTCCCCAGCTAGAATTCGTGATCTCTCCCCCAGCTAGATCTCTTTGCCATCAAGATCTCTCCCCCTTTGCCATCAGCAAACAAACAATGATGCTTGACAGGGAAATGACAGAAATTTGAGATGAAGGGTGTAAGACAAGATCAAAAAGAGAGGAGTAGAAGTATCAATATAAGCACAATCTGATTCATCCTTCATTAGCTTAGCATAGAAAATGTAGATTCTTCTGACTATAAGATTTTACATAATGCAACTTTTATAGAGATTTGGTTTAAGAATGATGAAAGTATAATTCATTATCCAAACTCTTTGAATAATGTTGCATTAGCATTTAATAGCAATAACCAGACCTACATAGTGATGTTCTGTTCAATCTCACTTCATCTTACTCATTCAAATCCAATGAAATTCTTAGAATATTTTTATAACATGTATTGAGATTAAACATTTTTGACATTTCTGTTTTCCATTTACCACAGGGTGACAACATGACTTTCATTTCCTTTCAGCTCATAATTTTTTCAAAATAGTCAGGTGAAATTCATACCTTTTGACATAAGAGTACACGTTGATTAGACGTCAGTACTCCTAGTTACTCAGTAGAATTTCCCATTCTATGTTATTTTGAATAGAGATAACATTAGAGTGATTTTTGACATGAGGCACAACACATCTCGAGTGAAGTGATCCAGTTACTCACCACATATAATGTCATTGCCCTGCCTGTAAAATTCAATCATTATAGCAATATTTTTAATCAGAGATAGCAGTACTCTTCATGACATAGGTTATCTTTATTTCTTTGATGAAGAGCCTACTTTCTCAGTGTAAACTGTCATTGCTCTACTTACATGGTGATTCATAGTTTTTAACATAGTTGCCCTTTGGTTTTGCAGAAGACTTTATGTTTAAAAACAATACACAATTCAAGATTTCGACCAAGATGATCATGAATGTTAAATTTTCAGATTTGGAGAAACCTTACAAAACATACCATGGAAGATATGGTTGAAGACTATTAAAAGTGAACTGCAGCCTTTTCATTGAGTTCAAACTTTAGAATCTTTGATTCATTAGACTTAAACCAAAAAATTCTTTATGGTGCATCGAGGATTCTTATAGGAGAAGATTTTTGAATTTCAGAGCTCAGAATAATGAATTGAAGATCAGATTGTATTATATTCAGGTTGGATCAGAGAGCAGTACAAAAATACAGCTGACAAAGCTGTTGCCAACCAAATAGGACACAAAACTGACAGAATGTTTTTGACACAAGCTCCCCTTGTCTGTATGCACTACTGCTAGACACAACATTGAATACACACACTCATGGATAGGTATGTCAACCATGAACTCCCCCTTACTACATGCATAATGGAATGATATGCAAAATATAGATGTATGCATTATTGACCCATGGTACCAGGTGGAGGTGAACCTCTACACATGATGTGGGTTTCTAGACATGCATAATCTATCTTTATCCCAGCGTACCATTTGATATACCTATGGGTCATAGAGTGAAGAGCAGCACACAATCATGTAGACACTGAGATTACCATATACAACATTTATTGACAGAATCATGTGTTTAAGGAAATAGAAACCGTCATTGATGCTGAGAATTTACACAGACCAAGTTCTCCTCTCAAATATTTAAACATTTCATTATTGAAAGGCTTGGTGAAGATGTCAGTAATCTATTTTTCAGACTCAATGAAATTTAATTCAATTTCCTTTTTATTTACTTCATATCTAAGAAAGTGGTGTTTTATTTCAATATGCTTAGTCCGGGAATGGTGAACATGATTTTTTGTTAGACAAATGGCACTAGTGTTATCACAGAGAATAGTGATACAACCAAGTTTAATGTGATAGTCAATAAGCTGGTGCTTAATCCAAAGGACTTGGGCTGCACAGTTCCCTGCAGCAACATACTCTGACTCAGCTGTGGAGAGAGCAACAGTATGTTACTTTTTAGATGCCCAAGACACTAGACACCCACCGAGATATTGACAATATCCACTAGTGCTTTTCCTATCTATCCTACACCCTGCATAGTCTACAGCAGTGTAAGCTACAAGGTCTAACTCACACCTAGCAGGATACCATAGACCTAAATCCAAGGTGCCAGAGAAATATCTAAAAATCATTTTGACTACACTCATATATGAATCTTTAGGACTAGCTTGAAATCTAGCACACAAACACACTGAGAATTGAATATCATGTCTAGATGCAGTTAAATACAATAGGGATCCGATCATACACCGATAGGTTTTAGAATCAACCAATTTACCTTCTAGGTTAGCATCAAGACTGGTTGATGTACCCATTGGTGTAGCAATTTCCATAAGATTCTACAGCTTGTATTTCTTCAGGAGATCCTTGATGTACTTTTCTTGTGCGATGAAGCTTCCTTCTGAGGTTTGGAAAATCTTTAGTCCAAGGAAAAACTTCAACTCACGCATTAAGCTTATTTCAAATTTGACAGTCATTAGATTAGGTAATTCCTCAACCATAGATGGTTTGGTTGAATCAAATACAATGTCATCTACATAAATATGAACAACAAGAATATCCTTGTTATCTACTTTAGTAAATAAAGTTCGGTCAACCTCACCTCTTGTGAAGCCCTTACCTGTGAGGAATAATGTCAGCCTGTCATACCAGGTCTTGGGAGTCTGTTTCAATCCATATAAGGCCTTATCCAACTAGTATACATAATCAGGGAAATCAATGCATTCAAAGCCAGGAGGTTGTTTGACAAAAACTTCTTCTTTTATTAAGTCATTTAAGAAAGCAGATTTGACATCCATCTACTGAAGTTTTATTCCTAAGCTATATGCAAATGCAAGAAGAATCCTAATAGCTTCAAGTCTGGGGGCAAAAGACTCTTCAAAGTCTACCCAAAATTCTTGATTATACCCTTGAGCAACTAGCCTAGCTTTGTTTCTAACAATTTTTCCCTGTTCATCTATTTTATTCCTAAAAGCCCATTTTATACCTATGATGGAGCCATGTGTAGGTTTGGAAATAAGGTGCCATACTTTGTTCCTTTCAAACTGACTAAGCTCCTCATGCATGGCATTTATCGAATGATTGTCTTTAAAGCATCATCAATATTTCTAGGTTCTATTTGAGAAACAAGAGCAAAAGAGTTAAGCTCATTTTCAATCCTGAAGTGAGACCTAGTTCTATGGGGTTCATTAATATTACCAATGATATTTTCTAATGGGTGATCTCTAAGATTTCTGATATTAATAAGCTGATTACCTGAGTCCCCATTTACCTCCCCCTAAACTTATGGCTCTTCAACTTCATCTTCAGTCCCTTGTTCTGCTTTTTCCTCTTCTTTATTCTCTAAAATTTCTCCTTCATCCTTATTCCTACTAAAGTCACTTTCAGACCTGTTAGTTGTTTCATCTAAAATCACATGAGGTGTCTCTTCAACAGTTTCAGATCTCTTATTATAGACTCTATAAGATCTTGATACTTCAGAATATCTTAGGAAAATTTCAGGTTCACTCTTTGCCTCAAACTTATCAAGATCTCTTTTAGAGTTAACATGAATGAAACATTTTGATCCAAAAACTTTAAAGTAAGCTTGTGAGGGTTTCTTACCTTTTAGTAATTCATAAGGAGTCTTTTGACTAGATGGTCTTACCAAAGCCCTGTTGATGATATAACATGAAGTATTCACAGCTTCAGCCCAAAACCTTCTCGGTAATCCACTCTCAACTAGCATAGTTCGAGCCATTTCTACCAAGGTTCTATTTTTTCTTTCAACTACTCCATTTTATTCTGGAGTCTTTGGTGAAGAGAACCTATGTGCTATTCCATTTTCCCTACAGAAAATATCAAACTATGAGTTTTCAAACTCACCACCATGGTCAGACAGAATATTAGATATGAAGAACTTACCATCCTGTTTTGTTCTGTAGAAGAATTCCTGAAATTCACCAAACGCTTCATTTTTGTGAGTTATAAAGAAAACCCAAGTAAACCTAGAGAAATCATCTATAATGACAAAACCATATCTTCTACCAGTTAAGCTAACTGATCTAGTTGGTCTAAACAAATCCATGTGAATCGGTTCAAATTGTTTAGAAGACATGCTTTCAGTTTTGGATTTTAGAGATTTCCTAGTATGTTATCCTTGAGTACAAGCTTCATAGATTTTATTCTTTTCTTTGAATGATATTTCAGGTAATCCTTTTACCATGCAAAATTTATTCAACTTATGCAGAATCCTATAGCTAGCATGACCTAGCCTACGATGCCAAAGGAATGCAAGATCATCTTTATTTGCAGACAGACACATGTTTATGTGAACTTCATCATCCAAGTTGGAGAGGGGGATTTCTGTAGCCCACCCAAAGAGCAGCCGAACAAGACCCAACAGGGTCCAACGAGGCAAGCTCACCTAAGTGATAGCCCACCGGGCCCACTCAAGAAAGAAAAACCCAATGAACAAACACTCGAGGAACCAACTCTCCCCGGCGGGCCCTAGGCTCGGAGGGCCCGAGTGATGGTCAGGTCATAAGTAAGGTCCGGCCCAAGCCATTCCCCCGCTCGGGTGAGACATGCATTCACCGATCTATCCGACCCCCCTTTCGCCGAGCTATGCTCATCGCCCGAACGGGGCTGGCATTTCAGAAGCTCGGCCAGGCCTGATATTATCCGTTCGTGCTGCCGTTAAGAGTCCCCAACGGACAGGGGAATCAAGAAGACGCCGGACTTCTAGGCGATAGCGTTCCCACGATAAGTCCATGAAAGCCCACGTTGAGGACGTAACTCCCGCCGGAGACCCCTCGGCTTGCAGGACTCCTGAAGGTGGCACACTATTTAAACCAGGGATACCCTCCGGTGGAAAAGGGGCGATCAAGGTACTCATACACCAAAACTCCTGAGCAATCCACTTCACCCTCTGGTGGAGAGGAATCTCGCGCACTAGCTTTTCTCCTCCCCATTACTGCTTCCACCACAGCTCTACTGACTTAACCATCGGAGGGTCTTTCCCCAGGGAAACCCCCTGGGCCCTCTGATACGTTTCCCTGTCTTGCAGTTCATCTTCTGGTGATCCATAGCCCGCTCAGGACACAGCGCGAGATTTCACCTCTTCATCTGGCGCCGTCTGTGGGAAACGCACGAAGAGCCAAGATGGTGAGAAGAAGCTCAAGGAGGAGATCCACCGTCAAGAAGGGTAAGGCCGTGGTGGCGACAAGAGATGGCCCCTCCAGGGCCTCACAGAACCCTCCCTCCAACGCCAGCATCCCCACTAATGGGCCGCCGCCCCCTCCGATGGCGGTGGCGACGAGGTCTTCCAGGCCCTCAATAAGAAGCTTGACGTCCTCGAGGAGATCGACAACGCCCCCCGAGGGGTCCACATAAACGTCATCTCCGGAGGAATGGCATCGGGCGGCGAAACCAGCCGAGGAAGGAAGCGTCATGCCGAGCGGGCCAGCCGGGTCTTAGAGCCCTCAAGGGGCTGTAGACACGCCATTCTTGACGTCTCCTGAGAAAGTCTCATATTACTATATAACGCCCCGCAACGGCTTACGCATTTTGAATCACTCGAGTGCTTCCTTTTCTCGGGTCTTCTTCTACCTTTTTCGGCATCCGGAATCGTCTCGTCACGGCATTCGGACGGCATCAACACCAGTCAGACGTATCAAGAGGTTCCGGAACCAAGATGTTGACTGCCGGGCGGCCGCTGAGTAGGACCCGGGTGGGTCTTAATGGGGGCGTCCAGGCCCCTGGACGCCCCCATATTTTTGATTTTATTTATTTCTTTTCTCAGGGCCTTAAACTAACTAAAATATATATATATATTAATGGAGGCGTCCAGGCCTCTGGACGCCTCCATAAAAACAATAATAAAAAATGTTTGTAAAAAAGCCAGTTGGCATAAAAACACAAAAAAATAATAAATAAAAAATATATATTTGGAGGCATCCAGGCCCCTGGACGCCTCCATAAAAATAATTATAAAAAATCAAAATGCCAGCCTTGGCACAAAAGACAAATAAAAAATAATAAAATAATATATTTATGGAGGCGTCTAGGCCTCTGGACGCCTCCATCAAAACCCTCACGGGCGCCGGCCACCGAACGACGGTTTGTCGTGTGTGAAAAAATCCAAAATATGGAGACGTCCAGCCAGCTGGACGCGCCCATTTCTGAATCACGAGACGCCGCTCACAAAACCACGCGTTGTGCCAAACCGCGTGCGGCCGTCGTCGCCTTTCGGTGGACCTGCTTGAGGCGTCCGGGACCCTGGACGCCTCCACAAAAGTATTCCAAAAAAATCAATAAAAATAGAATAAAATATTATTTCGGCCCTGATGGAGGTGTCCAGGGTCCTGGACGCCTCCACCCTCCGGAGCTCTATAAATAGAGCCCCACCCCCTCAGTTCTGGGGGAGCTTAGAAGTGATCCGATAGGCTGCCGGAGCCCAGAGGCTACGGAGTCATTTTCTAACCCGTGGGTTCTTTTGTAGGTGGAGGTTCTGCCGGCTTCTCGGGTGCTCACGCTCGCGAGAGGAAGGTCGTCTTCATCCACCGCGCTTCCACGTCGTCCCCACGCTGCCGGAGCTCCGTCGGATTTCACCCTCGGCTCATCCAATAAGCCTTTTCTTCCCCTTTTTTCTTCATAGTTCTTTTGCATTCATCATCTCGCATCCTCTATCCCCCTTCATAAGGGCGCCTCTTCTTTTATACTTCTTGCATCCATCATCTCATTTTCCTCCTACTCGAGTCCGAGAGGGGTTTAAAAGATAACACCAACCAGGTGTGTGTCTTGCCATCATTTCGTTATTTTTATCGTAAGGATTTGAATACTACACCTCCATCTTACTAATCCACTTGTCATTTGTTTGTCGTTGTTTTGCAAGGGTAGCCGAGGAAAGCCCTCTCCGTCGGCCGGCCGGAGGGAGAGGAAGAAGCAACCCGCCATCTCCCGCTCTTGAGGTAGGCGCGATCACTTTCTTATTTTGGGGTCTTTCGGCCCCTGGCGATCACATCTTATTTTCGAGGCCGCGGCGAGTCACTTCCCCAATGGCCGTTTAAATTTCCGTTCTTATATTCTCTTTATACTCTGTTATATTTTACTCATATTCTCGAGGCCGCGGTGAGTCACTTCCCCAATGGCCGTTTAAATTTCCGTTTTTATATGTTATATTCTTATCTATTCATGTTCTCGAGGCCGCGGCGAGTCACTTCCCCAATGGCCGTTTAAATTCACGTTCTTATACGTTATATTCTTATCTGTTTGTGTTCTCGAGGTCGCGGCGAGTCACTTCCCCAATGGCCGTTTAAATTCTCGCTCTTTGTATTCTCTCTATATTCTGTCATCTTATTATCTGCTCATATTCTCGAGGCCGCGGCGAGTCACTTCCCCAATGGCCGTTTCAATTCTTGTTATTTAATTTTTGCACCATTCCCGTCCCCCCGAGGCCGCGACGAGTCACTTCCCGCTATGGCCGTTTAAACCCCATATTTTGCTATATCACACTTGTCCCGCTCGCCCCGCCGGAGCAATCTCCCGTGGTGGCCCCTTCTCTTTCTTCTCTTATTTCTGTGTTGCAGCAAACAAACACCAACACCAAAAGAAAGAAAAGAGGAGCCCGCGCGCGCTCCGCGTCCTCTCCGCTCTTCCCCGAACCGCGTGACGTCGCTCACAGATTGGCGATCACGGTGGGACTGCTACTGCTTCCTTTCGGCTACCCTTGCAAGTTCGGCACCACCCGTGCCTCTCCACCTTCGCGCTCGTGCGCGCCCCCGTTGTGCTCACGGCAGCACCGTCAGTTTTGATTGGTTCTTTGTTTATTATATGTCTATTATTTCTGTTGTTTTCCCACTCCATATATCTGTCAGCATTCCATTGCATACATCCATTCCTCTTTTCTATCCTTTTTTTCATTTTTTGAGGATCACCCTTTCCCGGTGAAGGAAGGACTCTCCGTTTGGGAATTCCTCTCAACGGACTAGAATCTCCTACACTGGGACCTCCGTAAGTCCCCGACATCGAAGAATCTCCTCTTCGTTCACTGGGCTGGTTGTACCATTGAAGTTCCCCGGAGTTAGTCATTTCATTCGTGGTGAGATGAGAGACCCTAGCTAACACGGCGGTGAAACAAAAACAAACTAGGGTCCCCATTTTGTGTGAACTTCGGATCTCGCTAAAAATATATAAAAAAAAATCATCAAAATCAAAACACAAAAAAGGGCGTAAAGGCATCCACTTGTTTGATAATCTCTGCTACCTACTTGCTAGTGTATGTTTTTGCGTTCTGGGAAAACTGTGAGCATGTCTCACGAGTCTTTTGAGGAGAACCACCCTAGCAGTGGTTTGTCAGCCGACCCGCGAGTCTATGCTATGGACTCGGGTCCTTCTCATGACCCCTCGCATGAGGTGCAGGTTATTGCTGGGGACACGTCCCCGCCACAAGATATCACTTCCTTACTGGGCGTCCTCGCCAACACGGAGCTTACCTCTGAACAGCTTCGGGCCTTCCAGGCCATTCTAAAAGGGAAATCTGTTTCCCCCACGCCCCAGGAGTCAACTCCGGCCATCGCACCTCTCCAAGAGTCCGTGCAGGCCATTCCATCTCCCTCATTGGCGCAAGCCATCCAGTCTCCCTCGCTTCAAGGATAAGCGAGCCAACAACCACCCTCATTCCAGTTCCCATCACAATCTCAAACTCCCGTTGTTCCCCAGACACCGCTTCAGCCGGGGCCAACTGTCGGCGGTCCGACAGCTCCCTCTCATTCTGGGTTCCCCCCTCAAGTCTCCGGGAGACAGTTTCTCCCCCAGTGGCAAGTGCCACCTTCACCCCCAGAGGAGCTCGCCCAATCGCTCCTCAATAGGTTCAACCGCATGGACGAGCAGTTTCAAAATCTGAGAAGGATGGTGGACGTGAAAGCCACCCCGGAGGTTGCTTTGCCAATCCTTCCCGTCATTCATCTTCCTCCCTCCGAAATGCCCACGTACCGCAGATACAATGGTACCGGCAACCCCTTCATTCATCTCAAGGATTTCATGTATGAGTCCTCTTACTGGCAAAACGATCAGAGGTCCCTGGCATACCTCTTTCGGAGATCATTGGATGGTCCCGCGCTTGAGTGGTTCTATTCTTTGGAACCCCGCGAGGCTGAGAATTTTGAAATAGTCCAGAGAAGGTTCTTGCAGAAATATAGGGATAGGGTCGGTCCCTCACTCTCCATTACCGACCTAGTGGCCGAAAAGATGAAACCCGACGAGGATTTTGTCCGATATGCTGATAGATGGAGGTCTCTGGCGGAAAGAATAAGGGATACCCTCTCCGAGCCTGAACAAGTGAAGATGATTGTGTCTAATGCAACCCCACAGTTCAGACACGTCCTGGCCATGAATAAACTTACTACAATGGAGGAACTCTATGAAAGGGCCCGGTACATCCAAACCCAGTTAAAAGACTCCCCCATTATGAACATGTTTGAGTCACCGAAGCCCAAAGTGGTTAGAAAGACAGGCGTTGGTGTCCCGGGCGGAGCCACAGAAGGGGTCGTGACAAATGAGCAAGTCAGTGCGGTCAACAATGCCAACTATGCAGTCAACCCAAGGCCTCCACAAATGCCCCGACTTCCCCTTCAATCGGGTCCTTTCCCTCTTCGTCCTCCACCCCAAAATAATCCACCCCAGGATAATATGCCTCCATTACGCCAACCCCAGCAACAACAACCACAACCTCAGCAACAACAACCACCGCTTCAGTACAACCAAGTTCCACCCCCGGGGAACTATGGTCCCCAACAGCAACAAAGGAGGCCGCTCGGTCCCAAGAGAGCCTACTATCCACCATTGCCGGAAACCTTAGCAGACATTTTTAATGCCCTCATGGCATCAAACCAACTCACCTTACCCAGAGAAAGGCCCGCGTGGCCCCCCAATGTTGATACCTCCAAATACTGCGTCTACCACAGGCAGCCGGGACACACAGTGGATTACTGCTTCCATTTCAAAGATTACATCCATGATATGAATGATGAACATCAAATAGATTGGGATGAGATGAGACGGTACGTCACGGCTCTCAAGGCTAGGAGACCTCCTCAGAGGCCACATCAGCAGTTACAACAGCAACAGCAGCAGCAACCACAACAACAACAGCAGCCTCAGCAGGCCCCACCACAACAGCCCGACATGGGCATAATCCAGAATCCATTACCGGAGCACCAACAGCCCAATCATCAGGTTAACCCCATCTCCTCCTTCCCGGAAGTCGGGAGAGAGCAGGTGTGGCACCAGGAAAGTACCTCCATTCTTTCTACCTTCAAACCTATCGTCATGCAACCCCCTCACCTTGCCCGGGTAGCACCTCTCTCTCATCAACCCGCTTCAGTATCACCATCACCATTTCCACTACCATTACGCCCTCTCATCCGCACCCCGACCTCCTATCAACCGACACTCTCCACTACGCCTTCACACCCTCTCACCTTCTCTTACTCCCCCACTTTACCATCCACCTCTACAACATTTACCCCTACGCCTTCTAAACCCCTTATCATCCGTCAACCATACATAACCCCGTCTTTCTCCACCACATCACCACTAATGCCTTCAAAACCACTCATCACCTACCATCCACCTCAAAACCCTTACCCGTTTCAAACCTTACCTCCACCTCCACCTTCCAAACCCCTTATCCTTCATAATCCGCGCGATATCCCCTCTACCTCCGCCATACCGCCACCTAACAAACCCCTCATCAGAATCCCTGCTCCCGTCATCACCCCTGCTTCATCAACCATTCCTCCACTACTACCCCTCAAACCCCTGTTAAAACCCACTGCTACCCCCACAGAGGTACAAAAGCCGCAGGTAATGGTGCTCCGGAGTGGAAGGATTTTCCACAGGGTTTCCCCCCACAACAGTCAGAATCCTGAGCTATCTCAGCCAGAGAAGGATGATGGAGAACAACCAGAAAGAGCTATCCCTGGAGCACAGTATGATCTATTGAAACACCTGGATAAGACACCTGCTCGGATCTCCATCCTGGAGCTACTTCAAAGATCCACATCCCACCAGGCAGCCTTAATGGAGTACCTTCAAACGGTCATGGTGAACGAGGACCTCCCTGTAGAAAAGATTTCGACCGTCCTGACCCCAACAGACACACAACCGGCCATCATGTTCCACAACTACGAGCTCGCTCCCAAGGAAGCTCAGAAATATGCATTGTGCATTTCAATAAAAATTAATGGGGTATCCATAAACCAGTGTCTTGTGGACACGGGTGCGTCCATAAATGTGATCTGCATGTGCACTCTTCAGTTGTGTGGGATCGACGAGGAACAAATAAGACCTTCCTCGATCACGGTCACGGCCTATGGCAATAGCAAAAGGCCGCCGCAGGGGATGATTATTCTGAAGGCAGAACTAGGCCCCATGGCAATTCTCACGGAATTCCATGTCCTCGACATGGACCCCACATTTAAGGCTATACTGGGTCGCCCTTACATCGAAGCCATGGACGCTGTGCCTTCCACCAACCATCAGTGCCTGAAGTTTCCTTACAATGGGAGAATTATTAAAGTGGTCAGTACACCTGTCCTTCACGCAGTGGATGCTATCAACACCTCTCTGCCTTCTGTTTGGCCGTCTCATCGGCCCATATTATCACTGCTGGACGTGCGTGATCCATCTCACATTCCACTAGCACCAAAGGAGCCGGTCAGGGCAACCGCAACATCATGTCTCCTTTTTCACTCCAAAGGTTGGGAGATTATGAGGAACATCGGCTATCAACAGGGAAAAGGTCTGGGCG
This sequence comes from Amorphophallus konjac, assembly GCA_022559845.1. Lineage (NCBI taxonomy): Eukaryota > Viridiplantae > Streptophyta > Magnoliopsida > Alismatales > Araceae > Amorphophallus > Amorphophallus konjac. The sequence goes on from CM040129.1 coordinate 46,975,403, forward strand.
CACAGTTACAGGGTATGCTCAAGCCGCCAAAAGAAATTAGGCCGAACCGTAGGTTTGGCCTAGGCTTCAAAGGACCGTTCAAGGTGGATTGGGAGCCCCTCACATGGACTCTATCAAACCACTTCAGCAGAGGACCCGTTGTTCAGATGGGAGATTACCCACGGGAAGCATATGGGGGATCACATGCTGTATATTTGGCTGAAAAATGTCCGAGGATCACCAAAAGAGGCAAGATCAAAGATCCGGAATGCGAATGGGACAAATGGTTCGACATACGGGACATTTCCGTTGCACTAGAAAGGATGTTCTCGTCTCCGCAGCTTGAAGGACCACCATTGATCCCCGAAATACCAGAGAATATTACCACTCTTGCCAAGGTTCCAAACTATCCTCGTCCTCGCCAGAAGGACCCTGTCATCAACGGATCTTCATCCGTCCTCAGCATTGCCGTTGATGGCTCATTAGCCGCCATCTTCTCCATCCACTCGTCTCAGTCTTTGCTGATATCTTCTTCCTGGGCCAGACAATTGTCTGATGATCTTCCCAGGTCCCCTTCTTTGCTTACATACCTACGCGGGCTTTTCAACCCGCGCCAGGTCTTCAACCATGATCTGCTCTATGAGCCTCACAATCCTCTAGCCATAACCACTTTCCTCTCTCCTCCAATCTCTTCCACTGCTTTGTCATTAAAAATGAAAACGAAAAAAAAAACGTCAATTTTCAAACTCCCCAACAACACATCTTCGTTGAGGAAACCTCCTACATCTCCCACAGGTGCGTACCGCCTTGCGGACCACCCGTCCAAGGTCCGATGAGCGACCTTTTCTACCCCTCCTCTGAGGGGTCTTCTCCTGTACATTCTACACCATCCTCTTCGTCTTCCTCTTCTTCTGTAAATATTGTCAGTCAATCTAGGAATGATAGGCCAAGGGTAGTACCTAGGAAGAAATCCAAGGGTAGGCAGATCCCTCGTCGATTCCTTCTGGATTTGGCCGCCAGGTGTCAGGCCCTTCTTGTCATTCCCCAGTTGTTAGAAAATCCCATCCAGCTACCCGAAATAGAATGCGAGGGCGACTGTGCACCTGATGAAGGGTATGGAGTCTACGAGATCACGGATGAAGAATGCCCCACTGAAGATGAGGGTGAAAAATATGAAGATGCGGCGGGCGCATACGCAAGTGGAATGAGGAGATTCGACGAGCCGTCAACCGCCGTAGAAGAATCCACCAAAGAAGTCAACTTGGGAACTGAGGAAGACCCTAGGATCATCCTCATAAGTGACAACCTACCACCCTCTGAAGAAGAGGCATTAATTGAGGTCCTCAAGGAATATAAGGACACGTTTGCATGGAGTTACGAGGATATGCCGGGTCTGGATTCAACCTTGGTCGAACACCGTTTAACCCTAAAACCAGGGTCCATCTCGGTAAAACAAAGGTTAAGGCGTTTCCACCCTCAGATGGCTTTGAAAATGAAGGAAGAGGTCGATAAGCTCCACAAAGCCAGGTTCATTAGAGTCGTCCTTTATCCTCAATGGGTGGCGAACATTGTCCCGGTCATGAAAAAAGATGGGAAAGTCAGGATTTGCATCGACTTCCGGGACCTTAACCGCGCGTGTCCAAAGGATGATTTTCCCTTACCTCACATTGATGTGCTGATTGATAACACGGCAGGCTACGAAACCCTCTCTTTCATGGATGGATTTTCAGGATACAATCAAATTCGTTTGGCAGAAGAGGATCAGGAAAAGACGTCATTTACTACCCCTTGGGGAACATATTGTTACGTGGTCATGCCGTTTGGGTTAAAGAATGCTGGAGCTACTTACCAAAGAGCGATGATGGCCATATTTCACGACATGATGCACATATATCTGGAAGTGTATGTGGATGACTTGTTGGTAAAATCAAGGACCAGGATGGAACATCCAGAAGTTTTGGCTAAGGTCTTGCAGAGGTCAAGGGAGTTCCAACTGAAAATGAACCCGAAGAAGTGTGTGTTTGGAGTGTCGTCAGGTAAGTTGCTGGGGTTCATCGTGAGCAAAAGAGGGATCGAGATTGATCCCGACAAAGCCAAGGCTATCAGGGATATGCCGTCTCCCAAGAATTTGAGGGAAGTCCGAGGTTTAATCGGGAGGTTGCAGTTTATTCGTCGGTTTGTGTCCCAACATTCACAAAGGTGTAGACCTCTCTACGAGTTGACCAAGCCAGGAGTAGAATTCCACTGGAATTCTAAATGTCAGAAAGCTTTTGAAGGGTTGAAGGAATATCTGGCTAGTCCACCCGTTCTCATTCCACCCAAACCAGAAAAACCTCTGATCCTTTACGTCTCAGTCTTGGATGACTCCGTGGGAGCCGTCCTCGCACAAGCTGATGAAGAAGGCAAGGAACGGGCAACCTATTACTTGTCCAAACTTCTCAATCCCTGTGAGCAGAAGTACACCGGCATGGAGAAAACCTGTGCTGCCCTCGTTTGGGTAGTGCAGAAATTGAAGCACTACTTCTTGGCTCACGAGGTCCACTTGATTGCTCGAATGAATCCTATCAAATTCCTTCTGGAGAAAGCCGTCCTTACGGATAGGCTAGCACGCTGGCAAAGTTTTCTCTCTCAGTTCGACATCACCTACATCAGCAAAAGGCGATTAAAGGCTATGCCATAGCCGAGCATCTCGCTCACCATCCTCTTCCCAAGTTCGATCCCGTCCAATCAGAGTTTCCAGATGAGGAACTAATGTCCGTCAACCAATCAGATGAGCCAATGTGGACACTATATTTTGATGGAGCTCTGAATTCTCAAGGGAGAGGAATCGGCATCGCCCTCCTGTCGCCTGAAGGCCTCACATTCCCATTGGCATACCAGCTCAAATTTCCAGTCACCAACAATATAGCCGAATATGAAGCTCTTCTAGCTGGCCTAGAACTCGCTCATTCTTTTCGTATCACTGAGTTGCGAGTCGTAGGTGATAGTCAACTCATCCTTCGCCAGGTGCTCACTAAATATCGCACTCGCGATCCCAAACTCAAGCCATACCAAGAACTCACTGCTGCCTTTGCCAAACTGTTCGCCAAACTGATCTTTGTTCATGTCCCTCGTCATCAGAATATTCTCGCCGATGCCCTCGCCTCGTTGGCATCATCCATAAGGTTCCCTCTAGGAAGATGGTTTAAGTCCATTTCCATCTATAAACTTCACGCCCCTGCAATCGATGATGCTTCCTACGTAAATATCAAAGACAGGATAGCAAGGAAGATCCTGCAGGAAGATATCCTTGAAAAGAGGGAAATCATGTTGGCAGAGGCCGAAGAAGAACTGGCTGATGAAGAGAAACCATGGTTCTATGAAATTGTCAAATACTGCCAAGATCAGTCTTATCCTGAAGGGGCCACCGCAGAGGACAAGAAAGCCATAAGAAGGGTGGCTCAGAAATACACATTGGTTGGAGGTCTACTCTATAGGAGGAGCCTTACTGGTATTCTGTTAAGATGTCTTGGTGACGATGAGGTTTGGAAATGTGTAGAAGAGACGCACTCGGGTGTGTGCGGTGGCCACGTGAATAGTCAGATGCTCGCCAAGAAGATCATTCGTCAAGGCTTTTACTGGCCCACTATGGAAGAGGATTGTGCTGTCTATGTCCGTAGGTGTGTCAAGTGTCAACTTCACGCCGATAAAATCCATTCACCATCTTCCTCACTTCATCCAATATCCTCCCCGTGGCCTTTCTCCATGTGGGCATTCGACATCATTGGTCCCCTAGGTGATCCCAATTCCCTCACCAAGCAGAAATCTTTCATCCTTACTGCGACGGAATACTTCACCAAATGGGCCGAAGCTGAAGCTTACGCGGAAATCAAGGCGTCAACAGTCTGCAAGTTCATCATGAAGAACATCCTCGCCAGATTCGGCGTCCCAAGCACGATCGTCACCGACAATGGGCCACAGTTCATTTCTCAGGACCTACAGGACCTCTGCAAAAGGTACGCAATTGCATTACATCATTCATCGCCTTATTACCCACAAGGTAACGGCCAAGCGGAGGCCACCAATAAAACATTGCTCAAAATCATCAAAAAAACCTGCGAGTCTAGTAAGTTTTCAGACTGGCCAGAAAAGCTTATCGAAGCTCTATGGGCCTATCGCACTTCAATCCGTACCCCCACCGGGCAGACTCCATTTGCCCTTACTTATGGTATGGAAGCGGTAGTCCCGTACGAGACTCTGATCCCTTCTCTCAGGGTACAATTGGACGAGGAATTTCCCCTCGACGATCGTCGTAATTCACTCCTCGCCCAGTTGGAACTCTTGGATGAGAAGCGGCTGGCCGCTGCCGAACACGCGCGTGTGTATCAAAATAGACTCGCTCGCTTTTACCAAAAGAAAGTCGTTGAGAGAAAATTCAAAGTCGGTGAGATGGTCGTAAAAAGAATTTTTGTCAAACCTGGAGGGCCGCGTTCTAAGCTCCAACCCAATTGGGAAGGACCATTTGTAATTCAAGCCGTGTACCCTGGCAACGCCTACAAGCTAGTCAACGCCGAAGGGACCGAGTTATCCCACCCTTGGAATGGGCTTTATCTTAAGAAATACTACCCTTAGCACAAACAAAAAAAAGTGATGAAAAGATAAAAAACATCAAAAAGAAAGAAATATTGAAAACCACTAAAAATATGGAAAATTCAAGATACCGATGCCCGGCAGTCACCATGTAGTTAAGTCCCTGCATCTAACCTTCATGTTAGGATAGGGCCCATTAAGGCTTGGTAGGCACCGGGTCTTGGTTTGCCAGAACCGTGGAGACCCCTGTCCGGCCACGTCGGCCTATGCTCGCTCGAAGGAAGCTAACATGTGTTCACTTATGTATTTTATTCAAAAAAGTTGGCAGCATCACCTACGGTAGGGCCACACCTAGAAGATCTCCGGAAGCTGTAATCTTTATTCTTTTCTCTTCGACCAAATGAGACAGTCGGCGCCCTTAAAACGCTGAGCATGAGAAACCGAAACTCAAACCCCAAGGGCAAGAGTAGGATCCATTTCCTCGAGCATCGATCAGTGCACGAGAAGAGGGCAGTGTCCCCGCAGGCATACAAAAAGGGAGCCCACAAACGTCAAACGACTATATCTCCCTCACAAAAAGAAATACAAAGTCAAAATCAAGAGAAAAGCCTGGTCGTGACCGTGCCTGTTGCGATAAACGGAACCCCTCAAAGCAAAAGTCTGAATCCACAAAAGGGGCCGTGGAATGTAAATGCTCGAGATTTGGTCCGAAGCTGTCCGAAAGGAAAGAGTTAATGGGCCCTTATTCGCTCGCCGGGTTAACGGCTTTGCCGGTCCTCTCAGGAGGTTTATCCCCTACACTCTTCCTTCTCCCTCTAAAGATGAAGGTTCGATGGAGTTTCTGAAAGGTGAAAACTGCCTAGGGTCTGCGACCTTATTTTAATATACACATTTGGTTGCCTACTTTGAAAAGCAAAAGCTATCGCTGCGAAGGAGTCTCCGTGTTTCTGGCTGGTCAAGACCCCTGTTTACCACCTTGATGTCTTCTTGTTTAACCTCGGGCTTAGGCCAATGCAAGCGCGTCACCTATGGGTGCGACGGCGTCTGATTCCGGGTCAGCGTCGCGCGGTTGGTCGTTAGGGTTCCAGGGTGTTCCATCATATACCATCTAGAGTTGTGAGGAAACAGACCCGGGTCGGGCAAATCATTTACCTCAAACACCTTTTGGGTGAATCCCTGTGGTCGGAAGCAACTGGGAGCCTAAGCATGGCATGACGGTATTGTCATCAGGGTAAGTCTTAGCCGGCGGGATCATCATTCGAGGGGTCTAGAGGCCCAAATCAACCTAGATATGCACTTAGGATACCTGGGAGGTTAGTAAGAAACCCCTGTTCTCACGAAGGTTAGGTGCCATTTGGGTGCTTGTCGGGCGTTAGCAATAAAAAAATTGAAATGATAAAAGCACAAAAAAAATGGAAAAGAGAAATGTACATATTTGCAAACAAAAAAAATCTTTTTATGATAAAACAAAAAAATATCAAATATAAAAAAGAAAACAAATCAATTTTGCATGATTACATTTGCGTGCAGCATCTCACTTTTAATACCGCTTGCATTCGTGTGCTTGCCTGTCGCATTTATCATCACCGCATCTTTCCCTTGCCTTCGTTAAATAAAGGCTTGGCCCCTTGACCAGTTATCAAGGACAGTCACAGTGACCATTTGCTTATTGAGCAAGGGGCCAAGTCAGAACAGAAATTCTGATTTGTTTGTTTCAGTGATGTGTGCAGGGATTCAGGCAACAGAAGCATAGGTGAAAAACAAACAAACCGAACCTTGTGTTTTATTCCCAAAACCAAAAAAAAAATTACATCAAGTTCCGCCCTCTCTCTCTGCATTACTCGTCCCACTACTCTCCGGACAAAACACTCTCAAAGGTGCTACCCAACTACGAAAAGCGGTACTCCTACCGCTCTGTACTCCCCTTCCTATTCCCACATCCCGGCGTTGATCCACGGAAGCAGCAGAGAAGCTACCAACACGAAAGCCACGCTCTCGTGCTTTTCGGTAGCGCTCCTCACCATCTCTCAGCCACTGTTCAGCAAGACCAAGGCTGATTCGGAGTTCGAATAGTTGGGCCTCATGGCCCTTCGTTCCTCCCTTTCAGCCAAACTGTTGGCTCTTTCTCTCTCTGCGTCTCTTTCTCTCTCTGCCCGTTCTCTCTCACGGTCTTCCCTCTCCAACTGGAGAGTGATCCTCAGTTCCATAGCATCCCTGGAAGAGTCGTCATCAGGATGACGCCGCAGTTCCCTCTCCAGTTCTGCTATCCTAGCCTCCTTCTGCGCAGCTTGGGCAAGCGCTTCTTCCGTCTCCTTTTCCTGCCGAGTGTACCATCTCAGATACGCGATAAGGCGTAAACAAAGAGAACTCAACGCTGAAACTTTTACCTGTATACGGAGCATCCCTTCTGCCTCCGCAGCACGCTGCGTGGCGTGAGCAAGTTGCTCATGAAGCAAGTTAAGTTCGGAGGTAGGAATCCACAAGCTGGAGAAGGTACCACCTACTCCCGTCGCTGGGGAAGCCGCGCCAATCTGGGCATGCTACGACCGCGTGAATTAGCAGCCAACATCTGGAATCTGGGGTTTTAATTAGGAACATACTGTACACCTACCAAGGCGCTCGTAGCTCCGCGGGCATCGCCCAACTGTTGTTCCATCTCTGCCAAGCGAGTTCGTAAATTCGCTATCATGGCATCCCGGACATCCTGCAGCCATACGAGTCAGCATTTTCACCAGAAAACCAAAAAAGGAGAAAGAAGAAAAGAGAAAAAGGGGAAACCTACCTCCACAAGTCCCCGGGGTTGGAGCCGCTCTGCGTACTTTATCCTATATAGACGCAAGTAGTCTTCGCTATCCCGCGCCTGCGATTCTACAATCATGCCACCCCGTTGCCAATCTTCGTACTGTTCGGGGAATCGCACGCGCCAGTCAATACAGGTCGCCGGTCCCCGCGTCTTTCTCCCGACACGAGGTGGCGCAGCCTGAATCCACCCATTCCTGAGCCAGTCCTAAAGTCCTCATAACCAATCGTAGTCGAAGTGGCTCGATTTCATTCAGGCAGTGCATCCACAGTTCCCGTCCGAACCGGGCACGACTTGCTAGAACCCACGGCTGGTCAGCATCGACCATGTCTGAGTAGGGTCTCCAGTTTACCATCGCTGCAGGGAACTCCTGTAGCTCCCGCCTTAGCACCATCAGTTGGTAGGTTAGGGGTGCCGCACTCATGATGGGTTCCCACCGCCTGGCTAGCGGCACCATCGCAGGTCGCCAATGCCGAGCTCTCCCCATAGGGAGGTAATAATAGCTCCACAGCTGCTCGGCGCAGGCCATCAGAACTTTGCAAAAACACAAAAAACATACAAAACAAGTAAAACTAAAAATACCTGGATGAATGGTGTGAAACCACTCACAGTCATCTCACGATTCGTTTCTTGGAATAGGCCTACAAACAAGTGTGCCAGCATGGCGGCTCCCCAGACATAATACCCTACTCTTTCAAGGTCTGACAGTAGCTCCAGGAAGCAATATTGGATACCGTCCCCTTTCGAGCTCAGTACTAATCTCCCCAAAAGGAAGAGGAGAAATCTCCTTAAATCTATGTTGCATCTTTCCCAGTCGCCGAAATCTGTGCAGTACACGGCGCGGCATCCGATTTCTATCCTTTCCATGAACTCTTCTGAGGATTCATCGTCCCGCCGACGAGTGTCGGTAAGCCCTAATGCATCCATAAGGGACGCCCTAGCTACCGACCTATTTTTCTGACCATCCAGGTCCAAACCCAGTAACTTCTGGGCACCTTCTCTGTAGTCCGCGTAAGTGACTCCGGTCACTGCCTCGCCCTCTACCTTCAGGCTTGTGATCCGGACCACATCCTCCAAGCTGGGCACCATGTGCCCCCAGGGCATCAGGAATGCCCGGCTCACTGGGTCCCATCTCTCACACAAGGCTTGGATCAGGACTAGGTCAAGCTGGATCGGCTCGATCCGAAGGAAGGTACCAAATCCCATCACGTCTAGCCTCGCCTTCTGAAAATCTGGGAGGCCCCTGTACGCTGCTACTACCAACTCCCATAAGATTTGTGATTTCATCACAACCTACACATACAAGGAATGGGGGTGAGGTTTGGTCAGAAGAAAGGAAGAAAGAATGAGAAAAGGGCAAGAAAACTTGGCTTACGAGTTGTGATTGGGCCCTTTCGCTGAAGTGCCCTTCAAGGTCTGAAAGCCTCCTGGAACTACTACCACTGGACCTGCTTCTCTTCGAGGAATGGGAAGATTCGCCCTCCATCCAACTCTCAGAATTTTGAACTCCTCCTCTCCCGTAAGAAATTGTGCTCCTCGAGTTAGCTCTCGATATACCTGGGAGGATAAAAGGGACAAGAATTTATAGAAATGGAAAGAGTGCGGGCCAAGATTGCCTCCATCACCTGTCAATAATAGCCCTCGCAATGAGGCACCGCCCAAGCGGTCCCATGTGTCGCTTCACCGCTCGCACAGGGTGATTGACTGACGAAGAATAGACGAATAGCCCCTATGTTGTCTAGGGATACCCTATCATAATTTGGAGGACGTCCGCAAAATTTGACATAACATCCGGGAAAAGGAACTAGGGCCGTCATTATTGACTTCGACGGCAGATTCCCGTGGAAAATGGTCACAACAAGATGCGATTCTCTGCTTGGGGCGGAGTCTCGACAGACCTATCACATGGGAACAGTGCAAAGGAGAAGAAGTGTAGGGAAGAAGGAACGCACAAAAGAACAAATAAACAGCAGAAAATCAAATCACTCCATTCATAATTCTACATAAGCTGTCACAAACACTACAATCATAGAGAGGTGGCGGGTCCACTAGCTCGCCAATCCTCACCATCACTCATCTCTCTGGGCACTCTCCTCCTCTCCCCCGAGGTGAGGGTCCCTCAGAAGCCTCCGGGATCCCCGTGCAGTAGCACCTGCCTCGCCTCTGGGCGCCTGCTCCGCAGCAGTGACTCGCTGCTCCTCCCCTGGCGTGGCAAAGAAGCCACTAGCGGCAAAGCGACCGGACTGGCGGAGTCGCTCCCCGAACTCTCGCGCTCTCTCGTAGCGCGTCTCCATCCCTCCTAGCCTCTGCACGACGGCCTGAAGGCCCAGCTGGAGCTCCCTCACTTGGGCCTCCAAGGCCCTCCTCTCGGTCAGATCCCGCTGTCGCTCGGACCTTCTCTCGGCTTTCTCTCTCTCTGCCTCTCTCCTCATCATCTGCAGAAGAACCCTTAACTCCAGGATGTCTGGAGAAGGTCTCTCCTCACCGCGATGCCGCAGCTCCGCTACAGTCGCCACCCAGGCGTCACGCTCCTCTTCCGCCCGGGTCGCGCGGGCCACCGCACCGGCAAGTTGCTCCCGGAGGGAGGCAATCTCGAGAAAAGGGGCCGAGGAACTGGAAGATCCGCCAGCCACTCCCACCGTCGCTGTCTGCTGGGCACGCTGGAACAAAATAAACAACGGCCGTCAGTGAAACTCCAAAATCTGAAGTTAAAAGTGCGGCACATAACTTACCAGGAGCGACAACTCATGTTGAGCGACGGCCAGCTGCCGCCTAGTCTCTGACAGTTGGGCGCGCGAGCCGCCGATGCCACGCGTGTCCCCAGCTTGGGGAAGCCCCGCGTAGCTCTCACTCTGCCGCCGCAAGAAGTCGGCACTGTCCTGCACCAGTATATCCCCTTGCTGTCCAGGGAGACGTATGGGCCACTCCTCGAGCCTCGCCTTGCCGCGACTCTCCCTCCTGACGCGGCTCGGCTCGTCCGCACTCGCCCACTCATCGGCCAGACCCAGGGTCCTTGCCATGTCCTGCACCAAGAAAGGGGTCCCACATCAGTCAAAAGGAACGCGTCCCCTGTCTAGGACGCGTCCATCATTTGAGTGCAACACTCGCCGAACCCTTTCCCCCTCGCGCGGCTCGCTTCAAAACCCAAAATGAATTAAAAGAGGAAGAGATCGGAGGACCTATCGGACCGTGTTCACCTCCTCCCACGCCATCGGGCCCCTCAGGTCCCTCGGGGGCCCGGAGCGGCCCTTCCTCCTCCATGGACGCCGTTCCGTGCTCGGGCGCGTCCCTCCTTGGGTGAGGGGTCCCGCGTCCCTCTCCACCTTCACCGTGGTCAGGCCCACCGAACTCCATCGATCAAAAGAGGAGGAAGACGAGAAAGGGGGCAAGCGAGTTTCGGCAGAAGGCGGGCTCGTTTGCGGGTAAGGCACGGGAGAAGAAAGGCCACCCGACGCTTTAAATTTGAATTCAAGGATTAAGACGCGTCCTCGCGCCTGGACGCGCCCAAAAGGGGAGAAAGGAAATAAAATCCCCCGTGCAAAGCGTAGTTCCCGCTGTTCAGGGCAAGGTCTCGTGGAGCGTGCCTCGAAGGACAACTCAGTGCAAAGAAGAAAGTGTGGGAGAGAGAAAAGTACACACAACACAAGAAAGTCATTTCATTTCATATAATAGCCGAAAGTACATCATACAGTGAGAAGGGTGACGTGTACAAGCAACTCTCTAACTCTCACCATCACCCTCCTGGTCATCTCTCTCCTCCCTCCTCCGCCGGGGATCCCTAGGGGGCCTCTGCGAACCCTGAGAAGCCGTGCTCGCCTCGCCCTGCGGTGGCACTCCAGCCTCGAAGGCGCGACGACGCTCCTCGGCCGAAGAAACCAGATAGCTGCCCATGGAAAAAGAACCAGACTGACGAAGTCGCGCCCCGCGTTCCTTCGCCCTCTGGTACCGCTCCTCGCTCTCCCGAGCTCCCTCCGCCGTGCCAAGACTCAGCCGGAGCTCCGACACCTGGGCCACCAGAGCTCTCCTCTCGTCCCAATCTCGATATCGCTCTGCCATCCTGTACTCCCTTTCTTTCTCCATGGTCTCCCTATCCCTCTCCCTCTCTCTCTCTAGGGTCTCCCTATCCCACTCCCTCTCTCTCTCCATCGTCTCCCTATCCCTCTCCCTCTCCTCTCTCTCTCTCACCGCCTCCCTCCTCGACAGCTCGAGGGCGATCTGCAGATCCAGCACGTCACGAGGGAGCTCCTCAGCCTCCCGTCGACGCTCCTCCTCCAGCTCCGCAATCCGGGCGTCACGTTCTGCCACCCAGGCATCGCGCTCTGCCACCCAGGCATCGTGCTCCTGCTCAGCACGAACAGCACGGGCCAGGGCCTCCCGAATCTCGGCCACCTGTCAAAGCACGCAAGCACCGTAAGAGAACAGTGACAGAAGGAAAGTAGCTAGAAAAGGGTTGGGGCCAAGCAAACACTCACTCGAGCCTCGCGGTCACGCTCGGCCTCCTCAGCCCGAGCCACTGCGTGCGCCAGCTGCTCCTGGAGGGCAGAAACCTCCGGAGGAGGGCCCCGCAAACTGGAACCCGCTCCACCAGCCGTCCCGGCTGCCGCTGTCTGGTGGGCCCGCTGAAACACGGGGCAAACGTCAGTCAAAGGCTAAGCATCAAAAATCCAGGTCGCAAAAAATGCATTGCATAGACTCACCAGGATCTCCAACTCCTGTCGGATGACCACCAACTGCCGCCTGGCATCCGCCAGCTGGGCCCGCAGGTCGGCAATCATGTTGTCATGAGCATCCTGCATTGCACATAAGTCAGTACCACATGCATATACATATAGAAGGGTGAAGCATTTTCATTTCACACTTACCCTACCATACCGCCGAAGGAGAGGCGGTCCCCGTACGTAGCTCGATATCGTCTCATGTAATCTGTGCTGTCCTGTACATGGGACACCACTGGGACCCCGCCCTGCTGCCAGTCCTGGTACTGTGCTGGGAAACGCGTACGCCAGTCCACAATCTTCGCCTTCCCCTTGGTCTTCCGCCCAATGCGGGCCGGTGCATCTACATCAACCCACTCCTGGGCCAGCCCCAACGTCCTCATGACCAGTCTAAGCCGCAGCGGCTCAATCTCGTTCAGGCAATGGACCCACACGTCCCGCCTGAAGCGAGGAAGACCCGCTACAACCCAGGGCTGGCCAGCATCGCCCATGCCCAGGTAGGGCCTCCACACCACCTGCATCACCATACATACATTATGTTAGTTACCATTCAGTCACATGCATAAACACAAAAAAAAATCATACGCATCATACCATGGCCTCGGGATACTCGCTCAGCTCCCGACGAAGTGACGCCAGCTGGTAGCCGTGGGGTGCTGCAACCACGACCGGCCTCCACTGCCGCGCCAGAGGCACGGCCCTCCTGTTCCCATGCCTAGCCCTCCCCATCGGGAAATAGTAATAGCTCCACACCTGCATCCATCATACATCATTAGTACAATAATTACATATTTAACTGTGGGAATGCATAAATAAAATGTTTACCTGGAGGAAAGGTGCGAAGCCACTGACTGTCGTCTCCTTCTCCGAAGTCTGGGAGAGATCAGCAATCAAATGGGCAAGCAGAGCCGCTCCCCACGCGTAGTGTCCCACTCTGTCCAGATCCGCCAAGATCCAGAGGAAACGGCAGTGGATGCCATCCCCCTTCGTCCCCAGCAGAAGGCGGCCCAGGAAGAAGAAAAGAAACCTCCGAAGATCTAGGTCCACCAGCTCCCTCTCGCTCGGATCCTGGGTGAAAGCTGCACGAGCATCCCCCTCCAGTCGAGCCAAGAACTCCGCTCCAGTCTCGCTAACCCGCTGGCGCGGGTCGACGAATCCGAGCGCCTCCATGATCTCCACTCGGCCGACTACCCTGCTGTCTCTATCAGTCACGCTCGTCTCTAACCACAGCAGGTCCAGGGCACTCTCTCGGTAGTCGGGGTAGGTGACCCCGCTGACTGCCTCTCCGTCAACCCGTAGCCCGGTAATCCGAGCCACGTCCTCTAGTGTCGGCACCATGTGCCCCCAGGGCATCAAAAACGCCCGGCTCGGTGAGTGCCACCGCTCCCTCAGTGCCTGGATAAGAGGAAGGTCGAGTCGGAAGGGCTCGATCCTAAGGAAAGCTCCAAAGCCCATGGCGTCCACACGCGCCCTCTGGAAGTCCGGCAGCCCGCGGTATGCTGCCACCACCAGGGACCAGCTGATCCGGCCCTTCATCACGCCCTGCACACCACAAAACCAACAGAGAACACATCAGCATCATGAACAGTAATAAACAATAACACTGTATATATACTACTTATTCTTTTTATTTTATTTTTACTTTTTTAAAAAAATTTATATTTTCTTGTGGAGGCGTCCAATGCCCTGGACGCCTCCTTCCAATTTGCTTTTTTTCTTTTTTTAGAAAAAACCCAAAAACCCAAAACAAAATTTATTAATAATATGTATATTTGTATGGAGGCGTCCAGGGCTTAGGACGCCTCCTTATTTTTTAATTTTATTTTATTATTTATGTAAATAAATAAATAAACAAAAATAAAAAGAAAAAGTGGAGGCGTCCAGGCCCCTGGACGCCTCCTTTTCTCACTACCCGGCCTTCTCTCACAGCCTCTCGCACGCCTGTTTTAGCCTATTGAACCACAGAGTGAGAATTCCGAAGTACTTACCGGGTCGTGATCGTCCTCTCCCGCGTCACCAGCATCCGCAGCGGCCTCCGCGGCCAGAAGCGGCACCTCCATCTCCTCCTCCGCAGCAATCTCCTCTGCTACGGCCTCCTCAGCATCGTCTCTCAGTCTCCTCGGACGACGAGCCAGTCATTTACGCTTGTCTCCACCTCGGTTCGGGCCTCCTAACTCCATTGGGGCGAAGAATGGGTCTGTCTGGTTTGACCGGATCGTTTGAATGAACAGTAAGTGAGTAAGGGGGGGAGCCCCCCCTATATATAGATTGATCTTTAATTGGGGCGTCCAGGCGCCTACACGCCCCCACTTTTTTATTTTTTTAAAAAAAATTCAAAAAACTTAGGGGTGTCCAGGCGCCTGGACGCCCCCCAAAACAAAAAATCAAAAAAAAAAATTAGGGGCGTCCAGGATCCTGGAGGCCCCCAATTTTTTTTTTTAAAAAAAAATTATTATAAAAAAACAGGGGTGTCCAGGCCTCTTGACGCCCCCATAATAAAAAATAATAAAAAATATAATAAAAAGAAAAAAGGGGTTAGAGTATGTATATAATCCAAACAAAAGAAAAAAAGGAAAGAAAAAGAAAAACCACAAAAAAGATAATAATTAAGGGGACGGGGGTCCGAAACATCCAAATGCCAGATTTTATTCCATCAGAAAGCAGAATGAGCTACATCAGGGGTTTAGGCACCTTAGGCCTTAACTTCCCCAGTTCGGTTACATAAGCCCTCCACGGCTCGCATTCTTCCACCACGTGCGCTAAGGCCTTTCCCGCAACACTTGTCTTCCAGGGAGCTTTAATGGCCTTAGCTTCCTTCGCGTCCGCTTCAGTGCCCAACTCCCTTTTCTTCAAAGGAACAATGCCAGTCGGTGGCGGGAACGAATGGCGTGGGATGCCAATCTGGAGGCAGCACCGATGCGCATTATAAAGGACGAACTCGGTCGCGCCGATCAGTTGAAGATCAACTTCGGGAGAAGACCTCATGAGGAGATCTAGCGAAAGCAAACATGCCGGTGCGCAAGTAAAGAAGCCTTGTGTCACGGTGCGGAAGTGAGACCGCCAGTCTTCATGTTTCTTCAGCCACGGAACGCGGTTCACTACAGTACCACCGAAGCCTAACACGTCGGCTATGTGGTGAAGCGGGCTTTGTTGGAAGAGCTTCGAAGCAGTTGGCATTCCCTCGCGGTGGTCGAATTTGAAGTGCAAATCAAGCTAGCAATTCAAGACAAGTGCGCAACCAAAAGGAGGCTTACCCATGCTCGAGGCAGTAAGGCCGCTGTAAAGATAGGCAAGGACGGCGGGTCCCACCCTCTTTCCACTCCAGATCCCGCGAATGGCACTTAGTTGATCCTCCTCCACTATGTTGTCGGTATGAGGAAACAAGAGAGCACCCGCCAGACAGATAGTGAACCCCTTCATGATTCCCTCCAAATAGTCATCGTATGGTGACCCTCTCAGGGCGTCCATGACCCACTCCGTCAGCTTTCGGAGATCGATCCCCTTTTGAGTACGGACCTTTCGGGCTGCGTCGGGCGGCATGAAGCTTCCAAGGACACTTTCAGAAGTCCCCCGTGTCAGCATCCGCATAGCCTTCACCTTCCCGTCACTCTTAAATTTCTTCAATCCAAGCAGAAGCTTCCACCTCCTCAAGGAGGATGGTCACCTCGAAGGTCGGGAAGATAAAAGTGTGGGTCTGGGGATGCCAGATCTCCACTAGTGCGCCCATAGCCGCCCAGTCCATACGAATCTTCTCGTAATGTTTGGCATGAATAAGGAGCCCCTGCAAATGCCACTTCGAGAGTATGGCCCTCATGCCAATGGAGATATTGGAAGTTAGCTTTGAAAGCCATGGCAGTTTGGAAAACTTCCTCGGGCCTGGGAAGAGTGGATATGGCTGGAAGAGGAAATAAAGAAGAAGTGAAAGAAGTAAGAAGAAGGTTCACATGGAAAATTTGAAATGAATCAGCTTACCATATGCGACAAGATCGTCCCACTCAGATGACCCTCGAGGTCGGAGAGTCGCCTGATCTCGCTGCTAGGCCTGCTCCTCTTCATAACGCGGGAAGACTCTCTTTCCATCCTGAAATCTCTAGATTCTCCTCTCTTTCCTCTCCTGAGCTTCCAAAACCCACCTTGGTGCATTTGAATGAACTAGCCTAAGGGGAGTTCTTATAGGAAGGGAAGGGTGCTACAGGACAGAATATGTCACATCAGTGGTCATTGTCAAGATTTTGGTCTGAATCTCCTTTATACTGTGGTGCGATTCTGCTGTGATTCTGCTACTTTCCGATGTTGCTAACCATTGCTAGTCTGTGCAGGTTTTACTAACGGACGTCTTTATCCTATCTCCTGTCCCACCTTTCATTGGTTGGTCCCACCTTGTCATGCATCGTAGTATATGATACTTACGCTACTAGAACATGTCAAGGACCTTGCGGCTCGAACGAATCTAGGATCTGAGTTCCCCTTCAACAAAAATGGTGATGATCCCAGAGGAATTTGGGTTGTACGGATAGGCCGTCAACTTGTGATAGAATGGGGACGACGGTTCCATTCAGTGAGTTTGTACGCGGATAAACGGGCCCCAGCCCAGTATCAGCTCACCGGGTCGGTATCCTGACCCGTTCTTCACAAGTTGACAATATTATCCTTGGCTATTTTCTATTTTAGTTTGTTTTAGATTTTTCTTTGAACCTAGCATGCATTCATATAGGACTTTGATTTATTGCGGAAGATCATTCAAGTGATTCGATTGTGAAAGCCGTTGTGCTCCAATTCCCACAAATATGAGATATTCCACTCCGAATGAAATACTGAGTTTTCTTGAGACAGCCCTACGCTGCTCTTCCAAAGGAGACCCTTGTTTGGACAGACCCTCAGATATTCCTTTACCTTTTTTTGACCCACCTTGGCCGCAGCACTTCCACATTGGCTGGTAACCGCTCCCCAAAGGTGAAACCTCCGGTTTATGACCCAGGTACTTCCACACCGAGAAGTTGGTCTCCTTTTGTTTCGTGCCTGAGCGCACATCTCACCCTCCCTTATTTGATCTTCGTCCAAGCAATCGTCAATATTTGAAAGACCTTCTTCAAGGTCGCCTCATTGAAACTTCAGGAAAGATTCCAAACAGTAACGTCAAAAGCGTGTCTCATCACACCTTGGCATCAACTTATCAGTCCGCTCCCACTTCATTTCACTCCACTTTGATACCATTCCACTACATGTCGCTCCCTTGCAAAGCAGACGCCAAGGCGGGGCAGCTGTAGACACGCCATTCTTGACGCCTCCTGAGAAAGTCTCATATTACTATATAACGCCCCGCAACGGCTTACGCATTTTGAATCACTCGAGTGCTTCCTTTTCTTGGGTCTTCTTCTGCCTTTTTCGGCATCCGGAATCGTCTCGTCACGGCATTCGGACGGCATCAACACCAGTCAGACGTATCAAGAGGTTCCGGAACCAAGATGTTGACTGCCGGGCGGCCGCTGAGTAGGACCCGGGTGGGTCTTAATGGGGGCGTCCAGGCCCCTGGACGCCCCCATATTTTTAATTTATTTATTTCTTTTCTCAGGGCCTTAAACTAACTAAAAAATATATATATTAATGGAGGCGTCCAGGCCTCTGGACGCCTCCATAAAAACAATAATAAAAAATGTTTGTAAAAAGCCAGTTGGCATAAAAACACAAAAAAATAATAAATAAAAAATATATATTTGGAGGCGTCCAGGCCCCTGGACGCCTCCATAAAAACAATTATAAAAAATCAAAATGCCAGCCTTGGCACAAAAGACAAATAAAAAATAATAAAATAATATATTTATGGAGGCGTCCAGGCCTCTGGACGCCTCCATCAAAACCCTCACGGGCGCCGGCCACCGAACGACGGTTTGTCGTGTGTGAAAAAATCCAAAATATGGAGACGTCCAGCCAGCTGGACGCGCCCATTTCTGAATCACGAGGCGCCGCTCACAAAACCACGCGTTGTGCCAAACCGCGTGCGGCCGTCGTCGCCTTTCGGTGGACCTGCTTGAGGCGTCCGGGACCCAGGACGCCTCCACAAAAGTATTCCAAAAAAATCAATAAAAATAGAATAAAATATTATTTCGGCCCTGATGGAGGTGTCCAGGGTCCTGGATGCCTCCACCCTCCGGAGCTCTATAAATAGAGCCCCACCCCCTCAGTTCTGGGGGAGCTTAGAAGTGATCCGATAGGCTGCCGGAGCCCAGAGGCTACGGAGTCATTTTCTAACCCGTGGGTTCTTTTGTAGGTGGAGGTTCTGCCGGCTTCTCGGGTGCTCACGCTCGCGAGAGGAAGGTCGTCTTCATCCACCGCGCTTCCACGTCGTCCCCACGCTGCCGGAGCTCCGCCGGATTTCACCCTCGGCTCATCCAATAAGCCTTTTCTTCCCCTTTTTTCTTCGTAGTTCTTTTGCATTCATCATCTCGCATCCTCTATCCCCCTTCATAAAGGCGCCTCTTCTTTTATACTTCTTGCATCCATCATCTCATTTTCCTCCTACTCGAGTCCGAGAGGGGTTTAAAAGATAACACCAACCAGGTGTGTGTCTTGCCATCATTCCGTTATTTTTATCGCAAGGATTTGAATACTACACCTCCATCTTTCTAATCCACTTGTCATTTGTTTGTCGTTGTTTTGCAAGGGTTGCCGAGGAAAGCCCTCTCCGTCGGCCGGCCGGAGGGAGAGGAAGAAGCAACCCGCCATCTCCCGCTCTTGAGGTAGGCGCGATCACTTTCTTATTTTGGGGTCTTTCGGCCCCTGGCGATCACATCTTATTTTCGAGGCCGCGGCGAGTCACTTCCCCAATGGCCGTTTAAATTTCCGTTCTTATATTCTCTTTATACTCTGTTATATTCTGCTCATATTCTCGAGGCCGCGGCGAGTCACTTCCCCAATGGCCGTTTAAATTCCCGCTCTTTGTATTCTCTCTATATTCTGTCATCTTATTATCTGCTCATATTCTCGAAGCCGCGGCGAGTCACTTCCCCAATGGCCGTTTCAATTCTTGTTATTTAATTTTTGCACCATTCCCGTCCCCCCGAGGCCGCGGCGAGTCACTTCCCGCTATGTCCGTTTAAACCCCATATTTTGCTATATCACACTTGTCCCGCTCGCCCCGCCGGAGCAATCTCCCGTGGTGGCCCCTTCTCTCTCTTCTCTTATTTCTGTGTTGCAGCAAACAAACACCAACACCAAAAGAAAGAAAAGAGGAGCCCGCGCGCGCTCCGCGTCCTCTCCGCTCTTCCCCGAACCGCGTGACGTCGCTCACAGGGGCCCGCCGAGGGAGCCCCAGGTCATAGTCTTCTCCGACCAAGACCTGGAAGGGCTAAACACCCCGCATGATGATGCCCTCGTTATCTCGGCCACAATAAACCATTGTAACGTAGATAGAATTCTGGTTGACAATGGGAGCGCCCCCGATGTATTATCTTATGACTGTTTCCTCAAGATGGGGGAAGACCCATCCAAGCTCCGCCCGATCCGAACACCCCTTTGCGGGTTTAACGGCCTGGCCACCTACCCCGAGGGAGCCCTAAGCCTGCCGGTCACCAACGGCACCCCACCCAAAACCGTTACGGTCATGGCAGACTTCATAGTGATCAAGGGTATGATAGCGTACAACGCCATTTTCGGCCGGAAAATTCTCAGCCAAATAAAGGCCGTACCATCTACCTATCACCAAAAAATGAAGTTTCCCACCAAAAATGGGTTGGGGGAAGTCCGAGGTAACCAGGCCACGGCTAGAAGGTGCTACAACATCTCGGTGGAAGCCTCAAGGCCGGACGGGAAGGATAAGGGCCCCAAGGGAATCGAAGGGAAGACCGTAACCGCCGAGCCCGGCGGCAAATTGCTAACGGTATTCCTGAACGATGACCCGGCCCTCGGAGTAAGGATCGGAGTCGACCTACCTCCCAAGGAACAGCAGCAATACAAGAAATTTCTTTCTGAGTACGTCCAGGCCTTTGCTTGGTCCGATGATCAACTCCCTGGCATACCAGAGAAGACCGTGATGCACAAGCTCAGCCTCGACCCCACCGTCAGGCCCGTACAGCAACGGAGAAGGAAGCATGCGCCCGAGAAGCAGGCGATCATCAAGGCGCAGGTCACCAAGGGACAAGAGATAGGCCTCTTCAGACCAGTCCTGTACCCTACGTGGCTAGCCAATGTCGTCCTGGTGCCAAAAACCACAGGCAAATGGCGAATGTGCGTGGACTTCACCGATCTGAATAAGGCTACCCCCAAGGACTGCTATCCACTACCGAGCATCGACCAATTGGTTGACTCAACCTCGGGCAACGAGATACTCAGTTTCCTGGATGCCTATTCGGGTTATCACCAGATCAGAATGAATCCAAAAGACGTCGAGAAGACCGCCTTCATCACCGACTGCGGCGTGTACTGCTACACCCGGATGCCCTTCGTGTTGAAGAACGCCGGAGCCACATATCAGCGACTGGTAAATCACATGTTCGAGGGGCAGCTAGGTCGGAACGTCGAGGCTTACATTGACGACATGCTCGTCAAGACCCCCAAGGCCCAAGACCACTTCACCGACCTTGCCGAAACCTTCGGCACCCTCCTGAAGTACAACATGAAGCTCAACCCCACCAAGTGTGCCTTTGGAGTAAAATCCGGGAAGTTCCTGGGTTTCCTGGTCACTCAGCGCGGGATCGAAGCCAACCCCGACAAAGTCCAGGCCATCCTGGACATGCGCCCGCCCACGTGCATTAAAGACGTCCAGCGTCTGGCAGGGCATGTCACCGCTCTCAGCCGTTTCCTGTCCCGTGCGACCGAATGATTCTTGCCCTTCTTCAAACTGATGAGGGGACCCAAGCTAGCATCTGCTACGTTCGCATGGGATGAGGAGTGCCAGACAGCGTTCGCCGAGCTTAAGAAGTTCCTAGCTTCGCCACCGGTGCTCTCCAAGCCCGTCCCAGGCGAAGTCTTGCTGCTCTACCTCTCGGCGACACCATCCACGGTCAGCTCGGTCCTAGTCAGAAATGACTCGGGAATCGAGAGACCGGTCTACTACACCAGCAAGGTGCTCAATGAGGCCGAACGGAGGTACCCCGCAATCGAGAAACTCGTGCTAGCGTTGGTTACCTCCGCCCCTACTTCCAGGGGCACCCCATCACCGTGCTAACCGGCGAGCCGTTGAAGAAGATTCTGGCCCACCCCGAGGCCTCGGGGCGACTCGTTAAATGGGCCATTATGCTCGGGGCCTACGACATCTCGTACCGGACGTGATCAGTAATCAAAGGCCAAGCGCTCGCCGACTTCATTGCCGAAAGCACCATCCCCGCCGAGGATAGGCCACCGACCACGACCGGGCCAACCTGGGAACTGTTCGTCGATAGATCGTCCAATTCGACAGGCAGCGGTGCGGGGATCCTCCTGAGGTCCCCCGAAGGGATAGAGCTGTAGTACGCCTTGAGATTCAACTTTCAGCCATCCAACAATGCTTCCGAGTATGAGGCCCTTATCTCGGGAGCACGCATGGCCCGACGGTTGGGGGTCGAGCGAGTCAGGATCCACACCGACTCTCAGCTAGTCGCAGGTCAGGTCAACAGTGAATATGAAGCTCGGGAGGCACCCATGATCAAATACCTTCAGTTGGTCCGGAGCCTGGCCCAACAGTTCGAGGAATTTGGGGTAGTCCGGATAGCTCGAGAGCAAAACTCTCAGGCGGACGCCCTCTCTCGATTGGCCTCCTCCCTAGACCCGGAAGGTACACGATCGGTCCTCCTAGAAGAGCTAGAGCGCCCGACCACCGACATGGAGCTCCTCGCTGTTGACTCGGCCACTCCAGGTGACTGGCGCTCCCCCTACCTGTCCTGGCTACAAGACTCCCAAGAGCCCTCCGACCCTCGAGAAGCCCGCTGAATGAAGTATCAAGCTCGGCGCTTCGTTGTCCTCGACAACACCCTCTACCGAAGATCGTTCTCCGGTCTCCTCCTGAAGTGCCTCGGTCCCGACGAGGCAGGCCGAGCCATCCAAGAGATTCATGAAGGCCTGTGCGGAGCGCACTCAGGGGCAAGGTCGCTGGCCAGAATCCTGTTACGACAGGGGTACTGGTGGCCCACCCTGCAGCGCGACTGCTCGGCCTATGTTCAACAGTGCGACCGATGCCAGCGGTTCGACCACTTGGTCCATCAGCCGGCTACGGAACATGTCACCCTAGCCGAGCCTTATCCTTTCGCCCGGTGGGGAATTGATATCCTTGGGCCATTCCCAACGGCCCAATCCCAGAAGAAGTTCATCGTCGTCGCCATCGACTACTTCACCAAGTGGATCGAGGCCGAGGCTACGGCCAGGATCACCGAGACAGTCGTTTGGGGCTTTGTTTGGAAATCGATCATTTGTCGCTTTGGCATCCCCCGAGTGATAGTAAGCGATAACGGTCGGTAATTCGACTCTCGGTACTTCTGAGACAGATGCGCCGACCTAAATATCCGCAACCAGTTCACTTCGGTCGCCCACCCTCAGGCCAACGGGCTGGTTGAAAATGCCAACAAGACTATCTTGAAAGGCATAAAAACCAGACTCGGCAAGGCTAAGGGTAGTTGGCTCGAGGAATTGCCTAGCGTACTATAGTCGCACCGAACAACCCCCAGAACGGCAACCGGTGAAAGCCCTTTTCAGTTGGTATATGGCACCGAAGCCGTCGTTCCATTGGAGATCGCCAATCCGTCTCTCAGAGTGATCAGCTTCTCACTCGAGGCAAACGGGCTAAAATTGCTCGAGAACCTCGACCTGGCAGACGAACTCCGAGAGATCGCGAACATCCGAGCAACGGAGTACCAGCACCGCCTCACTCGATACTACAACGCCAAAGTCCGAGACAGACGTTTCCAACCGGGGGACTTCATCCTCAGGAAGGCCGAACCCTCTCGACCACTAGAGGCGGCGGGCAAGCTGTCCCCTAACTGGGAAGGCCCCTACCGAGTGGTCGAGATGCTCGGAAAAGGTGCGTACAGGTTAGCGACAATGGAAGGGGAACCTATTCCTCGGACATGGAACGCAGCCGCACTACGCAGATTCTATTTTTGAAATTATACAGCAAGATGGACGGAATAAATCCCTTTTCTTTTCATTCCAAATCATTGGTACATCAGATAGGCAAATGCCAGTACATCACATAGCAAAAAAAAACAAAAATCCGTCTAACACCGCTTCAAGGGGTCATCGCTCGACTGACTCGGTCTTGATCTCCTCGCGTCCAGCCACTGACTCTGCCTCGTACGGAAACTGGCTCGGACAAAAGGTGGTCGAGCCAGTTGGCTCGGGTGGCCCGTGACAAAGGTGACAGAGGGACTGCAGGAGGAAGGCCACCTTTAAACTTTGAGGAAGGCTACCTCCCAAGTTGGCAACAACCAGGAAAAAGGAGCGCCGTGAAGGCCTCCCCTCTTCCAATCTGCCAACTCCCTGGAAGGAAGGAGAGAGCAAGCAGCCCCCGAAGAGTGAAAGAAATGAAGAGCAGAAGAGGGAGAAAGAGGCTGCAGACGGAGGAAGGCCTCGGTGAGGAGGGAGCCTGATACGCCTCCTCCCCTCACACGGAGGGAAGTGACGGCAGACTCCCCTGATGCCCCCATCCATCCTCTGCCTCGGCGTCCACCCGGAAGCCTCGCCGGAGCTAAGAAGAGGCCAACGGCGTGCTTCCACACGCTGAAGCCCTCCCCAGATCCGCGTGGCGACCGTCGGACCCGTCTCGTGCACGCGCGGCGACCGTGGGATCCGTTTAACATTACAGGACAGCGGGAGCCCGCCGCTCCCCGTCGTCTGCGGCGTCACCCTCCGAACGATCCTCCATGCTCCGAATGCAAGGGCACAACGCAGAGTGAAGAGGAAGGAGAGAGGAAAGACTGTTAGAGAAAATCCCAAGCAGTGAAGAGGAAAGGGTGCCTTTCGGTCCTTCTTATAGGCCAAAGGAGGCTACACGCCTTAAATGACCCCCCCTCGGAAACACGCCAAAGGATTTCTCCCCTGAATAGTCACCTCCAACTCCTCGTTTCTCGCCCTAGCGGGATTCACGAAGCGGCCTGACATTCAAAGCATGAGGGAACGGAAGGACGTCCCGTCAGAAGCCTACCAAAACAGCGTGCGAAAACCACGTAGGACATATCGGCACCTCCCAACTACTCAAGATCCGCCAACCAAATCACGGCAAGGATAGTACTCAAACAGAGCAAGTCATTTATTATCACACCAAAAGGAAACCCTCTAAAAAGAGGGAAGAGAGACAAAAAGGGAAAGAGGCAAAATACATCAGGCCTCGGGCCCACTTTGACGTTCGAGAACGGCGGAAGGAGACGCGTCACCCCCGGCGCCTTCGGTGACGGCGGGCTCGGACACTGACCTCGCCTGTGCGAGAACTATCTCGGTCATGAGCCCTCCCGAGACGCCCGGAGCCGGTGACCCCGACGGAGGCGACCCCTCCGAATCTTCCCCGACCGACGAGGAAGAGCTGGAAACCGACTCATCCGAGTCGTAACACTGGCCAAAGGGGAACTCGATCGCGAAGTTTTGCTCATTGGCGTAGTCTACCGCCCGGCAATAGCCCTGCTTGAACCCCTTTCGAGCACCCCGGCGTAGTGCTACCTCGTAATAGGGTAGGGCGGCTTCCACCAGGTCGGCCGAGTAAGCATCCGAGCTCCTGTAACGCTCGATTGCCTCCGCCTCGATCTGCCCCGCCCTTCCGACGAGCTCGACCCGAGCCTGCTCCACCTCGGCCGCACGCTCCTCTGCCCGGGCCCGGTCCACCTCAGCCTCAGCTCGGAGACGCTCCGCCATCTCCGCCCGATCTAGCAGCTCGGCGCGTTCGAGCTCCCAGCGATTGTCTAGCTCGAGGCGACGCAGACGCTCCTCCTCCAGGGATCGGCTTGCCCTCTCAAGAGACTCTCGGTCTTGGCGAGCTGTTCGGTCAGCACCCCGGCTTCCAGTCGGCTCACCCGCGCCACCTCCCGGAACGCGGAGAACTCCTACCGGAGCCCCTCATACTCCCCCTTGAGTCGGGCCAGTTTCCTCTCGCATCCCCCAAGGGTCCAAGCAAGGTTCGACCGCTCCGCCTCCGTCCGAGCGTGCGCCTCCGCCATCAAAGCCGCCGACCGAGCTATGACCAGGCCGCCCTCCATCAGAACATCAAGGAGCCCGGGGGGGTATTGCGCCTCTCTCCCCCCTTCGTCCTTGCGGCAATCGACCGGCAGACCCGATACAGGTCACCCGTAATGCCGAGCCTTTCCAAGGGCTCCGGCAGAGGGGACCGCTCCGCCCGGGGCACCCCGCTAGAAGGCTCTGCTCGAGCGACGGAACCGGTCGCCTCGCGCGCCACGGTCGGTTGGGGTTGCGATGCCTCCCCGGGCAAACCCCCAACCTCGACCGATGCCGCGGGACCGACCGCACCGGGAGCTCCAAGCAACTGGGGCTGCAACGCCCTAGCGGGCGAACCCCCAGCCCTGCCTGTCTCAGCCCGCACCTCGCCGAACGGGACATCACCGCCTCCGGCCGATCCCCCGGCCTCAGCGTCAGCTACTTCAGCATCGGCCCCCTCTACCCCCGTGGGGGGGAGAGCCGACCTATCGCCACCCTCTGAAGGGCCACCGGTCTCCTCGGCCCCCTCTCGCATGGCAGGTGGGGGAGCTGGCCCCGAGGGGTCGGCCCCATCTTGCCCCCGAGAGGGGAGCGCCGCTGAGCCGGAGTCGCCCCCGGCGGTAGGAGGGAGACCTGCCTTCTTGGCCCGTTTCTTGGCCTTCGCGACCTCCCGCAACTTTCCCGCCGTGGGATCCTTGCGCTTCGTACCAGCGGGCCGTGAAGATCCCCCGGGGGCCACCCCCTTGCCCTTATCTCGGGCTTGGGCGCGACCCGCAGAAGCATTTGGTTCGTCGGCCGCCGAGTCATCTTCTCCCAGATCGATGACCTCAACATCTTCCTCCAGAGGTTCCCGCCTCACGTCTACAACAAAGGAAGAAGACCCGGTCAGAAGAAAGAAAGTAACTACCACCCCAGGAGAAGAACCTCGAGAGCGGTACCTGTCGACGTCAACCGCGTAAGCAAACACCGTTCGATGTTCTCCGGCGTCACCAGCTCCTCGGTCGACTGGCGGTTATCCAGCAGACGGGCGGCCTGCCGCTCCACGTGGGGAGGGAACTCCTCCTGGCGAGGAGGAAGATTCGGATGAAAATTGGGCGAGACCAGGCATCTCCAAAACTCGTCCGTCGCCTCCGCCTTCACCTAGAAGAATTGGGTCTTCCACCCATTGTGCGAGGAGTCCTTCGCAGCGAGTGAGATGCAACTCCTATTCCTCCTCGCCTGGATAAAGTAGAAGCCCTTCCCCGCCGACGGGTGCGCTTTCAACTCGAAAAAATAATGAAAAAGGTCCAAGGAAGGAAAAATGTCGTGCTGACGACAGAGAATCCGAAAGGCGGAAAGAAGGAGATACGAGTTGGCCACCAGCTGAATAGGCGCCAACCGGAAAAACTCGAGAAGCTGGAGTACAAGAGGCTCGAAGGGAAGGCAGAACCCACTCTTCCAAGCCAGAATGAAAGTGCAAATGTGCCCCGTACGGCTGTCCAGACTCGTCTCATACGGGGCGGCGGCAGCGAAGCTATACCTGAGAGGCAAGCGAAAGTGATGCTCCAGCTTCCTCACCTCGGCCTCCCCCAACTCACTGCAGTTGGGGACGGGCTCCCGCCTCACCTGCCCAATTTCCAAAGGCAGACCAGCCATCGAGCCGGAAGATGATCCCTCGCGCGAGCTCGAAGAATTCGGAGGGGAAGGAAGTTGCCGGACCTGCTCCGCGGTTATCCTCGCCAACTCCTCAAACGCCGCCGCAAGACTTCGCGCCTCCACTATGCCCTCACGACGCATCAAGGAGCCCCAGAAGCAAAGAAACTAAGGAAAGCCTAAAACCCTGAGAAGCCTAGAACGACGACAGCGCCCAACGCCTATAAAACCCTGGAGGAAGGTGGCGCGTCGTTCCGTGCTCCGAGAAAAGGGGGGCCCCTTCGTTTCAAATCCGTCAGGATCATCATTACGGGCCCAGGCGACCACTACACATGGCTCCATAACACCAACAGAATTCCACCCACCTGAGCCACGCCGGTCCAAAGCCTCAAAAACTACTCGACCGAGCCTCCATGGCTCGGGAGAAGGAGGGGGACAAGTGGAGAGGGGGATTTCTGTAGCCCACCCACAGAGCAGCCCAACAAGACCCAACAGGGTCCAACGAGGCAAGCTCACCTGAGTGATAGCCCACCGGGCCCACTCAGGAAAGAAAAGCCCAATGAACAAACACTCGAGGAACCAACTCTCCCCGGCGGCCCCTAGGCTCGGAGGGCCCGAGTGATGGTCAGGTCATAAGGAAGGTCCGGCCCAAGCCATTCCCCCGCTCGGGAGAGACAGGCATTCACCGACCTATCCGACCCCCCTTTCGCCGAGCTATGCTCATCGCCCGGACAGGGCTGGCGTTTCAGAAGCTCGGCCAGGCCAGATATTATCCGTTCGTGCTGCCGTTAAGAGTCCCCAACGGACAGGGGAAACAAGAAGACGCCGGACTTCTAGGCGATAACGGTCCCACGATAAGGCCATGAAAGTCCACGTTGAGGACGTAACTCCCGCTGGAGACCCTCGGCTTGTAGGACTCCTGAAGGCGGCACACTATTTAAACAGGGATACCCTCCGGTGGAAAAGGGGCGATCAAGGTACTCATACACCAAAACTCCTGAGCAATCCACTTCACCCTCTGGTGGAGAGGAATCTCGCGCACTAGCTTTTCTCCTCCCCATTACTGCTTCCACCACAGCTCTACTGACTTAACCATCGGAGGGTCTTTCCCCAGAGAAACCCCCTGGACCCTCTGATACGTTTCCCTGTCTTGCAGTTCATCTTCTGGTGATCCACAGCCTGCTCAGGACACAGCGCGAGATTTCGCCTCTTCACAAGTCAACCATATACATGTTATTGACTCTTTTTCCAGTAAATTTTACAATTTCAGAATTAGGTTCAAGAATGGTGCAAACAAATGAGTCAAAAATAACTCTATGTCCCTTATCACACAGTTGACTAATGCTAAGCGAATTATATGCAAGTCCTTCTACTAATAAGACATCATCAATGCAACAAGAAGAACATCTACCTACCTTACCTGATCCTATGATTTTGCCCTTCGTGTTTCCACCAAAAGTAACATGACCAGCATTCTTTTCAGTTAACATATATAACTTTTCTTTGTCCCCGGTCATGTGCCTAGAGCAGTCACTATCAAGAAATCATCTGTTGTGGTGGGCTGCTGGGCATACCTCATGTTCTCATTTATGAATGTGGTCTCCTTAGGCGCCACATTCTGAGAGTGGTCTCCTTGAGCGTCACGTTCTCATTTCTGAATGCGGTCTCCTTGGGCACCACGTTCTTAACACGGTCTCTGTGAGTGTCACGTTCTGGTTCAAACTAGAAAATGGCGAAGACACGATATCATGACATAAAAATCTAAAATTAGGCTCAAATACAAGATTATGATGCACAAAACTTGCATAGAATCGAAGTATACATGTAGGGAAACATTTATGAACATCTATTTAAGTTTTGCCTAAGAGAAAACCTATCTATTTGAAGATCAAAGAGGAAGAAGTATAAGAACGAATAACACTTCGAACAATCTCTAAACTTTGAGCTTTTCTCCTCTCCATGTCCAACAATTTCTCCATAGTTTGTGTGTTCCGAGTAGGGCAGATCCCAGCCCTATTTATAGGCTCAAGCCTCCCATTAAACTATCAACCATTTAATGTACAGTCAATTTCTACCAAATTTTTGCCAACTCAGGCTACTGTTCCAACTGTAGATTGGATTAAAATCCTCACTTAGGAATGAAAAAATAAAAATGCATAAAATGCAATAAAAATAGCACGAGGTGCTTAAAGGGGAGTTGTGATCGCCAGAGGGATTACCTCAATAAGAAGAAAAGGAGATCGCATGTACCTAGTGGAAATTGGGATGCGGGATGGATGTGGATTTCCTCCTCCAACTTCAATCGGCCGGCCGATGAAGTGGGTTTTCTTGGTTGATTACCTTGCAAAATGGACAAAAAAAACAAACAAGAAGAGAGGGATCAGCCCAAATGAAGTAGTATCTATCCAAATAGACGTGTAATAATGAAAGAAAGAAAGGCACATGCGCACCTTATTTTTTGGTTGTTTTTAAACCCCTTTATAAGACTTAAGGGAGGGGGAGTATGATGATAAAAATGCAACAAAGTGTGAATAAATACGAAGGATGAATGGATATGATGAATGGAGTGGTATGAATGAAGTAAAACAAACAGATGAAAAGCTGAGAAACTCTGCTGTCCCTGGCGACAGTAAAGGGAAAACCGGATGAATATGATGGAAGTAGATGGATGAAGCCGGATGAAGCCCAACGAGACGCAGAGGGGAATCAGCAAAGGACGAAGAAGGCTCTGCTCGTGACCTTCTGAATGCTTAAACTTTTGAAACCTTCTGAGTCATTAACCTTCTGAGTCGTTCTCAGTCATTCAACCTTTTACACGATCGATCAAGGCCTCAATTTATAGCCTCAATCGGATGTGATCAAACAAGGTAAGATAAGAACGGGTAATGAGGCATCCAAGGAAGGATCAAGATCGAGCAAGAGTCCCATGGATGGCAGGGAACTGTGAGGGAAAGATGGAAAAAGGAAGGACTCTGGAGTGAAACACGACTTAAGACAGGGCGTCAAATCATGAATTGACGACCTTCACAAAGGCGTTTCTTGAAACACGACCTAGGAAAGGCCGTTTCTTCCTGGATTTAATTTTGGAAATAAAACTTTCTTTGTTTAGACATTAATGGAACACGCCTAAGATAACGGCGTTTATTAAAAACACGCCCTGAGGAAGGACGTTACTCACAAAATGCTTTTTATTTTGAAAATAGATAATTCCAGAAATTAACGGATAATACCAGGAATTGACGCCCTCTGTTGTGGTCGTCTCTTCTTTGAAAACGCCCTATGACAGGTCGCTACTTTTAAAAATAACGCCCTTCTTCAGGTCGTGAATCACGAAAATGCAGGAAAAATGCATAAAATTCTCAAAAATAGAAAAACTTCATTTTATAGGAATATTGAAGTCCACTTGGGGCGTTTATATAACGACGTGAGATTTGATCAACATAACGTCAATTTTGACGTGTCTACAACTGCCCCGCCTTGGCGTCTGCTTTGCAAGGGAGTGAGACGGAAATGGAATGAAGTGTAATGAAAGAAATGAAGTGGAATGAACTGATAAGGAGACGCCAAGGTGTGATGTGACACGCCTCAGAACATTAAGCATTTGAAATCTTTCCAAGATTCTGAGTGAAACAACTCTGAGTGGTTCCAAGGAAACATCGATTTGTTGGATAAATGGAGATTAAACTAAGCAAATAAAGGGATGTGCGCGTGGGCACGACAGGGAAAGACCATTGGAGAGCGATTACCAGCCAACGTGGACGTGCTACAACCAAGGTAAATTTTGCAGAAAAGTAAAGAGAATTGGGATAGAGATCCAACAAAAGGGATACTTTCAAGGAATCAGCCTGAACGGCTTCAAATAGAACGAAGTACTTGATTTGAAGTGGAATATCTCAAGTCAACTCAATCGAGAGCGAGTGAACTTCATTATTGCCATAATATGAAGATTTTCAGCATGAAACTCAAAGTCCTACATGATGCATGCTGGGCTAAAAGAAAAGATTAAAACAAACTAAAAATAGAAAATAATCAAGGATAATATTGCTAAGTATTTTGATCTGGTCAAGAATCCACATCTCTGAGCTAACACTAAGCCGAAGCCCGTTTGTCCGCGCATCAACTCAGAAAGTGGAACCATCGTCCCAAACCTTTAACAACTCAACGGCCTATCCGTGTGATCAAGACTTTCCTGAAATCGTCATTGTTTTTGATGAAGGGGAACTCGAATTTCAGGTTCATCAGAACCACAAGGTCCTTGACACACTATAATAGTGTAGATATCATATAGTAACAATGCTTACAAAAACAGATACAAGGCGGCACTATGTTACTCCCATGAATGATCCAAACGCCTCGAGTCCTGCAAACTTCTGCACTTGAAACTTATTAGCCTTCATCCATCAATTCAGAACATGACATGAACATAAGTGCTTAATCATAAACAACTTCACCAAAATAATAGCACTTAAATTCATCAGAAGCATGGAGAGGTCAAAAATCCGTAGGCCAATAAAACACGCCTAAGAACAGGGCGTTAACAGCATGAAAGACGCCTGACCATAGGTCGTTAATATTTAAAACACGCCCTACTCAAAGGCGTAACCAATAACGGAAGCTCAGAAGAAACACGACCTCATCAAGGGCGTTACATAAAACACGACCACTGGTCAGGTCGTCAAATCAAAAAGCGACGCC
This sequence comes from Amorphophallus konjac, assembly GCA_022559845.1. Taxonomy (NCBI): domain Eukaryota; kingdom Viridiplantae; phylum Streptophyta; class Magnoliopsida; order Alismatales; family Araceae; genus Amorphophallus; species Amorphophallus konjac. The sequence goes on from CM040129.1 coordinate 47,006,900, forward strand.
CTTACACAAGGCGTTAATTCAGCACGAACCTCCGTTTCTAAATCAAGAACACAGTCCTTAACCTAATCAAACTTCTATCTTCGGGACTCTTCAGGTCTCTTCAAATCCTTATAAAAAGGAAGGCTTTCTTTCACAAACCAATCGAAATTTTTCTCTGCAGCCGAACTGCTTCTTTTTCTTCTTCTTCTGCTTCTGTTCTTCTTCATCTGCAGTAAAGCGATGGACAGGGTGATGAAGAAACCTAGGCTTTCTACTCCCAGAATTACTGAAATACAAGGGCACATAAGCAACCGAATTGCTTCGAATCAGGTAAAATATTCCTCTGTTCTTTGTTTTTGTACTGTTCCTTTTCTTTTCTTTTCCGCCGAACTCTCCTCTTATATTGCATATGCTTATGTTTGTCACTGCATGTTATATTCTCTTCTCACAGGATTACCCAACCCTTCCAGGAGCTAGAAGATACATAAAAGTCAAGTGGTTACCCCTCATCCTCTCCAAATTCTCCTCAGATATGAGGGTATATGTAGCTAGATGGCATCTCTTGGGTTGATAACCCATGCCAAGCACTATGATCAAATCCACATAGATTGGGCTGCCATAGGAGCATTGATTGAAACATGGCATCCTTCCACCCATACTTTCTTATTTTCCACATTTGAGGCCACCATCTTGCTGGAAGAAGTAGAGATGATCTAGGCTTGAAAAGGATGAAACAAGGAGAAGAAGAAAAGATGGCCATCATGCCAAGGCCAATCTCCTCCCATGAGTTGCTAACCTCGTTAATACCTAGCCCAAATATAGTGAACCAAATCAAGGTCACTAAAGGAGTTAACCTCTTGAAGCTCGCCTCGTGGGTGTACAAGAGAGCGGGTCAAGCTAAAGAGGAAGAGGAGATAGAAAGAGTGACCAAAGCCTTCGTGGTGTGCTTAGCAGGAGCACTCCTATTCCCATCCACGGAGGACTTTCTAGAGGAGTCCCAATTGAGCGCAGTGGTGAGCTTATGGGAAGAAGAAAGAGTTGGACCGGCGATCCTAGCATATCTCTATAGCGGGCTTACATCGGCGGCCATGGGAAGGCCCATCTACGGGTGCATGCTAGCACTCTCAAGTTGGGTTGATCTACACTTCAAATTCGATTCATGCCACGAAGCCCAACAACCCTCAAGAATTTTCTCAAAGAGCCCACTCTCCTATATAACCGGCTCATTAGGTATAAGCAATAGAGTGACTAACCGGATTCCTCAAATCAAGAAGAGAGGGGATTGGAGGGAGCACTTAAAGGTAATGCCAAAGAATCTCTTTACTTGTGCCCCGGGTGTATTCAAAATGCAGGAACTTCGTGCACGCTTCTCCATCGGGACGGACCTTCGTCTTATTGGCGCTTCGGACTTCGTTTTGTACAACTCTCACAGGTGCCTTCCTCAAATTGGACTTTCAAGGCAACACTTAGAAGACATCTCCCATCTCCCTCCAATCAAATCAAGAGACCTAGGCAGTAATGAAGATGGTGAGGAGGTTATCACCATTCAAGCTCTGTGGAGGCTAAGCAAGCTTCATCAACCTGTAGAAGACTTGGATGAAGACAAGGAACAGTGGAAAAATTATGTAATCTCATTGAGAAAATTAAGGCCCAAAGTGGCTCATTAGTCATTGTAGTTCCTTCTTCAAAATAATAAAGATTGCCCTTGTGATTGAGCCAAATACCACTGTGATTATGATCGAAATCTTCCAAAACCTGCGTTTCTGTTGCAAATAACGCCTCAAATAAAGGCGCGAATTCAAGAAATAACGCCTTACCTCAAGGCGCCTCCACCGGCCCATCTTCCACATTTGACGCCTGCATGAGTGGGCGTGACTTGAAATAACGGCTTTAAGCAAGGCGTGACTAAGTTCAAACCCCAAAGAATATAATCGTTGAATCATCAAAAATAACGCCTTGTCCATAGTCACTTCTCAATAATAACACGCCGTCAACGGAGGCGTTACTTTAAGCCAGCAATTATGACTTCCATCACATCAATCAACGCCCATTCAATGCGTCTGACGACGGTTATCATTCCCCATGCAAAACAAATTAACGCCTTAATCAACGTCGTCCATTTCTATAAAACGCCCAAGGCACGGTCGTGAATTCCATTAAAAACGCCTTTCTTAAGGGCGTGTCTCATTTTCGAAACCCAAAAGTCATCGGCCCCCTTCTTCTTCCTCCTTCCGTTCATTTCTCCCCAGCAAACCCTAACCGAAGCCCCCCCCGAAGCCTCTCTCTCAATCTCCTCTCTCATTCTCTCAATCATTCTCTCAATCTTAGCCATGGCCAAACGCCAAAGAGTTAGCGCCCCAGATGTGGTCGATCTCGACGCCGCCCACGCCCAAGAAGAGGAAATCTCCGTGGAGGAGCTCGCCGTCGTGGCTTTTGAAGAAGAGCCGGCGATGGCCGGCGGCGACGAGGCCGAAGTAGCAGCAACAGAAGAAGGAGGAGAAGCCGAGGGTGGAGAAGAAGATGAAGAAGAGGAAGATGGAGAAGAAGAAGACGGCGGACCGCCGCCCACGGCGGCGATCGCTCCCCGGGGGCAACTCCGGCGGCCCAGACGGCCGCTGCCTCGACCACAACCCCAGAAGCACAGAAAGGTAGGTTCCCTTCCCCCATTCCCATTTTTTTTATTTTATTTTCATTTTATTTTTATTTTTCCTGATTTCCATGGCCCTCGGGCACGAAACCTGCAACTCAGAAAAGACACGCCTCCCATGGGGGCGTTATTCTCAAACGAAACGCCCTAACCCAGGGCGTAAATTCCTTTTATTTTCTGAAAATTAATTAACCTTCATGAAAACGCCCTGCAGCATGTCGCTTCTTCAAAAATTATGATTTTCCATTAATTCCATGCCCATTAAACAATTTTCATGAATTATTTCGCATGCTGTCATTTTTATTTAAACCAGCTGAAAATCATGAAAGCCACGCCCCTCCCAAGGGCGTGATTTTAACAGGAAACGCCCAAACCAGAGGGCGTCTCTTTATTAATTCTCTTTTAAACTGAACGGTCCTAAATGGAAAACGCCCCAGCCGAGGGCGTGATTTGAAAACATTTTAGGATTTTAGAAATTAACAACATGTTCACGCCCTACCCAGAGGCGTTTCAAAGATGGAAAACGCCCTCACCCAGGACGTTACTTCAAACCACATTTAGAAAAACGCCTCCTCTAGGGGCGTGAATTTACCAAGAAACGACCTGAGGAGGGTCGTGACTTCCAAAATATTAAAATCAATGCCCAGGCAAAACCAAATGCAATTACACATGATTAATCAGACAATTAAGCAAAGTTCTTTCTTTTAATGCGTGCAGGGGCTGATGAGGACCCGTATCTCATGGGTCATGGTCTGGGCAGCATACCAGGGTCTCCCCGACTTCCAGAGGGTTAGGGTAGATGCTATGGGGTTCGGGGCTTTCCTATCCATTGAGCCATTTAGACCCGACCTAGCACTTATCCAGGTTTTACGGGAACGCTGGGATAGGGTGAGCCGGTCCTTCTTGATGCCCTGGGGGCATATGGTTCCTACCCTAGAGGATGTGACTAGGATTACAGGGTTGAGGGTGGATGGTGAGGCTGTGAGTGGGTTCACCTATCCTGACTATACGGAGATGGCCCAGAGGTTACTAGGGCTGGATATGGTCTATGTGGTGCCGAGCGAGTGTAGGACCATCTTCCGTACAGACCTGACTACGGTGATGGGTTTGGGAGATGCCAGGCATAGGTCAGGGGAGACCTTAGGTGAGTTTGCACAGAGGCTGACTGATGGGGTGAGAGCGGTATGCTGCCAGGACCCGACTGACCGTGAGAGAGCGGATCGAGACCTGAGGAGGTTCCTGCTGCTGCTGCTCGGTAGATTATTGCTGGGGACGAAAGCCGACGTCATCAACTGCCGCTTCTTGGGCATCCTTGAGGACCTGGAGACCGTTGGCACTTACGCTTGGGGTGCAGCGCTGCTGGCGCATTTGCTGGCGGACCTGTCCATGGGTACAGGACGTGAGACGACCGTCAGTGGCTTCTCACCTTTTCTTCAGGTAGTTATTTTCCTTTTCTTTTTCTTTTCTTTTCATGCAAATGAATGCTTTACTAATGCAATGCATGGATGCAGGTGTGGAGCCACTTGTACATGCCGATGGGGCGCGTCGACCCACGGCCAGGAGCTGAGGGATCCTTCCCTCTGGCGCGACGCTGGTTACCAGTCGTCTTCGGTGCCCCACTCGACTACGAGTTGTGGGTTCTACGGAGAGAGTTCCGCGACTTCCCTCCCTCGCTGGTATGTATGAATAAATGATATGCATTTCTTTTGAATTGATTATGATGAAATGATAAAGACATGTATGAATGCAGGTGCAGTGGAGGCCATACGAGGGGATGACAGATGAGGGCCAGCCTTGGGTCGTATCGGGACGACCTCGCTTTGGGCGTGAGCTGTGGCTGCACTGCTTGAGCGAGATCGAGCCGTTACGGCTCAGGTTGGTGATGAGGACCCTGGGCTTGCACCAGGAGTGGATCGAGGTCGGGAGCCTCGAGGGATTGGCAAGAAGACCCGCGGTCGCACCAAGACGACCGACTGGAGGGTACGTTTCGAGGAGCAGTACGCCGACTGGCAGCGTGGCGGGACCAGAGTCACCTCCCGAGCGACTGACAGCTCCGAGTACCTCCGGCGCTACTGGGAGGTATACGCCGGCCGACCCCAGATGAGGGTCTTAGGGGTATGTATGAATGCACTTATTTCTAAATTGAATGCAAATGCTTATGTGACTATCATGTGACTAACATGCAATGGATGGAGGATGCGAGGGACATAGCGGCGACAGATGCCCAGGCCCACCTACACAGCCTGGAGGACCAGCTAGCCGCCACACGGGCCGACCTAGAGACCCTGGTGAGTGTTTAAATTACTTCTATATGCAAATGAATCTTTTTGTTGAATTATTGATGATTAGCCACTGACGATCTCAATGAATGCAGCGTGCTCAGCAGGGAATAGTGGGGAGAGATCCAGGGGAGGCCTCCAGCTCGAGGGGACCTAGCGCGGAGGTGACCGCACTATCACAGCAGCTAGCTGGAGCGGTTGCACGAGCCGAGGCAGCGGAGCGTGACCTTGCTTCACGGGTAAATTCTGAACTCAAACTCAGTCAGTTCATTTATTGATTAAATATAGCATTGTGTACTGATAAAAGTTATGTTGCAGACTGAGGAGCTCCGAGCCGCCCTTGCTTGTGTCTGTGAGGGACAGCAGGCTACGTCCTTGCAGGTGAGTGTTTTACCTTCAACCATGTGTTGTTTATTTGCTTCATTGAATTGTCGATCTTGATGATTTGTTTGCCTGTTTTCAGAGTGCACAGCTGCGAGCGGCGCGTACCGAGTTGGCGATCCGCGAGCAGCGGATCATAGAGTTGGAGCGCTCTGCGAGGCGTCGGGAGGAGCTTCCCCAGGACGTGGCGGAGCTGCGGGTTGCCCTGGAGCTGGAGAGGCGGGAGCGTGCCCGAGAGCGAGAGGAGCACCAGACGGAGCGTGCCCGGTTCCTTGAGCTTCAGCAGGCGGAGCGTGCCCAGTTCCAGGAGCAGGTGGCAGCACGGGAGCGAGAGCTAGCCGACTCGAGGACCCAGTTGATCCTTTCTCAGGAGCGGCTGCGAGTGTCCGAGGAGCGGTTGCAGCGAGGCCGTGAGCGAGCACGGGCTGCGGGGTACTCCTTCACCAGCTCCACCTTCGTGGCGGGTTCTTCCCTCCGAGAGAGGAGCGAGACAGGGGGACACGTTCGGGTTCCGGCTTCTTCACGGGGGCCTATGCCTCCTCCACCAGCGCCAGCTCGGGACGGTGAGGAGGAGGTTGAGAGTAGGAGAGTAGAGGAGGGTGGAGGCGAGAGCTGAGAGTTTTGTACTTGTACTCCTCCACCCTCACACCTGTACATGATAGACATGATGATATATATATATGGGAGATTTGAGCTTTTGTTACCTGAGCACTTGTGTTGTTGTGGACTTGTGTTTGTGTACTTTTCCTTTCCTCCACGTTCTTCATGTTTACTTTGCTTTTGCCCTGTATCTGCAGCTGCGGTTTTCACTTGAATAAAACAGGTTAATTCATCTGTTCGACTTGGCCCCTTGCCCAATGAGCAAGGGGTGGCAATATTCTGACCTTAATGACGGGTCAAGGGGCCAAGCCTTTAATCAAATAAGGTAAAGTGAAATAACCAATAAAGGGGAGATGCATCATGCAAGCACACACATGCAAACAATAAATCAAAATATGCACAGGCAAAATGCAGGCATACGAATGAAGAAGGCATTATATATATATTTTTTGTTATTTTCCTGAAAAAAAACGCCTTAGATTAGGTCGTGACTCGGGTGAAAGACGCCCCCTCAGACGGCGTGCATTTTAAAAGGATTTTGGAATTTGGTGAAAAGACGACCTGAACAAGGGCGTTAATTTGATAAAGACGACCCTCACGAGGGCGTGAGTTAATTAAAAACGCCTTAGTGAGAGGCGTGAATTATATGAATTTTCAAAAAAGATTGACAAGGCTATCCAGATCGCGGGCCCTACACGGTCACCATCTAGGATTCATTAATCTTTCTTGAATAATTAAAAGGGAGTCAACGTGCTCAAAGTTGACTTATATTCGAGATTTCGCACAGTGCAATTTCTTAAGTTCGTCTTGACCATCCTGCCAGTTCGTGACTTTACCACATAGAAAGGATGGAAGAAAATATAAGGAAGCCCATAAGGGGTTCTGGGATGCTCAAAGTAAAGTTACCTCCCCTGCCCTATGCCTGTTGGGGTTCGGTCTTTGGCGTAGGAAATTATTGCCTTTTTGCCCATTTATAATGCATGCATACGCCCAAGGTTTTCCTTGCGGGGACTTTGCCCTCTTGACATGCTTTTCTTTTCATAACTTGACTTTCACTTTGGAATTGATTTGCATTGATGAAAAAAATAAACCTAATTGTACTTGGGCTTTTGTGACATTTGCTCCCTTTTGGGCCTTGACTTCCACCTACTAAGGCGGCGGACAGGCTTGGCGCCTCTGCCTCGAGGTCTCCCTTCCCCCCTTATGGGCCGAAGAAGAAAAGAACGGGTATTGTCTTTCACTTTTAGTCAGGTTTTTGACTTTCTATCAGATTTTGCACTGCTTGAGTTCAAGAATAAAGCGTGTAGTGTGTGCGGGTGTCAACCCCATTTTTAAGTTACCAAGACTGATAAATGAATTCTAAATTTTGACCTTTCAGGCCTTGATCTTTTGTGTGCCATGACAAAAGCCTTTTTGTTTGTTTGAAATTTCTCTCTTTTCTTTTTTTTTTGTTTTTTTTTTGGATTTGGATTTTGGCAAATATTCTAATTTTTTTGGATTTGGAAAATATTCATTTTTTTTGTTTTGTGGGATTTTGAAAAAAATTCATTTTTTGTTGGATTTTGGAAAATATTCATTTTTTGTTTTGGGAAAATATTCATTTTTGTTGGATTTTGGAAAATATTCATTTTTTGTTGTGGGAAAATATTCATTTTTTGTTGAATTTTGGAAAATCAGGGGTAGTATTTCTTAAGATATAAACCGTTCCAAGGGTGAGTTAACTCTTCACCTTCAGCATTAGTTAATTTATAAGCATTGCCAGGAAAAACTTCTTTTATAACGAACGGTCCCTCCCAATTTGGTTGGAGTTTTGAACGGGGGCCACCCGGCTTAACAAAAATTCTCTTGATTACCATTTCACCGACTTTAAATTTTTTCTCAATTACTTTCTTTTGGTAAAAACGTGAGAGCCTATTTTGATAAACGCGCGCATGCTCAGCGGCGACCAGACGCTTCTCATCTAGGAGTTCCAATTGGGCAAGGAGTGAATCACGACGTTCATCAATAGAAAGTTCCTCATCCAATTGTACTCGCAGAGAGGGAATAAGAATCTCATAAGGGACTACTGCCTCCATCCCATAAGTAAGGGCGAAAGGAGTTTGCCCAGTGGGAGTTCGAATGGAAGTGCGGTAGGCCCAAAGAGCTTCAACCAGCTTGTCTGGCCAGTCCGAAAATTTATTAGCCTCACACGTCTTTTTAACGATCTTGATCAAAGTTTTGTTAGTTGCTTCTGCTTGGCCATTACCCTGCGGATAATAGGGAGAAGAATGATGCAATGCAATGTTATACCTGTTGCAGAGATCCTTGAGATCTTGAGAGATAAATTGAGGTCCATTGTCGGTGACGATGGTGCTCGGGATGCCGAACCTCGTGATGATGTTCTTCATGATAAATTTGCAAACGGTTGATGCTTTAATTTCCACGTAAGCTTCCGCTTCCGCCCACTTGGTGAAGTACTCCATTGCCGTGAGAATGAATGATTTTTGCTTGGTCAGGAGGTTCGAGTCACCAAGAGGTCCAATGATGTCAAAAGCCCACATGGAAAAAGGCCATGGGGAGGACGTAGGATGGAGTGAAGAAGCAGGAGAATGAATCTTGTCGGCGTGCAGTTGGCACTTAACACACCTACGAACGTAGATAGAGCAATCCTCTTCTAGAGTTGGCCAATAGAAACCTAGCCTAAGGATTTTCTTAGCTAGCATCTGGCTGTTCACATGACCACCACACACACCAGAATGCGCCTCTTCCACGACTTTCCAAGATTCATCATCATCGAGGCATCTCAATAAAACACCGGTGAGCCCTCTTCTGTAGAGCACACCTCCAACCAAAGTATAACGTTGAGCCACTCTTCTAATTGCTTTCTTTTCTTCTGCTGTGGCTTCCTCGGGATAAGACTGATCATTACAGTATCTGGCAATCTCATAATACCACGGCTTCTCTTCGTCAGCCAACTCTTCTTCCCAGTCCAAAAGCATGACCTCTTTGCCTTTAAGAGTTTCTTTCTGCTTGGCCTTCTCGAGCACCTGATCTCTAATATCAAGGAAAGCACGATCCTTAATAGCTGGAGTGTCACGCTGATGAATCAGAGGGACATGGAAATCACGCTCAGGGGGGAAGACTAAAGCAGAAGCTAAAGAAGCAAGAGCGTCAGCTAGAATGTTCTGACTGCGAGGCACATGAACGAAGATTAACTTGGTAAAGAGTTTGGCATAAGCTGAAGCGAGTTCCTGGTAGGGTTTAAGCTTAGGATTGATAGTGCGGCACTTGACCAACACCTGGCGCAGAATGAGTTGACTATCACCGACAATCCGCAAGTGAGTGACACCATATCGATGAGCGGTTTGTAGACCGGCCAAAAGAGCTTCATACTCGGCTATATTATTGGTGACGGGGAAAGTAAGCCGAGTAGCAAATGGAATGGTGACTCCTTCAGGTGTTAAAAGAACCATGCCGATCCCTCTTCCTTGAGAATTAAGAGCTCCATCAAAATGTAACGTCCACATAGGATCAAGGGGTTGATTAATGGACATTAATTCTTCATCTGGGAACTCAGAATTGACAGGATCAAAATGAGGTAGAGGGTGATGAGCAAGATGTTCGGCGATGGCATAACCTTTGATAGCTTTTTGTTGAATGTAAGTGATATCAAACTGGGAGAGGAAGCTTTGCCAGCGTGCTAATCGATCAGTGAGGATAGATTTTTCAAGGAGGAATTTGATTGGATTCATGCGTGCAATGAGGTGAACCTCGTGAGCTAGGAAATAGTGTTTTAATTTCTGAACTACCCAAACCAAAGCTGCACAAGTCTTCTCTATGGCTGAGTACCTCTGCTCACAGGGGTTAAGAAGTTTAGACAAGTAGTATGCTACCCTCTCCTTACTTTCTTCATCCACTTGAGCTAAGATAGCACCTACAGAGTCATCCAGGACTGAAACATACAGAATAAGTGGTTTGCCTGGAATTGGTGGCCTCAGGACAGGGGGATTGGCCAAATAATCCTTCAATCTGTCAAAGGCTGCCTGACATTTGTCATCCCAATTAAACTTGACTCCCGGCTTGGTAAGCTCGTAAAACGGCCTGCATCTTTGTGAATGCTGGGAGACGAAGCGGCGAATGAATTGCAACCTCCCTATTAATCCTCGAACTTCCTTCAAATTCTTGGGAGGAGGCATATCTCTGATGGCCTTCGCCTTGTTGGGATCGACTTCAATTCCCCTCTTACTGACAATGAATCCAAGCAACTTTCCTGAAGAAACGCCAAATACGCACTTCTTGGGGTTCATTTTTAATTGATATTCTCGCGACCTCTGTAGAACCTTAGCTAGAACCCCAGGATGCTCAATCCTTGTCCTTGATTTCACTACCAGGTCATCCACATACACCTCGATGTAAATATGAATCATGTCATGAAAAATCGCCATCATAGCCCTCTGGTAGGTGGCTCCAGCATTCTTAAGTCCAAAGGGCATGACCACATAGCAATATGTACCCCATGGTGTAGTGAATGAGGTTTTCTCTTGATCCTCTTCAGATAGACGAATTTGATTGTAACCTGAAAAGCCATCCATAAATGAAAGAGTTTCAAATCCTGCCGTGTTGTCGATCAGAACATCAATATGAGGGAGGGGGAAGTCATCTTTAGGACACGCCCGGTTGAGGTCCCGGAAATCTATGCAAATTTGAACTTTTCCATCTTTCTTCATAACCGGGACAATGTTAGCCACCCAATTGGGATAGAGGACGACTCTAACAAATCTAGCCTTATGGAGTTTATCGACCTCTTCTTTCATCTTCAAAGCCATGTTAGGGTGGAAACGCCTCAACCGTTGTTTGACCGGGACAGACCCTAGCTTAAGTGTAAGGCGGTGTTCAACGAGCGCAGGGTCTAATCCAGGCATATCTTCATAGCTCCACGCGAACGTGTCCTTGTATTCTTGCAGAACCAAAATGAGCGCCTCTTCCTCGGAGAGCGGTAAATTCTTACTGATGAGGACAATCCTAGGGTCTTCCTCGGTACCCAGATTGATTTCTTTGGTTGGCTCTTCTACCGAGGCTGATGGTTCGTCGAATCGTCTCATGCCACTAGCAAAGGCATCCGCCTCGTCCTCATATTCTTCATAACTTTCTTCCCCCTCTTCAATAGGGTCTTCATCATTCATGATTTCATAAACGCCCAAACCCTCATAAGCAGCAACAGAATCCTCATATTCTAATTCCGGCAGGATGATCGGTTCTTCCACAAACTCAGGGATTGCTAAACAAGCTTGGCATCTGACAGCCAACTCCAACAAAAATCTTCGGGGAATCTGCTTACCCTTGGCCTTCTTATGTGGAACTATCCCCTGATTTTTATTATTAGAAGGAAAGGAGGAAGAATAGGAACAACTAGCTTGACCAGGGGAAGGAGATGAAAAAGCGGATACAAGAGGTGATACAGAGGAGGGCCCCTCACCAGAGGGGGAGGAGAGTCTTACCAAGGAATCTTGGAAGAGCGGCCCCTGGGTTGGGACGCACTCGGGAGAAAAATAGGAGGTCTCCTCAATAGAAATGGAGGATTGGAATGTTGGAGATTTGGCATTTTTTTTCATTTTTAGCTTTTCCTTTGTTTTATTTTCTTCTTCAAGTAAAAAGCAATGTGAAGGGAGAATAGCAGGGTGAGTGGAAATTGCAAGTTTGGAGAAAGATTTAATCAAAGATGGCCCACGCGGGGGGGAGATGGAGATTTTAGAAAATCGCTCGAGGAGCGAAGGAGCAATCGGGAGGGAAATCTGAATTGAATCGGGAGACAAGTTGATGGTAATCGGTGGTGGTCGCGGCACGTGACCAAACCAACAGGAATATAAAGAAGCCAGCAAGAATGGATGCACAGAAGTGAGGGAGAAAAGGCCGGCCCACAGCCTATCCACAGAAAATCCTTCTTCAAAGGGGACATCTGGCTCCCCCGTATCTGTGTAGTCACTTAACATCTGCCTTTTATCTGTGATTACTGCTGGCATTTCAATCAGTTCTTGAATCAACGGCGGCCACTCTGGATCCGTCGGCATGAACAGGCGGCTCAGAGAGATCGTGATGTCATTCATGTCAAACCACCTGTACCAGTCACATTCTGGATCACCCATTTTTCTTCTTTTATCTGGCCTTAAAGTCTCCAGGGCTTTGTAGGTAGCCAGTGGGGCAATGTGACGAGCAAACTGTCTGGCGTGCACATCTTGACAATCAAGCAATGAAGTAATGACGGTAGTCTGCTCATTGTTCTGAATGCCACCGGTGACAAAATGTGTCTTTAAAGTCCAGGTGAGCGGCTGGCGGTCTGGTTTGAAGGTGGACGTCATAACAGCCCACGGCTCTCCTTCATTCTTGCCCGATGCTTTGTAGCCTAAGCCGCCTCGTGCAATCACCTTTTGAGGCTTAATGGGCCTAATCCTGCCCTGGAGTTTGGCGCCCAGGCCCTTGCCATCTTGATATCCCATTCTTATCAGAATGTTACAGCCGGGGGTATTCATCATATTTTTCTTTTTCTTCTTCCCCTTAGAAGGCAGGGGTGTCATAGCAACTGTGGTAACAGTCTCAGATAGCATCGGCCGTGGACGGGGAACGTCCAGCACAGATAATAACGGCTTGTTGGCAGGCCATATGGAAGGAACTGATGAAGCTACATGAATGTCTTCCTCTGGCAAGATCGGCACGCTGGTCACCTTGATAATGCGGCCCTTGTGCGGAAACTTGAGGCACTGATGGTTTGTAGAGGGCACTGCGTCAAGCTGCTGAATATAAGGGCGACCCAGGATGCCATTAAAGGTCGGATCCATATCCAGAATATGAAAATCTACTGTAATGGTGGCTGGACCCAAGCTGACTTTGAGAGTAATCATACCCAGAGGGGTTTTCTTTGTATTGTCATATGCCGTGACAGTAATGGTAGATGGCCGAATCTGGCTCTCAGGGATACCGCATAACTTCAGAGTGCTCGGAGGCAACACATTGATAGATGCACCGGTGTCTACCAAACACTGCTTAACGGTCACTTTGTTGATATCAACCGTAATACATAGGGCATATTTTCTTGCCAGTAGGGGTGCTAACTCATGTTCATGGAATGTGATTGCCGGCTGACTGCTGGCAGGGGTCAATACTGTAATTATCTGTTCAACCGGAAGGTCCTCATTGACCATGACCTTCTGTAGGTATTCCTTCAGGGCCAGCTGATGAGTGGTGGACCTCTTGATTAATTCAAGGATGGAGATTCTGGCTGGAGTGCGATCCAAGTGCTTTAATAAATCATACTGAGTTCCCGGCACTGAATCTTGTTCCTGTTCCGGCTCTCGCGGCCCCTGCACAGGCTCTAGCTCTCTCTGTGGGAAAACACGGTGGAATATCCGTCCACTGCGGAGCGGCGCTACGCCTTGACGCGCCTCTGTCGGGGCAATATTAGGAGGAGGGTTGGAAGAAGAAGAAGGAATGTTGGTAGCAGAAACCCTGCTAGGGGATATCAAAGGGGAATTCAATGAAAGGGGCACCCCCGTAGGAGACGTGGTAGTGGTGTTTAACAAAGATGCCCCTGCGGGAGGCATGGGAGGAGTATTTGATGAAGGTGCCCTCGCAGGAGGCGTGGGAGAAGAGAGGGATATCCGAATGCGAGGAGCATTGGCAGGTGGTGGAATAAGGAGAGATCGTGGCACAAAAGGTGGTTGAACTGATGACGGAGGAACTCTTGCCGGTGTGGGAGTGGTAGAGGGGGTAGAGGGTGCTGGCGGTGAGCGGAGTAGGAGTGGCCTGGATGGCGCGTGTGTGGGATTGGTGGTGGAAGGTGGAATGGTAGGTTGTGGAGGTGGTAGGCGGGTAAGAAGAGAGCGAGCCGGCAAGGCCGTGGAATTGGTGGAGGTAGAAGGATTGACGGGGCGTAAAAGGGGACGTCCCGATAGGAGCATAGAGGAAGAAGGAGGTGTGCGCAAAAGGCGCGGAGTTGGATCTTGAGTTGGATCATGGTGAAATGCCCCGACAGAGGCGTTTTCTTCGTGCCATCCCTGCCCTCTCTCCACCTCGTAGAGAGACGTGACAGGGTTCACATGTTGATTAGGAGCGTGCTCCGGCAATGGATTACGGACGATCCCCATATCTTGCTGGGGTGCTGGAGCTTGCTGTGGCTGAACTTGTTGCGGAGCTGGCTGCTGTTGTTGTTGATTTTGTTGTTGCCGAGAAGCCCTTCTTTCTTTCATAGCGGCTATGAATTGTCTCATCTCATCCCAATTGATGTCACCCTGGTCATTTAGATCGTAGATGTAATCTCTGAAGTGGAAGCAACGATCCAGGTTGTGACCAGGGCCGCGATGAAAGGCACAATAACGGGATGTCTCAACATTAGCGGGCCACACGGTTCTTTCCTTTGGTAATGCGAGCAAGTTGGCGGCCATCAGGGCATTAAAAATATCGGGGAGACTTTCAGGAAGTGGGGGATAGTGGTCCCTTTTGGGGCCAAGTGGCGGTCTCCGTTGTTGTTGTTGGCCGTAGTTGGCTGGTGGGGGCACTTGATGGTATTGTGGTGGAGCTGGAGGATCTATGCGGGGGGCTTGGCTTTGCGGTGGAGCGAAGGAGCGTTGAGGCGCGAATTGGGGTGGTGGAGTAGGGTTAAAATGAGGGTTCTGTCGTGGAGGTGGTGGTGGACGTGGGTTAGCTTGATTATGGGGGTTGCCAACTACGCCAACCTGCTCATTTGTGACAGTGCCTTCAGTTGTGGGCCCGCTGTTGACATTTATATTCTTTTTAAATAGCCGAGGCTTCGGCTCAAACATGCCCATGATGGGCGAGTCCTTCATTTGCGTTTGTATATAACGAGCTCTTTCATAGAGCTCTTCCATAGTTGTTAGCCGATTCATGGCCAAAATGTGCCGGAATTGGGGGGTTGCATTAGAAATGACCATTTTCACTTGCTCCTGTTCCGACAATGTGTCCTTTAGTTTCTCGGCCATAGACCGCCACCTATCAGCAAATATAATGAAGTCCTCCTCGGGCTTCATTTTCTCGGCAACTAAATCTGTAACAGAAAGGGAAGGTCCCACCCGGTCTCTGTACTTTTGCAGGAATTTTCTTTGAATAACATCAAAATCGCCGGCATCAGCCGGCTCCAAAGAATAAAACCATTCGAGGGCTGGCCCCTCAAGAGACCTCCTGAATAAGTAGGCCAGGGAGGCCTTATTGTCCTGCCAAAAGGAAGTCTCATATCGGAAATCCTTTAAATGAATGAATGGGTTGCCCGTCCCATTATATCGCCAAAAATTCGGCATTTCAGAAGGTGGTAAATGGAACACCGGCAACGTAGGAAGAGAAATTTCTGGAGCATTCTTAGTCGCTGTAACCTTCTTGAGCTGTTCCTCCATGCTGGCCAGCTTCTGAAGCAAGAGAGTGTTGGTATCGGGCTCGACCGGGGCCTGATTCTGAGCAAAAGAAGGCGGTATAGGCGTTCGTAGAATCCGAGGAGGTTGGAAGGATTGATGCCTAACCGCTGAATAGCTCGCCTGCTGGGCCGGCGTGGACGCAGTAGGCATTTGTGGATGAGAGGAGGGGGGATGCAAGACCGCCTGGTCATTAACAATCTGATGGCCACTCACGGCCGGAGGGGGATTAGAAGAAGAAGAAAGAACCGACTTCCCTTTTAAAGCGGCCTGAATGGCTTGCCGCTGGGAGTCATCCAACTGGGAGAGAGCCTGGATCAAATCCGTGACATTAATGGATGGGGAAGGGTTCTCCGAAGTGTTGGAAGATGGAACTTGAGACGAAGGGTCCGCCTCATGAATAGTGGTATCAACCACATGAACTTGTGAGTAATGGGGGTGAGGAGGAAGGTAGTTCCCCTCATAATAAACAGAATCCTGGAGAGGGTCCTCATATTGACCAAATATGTTCTCATTCTCATCATCATAAGAGTACCCGTTGCCTGACATGTTGATGGTTTTACCTGAACGGAGTTTCATTCTTAAGAGAGAGAGTGTTTAATGAAGGAACTATCACAAAATATTTAATCCAAACAAGGCAATCAACTCACCCAACTATGTTTATGCAAACAAGGTTGGCAAGAAACGCAAGATTTTAATGTTTGATGTTTGAATTAGGGTGGATTATTTGTGAAAGTTCACTCTTTTGCCAAATGAGACCTAGTTTGATCCAAGTGTAACCTCCGGGTCAACTAAGTTTTTCTCTCTCTTTAACAACGCATAGGTTCTCTAAACTCCAAGTACTTCAAGGGTACAACCAGCCCGGCGTCCATGAGGGAATCCACGGGTGCGGGGACTTATGGAGGTCTTGGAAAAGGGATTTCCGATCCAAAGAGACGGAATGCTCAATGGAGGGTCGTCCCGATTCCAAGAAGGGTGTGTGGAGCCTAGGGTAGAGAGAGGAGGTCTCTCAACCAAGCCAACAAATCAAGACAATCCAAGCAGCAATGTAATATCAAGACAAATGCCAAGCAATGAATAAGAGCTAATCTGTGAAAAAGAATAGTAAAGAAACGCCCTGGGAAAGGTCATTTTCACAGCAGGAGGAAAGACACGCCCTGTGGTAGGTCGTGACAAAATGAAAACACGGCAGCGTGGCTGTCGTTAAACTCTGTGAGGGGCTCACAGACGGTAGGAAAACACGCCTTTAGGTGAGGCGTTATAAAGAAAGGACGCCTTCAAGGGAGGGCGTCAAAATTTAGAGAAAACGCCCTGATGATAGGCGCTGATAATAAATGAAACGCCTCTGGGAGGGGCGTTAATCCACAGGCAATATGATAAGCAAGCAGTTATGATAAATAGAAACGCCCTAATGACAGGCGTTGATAAGAAATGAAACGCCTCTGAGAGGGGCGTTAATGCACAGACAATATGATAAGCATGCAGCAGACAGCAGTTATGGTAAAAGACGCCCTGGAAGTGGGCGTTACTCAACGAAACACGTCCCTGAGAGGGGCGTTAAATAGCAGACGATAAAATGAGCGAACAGAACGCCAGCAGGTGCAATAAACACACGCCCTGGAAGGGGGCGTTAATCAACAAAACACGTCCCTGTGAGGGGCGTTAAATCAAAAGACGCCCTTGTTGAAGGCGTTAATAAGCAGCAATTGACTGATCTGGGGAGTGTGCAGGGTGCACAGTGGAGGGTGCCCGAGGGGCACAAAGGAAAGGGTACCGAGGGTACCGAGGGGAAAGGGCACGCGAGGGTGCCTAAGGGGAAAGGGCACACGAGGGTGCCAAGGGGAAAGGGCACACGAGGGTGCCAATGGAGATGGTAATCAATAAAGAAAACAGTGGAAGTCCCACCGTGATCGCCAATTTGTAGATTGGATTAAAATCCTCACTTAGGAATGAAAAAATAAAAATGCATAAAATGCAATAAAAATAGCACGAGGTGCTTAAAGGGGAGTTGTGATCGCCAGAGGGATTACCTCAATAAGAAGAAAAGGAGATCGCGTGTACCTGGTGGAAATTGGGATGCGGGATGGATGTGGATTTCCTCCTCCAACTTCAATCGGCCGGCCGATGAAGTGGGTTTTCTTGGTTGATTACCTTGCAAAATGGACAAAAAAAAAACAAGAAGAGAGGGATCAGCCCAAATGAAGTAGTATCTATCCAAATAGACGTGTAATAATGAAAGAAAGAAAGGCACATGCGCACCTTATTTTTTGGTTGTTTTTAAACCCCTTTATAAGACTTAAGGGAGGGGGAGTATGATGATAAAAATGCAACAAAGTGTGAATAAATACGAAGGATGAATGGATATGATGAATGGAGTGGTATGAATGAAGTAAAACAAACAGATGAAAAGCTGAGAAACCCTGCTGTCCCTGGCGACAGTAAAGGGAAAACCGGATGAATATGATGGAAGTAGATGGATGAAGCCGGATGAAGGACGCAGAGGGGAAGCAGCAAGAAGGCTCTGCTCGTGACCTTCTGAACACTTAACCTTTTGAATGCTTGGAGTGTTTAACCTTCTGAGTCATTCTCAGTCATTAACCTTTTACACGATCGATCAAGGCCTCAATTTATAGCCTCAACCGGATGTGATCAAACAAGGTAAGATAAGAACGGGTAATGAGGCATCCAAGGAAGGATCAAGATCGAGCAAGAGTCCCATGGATGGTAGGGAACTGTGAGGGAAAGATGGAAAAAGGAAGGACTCTGGAGTGAAACACGACTTAAGACAGGGCGTCAAATCATGAATTGACGACCTTCACAAAGGCGTTTCTTGAAACACGACCTAGGAAAGGCCGTTTCTTCCTGGATTTAATTTTGGAAATAAAACTTTCTTTGTTTAGACATTAATGGAACACGCCTAAGATAACGGCGTTTCTTAAAAAAAACGTCCTGAAGTAGGACGTTACACAGAAAATGCTTTTTATTTTGAAAATAGATAATTCCAGAAATTAACGGATAATACCAGGAATTGACGCCCTCTCTTGTGGTCGTCTCTTCTTTGAAAACGCCCTATGACAGGTCGCTACTTTTAAAAATAACGCCCTTCTTCAGGTCGTGAATCATGAAAATGCAGGAAAAATGCATAAAATTCTCAAAAATAGAAAAACTTCATTTTATAGGAATATTGAAGTCCACTTGGGGCGTTTATATAACGACGTGAGATTTGATCAACATAACGTCAATTTTGGCGTGTCTACACCAACAACTCATGGGAACAAAGAATTCAAACTTCGGTGCAGTGATTACTATAGGGATTCGGCATAGTAATCTTGTTTTCACACCTAATGACGTATGTAGTGACATTTGACTTAATTAAGAACACTCCTCCAAACTTCGAGCTTTCCTCCTCTCCACGTTTAACAATTTCTCCACAGTTTGTGTGTTCCGAGTAGGGCAGATCCCAGCCCTATTTATAGGCTCAAGCCTCCCATTAAACTATCAACCATTTAATGTACAATCAATTTCTACCAAATTTTTGCCACCTCAGGCTACAGTTCCAACAACCCATGGGAACGAAGAATTCAAACTTCGGTGAAGTGATTGCTACAGGGATTCGGCACAATAATCTTGTTTTCACTCCTAATGATGTATGTAGTAACGTTTGGCTTAATTAAGATTAGATTAGGTCTAATAGTAATCCTCCTTAATCTAATTCCCATAGTGTCGCTGTGGTGTTTCATCTATAGTACTGCTATAGTACCAACGACTTCGCTTTCTCAGAATCACGCCATGAATCTCGTCGTTTGCATTATCACGTGGGAGTAAGATTTGAATTAATGTATTCTATTCTTTATAACATTAAAGAAAATATTTTCATAATTTTCATTACTTTCATCTTTTATTATAAATATGAAATTCTGGGTTGCTACGTACTCCCCCACTTAAAAAAAAAATTGGTCCTCCAAATTCACATGATTTATTTATAAAATAAAAGAAATACTAAAATACTAGCCTAAAAATAATTCAAGATACTTTCTTTTAATTGCATCCTCCAATTCCCAAGTAGCTTCTTCTTATTCACGCCTGCTCCATTGGATTTTAACCATTGGTATAGCTCTATTCCATAGTTGATGTAGTTTTTGATCTAATACCTTGATGGGCTTCTCTTCATATGACAAATCTTTTTGCAGTACCAGACCTTCATATTGGATTACATGAGAAGGATCATAGAGATACTTTCTCAACATTGGTACATGAAAGACATCATGCACTCTGGCTAGTTACGAGGGTAATGCCAATCAGTAAGCGACTTCTCCAACTCTATCAAGGATCTCAAATTGCCAATAAATATCAGGCTTAGCTTTCCTTTGACTCCGAATCTTTGGATTCCTTTGGTAGGTGATACCTTCAAGAAGACATGGTCACCAATTTGAAATTTCAGATCTTTCCTTCTATTGTCAGCATAAATCTTCTGTCGGGATTGAGCAACTTTCAGTCGGTCCCTGATTATCTGGATATTCTGAGTAGTATCTTGAATCATATCAAGACCTAATAATTACTTCTCCCCAATCTCATCCCAACAATGGGTGATCTGCAACTTCTACCATACAAAGCTTTAAAAGGTACCATTTGAATATTTGATTGGAAGCTATTGTTGTAGGCAAACTCAATCAGAGGTAAATGTTCTTGCCAACTACCACCGAAATCTATCATGCAAGCTCTAAGCATATCTTCTATGATTTGGTTAGTTCCCTTAGTTTGCCCATCAGTCAGGGGGTGAAAAGCTGTACTGATGTTTAACCGAGTCCCCAAAGATGATTGCAAATCTTTCAAAAAATGAGAAGTAAATCTTGGATCTCTATCAGAAACTACACAAGTCGGGATGCCATGAAGTCTTACTATTTATTTTATATAAAGTGAGGCCAAAATATCCACCGTCCACTTGGTCTTGATAGGCAAGAGACGTGCAAATTTTGTCAATATGTCCACAATTATCCAAATGGCATCAATACCACTTCGAGTCTTTGGTAATCCCATAATAACATCCATGCCAATACTTTCCTATTTTCATTCTGGTATCTCTAGAGGTTTCAGCTTTCCAGTGTAAATTATGAAAATCCACAAAAGATTTAAATAAAATGAATGATAATAAAAAGAATAATAAGAAGGGGAAGAGAGGAGCATGTAGATGCTAAATGGAGTGTGATCGCTAGAGGCACACTAGCCTCGAAGAATATTAACAATAACGGAAAGAAGGTGATCACGATATAAATAACTTTAGAAGTGAGGGAGATTGTGAGTGCTACCTTCTCTTCCAATCGGTCGACTGATGAAGAGAGTGTCCTTTGATTACCCTTGCAAAACAATAAACAACCAATAAAGAAATTGGATTAGGATTATGAGGTGTGTAGGATCAAATTTTGAACATAAATAAATATGAAAGCATAGAAAAAGACACACCTTGTTGGTGTTTAGCCTTAAACCCCTATGCAAAGGGTGGATAAAAATATGATGATGATGAGAGAGAGGGTGCAAGTGTTACACTATGGAAATCTGAATATAATTGAGATGAAAACAAATAAAAGAGGTAGATATGATGTATGTAATGCAAGTTAATCTAATGAAATATAAGTGAAAGGAAGGCTTACTGTTTTTCTCCAAAATGGTGCTTCAAGATCTTCAATGTTCTCAAAAGAGGAAGGAGCTCCAATTGGATGTAGCTTTGAGCTTAAGAAAGACTCCTTCTACCTTCTTAGCTCGTGCTTCCAACAGAGTTTCCCCAAGAGATCAAAATTCAATCTTAAACACTCATGGGAGAAGGGTCCTATTTACAGAGTTAGAAATTCGGAGGTTTAATTCACTCAAAAATATAAAATAGGGTCCTAATGGGATTTGGAGAGGGGAAGCCTTCCTCTAAGTGTCCTCACTGCCTTAGAAAGCCATAGGAACTCTTTCCCAAGTGGAAAAGGAGATCAAAATAAGGAAAGGAAATGGTAGTTTCTGGATCGGATTTCTGGAAGAATTCGTGTCCAACCAAGTGGTCTCAAATTAAATATGCGTCAACATGGAAAGGCACCAATTGGAATTCAAATATGGAAAGTTTAGAAATTACCAAAATTAGAAAAGAATTCGCGTCCTTCTGGAAAGACGTGGATTCAGAAGAATACAAATTTTGATAGGAATTAAAAGCTCAAAATAAGGAAATGAAATTCGCGTCCACTATAGTAGACGTAAATCTAAGAATTTGCGTCTATTTAAAGAGGCGTTGATTTGAAGAATTAGCGATCGGATGCCAGATGCAAATTTTGTGAATGCAGTCATCGGGTCGACCACGATCTTTTGAACGTGGTCGTCCTGTTGATTGAACCGAAATGTGCGTCGTTAAACACAATGGCCATTAATCTTAAATTTATTTACCAAACTCGTGACATGTAGTGTAATGGAAAGCATAGGTCAAATCCACAGGGAGGTTGAGTTTTGAAATTAAAATTTTTAAATTTCCTTTAGGAAAAAATAATGAATATTTTCTTTTGATTTTATAAATTTAAAATAACATGAAATAAAACTATCTAAAGAAATATGGAGGGTCAAGAGAGAGAAAAATGGATATCTAGAGAGAGAGAAAATTTTAATCTAACTAAATTAAATGCTAAATAAAATAGACAAAGTGGGGTAGAGAATTTTGCGGCCATGGTGTGAGGGTAACGGCATCATATTCTCGAGCCTTTGAATCACGAGTTGTCAGGACAACCACGTGCACTCGACCGAAAGATCCGTCTCTCTTGAGCTGACTTTGGATGAATTTTAGAAGGTTTAAGATAAAGAATTTTTAGAAAGAGATTAGGGGTGGAGAGAGATTATGCGAAATTAAAATGAATAACTAAAATTGTGCGGAATTAGAATGAATAACAATGACATTAGAATTAAAACAAACTTAAAAGTACAACTAAAATAACAAAGTCAATTACAACATTTATAAGGTGGAAGAACAATAAGAAAAGGGTGAAATAAGTTCCTATGTAAGAGAAATAGAGAGGGAGAGAGAGGTAGAGAGAGAGGGATAGAGGGAGAAAGAAATCCTGCTCCTAATGCTATAGAAGTGAGGGGGGAGGGAGAGAGTGAGAGTTTCTCTATGTTATGATTTTTTTAGATGCCCCCCCAAAAGCCCTCAAGAGCCCTTTTTATAGGGCTAGGATTACACCCAATCCATGTTATTTTCCCCTTACCCACACTCATTGCGAATCACTTTTGCTTGCTCATTGAAGTGCCACCGCCAAAAATAGATAAGCCGTAACCATCTCCCCGCTGTGTGAAGGGGTTCGATGCCGCGTTGGACGGGACTGGCTTGCATGGGCGACGCGTGAGACACGGGGCATGCTGTGTGGAGGTTGGAGAGAGAGGGTGAGGCGGTGGTTGCGAGAAGAAGGTGGCGCGCGATGTTATGTGTGTGTCGTGTGTGGCGGATAGAGAGAAGAGAGGGGAGTGAGATGTGAAGGGGACGGTTGGAAAGAGAGGGAGAGGCAAGGTCGGTGTGGGGGGGAACGTGGCACAGTGGTAGTTAGAGAGACAAAGAAAGATAGAACGGTAGAGGCATGGGGGAAAGGTGGTGGAGGTGTGTGTGTGTATGAAGAGAGAGACGGGTGTGAAGGGCTGCATGAGTGTGTGTGTTAGTTAGAGAGAGAAGGAGGGAGAGCGGCGACAGCATGGAAAGAGGGGAATGAGGTTTGAGAGATAAAGGGACGGAGTGCGGCAGGGTCGCCGGAGATGTGCATGGCGAGACACGGCTAGAGGGGAGTGAAGGGAGGCCCATGCGTAAGGAGGCTTGCGTGCAGAAAGGTTGATGGCAACGGTGGGACAACGGCGGAGAAGGTTAGCATGGAGACGCTGGTGTGGGTAGGAGAGATATGTGGTGTGGGAGAGAAAGGGAGAGGGCGAGGGATGGTGGTGTGAGGTGAAAGAGAGCGTGGGGAGAGCATGCAGGGCCGCGGTAGGTGGTTGCATTAGTGTTGGCGGCTGCGACGGTGATGGTGTGGGTGAGTGGGTTAGAGAGAGAAAGAGAGAGGGAACAGGGAGATCGACGGGCATGGTGGTGAGAAGTTAGCAGGGAGAGAGATGGCGCGGTTAGAGTGAGAGGGAGAGGTTGACGGAGGGTGGAGCATGGCTCTTCTCTTCTCGTTGGCCTGCCGATAGTGGGTGCCGGCGGTGGGTGCGCCAAGAGAGGGGAGGTAAGAGAGAGGCAACACGACGGCGAGAGGATTACTGGTGGTGCGACAATGAAGAAGAGAGAGATTGGCGACGATGGTGGAGCAGGCGGAGCGGAGGTGCAGGTTAGTGTGAGGGGGCCTTCGTGCCTGCGTGAAGAACGGCCATGGGGGCCCTCACCTGCCTACGTTGCATGGATGGGGAGCTTCACTTGAAGAAGGTTTCACGTGCATGGGGTCCCGCAGCTGCGATCACGTTGGCCTACTTTTGCATGGGGGCAAAGGGGGCTGTTGCTGGAGTGGAGAAACTGCATGGGGGGGCCTACTACCACTGTTTGTGTGAATGAGCCTTTGGGGACGCCTTGGCCATGTTGAGGAGCTGCCGTGGGGAAACTGTCGTGGATGGAGAAGCCAGACACTGTCTCGTTGTAGCGAAGGAAGGGCACTATTCATAAAAGTGAAAATTTGGTAAAGATTATGAATATGTAAAAAAATGATACATAAGCCCTTGAATAAATTATTATTAATCATGTAGTATTTATTCTTCTTCCACATGTATCAAATCCCATTGATTAATTTAAATTAATTATAGAAACATCTGAATTTTGTGTGAGATTGATATTAATATAAAAAAATTCCATAATTAATTATATTTGAGCCTATATATAATGAGTGTGACATGAATAAATATATAAAAATGCACACTTATCACCCGTCGACTGTGATCCGAGAAGATCCCAAAAATTGTGAAAATTGGCGTCTAGGGTGGCTAACACGAATTCTTTAAAATGGCATCCAAGGGGCTGACACGAATTAAATGGAATCCACTTAGGGAGATATCACTTCAAAAAGGGCCCAAAAAATTGGAGAAAAATACTGAAAAATCTGAAAAATAGGAAAAAGTAGGGGAAAGTTGGATACTCAAGAAAATGAGGAAAACCACTCAAATAAGTAGATTTGAGGGGCAATTTGGGACGTTATAAGGTGATATGAGATATACTCAAAATGATGTCCATTTTGACGTGTCTACAGCTGTCCCGCCTTGGCGTCTACTTTGCAAGGGAGTGACACAAAATGGAATGAAATGGAACGGAATGAAATGAAGTGTAATAAAATGGAGTGAAGTGAGAGCGAACTGAAAAGCAAATGCCAAGATGTGATGAGACACGCGATCGACATCACTTGATAAGAATTGTTCCAAAGTTCAAGATGAAACAATCTTGAGAAGGTTCAATGAAATCAACAATTGTTTGGATGTAAGAAGGAATATGTAATAAAGATGTGCACGCGGTGTAAGAAGGAGAGGAAAAATGAAGTAGATCAACTTCCAGCATCGGGGAAGTATCCTAGGTCGTAAACCTGTAGGTTTCACCATTGGAGAGCGGTTACCAGCTAATGTGGACATGCTGGAACCAAGGTAGTTCTAAGGGAAGAGATTGAATGAAATGATAAAGATCCAAAGAAAGGAGTTTTCAAGGAAACAACCCAAAACGACAACAAGGCGAACTGAGGACTCAATTCGGAATGAAATATCTCATATCATGAGAATTAATATCAAATGACTCTCAAAATTGAGTTATTGGAGGGATTTTCCAAAGTTAAATCAATGTCCTACATGAATCCATGCTAGGTTTAAAGAGAAAATTAAAACAAACTAAAAATAGAAAATAATCAAGGATAATATTGTTAAGCTGCCCAGACTTAGTCAAGAGACCGATTTCATGAGTCGATACTAAGCCGAAGCTCGTTTATCCACGTACCAACTTGAAAAAGGGAGCCATCGTCTCCAGTCTTAGATGGCTCAATGGCCTATCCGTGAAACTAAGATTCCTCTGAAATCATCATTATTTTTTATGAAGGGGAACTCAAATTTCAGATTTACCAAAGTCACAAGGTCGTTGATATAATCTAATAACGTAGATAACATATAGTAAAAATGCTTACAGAGAAGTGGTGAAGGCAATAAACATGTTGTGAACTAAGAAATGCAGTGCAGTGTAATCACCGTGGGACTTGGATGATGCCTGGACGGTGGGACCAAAAAGCCTTTTCCTGTGCTCAAAATTTGTTAGCCAAGATATCATGAAATATAACAAGCAATGAATTAAGTCAATTTAAACATAGCATGAAAAGCATAGTATGGATAGCATCAAAGCGTTAAACATGCAACACATCATTGTTTGTTGTTATGTTTAAACCACGAGGATGACAAACTTGGATGATCATAAGATTTGTTCTTGAAGGATCAAAGTGATGCCCAGAGTGGCGGGGATAATCAGCAGGAGTAACTTAGAAAGATTGAGAGATGATAACTGATGATGCCCAGAATGGCAAATCATGAGGATAGTGAACAATATTGAGAACATAGGGAAGAATCAAAAAATTGATGTAAGAGGAAGGAGAGGAGTCATCCTGTGTTCTTGGTCTGTCTTGCAAAAAGTTGTCCTTATATGACACCATCTGAATAAACAGTTAACAGAAATACAATGCAAATTTTTTCATTTTGAGAATATGCAATTTTTATGGATTTTGAAGATATTCAATTTTTTTGGTTTTTTTGAAAATATTTGATTTTTTAGATTTTGAGAATATTTGATTTTATTAGATTTTGGAAATAATTAAATTTTATAGATTTTTGATTTAGACATTGCTAATTACAGTATTAATGATAGTTTAAACCACTGACTAGGGGTTCTTGTTCCTTTCCCTTTCGCTAAGAGTTGCCCAAAGTAGGACGTGCATTGAAGGTGGCACCCTATAGCTAGTCGGCTGCCCTTAGTTAACGATGTCCCTACTAAGGCCATACACAAGAAACACTCAGTCTTGGACGGAGAGAAGAAGAAAATTGGAGATAAGCCTAATATGAGCTCAGAAGATGTAGAGTTTGACTTCCTTCCATAGCACAACTCCTAGAGAGTCGGCCTGTTGCGTTGGGACTTTTTGTCATATCATCAAATCTTAATTATCTTTTAGGCATGCATACGACCGGGCTCATAAGGTCCCACGGGAAAACTGTACTGCCCTCTTTCCATGCCATATTCTTTGATTTTTTTTATTTTGATCATCATTTTGTTTCTTTTGTCCTTTGAATTTTGACAAATATTGAAATTGAGACTGAAACTGAGAACAATGTCTTAATAGACTGCCCCTATTTGAGACTTCCTCTCGTCGGGATGTGCTTAGGTTGGTTGTTTTTGCCCACACTACCTCTGCCCTCATATTTCACATGAGTAGAAAAAAGAAAAAGACCTCGTGTCCTCAAGCATGGCCCAAGTAGCAATGATATTTTTCGAGGGAGACGGCTAAGGACGCCGTGAAGTGTGTGTGGTGCCCATACTTAGGGTTGCCCTTAATGAGCAGGGAGGGAATGCCAAACTCCAAACGTGGGGTTCTCATAGCCTAAAATGTTACATTAACAAGCTAAAACTCATCTTTTTTTTCTTTTCTTTTTTTGACATTGACTTAAATAAAGACCTAGGACTAGGCCTACACTACCATTCTCAATCATGTTAAGAAGTGCTTCATGTTAAAAATCGTGTGAAGAGATGAATTATAAAAATGCATACTTAAACAAATTAATTACCATGCAACTCTGTTGTAGAAGTGGCTGCCGGAGATGATTTTTATCATTATGGGAGTTACAAATCTCATTTGGCAGATAAAAGAGAGGGAGGCAAAGATTTGAAGTGGCTTAACATGAAGGAGTGGTGCCAAGGCCAGACTCAGATGAATAAGGAAAGAGGAAAAGAGGTGAGGGCTAGAACTCCCTCACTAAGGTGTAGAAACCTTGATCACATGAAAGATTTACAGAAGGAAAAGAGGAGTGAAGAGGGCGAGTGAAGACCTCAAAATAGTGGGAGAAAGGATAGATGCCCAGAGTAATTGATGTGGGAGAAATCGGGTCAGACCCGGGATCAGGAGGCCATGGAAGAAAGAATTGATAAATTTAAAGAGGTGGATCTGGAGGGTCCGAAGGCAATGAATGAGAATCAGAGTCATAAGAATCTGGGGGTTCCAGAGGAATAAAATGACTAGGGATGTGATTCCCAAGGAAAAGGTATGGAAAAAGACGCTTTCAGAGGTCCTAGATGAAGAAAACAAGAAGGGATGTGATGCCCTCAAAAGATAAAAGGATAAATTGGAGAGAAGCACATGGATTAAAAGGGAAGAAGTCTGGGGGTTCCAAAGGGAAAAAATAGCGAGGGATGTGATGCCCTAAGAAAATTTACAGGAAACAGAGATAGAAATTTGGAGGTTCCGGAAGGAGAGAATAAGAGGGGGTGTGATGCCCAGGAAGGATAAGGGAATGAAATAAAGAATCCGGAGGTTCTTAAGGGAGAAAATAGCAAGGGACGCGATGCCTTGAGAGAAGAGATAGAGAATCGAGAAATTCCAGAGACAAAGGTGAATCAGAAGAGATGGAAGTATTATAGGGAGGATCCGAAGGTTCCGGTCGATGGGGAAGATGAGGGTCCAAGGACCTAGGAAGGAAGAGTGAATGTCAATGCAGATGTATGAAATGCAATTAATGCATGTAATGCATGGAATACACGGAATGCAAGGATAAGATCCTCCTTCTTACCCAAATGGGTGGCTCATAGAAAGAAATTAACGATCAAGAAGAGCGTGGATGGAATGGAATTGGGGGTGAATGGATCGGTGGAAAGCCCCTCAACACAAGAATGCCCACTCGTCAATGGCCAATGACGTGTCCAGGCAGATGGCTCATTTAGTGGAATTAATGCCCATAAGCTCTCATCTGATAAAGCTTGAACAACTATATAATCCAAAGTAAGCAGCAACTCTTCTGGAAAATAGTCATAGTGAAAGTTTAGGAGTTTCACTTGCTGTTTGGGAATCTTGGTGGAGAGGGGGAAAATCTGCCGCCCGAGAGCACGGCCCAACTAGGTCCAATTCGACCAAACTAGGCCCAGCTCCCCAAAGTGACAACCCCATTTTGTGCCCACTTACTTCAAGCCCAAAAACCCACTTGGAGCAGCACTTCCTAGATGGCCCTCAGGTCCAGAAGTTCGAGCGATAGAACGATCGAGAGATCCCCTGCGGGGACCCGATATGGCCTACCCGAGCTATACACTTATCGCCCGGGATAAAACCCCGAGCGAATGCCTCTGGCTCGGGCCGACTGTAGGAAGCTCATCCCGGCATCCGTTACGCATCCAACAGGAGCAGGGAACTCCAAAGGGTAGGGGAGGGCAAGAGTCCTCATGCCATAAAGAAGCCCAGTACATGGACGTAACCGCTCCCGAAGCCCCCTCGCCTCCCTGGACTATTACGTTAAACAGATTGCTATATAAACTCCAGGGAGACCCCCCGAGAAGGTAAGGCAATGGTCCTGAGAGAAAACCACCACACTTCTTGGTGGAGAATAATCTCGCGCCCTCTCTCTCCTACCCTCTCTCTTCACCATCATGCTCTATCACACTTGTTGACTTAAGCATCGGAGGGTTTTCCCCAGGGAATCCTCCCTGGGCACCTCTGATCCGTTTCCTGCCTTGCATATTCATACAGACGTGATGACCGTGACCAAAAGATTCCTCCCGGATCTCATGGCTCAGGATCAACGCGAGATTACGCCTCTTCATTTGGCGCCGTCTGTGGGAAACGAACAAAGAGCCATCATGGTGCGAAGAAATTCTGGTAGGAAGGTCGCCGGCGGTAGAGGAAAGACCACAGTGGCGAATGGGGAACCTACGCCCTCCCACCCCGTGGAAAGCCTCCCCTCCAATGACAACAATTAAGCCCACGAGCTGCCTCCACCACCCGCGGAGGTGCAACCCCCTAACGGGAGTTCTGACGCTCTCCAAACCCTCAACGCAAAATTGGATATTCTCGTAGAATTAATGAGGACCCAGGCGGATAGGGAGGAGAAGTCATAACTGCCGCGGGAGAGCCCCCCCCCCCCCCCCCCCCCCGCGGAGAAGCTTCCTAGCCAACGGCCGGAGGCCGTTTCACCATCTAGGGACGATGGCTTATACGCAACAGGTCAGGGGGACCTTCGCACGCCCCCCCTTCCAGAACCAGAACCCTCCTCCACCCCGAGGAGAGATAGAACCAGGACGCGTCGGCAGCACCCGGAGATTGATCCCCCCAAGGGATGACGCGACAGCCCGTAGGGACGCCCTCACAGCCCCTCAGTTCAGCGACAACCGGAGTTATCCCTCCAGTTGTGGGACTTTGAGCGATGATTTGTGGAGCAAGAGTGCGCCCTTCACGCCCTGCAAAAAATGTCCACCAAGGAAGATGAGGAGCAATCCCCATTCTCCGACCATATCTTAAAGGCCGAGATCTCCCCCAGAATCCTGCTGCCAACCTTCAAGTCGTATGACGGCCAGAGAGACTCGGCTGACCACTACGACAGCGTCGACGCCCTGATGAGCCTATACGGGGCCTCCGACGCTGTCAAATGCCGAGCGCTCATGACCACCTTGGTCTAGGGTGCTCAGGCCTGGTTCCGAGCACTCACCCCCGACAACATTCACAACTTCAGACAATTCGGGCAAGTATTCAAGGAGAGCTTCACCAGCAGCGGACCTCCAAGGTCAGTAGCGGGGCTACTAGCACTAAAGCAGGCACAGGTGGAGAAACTCTGGGCCTACATCAACCGATTTAAATCAAAATCCCTACGTATCCCCCGCCTTGATGTCACCTCGGCCATCACCGCGCTGACTGGAGGCACCCGCGATGAGAACCTTCGGCGAGAACTGGTCCTCCATCCCCCCACCTCCCTCGCCAATCTGGTGACCCTAGCCCTTCGCCACGCGGAGTGCGAGGAAGTCCTATGTGCCTACCGCGGCCCAACGGGCTCGGGTCGGGAGGGGGATAAGAAGCGACCATCCGAGCAAGGCTCGGGCCAAGGAAACGGTGGAAGGAAGATAGGGACTAAAGGGAGCCCCCTCGGAAATATGAGCGGTACACTCCTCTATATGCTCCCATCTATGAGATATACAAAGACATCAAAGGCTCGGGCATTCTCCGCCAACTCGAGCCTATGAAGGCCAAGCATCGCAACCGACGCAAACATTGCCAGTTCCACAATGACCACGGGCACCATACCGAAGATTGTCACCAACTCAAGGATGAGATCGAGCGTCTCGTCCACTAAGGAGACTTATCTAGGTACATGTCCAAGCGCTAGAAGGAAGATCGTGGCATTCCAGAGGAGATTGACAATCAACCTCGTAGGGTCCACATCAACGTCATTTCTGGCGGCGTGGCATCAGGAGGAGACAGTAGCCGAGGAAGAAAGCGTCACATTGAACGGGCAAGCAGGGCCTCCGAGCCCCCCAAAGCCCCACCAGCGATCGAGTAGTAGGCCTTGGTATTCTCCGACCAAGACCTGGAAGGGTTATCTACCCCGCACGATGACACTCTTGTAGCATCGATCGGCTACTATAAACCATTGTAACGTAGATAGGATACTGGTCGACAATGGTAGCGCCCCTGATATACTTTAATACGAATGCTTCCTCAAGATGGGTGAAAGCCCATCCAAGCTCCACCCGATTCGAACCCCCCTTTGTGGGTTCAACGGCTAGGCAACCTATCCCGAGGGAACCCTGAGCTTGCCAGTCACCATCGGCACCCCTCCCAAAACTGTTACCATTGTGGTTGACTTCATCGTGATCAAGGGGATGTCGGCCTATAATGCCATCTTCGGACGAGGTATCCTCAGCCGGACAAAGGCAGTGCCCTCCACCTATCACCACAAATGCAGTTTCCCACTAAATACGATATTGGAGAAGTCTGAGGTAACCAGACAATAGCTTGAAGGTGCTACATAATCTCGGTCAAAGCCATAAGGCAAGAGGGAAAAAATAAAAAGGGCGAGGGAGTCGAGGATGAACCAACAACATCCGAGCCTGGTGGTGAATTGTTGACGGTCTTCCTCAAAGACGACCCGGCCC
This sequence comes from Amorphophallus konjac, assembly GCA_022559845.1. Taxonomy (NCBI): domain Eukaryota; kingdom Viridiplantae; phylum Streptophyta; class Magnoliopsida; order Alismatales; family Araceae; genus Amorphophallus; species Amorphophallus konjac. Next base: position 47,038,304 of record CM040129.1, read on the forward strand.
TGGGAGTAAAAATTGGAGCTGATTTATCACATGATGTGCAAAGGCAATACAAAGATTTTATTTCGAAGTATATCCAAGTCTTCACATGGTCTGATGAGCATCTTCCTGGGATCCCTGGGGAGATGGTGGTACACAAGCTCAACCTTGACCCATCGGTGAAACCTATCCAGCAACGCAGAAGAAAGCACGCCCTAGAGAAGCAGACGATTCATCAAAGAGCAGATTCTCAAGGGGAAGAAAACCGACCTATTCCGACCGGTCCTTTACCCGACATGCCTCGCCAATGTCGTCTTAGTACCAAAAGCTTCAGGCGAATGGCGAATGTGCGTGGACTTCACTGACCTCAACAAAGCCACTTCGAAAGACTGCTACCCACTACCGAGCATCGACCAGCTAGTCGACTCGACCTCCAGTAACGAGTTGCTCAGCTTCCTGGATCCATACTCCGGCTACCATCAGATCCGAATGGATCCTAAAAACATCGAGAAGACAGCCTTCATCACTGACTTCGGCGTATACTGCTACACCCGAATGCCTTTCGGGTTGAAGAACGCCGGGGCAACATATCAAAGGCTGATCAACCACATTTTTGAAGGACAAATCGGTCGAAACATCGAAGCCTACATCGACGACATGCTCGTCAAGACACCCAAGGCCGACGACCACTTCATCGACCTAGCGGAAGCCTTCGACCCTCTCCTGAGGTACAACATGAAGCTCAACCCTGCTAAATGTGCCTTCAGGGTTTGATCTAGAAAGTTCATGGGTTTTCTAGTCACTCAGCATGGGATCGAGGCCAACCCCGACAAAGTCCATGCCATCCTGAACATACAGCCACCCGCTTGCGTCAAAGACGTCCAACTCTTGACTGGACAAATTGCTGCGCTCAACCGTTTCTTATCTTGAGTGGCTGAACGATGCCTACCTTTCTTCAAGTTATTGAGAGGGCCCAAATTAGCATCTGCTACTTTTGCTTGGGACATGGAATGTCAGAAAGCTTTCGCAGAGCTGAAGGAGTTTTTGGTCTCGCCCCCTGTGTTATCGAAGCTGGTCCCGGGTGAAACACTACACCTTTACCTCTCGTCGACTCCTTCCACGGTGAGCTCGGTCCTAGTTCGAGATGATGTAGGAGTGCAGAGACCAGTATACTACACTAGCAAGGTGCTCAGCGAGGCCGAACGACGGTACCCCGCAATCGAGAAACTCGTGCTAGCGTTGGTAACCTCGGCCAAGCGCCTCCGGCCCTACTTCCAAGGACACTCCATCGTCGTGCTGACCAATGAGCCCCTGAAGAAGATCCTTGCTCACCCTTAAGCTTCGGGTCACCTCGTCAAGTGGGCTATAATGCTTGGGGCCTATGATATCTCCTATCGACCCCGCTCAGCCATCAAGGGACAGGCACTCGCTGATTTCATCGCAGAGAGTACTGTCCCGACCGAGGAAGTCCATCCGCCGACGCCCAGGCCCACCTGGCATCTTTTCATCAATGGATCCTCCAACTCTATTGGCAGCGGCGCCGGTGTTCTTCTCCGATCCCCGGAAGGAGCAGAACTGCAATACGCCTAGAAGTTCAACTTCACGGCATCCAAAAATGTCTCCGAGTATGAAGCTCTCATCTCGGGAGCCAAAATGGCACGACGATTGGGGGCCGAACGAGTCAGAATTCACACTGACTCCCAATTGGTCACCAGCCAAGTCAACGGTGACTACGAGGCTCGCGAAACACCGATGATCAAATACCTCCAACTGGTAAGAGGAATAGCCCCACTATTCGAGAGTTTTCAGGTCATCTGAATCACTCGACAGGAAAACTCTTGAGCGGACGCCCTCTCTCGATTGGCCTCCTCTGTCGCCCCAGAAGGTACATGATCAGTTTTCCTCGAAGACCTAGAAGGATCGAGCATAGAAGCAGAGCTCATGACTGTTGACTAGGCATTATCAAGTGATTAGCGAACCCCCTATATATCATGGCTCCAGGATTCTCGAGAGCCCTCTAACCCTCGGGACGCTTGAAGACTGAAGTATCAAGCAGGGGGCTTCGTTATCTTGGACGATGCTTTGTACCAAAGGTCTTTTTCTGGTTCCCTCCTCAAGTGCCTCGGTATCGAGGAAGCCGGCCAAGCTTTCCAAGAGGTCCATGAAGGCATCTACGGTGCACATCAAAGAGGAAGAACTACAGTACAAGCCTTAAGCATTGAAGAGGAGTGGAGGCGCCCTCCGGGACCTTTCTTATAGGTCGGCAAGGGGAACGCTTGCCTTAAATGATCCTCCCCTCGAGAAAAAGTGAAAGGCGACAACCCTTCCCCAAGGGGCAGTTGCTCTCCCTCTAATGACCTCTCCCTTGGGACGCGCAAAATAGCAAGTCATTCAAGGCATGGAAAGTCGGAAAGGGGTCAGTATTGCGACAATCGCCGCACGCGAGTTATCCGCAAATAAAAGCCCCACCTTTTTAGCAACTGCAGATACGGTGGTCAAATCATGCCAAAGGTGGTAAGAAACAGTCAACTCCATACTAAATACTACTGCCATTACATATCGCAAGGGCCAACCTTACACAGCAACAACAACAAAAAAAGAGAGAAAAAAGAGCTAGAACATCGAACTCATTTTCCTCCTAGTCTATGGAAATAGGGGGACTCCGAGAGGCCCGCGGCCTTTCTTGAGGTTTGACAGTTGGAGGATCCTCAACACCAAGGGATCTGCCCCCGGTACCCTCGGTGATGGTCGGTCCAGACACTGACCCCACTTGTGTGGGAACTACCTTGACCGCATGCCCTCTAGTGGTGACCGGAGTTGGCGATCCCTCTGCTGAGCTACAGGCATCCCCACTGCCTCCTTCGCTCGACGTCGAAGAGGGAGAATCCGTTGTATCCGCTCCCGAGTCGTAGCATTCCCCAGAGGGAAAGACAAGCCCGTCGGACACCTGCTACTGGGCCTCAACGACCGCTTGATGATAACCTTGGGCGAATCCCTTCCGCCGCCCCCCCCGATGGTAGCTTGGCTCATAATACGAGATGGCGGCCTCCTCGAGAGCTGCGCGATAGCCCGCCGAACTTCTGTATCATTTGATCACCTCTGCCTCAGCTCGCTAAGCCTCCTTCTCAAGCTCGGCTACTCTCTGCTCGGCCTCAAGCAACTTCCTCTCGATCTCGGACAGCTTTGCCTTAGCCTCAGTCCGCGCGACCTCGGCTTCCTCCCGCACTTGCTCAGCCCCCCGGACCTGGTTGCTAAGCTCCTCCCGCTCGACCCTCCACTGCTCGGAGCGCTCGACCTGAGACTGACGCTCCTCTTGTAGGAGCTCGCTCTTCAGGTCAGCCATATAACGAGCCTGGGCCAGCTAGTCGACCAGTGTCCGAGCCTCCTCTTGGCTCGACTGGAGGTGAGCCAGGAACGAGGTGGCCTCCCACCGAGAGACTTCAAGCTCGGAAGTCAACTGATTGATCCTCCGATCAGACTCAGCACGAGCCCGAGAGAGGGACCTCTCTTCGCTGTCCAGCCAAGCGAAGAAGTTAGTCATCTCGGGCCCCAGTTGGGCCATGATCAGACCGCCCTCCATAACCCTCTCGAAGAGTAAAGAGGGGGGACCACATCTGATTTCTTCCCGATTCAACGAAGGCACCAAGGATCGAAACCATTGATATAGAGAAGCCCGGGCGATGGGTGCACCAACAAAGGGAGGAGGAATCCTCTCTGGAAGAGCCGGGACCAAAGCATCTCCCCCGAGCGTCCCCACTTTCGGGACAACAACACTCGTCAAGGACTGGGATGTCGCCTCGTCCCGCGCCCCACCAACTTCAGTCTGAAATTAAGAGGCCACCGCCTCGATCTACGATCTGTCAGGTTGGGTAACACCTCCCCCACCAGTGGCAACCGTCTCTGGCTCGACGGACGAGAGACCCTGGTGTAGATATATTTTCTCCTCCTACTAAAGATCAATATGCATCATGGTGGAATAATATGCGATGAGCAAGTAACAAGGATAAGAGGAGAATAGAGAACAAAAGGACCGTGATCGCCACCAAGGTGCCGGACGTGATGGACACGTCGTACCTTGAAAGAGGGGGAGTACTCGCCTAAGCTGCAGCGCTGAAGATATGAACAGCCCTTGGAGGGCTGCCTACTGGATGTATGGTCTTACGATAGACCGCCTAAGTGCGCTGCAGAGGGTGCGGGAGGAACTACCACTGGAGGACGGACGGCGCTCTGTTGACCGCACCAACAGGATGAACGGTGCTTTCTGTACCGCACACGATGTTGAACGGTTGTCTGAAGACCGCACAAGTCCACCACGCAGTAAGTTGCAAGGGGTCCAACCTCCACCCTCTCCGGTCGGCCAGAGGGGATGGGCCTCGTGCTGATGATTGCTGACCAGCAAAACAACGTAAGAAACACACAGAAAAGACCTAGATTAGAACTGGACGGTGTAGTAAATGTCAATATAAGAAGAAATGACATAAACGAATGGCAAGGGGAATACCTGGGGGTTTTAAACCCCTAGGGTGACAAAAATATGGGTGGATGTGTGCATGATAATGAGACAGAATGGGGACGTATGGAGAAAACGATGCATGCAATGAAAGGAAAGTGATGAAGACTATAAACAAAAAGATTCAAAACCAAACTACTCCCTGAACCGGAGGCTTATATGGACGTAGAAAGCCTCCTTCCTTGGTGCTAGGTCGCTCAAGAGTGCGGCAGGGCTTCGCCGTCGACCAAAAATTCCCCCCCCCCCTTCAGTCCGGCCATTAGGGTCTATTTATAGAGCCTAGAAAGCCAGCCCCGAAACTAGGGTTTAGAGCTATTTTTAGGTCAAAATCATAAAAGATAAATAATAGATATTATCATAATCCCTTATCCAGTCAAAACGGCATCAAAAAAGGTTGATTATCCACGGAGAAATCGACAAGAGAAGTCAGGGATAAAACCATGCATAAAAGGGATAAAAATCTGTTAAAAATCACCACTCGACAGGATGAACGGTCTTACGATAGACCGCTCAAGCTGATGGGCGGTCCATCAAAGACCGTCCAATACTGTCAGTGGAAATTCAGAAAATCAGGAAATTAACCCAATTATCGCTTGAATCTGACCGAAACATCCGCCGTTGGACACTGAAAGGTGAACGGTTCTAATAAGCCCGTTCAAATGTAGAGCGGCCAACCATCGACCGTTCTAGCCCTATCGGTGATAATTCAAATAATTGGATAATTATCTGAGAAATTGGCACGCGTAGGACTCTGAGATATAGGCAGTTTGAATTCGCCCGTCCACTTGTTTGGACGGGCCTGATAGGGCTGCACAAAAGCCTGTCGGTGAATATTCAGAAAATCCTCAGAAATTAGCCAAAATGTATGAACGGTGTGGATTCAACCGCCCTAGTACTGAACGGCTGATGTTGGACCGTTCATGCTCTTAGATACTTGACTTTCATAAAACCCGTTCAATTAATCAAAGCCAAGGTCCAATAAGCCCTGAATTGATACGGACTTTAACAAGGAGGGAGGCTACCCATAAAATGGGCCCAGGACGTGCCACAAAAAATGGCCCAATGAATGATGGACAACTTAGGGCATCAACTAATGGGAGTAAGAGAAACGACTCAGCTTATCGGCATAAAACGGGTGTCAACAGATGCCCCTCCTTAACGTCCTCTTTGCAGGGGAGCGAGCGGAGGTGAAGCGGAGGTGACATGGAACATGGAGCTGGAGCGGAAACGCAGCGGAGTGGATCGGAAAAGTAGGCGTTAAGGTAAAACGACACCCGTTTCTACCAACAAGGGTCATGAATCTTCGGGAAAACTTTGAATCAATCATACAGAACGATTAAACCAAAAGCAACACCCGTCTGGAGGAACTAAACTAAATGAAAACAAATCGACAAGACCAACCTCATGGGGTACACAATCCCGCGGTCCAATGAGGGGGGCCAAAAAAGAAAAATAGGCTAAAGCTCCAGATGGGGTCCTTTCAATCAATCAAACCAAAGCAAACCGATTCAAGAAGACCTTTCAATTCAGAGTGGAATTAGTTCTTCTTACTCGAGCATTCGAACATACGGCTGACCATCACTGATTGGACATTCTTCAAGCAAACCATGGGGCATGAAAGCTCAAGAGATGCGTATGATGCATGCTGGGCTAAAATAAAAGAAATTTGTAAAAACAAATGCGAAGAAAGATTAAAATATAAAATACTCGAGAATAATATTGCTAAGTTGGGAGAATCAGAGTCAAGATACCATCCGCAACCACAGCGTGCAAGATAGAATCATCCTCCCCGTGACATCTCAACTTAACGGCCTATCTGAAGATTAAATACGTGAAACTGGATCATCATCGTTTTTATTGAAGGGGAACATCAGATCCTAGAACACGTAAGTAACCGACTGGTTCTCGAGATAATATAATATAATACCATATAGTAATGCAATAAAGGTGATAGGGATAGAAAGCCATACCTGACTTACCTGTGCAGGCGAAACGGCATGTGAAAGCTTGGATTGCTATACGTGAAATTGTTTGCAAGATTTGCAATAACATCAAAATTCATCAACTGAAATGCAACCAATATTAAAGAATGCACGGTTAAGAACAAACCGCTCTAATTAGAACGGTTAAGGATTAGCCGCATATATCAGAGAATTTGAACCGACTTAGAAAGCTTACCGTTGAGTATAAACGGATGGTGGAGAACCGCACAACCCAATGGACGGTCTATCGCTAGACCGCGCAACTCCTGTAACTCCGAAAAAAATGAACCCTTCGTCTCCCTCCGCCGTAACCGACGGTGGAGAGAACGAAGGCCACCCAGCGCCATTCCACCCTTCTCAACCCTTCCCCCTACCTCTCCTCCTTCCTCTCGCCCTCTCAATGTGCCAAAAGCATCAAGCGAGGCGTCCAGGGATGGCCGAAGAGGGGACCTCCGTACCACCGCCGTCGACGACCGCCGCGGCGGCGAGCACCGAAGAACCACCGCCCGTGGCGGTGGCGTCGTCGTCCATGGCCGAGGAGGACGCTCCCCCGCCACCGTCCACCGCCGAGGGGTCACCGCACAAACAATGAACGGGCCGCATTGGTCCGTTCAAAAACCAAACAATGCAAAACTAAACGGTTCCCATAGGACCGTCCATGATAAGAACGGTGGAAGGAAGACCGTTCTTGAAGTTGTGAGTTGAATTCTTGAGGATCTTATTTGAATGACACAAAATGCAAAACTAAATTACTAAAATGCATCTAACAACGAATGAAATGAATGCAGGGGAAGCGTAGGACCCGCACCTCGTGGCTACAGGTCCGCGCAGTGTACTTGGCACTGCCGGACTTCCAGAGGGAGTGGTTGGCTACCATGGGGTTCGCCCCCTTCCTGAGTATTGAGGTGTGTCGCTTCGACGCAGCTCTGCTCTATGCCCTGCACTACCGCTGGGACCCAGTGAGTCGGACGTTCCTTTTCCCATGGGGGCATATGGTCCCCACGCTAGAGGATGTGGCCAAGCTCACGGGCCTACGCGTGCACGGGTCACCGGTTAGCGGGACTACCTTTCCCGACTACCGGGGGTTGGCTCGGGAGTTGCTGGGCTTACCGCTGCGGCGCCCCCAGCGGCAGTCGACCCTCCTACCCCGGGCTGCTCTCCAGGACAGCCTGGGTTTACGACGAGCGGGCATTGCGGTTGGCGAGTAGCCGGAGGAGCACCTGGAGCGGCTGATAGGGCTGGCACGGCCGAGAGTTGCTGCAGGACCAGGAGTGGAGGCTGACCGAGTGCTGAGGCGGTTTCTGATGCTGATGTTCGGGTGACTCCCCTTCTCCACGCGAGCGGACGTGATGAGCTGCCGGTTCCTTCCCTTCCTCTAGGAGCTGGAGCACGTGGGCGACTACGCTTGGGGAGCGGCAGCCCTTGCCTTCCTCTTCGACACTCTGAGTTCGACGGCGCGTCGGACAATGCTTGGGGGCTTCTCCCCCTTACTCCAGGTACGACTCTTACCCTAGACTTAATTATGCGACTCTGTGTGTTTCCTACATGCTGACACAGTGCTATGATGCAGGTGTGGGCCTACGTGTACCTGCGTGGGCTGGGCAGAGGTGAGGAGACCCGTCTGGGCTCCTGCCGATTGCACGGAGGTGGACAGCACCTCGGGAGATGGCAGCCCTGAGACGACAGGTCCGGGAGTTGCAGGACGACCTAGACTCTCTACCGTATACCTCGGTATGTTTTTAGACTTAGATACTCTAGTTAAATGCAGTTCTTATATGGTTATGATGATGCTGATGCAAGTTCTTACGGTGCAGGTACGGTGGACACCCTACACGGGGGAGAGCCAGGCGAGCCATCCGTGGGTGACTGAGGCCCTCGCCTTCTCCGAACGAGACGTGTGGCTTCACTGCATGAATGTGGTGGAGCCACTGCACTTCAGGTTGGTGATGAGGACCATCAGGGTCCATCAGCCCGCGGTGGAGTTTCCCACGCCCGAGAAGGCGGGGGAGCGAGTGACGAGGACGACACGAGGACTCCGTGAGGCGTACGACTGGACCGCGAGGATGCCACCCAGATCACCGACTGGACCGCACGGGGGCGAGTGGTGACCTCCCGGGCTGAGAGCGACAGCGCATACTACACCGCGTACGCACGCCACTACCGGGACCAGGTGTTCCGGGGTGCTCACCGATCGGTACGACTTCTAAACTTGAATTCTTTCTATTATGCTTATGATTCCTATATGATGATGCACTGACACATGGGCTTCTAAATGCAGCTGGACCCTGTGGGACGAGTGGCGGAGTTGCAGGGACTTCTGCACTCTACCATCAGGGAGCGGGATGAGGCCCGGCAGGCCCTGGCCTTACTGGTGAGTCTTCTACACCTTACACTCTTTAAATTATGCAATTCTATATGATTATGATTATGCATGTGACTGACCTGGAGTATTTGGATGCAGCGTGCCGAGGGTGCTCAGAGGGTGAGACCAGATGCCCCTTCCTCCTCTACGACCCAGACTCCGGTCGACCGGGCTGCGAGGGATGCGGAGTTCACTCGGATGGTAGCGCGGGCCAAGGCGGCTGAGGTGGCGCTCACTGAGAGGGTACGCAATTCTAAACTTCCCCTTGCTTATTGTTCTTATGAATGAAATGCTTATGCAACTGCTTAATAATGATATACAGATGGCCAAGCTGACCCGCCTCCAGACAGAGCTGGAGCAGAGCTGGGTAGTGGCTAGGGAGGAGGTGGCCCGGGTGCGCGAGGAGGCCGCGCAGAGTCGACTGGCAGACGCAGTGGAGACGGCACTCCTCTGGGCTGAGCTAGAGCGACTACGAGCCGGTGCTACCGAGGCGGACCATTATCGGGCAGAGGCAGAGCGTTACAGGAGTGAGGCAGAGCAGGCCCGTCTACAGGTTGCCAGGTTGGAGGGCAAGGTGGAGGGTCTGAAGGAGGCGAGTCGGGAGCGCAGCAGGGCGACTGCGAGTGGCAGCCACAGCACCCACGGCTCCGTGAGGAGTTACTTCACTGGTTCCTCCGGCCATCGGAGGAACGAGGAGGAGGAGCGGTGCCGGCGATGGCGTGATGAGGCGACCTCAGCGATGCCTCCCCCAAAGAGACATGAGGGCGATGGAGACAGCGACGGGGGCCAAGGAGAGGGACAGGCTTGACTGTGTACTGGGCCCGTCTTTTGTACATGATGTGATATGATATGATAGTGGTATGCATGTTTTCATTTTGATTTTTGTGGGTGACTGTATGTATGCATGAATTAACGTGACTTAGCTACTAGAGGGGGTAAGCAAACATGCAAGATTGAGAGGTGTGTCCGACCTGAGAGAGGGACGCACACGTCGATTTGAGTGAGATGAGTGACGTACACGCCGACTTGAGTGAGATGAGAGTGACGTACACGCCGACTTGAGTGAGAGGAGTGACGTACACGCCGACTTGAGTGAGATGAGCGACGTACACGCCGACTTGAGTGAGATGAGTGACGTACACACCGACTTGAGTGAGATGAGTGACGTACACACCGACTTGAGTGAGAAAGAGATGCACACGCCGACTTGAGTGAGAGGAGTGACGTACACACCGACTTGAGTGAGATGAGTGCGCCTATTAGTTGGGCAGGTGGATAGAAAGGGCGGACCAGATGGGCAGTTCTCACAGGGCCGCTCAAAGTGACAAACGGTTCCCAATAGACTGCTCCAATAGGATTTGAACGGTTTAATACTAACCGTGTTGAGTGACAAACGGTTTGTAGTGGGCCGCATAAGTGGTCGGATTCGGGTTCTTTAGTAGGAGATGAACGGTCAGTTGAGGACCGCACGATAGGATGAGCGGTCTATCGTAAGACCGTCCAAGTGGATACTCTGCGAGCCTTAAAGGGGACTCTCTGGAGAGTCCTCAACCCAAGGGTAAGGTAATTTGAACCTATCCACACCTCATCCTAATCCATCCTGAACCTATCCAACCCTAATCCTAAGAGGCCTAGGCTTCCTAACAAGCCCTATAAGTGGGGGGAGTCTAAATTCGCAGCTCACACAACCCTTTCCTTCCAAACCTTGAAACCCTTGATTCTCATCACCAATTCCTCATGAAGAGGGCCCTAGAGGGAAGTTCTATGGAAGGACCATCTTTTGAAGGGCCAACACCGGCCAGAAAGGAGCGGGAAGTGCTCCAACGGCTAAGCTCAATCCCCCGACATCTCAGTGATACTCCTATGAGAGAGGTAAGCTCATCATGGTTCATTCAACTTCTTTTATGTCAACTTCACTTATGTGTCCTCTCTCTCTTACGTTCTCTTTCAGCTCCTTCCGGGCCCGAGGCGCTATTCTGGTTTGAAATGGGTGGCTCCCATGATCCGTGCTTTGCCCCTCGGGGTGACTTGTCTTCTCAAATCATGGCACCTACATTCCCTTTTAGTCTTAGGCCAGAACTACCCTAAGCTCTCATTGGATTGGCACAGCATCTCAGCTTTGATAGAAACATGGCATCCTCAGACCCATACCTTCTTCTTTCCATCCTTTGAGGCCACGATCCTATTAGAGGAGGTAGAGACCTACTTCGGGTTCCCTAGGTCCAAGGTGGGGGAGGAAGACTTGATATGCCACACTGTTGCCCCTATAGACCCAAAACTCATCCTAGGAGGGTTCATACCAGACAGCAAAGACATTCGTACCTTTGTAGGTCCTCGTCATATTTACCTCCTTCCTCTTAGTCAGTGGGTAATAGAGCATTGCAAGAATAAATGTGGGTGGACTGAGGCCATAGCCAAAGTTGCATCTATCTGCCTGTGCGGGGCCATCCTCTTCCCTTGGGCTGACCATGTGTTAGAGATTCCCTTACTTAGCACCATCAGCGGCCTGTGGCAGGGGCTTTCCATCTCCCAGGCCATCTTAGCCTACTTGTATGAGGGTCTCAGCTCAGCGGCCTTAGGAGGCCCTCTCTTTGGCTCTATGATCCTATTGGAGTGCTGGATGGGAGTTAGGATGAAGTTCATCCCGAGAGAGGATATCATTACTGTTAGCAGGATCTTCGGGAGCCACCCCCTTTACTTCATAGGAGGCGCCTTCAGGTTCTCCCCAAAGGTTGAGTGCAGGACGGCTGAGATGAAGACCAGGGACGAGTGGCGCGCCCGTACCTCCACAGACTGCCCCTGGATAGATTTATGATGCGCCCGGACTTCCTCCACGACACCACTATCAGATTACCTCGGAGGGCGGGCTTGGACTTGAGGCTCGTGAGCGATACTGCATTGGCGATGTACAGCCCACACAGGTGCTACCTACAGGTTGGACTACCTCGGACCGTGCTACCGACGCTACCCCACCTTCCCGTGCTACAGGCGAGAAGGATCGGGAAAGAGGAGGATGAGCAGGCAGTCAGGAGCGCGCTGATTATGTGGGAGGTGAGCAGGATGCGCATCCTACCAGCAGAGGTTGAGGAGGTTCCAGAGACACGACAGGCTTACCTTAGGGAGCTGAGAGAGATACGTCCCCGCGGGGATGCCCAGCGGAGGACAGAGTGATTGTTTTATCTTTTCATGATGATGTGGATATGGATGTTTAGAGTTTGATATGAGAATGAATAAGATTGATGGTTGAGATGACTTTGAGTTTGGACATTCTCTGATGTGGTTGCGTGCGCCCATGGCCTGGTTGCATCTTTGATCTTCTGTTTGCCCCTGTGCTTATACAAAATGAATAAAGGAAAACAGGTTAAATCTGTTTTAGGCTTGACCCCTTGCCTGCGGCAAGTTTAGAAAGTGACCAATCCTTGATTTTGGTCGAGGGGGCAAGCCTTATCAACATAGGCAAAAAACACAATGACAAAGTGCAATGCATGCGATGCATATGAAAAACCAAAATCTTTTTTGGAGGTTTTAAAATATTTGATTTTTTTTTGGAATATTTGATTTTTTGGGTTTTGAAATATTTGATCTCTTTGGGTTTTGAAATATTTGATTTTTTTTGGGTTTTGAAATATTTGATTTTTTTGGGTTTTGAAATATTTGATTTCTTTGGGTTTTGAAATATTTGATTTCTTTGGGTTTTGAAATATTTGATTTTTTTGAGTTTTGAAATGATTGATTTTTTTGGGTTTTGGAACCAGCTCAAGCTTAAATAACAGGGACCCTCTTATCTCGCTATGGACTTCCCGGACTCAGCACGTGCGAAAAAGGGGCCGCCCGTGGCCGGGGTCAACTTTGCTCAACGGTGTTTCTGTCGAGGCCATACCCGGGGTGGGATTTGTTCCTTGGAAAATTGAAAAAGATTGAGTAGTGAAGCTGGTGGTAGGTGTAGAGGTTTTAGGGCTTGAGTTCTTCCCAAGACACTCCCCTTTTCAAAGAATCCGGTCTGTTGCGCCAGGGCTCTGTGTCCGTTATCGAACCTACATCCGCTCTAGGCACGCGTACGACCGGGCTCATAACGTCCCGCGGGGAAACTGTACTGCCACTCTTGCCATGCCTAGTTGTATTATTTGGGGATTTCGTGAGCCTCGAGCTTTGTGCTCTCAGCCTTGACTTTTGATTTTGCCCCTCTTCTTTCCCTTTTTTTGCTTTTCTTTTCCTTTTCTTTGCGGAATAAGGTCTTAACGGGCTGCCCCTATTTGAGACCTCTTTTAGAGGGGGGTCTAGGTCAGTTATCGCCCCCTTTATTCACCACTTGCCCCTATTTTCAGCAGAGAGAGAGAGAGGAAATACAAGGATCTTTACTTTCCCCAGGCATGGCCAAAGGGAAAACAGTGTTGGACAGCACAGGAGAAAACTGAACCACGGGCGGCTGTGTAGTGTGTGAGATGCTGGACCCAGGTCCTCCTTTCGCGATCAGGTGGGGTGTACCCTGCCATCGAGCCGTTGCTGGTTTTGACTCTATGGATAGAAATGTTTTAAATATAGCCCATTCCATGGGTTTGGCAATTCTTCACCCTCCGTGTTGATTAGACGATACGCATTACCCGGGTAAGCTTCATTGATTACGAATGGCCCTTCCCAGTTGGGTTACAGCTTAGACCTGGGACCTGCCGATCTGATGAATTTACGTTTCAACACCATATTACCAACTTGAAATTTTCTTTCAATGACCTTCTTTTGAAAATATCGCGAGACACGCTTTTGATACACCGAAACATGATTGGCCGCATTCAGCCTCTTCTCGTCTAAGAGCTCAAGTTGGACTAACAGCGCCTCTTGACGTTCGTCGAGATTAAGCTCTTTGTCCAGCTGCACTCTTAGGGAAGGGATCAAAATCTCATACGGGAGCACCGCCTCCATCCCATAAGTGAGAGCAAAAGGAGTCTGCCCTGTAGGGGTGCGGACGGAGGTGCGATAGGCCCATAGAGCTTCTATCAGTTTGTCGGCCCAATCAACAAATTTATGCGATTCACATGTTTTCTTGATAATTTTGAGAAGGGTTTTAGTTGTGGCCTCAGCTTGGCCATTACCTTGAGGGTAGTATGGTGATGAATGATGCAAAGCTATATTGAATTTCTTACAAAGGTCGCGGAGTTCTTGTGATATGAATTGAGGGCCGTTGTCGGTGACGATGTCGCCTGGCACTCCAAACCGCGAGATGATGTTCTTCATAATAAAGCGGCATACTGTGGTGGCTTTGATCTCTGCATATGCTTCAGCTTCCGCCCATTTGGTGAAGTACTCCGTAGCCGTCAAAATGAAGGATTTCTGCTTGACTGCGGAATTCGGGTCACCGAGGGGTCTGATGATATCAAAGGCCCACATGGAGAATGGCCAAGGAGCAGAAAGAGGATGAAGAGAAGAAGCAGTAGCATGGATTTTGTCAGCATGGAGCTGGCACTGGAGACACCTACGGACATAGGTGGAGCAATCTTCTTCTAGGGTCGGCCAGTAATAGCCCTGCCTAAGAATCTTCTTTGCCAACGCCTGTCCATTCACATGCCCTCCACATTCGCTGGAGTGAGCCGCCTCTACTACTTTCCAAGCCTCTTCGTCATCTAGACACCTCATTAGAACTCCGTTCAGAGCCCGCCTATATAACTCACCAGCAACAATTGTATATCTTGTAGCGACTCTTCTAATGGCCTTTCTCTATTCAGCATTCGCAGCCTCCGGAAATGTGCCATCCCTGCAATACTGCTCAATTTCGTAGAACCACGGCAATCCTTCTTCTTCGATGATTTCCTCATGCTCAGTCAAGGATACTTCTCTCACCTCCTCCCTTTCTGTCTTCTTCTCTACAGACTTCCTAAGGTTGTCAAACCAGGGATCCTGTGGGGAAGGAACATCTAACTGCTGGACCACAATGGTCTTAGTGGCACGACTGAGGGGGAACGCGAGGGAAGAAGCGAGTGACGCAAGTGCGTCAGCCAAGATGTTCTGAGAATGAGGAGTATGAATATAGATAAGTTTTCGGCACTGCCTAGCCAAGAGCATGACCAGATCTTGATAGGGCTTAAGCTTAGGGTCACGGGTGCGGTAAGTTGGCAGAACTTGACGCAACACCAACTCAGAGTCTCCTATGATGTTAAGGTATCGCGCGCCCAGGAGGTAGGCATGCTTCAGACCGGCAACGAGAGCCTCATACTCGGCTATATTATTAGTGGCAGGGAATGAGAGTTAATAAGAAACAGGGATGGTTACTCCCTCCAGAGTGAGGAGAACGGCGCCAACTCCGCTGCCCTGGGAATTGAGAGCACCATCGAAATGAAGAGACCAGAAAGGAAGATGAGTGATTACTGCCAAGTGTTCATCAGGGAACTCGTCCTGGATTGAATCAGTACGAGGGATAGGAGAATGAGCGAGGTGCTCAGCAATAGCATATCCCTTGATTGCTTTCTGAACGATGAAGGTGATGTCAAACTGGGAAAGAAAGCTCTGCCAGCGAGCTAGTCTGCCAGAAAGGACAGGCTTTTCCAAGAGATAACGAATGGGGTCCATTCTAGAGATCAGCCTAACCTCGTGGGCGAGAAAATAGTGTGTAAGCTTCTGAGCTACCCACACTAGCACCGCACAGGTCTTCTCCATGGCAGTATACTTAGATTCAGCAGGATTAAATAACCTCGAGAGGTAGTATGCTGCCCTTTCCCTTCCTTCATCATCTACCTGTGCCAAGACAGCTCCTAGGAAGTCCTCAATCACAGAAATGTACAATATCAGGGGTTTCCCAGAGACGGGTGGTTGTAGAACCGGGAGATTAGAAAGGTAAACCTTAAGCTCCTCATAGGCCTTTTGGCATTGTTCATTCCATTCAAATTTTGCACCTGCCTTTAACAGTTCATAAAATGGGCGGCATCTTTGCGAGTGTTGAGATATGAACCTCCTTATAAATTGCAAACGCCCAATCAAGCCTCGAAGTTCAGTAATGTTCTTTGGCGGCGGCATTTCCATGACGGCCTTTGCTTTGTTTGGGTCGATCTGAATCCCCCGTTTACTAACTATGAATCCAAGCAATTTCCCTGACGTAACTCCAAATACACATTTCTTCGGATTCATTTTTAACTTGTATTCCCTAGCCCTTAGCAACACTTTGGCTAGAATGGCGGGGTGTTCTTCTTGAGACCTCGATTTGACCAGAATATCATCCACGTAAGCTTCCAAGTAGACATGCATCATATCGTGGAAAATAGCCATCATCGCCCTTTGATAAGTGGCACCTGTATTTTTCAATCCGAAGGGCATGACAACGTAGCAGTATGTGCCCCAAGGCGTAGTGAACGAGGTCTTTTCTTGGTCTTCTAGAGCTAGAAGGATTTGGTTATATCCAAAATAACCATCCATGAAAGAGAGGGCTTCGTATCCAGCTGTATTGTCGACTAAGACATCGATGTGAGGAAGTTGAAAATCGTCTTTTGGACATGCCTTATTTAAGTCCCTAAAGTCAATACAAATCTGGATTTTACCATCCTTCTTCATTACTGGGACTATGTTTGCCACCCATTGTGGATATAGTACAACTCTAATGAACTTGGCCTTATGCAATTTATCAACCTCTTCCTTTATTCTCAAGGCCATCTGCGGGTGGAATCTTCTCGCCTTCTGCTTAACGAGTGTTGCCCCTGGTTTTAGGATCAATCGATGTTCAACCAGTGCAGGGTCAAGACCTGGCATGTCCTCGTAGGACCAGGCAAAAGAGTCGATGTACTCCCTCAAAACCTTGATAAGCTCCTCTTCGACCTGAGGAGGGAGGTTAGCAGAAATAAGTATGGGCCTGGGATCCTCTTCTGTTCCGAGATTAATCTCTTTAGTGGGTTCATCCACTGCAGAGGAAGGTTCGTCAAACTTCTTTAAGCCTTGTGCGTATAAATCGGCAGTGTCACCCACCTCACTTTCCTCATCATCAGCTGGGTCCTTCTCATTTACGATTTCATATACCCCTAGTCCATCATTGCTCCATACCCCTTCCAATTCTTCATCATCTTCCAAGACGATCGCGAGTTCTACAAATTCAGGGCACTTCAGAAGGGCGTGGCATCTTTCAGCCAGATCTTGCAGAAACCTATCGGGAATGGTTTTGGGATGACGCGTCACAGGGTGCGCCGCAGATGTGGATGGGCTGACTAGACTCGAACTAGACTCTACTCCCTCTGACTCGACTAACCTGGGAGACTCTGCACACTGTACATTTACCCTAGGAGAGAGGAAATCTACTAGAAGAGAAACAGGGGTCTCGTGCCCCTGGGAACCTGAGCAGAACATAGCGTAATCTTCCATTGAGACCTCCGTTTTGAAATTGACATTTTTTTTTGGAGGCCGGAGGTGATCATGCAGCAAGAGGAGGAAGAAGACGGCGGAGGAGGTAACTGCATGGGGAACAATTCTGGAAATATACAATCAAAGAAAGGATCAGAAGAAGAAAACCACATTTCATGGAGCTGAGCTCCGGGGGGAGGAGGAGTAAACAATGTTGAAAGCTCAATGGGCCGGCAATGCCCACAAACACAAGGAACAAACAGAATTTCGGGCCTCTTCGTGAAGTGTGGTTCGACCAGGATCGGAGGAGAACGAGGAACAAACCCCAACTGTTGGAACCAAGAGCCAAGACGAGATGGGGACATAGAGTAAGAAATGACAGAGCTCCCCACTTCCCGTGGCCCCTGGCGAGCCAATGGCATCGGAGAACGCTTCACCAGCTGCGTCTCCTTTTTCTTCGGTTTGCTTTCTTTTTTCTGAAACAACTTTTCAAAACAACCAGACCAATCTTCTAGGTCACCAACCACTCTTTGCAGCGGCGGTGGTGGCTCAGTGACAAAACATGCTTCATCTCTCTTTTCTTTGAGACTGGATGGCGATTCCTTCAAGGTACCTGGCTGTAACGGCCCTTTTACAAAATGTTGCCAGTAGTCCCATGTTAATGGCCCAGAGTCTCCGAGTACTGACATTGAGGATTCACGGTAACCGAGGCCTCGGCGGCCCATCTTCCTTCCTTTGGGAATGGGGTTGGTCCGGCCCTGTAACTGTGCACCAAGCCCCTGGCCCGGCTGATAACCCAATTTCAAAATCATCTGCCATCCTTTGGAATCTCTAATCTTGGATTTGACTTTCACATTGACTGGCGCAGTGGTGGGCTTGCGTGACGCATATGCCCATGAATAATTCAAATCCATCACCAACAGAACCGGCCTATTGGTGGGCCAGAGTGTCGGGAGAATCTTAGCCGCTATGGCATCAACATTTTGGACTGTGGAAATACTTTTTACCTTGACCACCCGCCCTTGGAATGGGAACTTCAAGCATTGGTGGGCAGTGGAGGGTATGGCATTTAAACTGTTCAACCATGGACGACCCAGTATGGCTTTGAACATCGGGTCTATGTCCAATACATAAAATTCCACGTTCATGACCAAGGGCCCTAGCTCAGCCTGTATAGTCACGACCCTGTGACAAGCACGCCTGGAATTATCATAGGCTGCTATTGTAGTCGGTGTTGGCTTGAGCATGTCTTCTGAGATATTGCAGGCACGGAGGGTACTTAACGGACACACATTTATTGATGCTCCTGTGTCCACAAGGGCAGACTCCACGGCCACTTTGTTCAGGGAAATGGTGATGCACAACGGCATCTGCCTTGCCTCAGGGGGTGCCAGTTCTGCTTCAGAAAATGAAATGGAAGGTCCCTTGTTAATTGTTTTCAAAACCGACGGCAAGCTATCTACTGCCATGTCCTCGCTCACCATAACTTTCTACAAGAAAGTCTTCAAGGCGTCCTGGTGTAGTGGCGACCTCTTGATTAATTCCAAGACTGAGATTTTGGCCGCATCCGATCTAAATGCTGCAATAAATCATATTTTGTGCCCGGCACAGGGTCTACTTCTTCTGTTTCAGCTGCGGGGGAATGAACTTGGAGGTTAGGTGCAGACGCACCGGAAGGGGAAAAAATTCTCTGGAAGGGACGCCCGCTCCGAAGGGCGCACTGTGATGCTGGCCCGGCCTGAGATGGACGCCCGCTCGGTCCGGTGGAGTTGGTGAAAGGCGTGGTAATGGGGGTGAGGATGGCGGAAGTGGGTCTAATGGGCCCTGGTGGAAGGGAAATGGGTGAAGGGTTAAGCGGAGGGGTAATGACGGAGGGTACAGTGGGTGGTGGCGAAGGGACTGGTGGAGCGGAGGGGAATATAACGGGCTTAATGGGTGGCGTGGAGGGAGCAATGAGTGGTATAGTGGTCAGAGTGGCGGGTCTGAGGATGGAGGGGAAAGCAGGTGCAGGGGAATGGTTGTGGTGGAAGGCTAGAAGGTGTGCGGGGGTTTCATCATCAAAAGTCCACCCAGCGCTGGGGGTCGGGTGCTGGACAATACTTACTTGTGCTAGAGTCGGTGCCGGTGGCTGTTGTTGTTGCTGAGGAGCGGGTTGATGTACTGGCATGGGATTGTGATGGATCCCGAGGTCTTGTTGCTGCTGCTGGGGTTGCTGTTGCAGCTGGGGTTGCTGCTGCTGCTGCTGGGGCGCCGCCTGCTGCGGCCTGGCCTGTCTTTGTCTT
Source organism: Amorphophallus konjac (assembly GCA_022559845.1). Lineage (NCBI taxonomy): Eukaryota > Viridiplantae > Streptophyta > Magnoliopsida > Alismatales > Araceae > Amorphophallus > Amorphophallus konjac. The sequence continues at coordinate 47,057,726 of CM040129.1, forward strand.
TGCTTGATATCCTCGATCAATTGGTGCATCTGGGCCCAGTCAATCCTCTGGCCCTCATGCAGGTCATACACCAGGTCTCTGAACTGATAGCATCGTTCTATTGTATGCCCGGGTTGCCGATGGAATATGCAGTATCGAGACTGATCGGCTGCCGGATTCCAATTTGGACGCTCAGGAGGCAACTGAAGATCACCAGTGTACATTAAGGCAGAGAAAATATCGAGCAAAGCTTAAGGAAGAGGAGGGTAATGGGCCCTCTTTGGACTCGGTCGAGCAGATCCATAGGCGGCGGGGGGCGGCACATTGTTGTATTGTGGCGGCCGCTGAGGCTGTTGGGGTGACGGAGGTGTTTGTTGCGGATGTTGCGGGGCAAGGGAACTTGTGTGGTGGCAAACTGGGGGTTGCGTGAAGGCTGGGGGAAGCGGGGTGAAGCGGCCTGGTGGGGGAACTGAACAGCCTGGACCTGCTCATTAATCTGTACTCCCTTGGTGACGGGGCCCTGGGATTTCCTGGGAGCCTTGGGTTTCTGGGCCTCAAATAAGGAGTGGATGGGGGAGTCTTTGAACTAGGTTTGTATGAACTGAGCTCTGCTATATAACTGATGCATGTTTGAGATATCATTCATTGCCAAGATGTTCTTGAATGTTGGCGTGGCATTGGAGATCAGCAACTTCACTTTCTCTTCCTCCGAGATCTGCCCGGGCACACGTGAGGCCATCTGCCTCCATCGGTCTGCATAGGTTGCAAAGTCTTCCTCCGGCTTCATCTTCTCGGCTACCAAGTCAGTAAAAGAATATTCGGGTCCGACCCGATCTTGAAATCTCTGGATGAACCTTTCCTTGACGGTCTTAAAACTCTCAGCCTCCTCCATGGGCAAGGTATAGAACCATTCCAGGGTGACCCCTTCCAACGATCGGTGAAATAAATAAGCCATTAGACGGTCATCTTGCTGGAACTGTGCTGACTCATATAAGAACTCCCGGACATGAATGAACGGGTTGCCATTCCTGTCATATTTGCGATACACGGGGAGCTCAGACTGAGAAGGAAAGCGAATGTCCCTGAAGTTAGGGATAGGGACATCTGCAAGAGATTGCGGGCCGACCCGCTTGTGGAGGAGGTCAATTTGTTGCTGCATAGCAGCCCATTTGTCAAGAATTTCCCATTCCCGGGAAGGAGGAGAAGGAGCAGGAGGAGCAATACCTAGATAGGTAGTTAAAGGATAAGCTGATTGAGGGGGCGGCCCGTAAGAGGGATAGTGGGCCGAGGAAGGGCCCATCTCCGCATGAGCCAACTGGGCTGTCCCTGATTGCAACCTAATGATATCCGCCGGGGCTACGAGGGCCTGTGGTGACGGAGAAATCGTGGCGTATGTATCTAGGTAAGGAACTGAGGGGATTGGAGACTTTCCCTTATCGAGCTGCTGATGGGCCGAGGTGGAAGCCTGGCCCATTTCCATATTGGAATAGCGAAGGGCCTGAGGTCGGCCAGGAGTAAGGTCGATGGGAGCCACAGAGGTGGTCCCAACAGCGGGAGACTGGATGGCAGCGGCAGTCGTGCCATGAGAAGGAATTGAGGTTGGCGCATCGGCCCCTTGCAAAGCCTGCCGGATGAGATGGAGCTGGGTAGGGTCCAGCTGGGCCATCATATTGAGGATTAGATTGGCTGAATTCTGATTGGACGGATTTGAAAGAGAGGGTTGGGAACCTTCGCCAAGAATGGTTGGGAGGGGAGGGGCAGTCCCCACTCCTCCTTGCAAGTGGGCGACCCTAGGTGGGTCCTCAAGAAGGCCACGAGGAAGGGAGTCCTCGTGGGACTGAGAGAAGTCGTACGACGACATGGAAGATGACGAATCGAACAAGGGGTTGGAGTATGAATGGAAATAAGAACCAACCCTAGGAGGTGATCATGAGGGAAAGAGACAATCCCACATGCACCAAGACACCTAGGACTAGGACCGACAAAACTAACCGACAGAACCTACAAAGCATATCACAAGCATGCAATGGAAGGAAGAGATGAGATCCGAATCACCCAATTAGGCAACCAAGTTATTAAATGATGCTCGTTAATTTCTTCTAATTTCCTCTTCGAACCTTAGGGAGTTAATGAAAGTATAAGTTCTCTCAACCACTTGGTGCCTAACTGGGGTAGGTAAGGAGGAACTGTGTGACTCTACAAGGATCTCTCGCTCGCGGATGTAAACCCTAGACTGGTGGTGGATGTGGTACAACCTGCCCCGCGTCCGTGTGGGAATCCACGGCTCACGGGGGCTTACGGAGGTCCTCGGCAAGGTCCCTAGTCAGCTCCAAGGAATATGGAGACGAGAGGAAACCCTACCTCGGTAGGAATGCTACTACTATGAGAAGAAATGGATGCTCCTATGCGCACCGGAGTGCATGCATAATCTAGCCTAGCAACAATCAATCAATGAGCAAGTATACGCATGAACAACAAAGAGAATGATAACGCAACTATGATGAGGGAGCAGGGGGGAAAAACAACAAATAGCACCAGGAGCACTGTGACAGAAGATGAACGGCCCATATGCGACCGCTCCACCAGTAAAACGGTCTATCTAGGACCGTGTAATCCAGGGAGAAAACAACAGAAGAACTATGGAATAATCACAGGATACTGAGAACACGAGGCAGCAGTGGCAGGAAAATACCTGTAGAACGGTCTGTATTCAACCGTGCAATACTTTGCACGGTCGTCCAGCAGCCGCGTGCCTACAACCAAAATAGAGCGAAGCGGACCGTGCTGAAGAGATGGACGGCTAGATTCAAACCGCTCCAGATGCTTGACTGTGTGTCAGAAACCGTCAATAATAGGAAAGAGGAGAGAAGCTGGCTCTGGCCGCAGGGAACGGACGGTGGAGAATTAACCGCTCCTATGTATGGACGGCTCAGTAGGAACCGCGCACGTCCCAGGAGGCAGAAAACGTTTCCAACCTACAAATCACTCTTAGAAGAAAACTTGCACAACAAATAAGGGGGGTCAGCAACTCAAAAGCACGATGGGCATTAGGTGTCCCACCGTGATCGCCACAAAAGGGGATGTAGATATATTTTTCTCCTCCTACTAAAGATCAATATGCATCATGGTGGAATAATATGCGATGAGCAAGTAACAAGGATAAGAGGAGAATAGAGAACAAAAGGACCGTGATCGCCACCAAGGTGCCGGACTTGATGGACACGCCGTACCTTGAAAGAGGGGGAGTACTCGCCTAAGCTGCAGCGCTGAAGAGATGAACGGCTCTTGGAGGGCCGCCTACTGGATGTACGGTCTTACGATAGACCACCTAAGTGCGCTGCAGAGGGTGTGGGAGGAACTACCACTGGAGGACGGACGGCGCTCTGTTGACCGCACCAACAGGATGAACGGTGCTTTCTGTACCGCACACGATGTTGAACGGCTGTCTGAAGACCGCACAAGTCCACCACGCAGTAAGTTGCAAGGGGTCTAACCTCAACCCTCTCCGGTCGGCCAGAGGGGATGGGCCTCGTGCTGATGATTGCTGACCTGCAAAACAACGTAAGAAACACACAGAAAAGACCTAGATTAGAACTGGACGGTGTAGTAAATGTCAATATAAAAAGAAATGAACATAAACGAATGGCAAGGGGAATACCTGGGGGTTTTAAACCCCTAGGGTGACAAAAACATGGGTGGATGTGTGCATGATAATGAGACAGAATGGGGACGTATGGAGAAATTGATGCATGCAATGAAAGGAAAGTGATGAAGACTGTAAACAAAAAGATTCAAAACAAACTACTCCCTGAACCGGAGGCTTATATGGACGTAGAAAGCCTCCCTCCTTGGTGCTAGGTCGCTCAAGAGTGCGGCAGGGCTTCGCCATCGACCAAAAATCCCCCCCCCCCTTCAGTCCGGCCATTTGGGTCTATTTATAGAGCCTAGAAAGCCAGCCCCGAAACTAGGGTTTAGAGCTATTTTTAGGTCAAAATCATAAAAGATAAATCATAGATATTATCATAATCCCTTATCCAATCGAAACGGCATCAAAAAAGGTTGATTATCCATGGAGAAATCGACAAGAGAAGTCAGGGATAAAACCATGCATAAAAGGGATAAAAATCTGTAAAAAATCACCACTCGACAGGATGAACGGTCTTACGATAGACCGCTCAAGCTGATGGGCGGTCCATCAAAGACCGTCCAATACTGTTGGTGGAAATCCAGAAAATCAGGAAATTAACCCAATTATCGCTCGCATCTGACCGAAACGTCCGCCGTTGGACACTGAAAGGTGAATGGTTCTAATAAGCCCGTTCAAATGTAGGGCGGCCAACCATCGACCGTTCTAGCCCTGTCGGTGATAATTCAAATAATTGGATAATTATCTAAGAAATTGGCACGCGTAGGACTCTGAGATATAGGCGGTTTGAATTCGCCCGTCCACTTGTTTGAACGGGCCTGATAGGGCCGCACAAAAGCCTGTCGGTGAATATTCAGAAAATCCTCAGAAATTAGCCAAAATGTATGAACGGTGTGGATTCAACCGCCCTAGTACTGAACGGCTGATGTTGGACCGTTCATGCTCTTGGATACTTGACTTTCATAAAATCCGTTCAATTAATCAAAGCCAAGGTCCAATAAGCCCTGAATTGATACGGACTTTAACATGGAGGGAGGCTACCCATAAAATGGGCCCAGGACGTGCCACAAAAAATGGCCCAATGAATGATGGACAACTTAGGGCATCAACTAATGGGAGTAAGAGAAACGACTCAGCTTATCGGCATAAAACAGGTGTCAACACCTGGCGGCAAACTTCCTTAGCTGAATGCTCCTCCACCGAGCAGGTGCGCCCCTCGATCAAGCGAGCATGCTCCTCGACCGGACGGGAGACCCCTGCCTTCTTCAACCGTTTCTTCTCAGCAGTCCGAGCCTTCATCTAAGATAGGAGCAGCTGCTCCCCTGGATCCTTGCGTTTGGCCCGACGACGCTCAGGAGCATCTCCCCGAGCAATCTGCTTGCCCCGGTCTCGAGTGTAGGAAGGGTCCCCGGAAGCTTGGGGTTCACTCGGAGCAGGCGTCTCCTCCAGGCCGATGATCTCTTGCTCCGACGGTTGTTCCCCCTCGTCATTCGTCCGCCTAGAATCTAAGCAGCGAAAGTCAGCACATCAGAAGAGAGCCTACCTGCTCGGCCCGGAAGTAGCGACATGGGACCCTAAGGTTCTTACCTTGAGATGACAATGCACGAGAGAGATAATCCGGGATATTGATCGCAGCCATCAACTCAACGGTCAACCGGTGATTCTCTTGAAGAACCCTAATCTCCTCCTCCAGTTGCGAAGGAACTGTCGCCTGCTTCGGGGGAATAGAAGTATGGAAATTAACCGCCGTCGGGAAATCCCAGGGGGCATCCTCCACAGACGAACCCACCCAAAAAAATTGGGTCTTCCACCCCTTGTGCGAAGAATCTTTGGCGAAAAGGGACACGCAGCTCCTTCCCCTCCTCGCCTGAAGATAGAAGAAGCCCTTACTCACGTGGGTCTGCTCCTTCAACTCAAAGAAAGAATTGAAAAGCTCCAAAGAAGTGCGGAGCCCGTACGAGCGGCAAAGAAAGATGAAAGAAAAGATAAAAGTATACGAGTTGGAGACCAACTGAATAGGAGCTAGTCGGTAAAATTGAAGCAACCGCATGACAAAAGGGTGAAGAGGGAGGCGGAACCCACTCTTCTAAGCCAAAAGGAAAGTACTAGAGAGGCATAGACGATAGGACAAGATGGATTCATCAGGCTGCGGCGGAGAGTAGAAATATTTCCATGGCAACCCATACCGCTTCTCCATCTTCTTTACTTCGGCCTCACCTAACTCACTGTGCATAAGATGCTCAGGCTGCGGCACCAAACTTCCCATGCCAGGCCTAGCTTCGCGCATCTCGGATGAAGGATGTTGCTCCGCCATGGAAAAAAGAGAGGAACTGGAAGAATAGGGAAAAAGTGCCAAGTCGGACGATGCTGGAGGAGGTGGAAGCTGGCGAATCACCACCGCCGTAATCTCCGATAGCTCTGCAAAGGCCTCCACAAGATGCTACTCTTCTCGATCTCTCTCGTAACGCTTGGGCCCTTTCGAAATATTGATGCGGTAGAAAAAGAAAACCCTAAACGAAGGTAGTTTGGAACGCAAGCACGCGCGATATTTATCTCCCCATGAACTTGGCGGGAAACGACGCGACGTTCCGATACCCAAGGAAGGGGTTCCTCACATCGACTCAAAAGAGTCATCATTACAGGCAAACTCCCAAGACAACCGCATTAAGTGGCCCCTGTCGGAGATAATTTCCCACCCAAACCAAGCCACCAACGTCATCCCCATAACTACTACTCATCTGAGCCCAATCTTGGCTCGAGAGTAGGAGGGGGACAAGTGGAGAGGGGAAAATCTGCCGCCCGAGAGCATGGCCCAACTAGGTGCAATTCGACCAAACTAGACCTAGCTCCCCAAAGTGACAGCCCCATTTTGGGCCCACTTACTTCAAGCCCAAAAACCCACTCGGAGCAGCACTTCATATGCGGCCCTCAGGTCCGGAAGTCCGAGCGACAGAACGGTCGAGAGATCCCCTACGGGGACCCGATATGGCCTACTCGAGCTATACACTCATCGCCTGGGACAAAACCCTGAGCAAACGCCTCTGGCTCAAGCCGACTATCGGAAGCTCATCCCGGCGTCCGTTACGCATCCAGCAGGAGCAGGGAACTCCAAAGGGTACGGGAAGGCAAGTGCCCACTACATGGACGTAACCCCCCTGGAGCCCCCTCAGCCCCTTGGACTATTACGTTAAATGGATTGCTATATAAACTCCAGGGAGACCCCTGAGAAGGTAAGGCAATGGTCCTGAGAGAAAATCACCACACTTCTTGGTGGAGAATAATCTCGCGCCCTCTCTCACCTACCCTCTCTCTTCACCTTCATGCTCTATCGCACTTGCTGACTTAAGCATCGGAGGGTTTTCCCCAGGGAATCCTCCCTGGGCACTTATGATATGTTTCCTGTCTTGCAGATTCATACAGACGTGGTGACCGTGACCAAAAGATTCCTCCCGGATCTCACGGCTCAGGATCAGCACGAGATTACGCCTCTTCACTTGGCATAAACTAGTTTCTTGAATGATAACTCCTGTGGTAGGCGAGGAGCGTCAATATGTGGGAGTCGAACCTTCAACATCGGAAGCTTCATAACACCCAGGGCTCTTGGAATATCTTCATGAAAAGTATTTGGTAACACGAGCACATGCCCCTTGCACAGAAGTACAAACGGAGTAGACTTGATGTCAAGGGCTTCTTGCAAGGGATGCCCTAACCCACCCTTGAGCATGAACATCACCTCCTTGGCAGTAGAATGTGTCATTACAATACTTAAGGAGAACCTTCTCTTGACCAGGTGCTTGTACCATGACGGAACGAGGGATAATGAGAGCTTCGAAGGTATCTTTACCAATGAGTAGCGTCACTTTGATAATCTTGACCTTGAGCCGGCATGGCATAAACTCTTGACATTATTTCTTGGTGAGGACTGGCTGAGACTTGACCTTCTGAAAGAAGCCTAGTACAAGAACACGAATCAGCATTCGGCAAATAAAGTCTTGAATTTTGAAAGGCATATTATGGCCGAAATCTTCTTGCCTGACTCTTATGCATCATCTTTTACACATGTATTTATAGAAGTACACCTGCTCCGAGGGGTGGTAGAGGAAGGTGAGATGGAGGCGGTATGCTTAATGGATGATGAGGATTCATTACAAGGCATTTTTGGGGCGGTAGGTGGAAGTGGGGGTTCAAACTCGGCGAGCTTCACCCTTTGCTTGGAAGTAGACGGGGTTGGTTCGAGTGCAAAAATAGGTGGACCCTGCTCAGGGTCAGCCACGGGTTCTGGTAAAGGGTTGAGTGAAGGATTATGGATGGTTGGCTGTGGGATCATGGGGATGGTGGAAGGTTTAGGTGGCAGCGATGGAAGGTTAATGGTTGGGAAAGAGGAGAAGTGGTGGAAGGCTTGGAAGGCTCGGTGGAGGTTAACAACATGGTAGTTGGAGGTGTGGATGAAGGATGAATGAAGGTAGGTTTAGTATGGATAAAACATCCAATTTTGTTGGGTCATAAGGGTTTTAGTGTTGGAAAAGGTTGGGTACAGGGTTCCTGATGTATCAACGTGGGTTGTTGGAGTATCGACCCTGTTGCATCCCTACGATTTTGATGATGTCTCATACTATAAATCAAATTTGTTTTAACTACAAATCAATTTGCTTTTATACGGTGCATTTTGTTGAGACAGGTGCGATAGATTCAGAGGGGGGGTGAATGAATCTCCCCTTAAAAATATAGCCTAATTAAAAACTAATGCTCAGATATGCGGACTTAAAGAACAGTTGCAGATATATTCTGAAGATACTTAGAAGGATCTCCCAAAGCAACACAAAGAATTAGCTCTCACTCGATCCTAAGCAAATATCTAATGTGCGAAGCAATAAGATGAACACATAAGAAAATCAAACCACAAGGGACACCAGGATTTTTAGGTGGTTCGGTCCACAGACCTACGTCCACCCCTCACTCCAAACCTGAGTGAGGCTTCCACTAGCAATGCGAGAACAGCAGACTCAATCTGCAACAAATGCTGCCACACAGCTTGACCAGGGGAACAACCTCCCCTCTTCCTCCACACCGGAGGGAATCCACTAGTGACACACAGTCACTAGCAAGCCAGAGACCGAAGTCTCTCTTCCTCCACCGAGGAGGGGACCTACAAGTTGTAACTACTACCTGCAGCCGGAGACCCAAGTCTCCCTTCCTCTGAAGCCCAGAGGGAAGCACAAGTGACACCAAGTCACCTGCAAACCAGAGGTCTCGGACCTCTCTTCCTCCACAAAGGAGGGAACCACTGATGACACAAGGTCACCAGCAAACCGGAGAAACAAATCTCCCTTCTCCTGAAACCACAGGAGGAACCCGATCCCCAATAGGGCAATCGGAAGAACAAGGTAAAGGAAAACAATAAAAGATAAAAATCACAGCGACAGAAAGCTGGAGAAATGAAAAGCACAAAGTAGCTCTCGCATGAGCAAACTGGATTGGATCTGATCCAAATTCCAGTGAAGACATTGAAGCTCTCTTCTTCTTCATGACCTCTCTATCTCTCAATCTTTTTCTTCTTCTCAACTCATGCTCTCTCTTTTTCTCTTTTTCTTCTGCTACTTCTCTGCCTTTTCTGCTTCAGCTCTTCTTCTTTCGATCACTCTTTTTCTTCTATCTTTCATCCACTTCGTCCATCTTCTTCAGTGGAAGAAGGCTTCCTTTTATAGCAGCAGGGGAAAGGGCTAATGCTCTCTTCGATTCCCGCCCTAGCTTCAGTCCACGTGGCGGCTTCTTAGCATCTTGGATCACGTGCCAGGTGCCAGCCTCGGATCACGTGCCCAGACTCTGCAGGTTTAATGAAGAGTTCAGTCGATCAGCAAAATCAACACAGGCTGTACATAGTTCAATCAAGCAGCAATGTATAGACTTAACAATGCAGTGTGCATGCAATGTATAGACTTTGCGAGCAGGCTGCCAACGATGTATAGACTTTGCTGCATTCTGTGGGATGCAATGTACAGACTTTGCGGCAGGCAGCTAGACGTTGTATAGACATGCTGTGCAGGCTATGGGACGCAATGTATAGACATTGCAGTGCTGGCGTGGGACGTTGTATAGACTTACTGTGCAGACTGCCAGATGCAGTGTACAGACTTTACGTGTGTGTGCTGAGACAATGTGTAGACTTGGTTCGAGCAACACACTGACTGTACAGACTATATGAATGCAGAGCTAGACCCATGTACAGACTTCATACATGCAAGACTGAAGCGTGTACAAACATGATGTAGCATGATTATATGGACTTAGTGTGCACGCTAGAAGACGATGTATAGACTTAATGATGCAAGCGATGTATAGACTTTATGTGAAAGCCCAATGTACAGACTTTACTTAGTGCAAGCTACAGTGCTAATGTATGGACTTGGTGTTCTGCATGGTACAGTGCTAATGTATGGACTTAGTGCAATGCAAAGGCTGTATAGACTTAGCGTGCTTCAAAGCAACTATGTGCAGACCTGGCGATGTATAGACTTGCACAGTTCTAGCCAAGGGATGTATAGACTTTAAGTGATAGCCCAATGTACAGACTTGCTGAACTGAACGTAGGAAAAGATAAGGAGTGTATAGACTTGCTCAGTTCAGAACGTAGGTGAAGATGCAATGTATAGACTCTAAGTCCAATGCAAAAGGCTGTACAGACTTTGAGACTTAACGCAAGGTGGCGAATGTACAGACTTGCCAATGTATAGACTTGAGCTAAGCAAGCTATAGGGCCGATGTATAGACTTGAGCTAAGCAAGCTACAGGGCCGATGTATAAACTTGAGCTAAGCAATGCATGAACAATGTGGCAATGTACAGACTTGGCCAATGTTGTGAACAATGTATAGACTTTGAGTGACCTTATGCAAAGGCAATGTACGGACTTGAACGCATGATGTGACATGCGATGTATAGACTTCCCAGCATCAAGGCTTTGCTATGAATGTGCAGACTTGATGAAATGAGGCATGTACAGACTTGAACTCTTGCAATTTAGCAATGTACAGACTTAGTGACTTGCATGCTGTGCGATGTATAGACTTCACATTATGCATCCAGACGAATGTACAGACTTGAGTTATGCAACTGAAGGCTGTACAGACTTGCTATGAAAGTGAGATGCGACATGAGACGCTCGAATGTACAGACTTGCTGATTGTGTTAAGACACAGCATGACACGCTGAGTGTACAGACTTGCTATCTGAAGTGTGTACAGGCTTTACTGAAGAGTGTTCAGACTTAGCCTGCAGCATTGTGTAGACTATGTAACGTGCAGACAATACACTGTATGGACTTGAGAGCGACCAGAACAATGTACAGACTTTGACATGATGCATAAGATGCATGAAATGCATTGACTGTACAGACTTGATCGATTAACAGCAGATGAGTGTATAGACTTCAGCTATCAAGCTTCAGGCAGGCTGTCTAAGGATGTATAGACTGTGTAGAGAGAGTGATACACTGGCTATGCAGACAACACCCGTTGTATAGACTTAACCTGACTGTGCAGACAACACCCGTTGTACAGACTTAACCTGAGTAGATATGAAATGCATGAGTCTAAGTCTAGACATTCAGAGAAACAAGGTTATGAAATGCAGACATTCGTTGACTTATGGCAGTTATGAAATGCACCAATGCACACAGCTTGTTCAGACATTCATTGACTTATGGCAGTTATGAAATGCACCAATGCACACAACCTGTTAGATGTAATGATACTCAAATAAGATGTTCATTAAAACATTCACATATGCAACAAATAAGATGTTCATTGAAACATTCACATATGCAACACAAACAGATTCATCTGCAGACACAACAGATGATGACTTATAGTGTTTGCTATCATCAAAATCACAGGGACACAACAATCTCCCCCTTTTTGATGATGGCAACACTATGAGTCATACTGACTTGATCAAATATTTCTCCCCCTTTGGCATCAGCAAAAAGACATTAGTTGAAGAGGGAAGAATAAGACTGCATAAGATGAGTGAATTAAAAGCTCCCCCTTTGACTAAGTTCCCCCTTAATGGCAATTAGCTCCCCCTGAATAGAATAATGATCAGAGACATTTTGAAGGTTGAAACCAATTGAGATGAAGGGAGAATATCAACAAAAGCACAGGGACACTCAAGAATGCTGACTAGATCTCCCCCTTTATGAAAGACACTCAGCATGACAGGAAAGCTCCCCTTGATTAGATGGAGTGAAAGAGGTGATGAGCATCTATCAGCAAAACACATGGGTACTCAAGGATTAGCATAGTCTGTAATCATAGTGAATAAATGAGGAAGAAGATTTTCATTAACACACCAAATTCATAAATCTTGATGACCAAATTTCAGACTCTTCAATTATAATAGATTATGAATGAGTTGAAACTTACTTTCATGATTTAAGAGTGATGTATTCAAAGTTTATCAAGAAAATTCAATACTCATATCTGAAACACCTTTTAATAGTAGTGAACCAAAGACTCATCTAAAATTCATGTTTAACCTCCTTCCATCTTACTCATTTAAATTCAATGTCACATATGGAAGTTACACAAGATAATATTGAGATTAAACAAGAAGAAAAAAAATGTGTCTGAATTTGCCTTTAGTTTTTCAGAATTTTCTATTTATCAGCACTTATTTTTCCTGAGCAAGTTTGGTTCAGTCAACACCTTTTTACGTGAGGCACAACACGTCTTAGGTGAAGTGACCCAGTTACTCAGTGTGACAACCATATTGCCTCTCAAGGAGAACAGAGTTAGCAATGAGGAGTGTCTTTTTACATGAGGACACACCTTGATCAGAGGCCAGAATCCCCAGTTACTCGACACAACCATGCCATTGCTCTGTCAGATTTTCAATCATTTTTTATAAGAGAGGTAATTATGGCACTTCATGACATGGGGTTACTATATTTCTTTGATGGATACCCAGTTTCTCTGTGACCAAAATCATTACTCTTATTTTAAAATTTTTAAGTATTTTTTGAATTTTCAAACAAAGCTCAGTACACAGAATTGTTTATGAACAATACTTTCTACATGTATCTTAACCAAAGATAGCCGTGTCCTTTAAAATTTCAGATTTCAAAAGGTTTTGCATGAAGTTATATGAGATAATTGGTTAAGATTTATTAATCAAAAGATTCAGATACTTTCATGTCTTTTAGATCAAAGCTTAATGAATACATTAGTCTTAAATCAATTTGATATATCAGACATTCTTAAGCCAGTATAATAGAAGATTCTTCTTTTCAGAATATGTCTGATTTTTGATTAGGGTGCAGTGACTAAAATCTTTCCACATTCATGATGAATCAACATTGACATTGCAGCACATCAAGAGAGTCAACAAAACATTTTTATTGAGAGAATAGCAGAAATTAATCATGATGAGACAAGAGGTGAACATTAGAACAGTGCTGTTTAGAAATCAATAGCTGAGTCTAGAGTACAGACAGAACAGCTACACAAGTGGAAACATCAGTGAATTCAAGTGAACCACACAATTGCCAAGAGAATGAATCAGATTGCTAGACAGTAGGAGTTCAAGAGATGAAGAAGTGATCAAACAAGAATGCTCTCCTTGTCTAGATGCAATGGAATATCCTTTTAGGTTTTTCAAATTTTATGTTATACAATGTACTGCTCTATATGAAGTCTTGACACTTGGTACTTGACGGGGCACTTGGTCTAAAAGACCACCTCACACATAGTAAGAGCCTTCAGACAGATTTCCCTGCTTTTTGGTAGCTTACCATTTAATATACCATAGTGGTCATGCAAATCAGTGTAATACAACATACAAGAAGTTTGACATATCATGCATCATGACATTTATATGCAATGCATTCAGAGATAAACTACAATCATTTCCATGAGCATTTCAGATTTTTCAATTAGATTCAGTTAGACAATGCACAAAAGAATTATCATGATATGCAGTGCATTCAGATCACACAAATTCAGAATACAGAGTTTTCAGAATTTACCTGAATGGGGCTTTATCATCTTGGATGCCTTGGTTTATTTATCCCTCTTTTTATTCCTAAATCCAAGGCACACCTACAAATTTTGATCCTGTAGGGACCCAAGCAGCTTTGGGTCCTGCCTTAGCCTTGACAAGTGTTCTAACCTGTTTCTTAGCTAGATCAACATCAAATTTCATCATAAAGCAATCATCCATAGAATGCCCAAATTTTCCACAATATCTACATGTACCAACAGAATTTTTGACTTTATTACGATGCACATTAGCAAAAACATGAGGCCTATGTGCATGAGCATACGATTTTCTATTGCTTACATGAACATTTTGTATCTTATTCTTAATCAGCCAACATTCAGAAGATTTGTGACCTTGCTTCCCACAGTTATAGCATGAAAGTCTTGCAAATGGTTTTGCAGAAAATTTGACTACATGGGGGTCAACAGACTACTTCTGAACATGCCAACAGTCCTTGACTGTATGGCCATTTTCCCACACACGAAGCATCTGATATGCTTACTTTTAAAACCATTACCTGCCCACCAACATTCAGAAGTTCGGTGGCCAGTTTTTCCACATTCAAAGTATGCAATATTCTTTTCTTCAAAAATAGTTTTATTCCTACCAAAAATATTTTTATTTACAGGAAATATGACAAATTCAAAATTAAGTTTATTTCCCTGTTTATGCCAACAGTGGGCTGCAATGTGGCCCAGCTTGCCACAACAATAACATTAAATTTTCTTTTTCTGAAAACCATGATTCTTAACATGGTCTTTCCTAGCATGAGTTTTGTCAAATTTCAGATCATCCTCCTTCATCACAAAGCACTCAGTCATCTCATGACCAAATTTCCCACAATAATAACATGACCCCTTTTTAGTATGAGTTTGTGGGAGATCATGTGACTTGTGTGCAGCAATTTTTGTAACAACAGGAGTGTCTTTGTCCTTTTTCTGTAGATTGTCATTCTTTTTCAATTTTTGAGTTTGTTCTACAGTTTTGGGACTAACAGTAGATTTTTGGTTTTTCTGAGCACTGAATTTGAAGATAGGTGCACTAGATGTACTAGTTGGCTCAGAGCTGTACACAAATGAAGTGTGAAGCTTACTATTAATGCCCTTTTTATTTGCTGGGTTAAAACCCAAACCCTCACGTTGGAAATTAATTTTACAACCAAGGAGCTTGTCCAAATTATCCTTTCCACTCACAAATCTTTCAAGAGATTTGTTCAAGCCAGTGATTTCAGATTCAAGTTTTGAAACATTAAGTTCTAGGCCTACAATTTCAGTTTCATAAGAAATGACCTGATTATGCAATGCATCATTCAGATTTTTCAATGTTTCATTTTCCTGTTCGAGTTTAGCAAGATTTTCATATTGATTTTCATCAACAACACATTTTCCTTTTTCTAGAGTAAGCAGTCTCTCTGACATAGCAGTGTTTAACTGCTTCAACTCTTCATTCCCTTTTTGTATCAGTTTCAATTTTTTATTTTCAGATTTCAAATTTTTGATTTGTTCAGCAGAATTTTCATCATTAGCAATGGAATTAGCTGTTCTATTTGAACTTCTTCTCTCTGTTCATTTTTTAAAATTTCATTGAGCAATTCATTATTCTCATTTCTTAAAGAGGCAACTATATCCTTATACCATTCAAGATCAAATTGAAGACTCTCATTAACTTCTTTCAGACATGAGCAATCCTTGCAAACAAATTCACATGTAATTTCAGCATTGACTTTTGAGCTCTGTTTCCTAAGACATTCATTCTCAGATCTTAAGACATTCAATTCAGAGCTAACACATTCTAAATCTTTTATCAGTTTTTCATTCTGAACTACATTATCGTTATGAGCCTGATCATCATCAATCAAGCTAAGTCTTTCTTTTAGTTCAGCAATTTCACAAGCAAGCTCTTGATTTTCCTTTTCATGTAAACCAATTTGTTTCATAAGCATTCCCTTTTCAGAATTCAAATGATCTAGATCTGAAGTAACAAAGTCAAACACTTTTAGTTGTTTTCTAAATATCTCATTTTCTCTCTTCAGAATTACCATATCCTCACCTCCAGAATTAGCATTCACATGATCATTCAACTTCCTTTTTAGAGATTTATTTCATTTTCTCAACTTTTCGTAAGCATCAAGCAAATCATTGTATGCTACAATTCAATCATCCATATCATAATTATTGAATTCAGAAGGTACCTCATCTTCATCTCCTTCTTTGTCTTCTTGCTGTCCATCATTGTCAACCATCAGACATATGTTGCGATTCCTGATAAGCTTTAGTCTTTCTAAAATCTCCTTGGCAGACCTGTAAGAAGAAATACATGAGATTAGAGATCTGTCAAGTGATGCTTTCATTAATTTTAAAGCTCTCAAGTTGACAGAGTTTTTCAATCTATCCTCATCAGTCCATCTAGATTTATCTTTTGATAATTTGTGTGGACCGTGGACAATGACTTTCCAAAGTTCAGGATCAGTCGATCTAACATACTGATGTAAGTTCTTCAGCCATAGATCAAGATCATTACCTTTGAAGATTGGCGGATGAGCCATTACAACAGATAGAAAGCAACGGCACACAAGATAATCGACAAGAATGCACAGCAAACAGATGAGCAAAGCTAGGCACTAAGACAGTGAAGCAAAACACCGAGCACTATAAACCCACTCTGAAATGCACCACAGAAGATGTAGGATCTGCTGCGGATTGTTAGATCCTATGCGCAGCAACCCGCTCTGATACTAATTGTTGAGAGAGGTGCGATAGATTCAGAGGGGGGGTGAATGAATCTCCCCTTAAAAATATAGCCTAATTAAAAACTAATGCTCAGATATGCGGACTTAAAGAACAGTTGCAGATATATTCTGAAGATACTTAGAAGGATCTCGCAAAGCAACACAAAGAATTAGCTCTCACTCGATCCTAAGCAAATATCTAATGTGCGAAGCAATAAGATGAACACATAAGAAAATCAAACCACAAGGGGCACCATGATTTTTAGGTGGTTCGGTCCACAGACCTATGTCCACCACTCACTCCAAACCGGAGTGAGGCTTCCACTAGCAACGATAGAACAGCAGACTCAGTCTGCAACAAATGCTGCCACATAGCTTGACCAGGGGAACAACCTCCCCTCTTCCTCCACACCGGAGGGAATCCACTAGTGACACACAGTCACTAGCAAGCCAGAGACCGAAGTCTCTCTTCCTCCACCAAGGAGGGGACCTACATGTAGCAACTACTACCTGCAGTCGGAGACCCAAGTCTCCCTTCCTCTGAAGCCCAGAGGGAAGCATAAGTGACACCAAGTCACATGCAAACAAGAGGTCTCGGACCTCTCTTCCTCCACAAAGGAGGGAACCACTGATGACACAAGGTCACCAGCAAACCGGAGAAATAAATCTCCCTTCTCCTGAAACCACAAGAGGAACCCGATCCCCAACAGGGCAATCGGAAGAATAAGGTAAAGAAAAACAATAAAAGATAAAAATCACAGCGACATAAAGCTGGAGAAATGAAAAGCACAAAGTAGCTCTCGTAGGAGCAAACTGGACTGGATATGATCCAAATTCTAGTGAAGACAATGAAGCTCTCTTCTTCTTCACGACATCTCTATCTCTCAATCTTTTTCTTCTTCTCAACTCATGCTCTCTCTTTTTCTCTTTTTCTTCTGCTACTTCTCTGCCCTTTCTGCTTCAGCTCATCTTCTTTCGATCACTCTTTTTCTTCTGTCTTTCATCCACTTCGTCCATCTTCTTCAGTGGAAGAAGGCTTCCTTTTATAGCAGCAGGGGAAAGGGCTAATGCTCTCTTCGATTCCCGCCCTAGCTTCAGTCCACGTGGTGGCTTCTCAGCATCTTGGATTGTTGTGCCCCTTGTGCTTTGATGATAATGTGGTGTTTTAATGATAGCAACATGAATGAGTCACCATATTATTTTGTTACGGTCAACACATTGAGTCATCACCTGTTTGTGTCTGCATATGAATTTGTTGTGTTGCATATGAATGTTTCATTGAACATCTTATCTGAGTGTCACTACATGGAACAGGCTGTGTGCATTGGTGCATTTCATAACTGGTGCATTTCATAACTCTGCACATTCATTTGGCTTTGTGTTGCTGTAGTGTAGTCTATACATTGCATGTGTCGCAGATAGCATAGTCCATACATCGCAGTTCTCGCAGGCTAGCAAGTCTGTACACTGCATGGCTCGCAGGCTAGCAAGTCTATACATTGCATGGCAAAGTTCAAAGTCAATACATTGCTGCATTGCTGCATTGCTTGCATTTCTGAAGTCTACACATTATTTAGTTGAAAGCCTATACATCGTGTGTTACTGAAAGTCTATACACTGTCTCACTATTAAAGTCTATACAGACTTCAGCTTCTCATTCAGCGTCTTTCTTTGTGTCTCACTGATTCAAGTCTATACAATGCATGCACTTCGTGAAGTCTGTACATCCGACTGTCTTGTTCAGCGTCTCATTTGCTCATTTGAGTCAAAGTGTGCATAGCACAAGTCTATACAATTGTCCATCTTATTTAGTGTCTCATGTAGCGTCAACGCAGTAAGTGTGTACAGTGCATTGGCTAAGTCTGCAGCATCAACGCAGTAAGTGTGTCTCATGCATCATGCGTCGACGCCCCCAGATTTCCAAGTCTATACACTCGTCTTCATGCATAATAGAGTCCATACATTGCAGCTCACATAACTAGCATGTCTATACATTGCATCGTGGCGTTTGTGCTCTAAGTCTATACACTGCATGGCGAGCCCAAAGTCTATACATTGCATTGGCTAAGTCTGAACATTGTCCGTCTTATTTAGTGTTTCATGCAGCATCAGGTCTATACATTGCATTGGCTAAAGTCTGCACAATGTCCGTCTCATTTAGAGTCTAAGGCAATGTCTATACACTGGACTCGAAGTCTGTACATTGAGCGTCTCATGTAAGTCTATACAATGCATCAGCAAGTCTATACATCGGACTGTTTCAAGTGAAGTCTGTACAACGTCATGCATCATTCTTCAAGTCCACACACTGCACTGTAGATTGCTCGAGGTGAAGTCTGTACATCCATCAGTGAACTTCCAAGTCTGTACATCCATCAGTGAACTTCCATGTCTGTACATCCATCAGTGATCTTGCAAGTCTATACATCGGTAGCTTTACCGACGTTGCACTCAAAGTCTATACACTGATAGCTTTACCATCATTTCCATTGGCAAGTCTATACATCCTAGAACTGTGCAAGTCTGTACAGTCATTCCCTTGCCAAAGTCTATACATTATGAACCTTGAAGTCTGTACAGACTTTGCCTTGCTCTAGTCTGTACATCGCCCAGTTGGTAAGTCCATACATTGGAAGTCCATACATTCGTTTGCCTTGCATCGTTCATCAAGTCTGTACAGCCCTTTCGTTTGGCAAGTCTATACATTGTGAATGTCTATACACTCGATTGCCTTGCTTTGATCAAGTCTGTACAGAGTTCCCTTTTGCAAGTCTGTACATCGTTCATGATGTCTGAACAACGAGCAAGTCTGTACATCTGACTAGTCTGCATCGGCTAAGTCCATACATTGTACAAGTAATGCATGCATCGTCTCTCAAGTCTATACAGGGTCTGCCTAGATGCATTGTTCATCAAGTCTATACACTCTGTGTGCTTCATGCATTTGTGCATCGTTCAACACACCAGTAAGTCTGGACATTGGTTGCACTTAGAGTCTGTCATTCACTCTGAGTCTATTCACTGCTTCAAACATTGCATTCTAAGTCTAGACAACATTGCACGATGAGTCTGCATATTCATTTAGCATGTCTGTACAACCAGCTGCTATGTTCTCAGTCTTGTATATATGAAGTCTATACGTGTTCTAGCGTTGCATTCACTAAGTCTACACACGCATTAGGCTTGCATAACGTTGAAGTCTATACATCGGTGTCTTGTGCATGCTTCATTTGTTAAGTCTGTACATGGCATTGTTCTGCATTCACCAAGTCTATACAATGCCATAGCCCTGCATATGTAGAGTCTGAACATTGCATTGCTTCGCATTCACAGAGTCTATACATTGCTTCAGCATTGCCTTCATATAGTCTGTACAGCATATGTTTTTCATATATGATCAAAGTCTGCACATTGCATTACACTTTAGAAGTCCATACAACATCTGCACATCACACACTGCAAAGTCCATACATTCATGTCACCTTGCAAAGTCTAGACATTGGAAAGTCTATACACTGCATTGTGCATACTATGAAGTCTGTACAAGGTGTCGACACAAAATTGATAAGTTTCTGTTCTGTCTGTCTGACAGGGATTCCTTGCAGTGACTGATGACTGGGCACGTGATCCGAGGATAAGGGGAGTGACCAGATGATGACACATGGAATGCAGCCCAGCCAGGATGCTGCCAGGTGGTCGAAATGCCTCGGTTCTGGCAAAATTCCATGGGCGGGAAATGTGGAAGCCACACGACCCTATCCACTCTGCTGCTGCTATATATATGAGCTTTCTTCTTCAGATGAAAGCTACTCGATGAAGGGGCAAAGTCTACACAGTGAAGCAGAAGCAGAGGAGAGCCTTCTCGATCCAGTGTGAAGAGCAGAAGAGAAAGAAGAAAAAGTGAGAGAGAGAGAGCTCGAGCAGATAAAAGAGGAAGAGAAGGAAAAAGAGAGAGAGAGTGAGACAGAGTGATCGGAAGAAGAAGAAGGGCGGAGAGAAGCTTCATTCTGAAGATCATTCTTTACTGGAAGTCGGATCAGATCCACTCCAGTCAGCTCTTAGGAGCCACATTTGTGCTTTCATTTTCAGCTTTCAGTCGCTGATTGTTTCTATCTTTCGTTTTCCTTTTATACCTTTCTTCAAGCTATTTGTCAGCATTTGCAGTGGAGGATTCCACTGGACGGCTAAGCTGTATTGCCCAGCGGAACAAGCTATGAGGCTCAGCAGGCGGGGAGGATTCCTCGGACAGCAAGCTGTGAGGCTCAGCGGATTGTATGGCAAGCTGTGATGCCCAGCTGTGTAAGCTATGAGTCAGCGGAATCCACACTCGGTTTGAGTGTGGGGTGGACGTAGGTCTGCAGGATCGAACCACCTAAAAACCCATTGTGCAGTGGTTTGATTTCTTCTATCTGATTGGCGCTAGATGAATGCTTAGGTGCGCTTTGCCTTGATTGCTCACTCTGTGTTTGTTTAATTCCGCAACTGCTTATTAGCCTTCAGGTTTGTCTAGTTAGCGAACTAGCAATTTTAGTGAGCATTAGATTTTAAATTGGGCGAAGTTTTTAAAGGGAAATTGATTCACCCCCCCTCTGAATCATAGCACCGAACCCAACACTTGGTATCAGAGCGGGTTGCTGTGCATAGGATCTAACAATCCGCAGCAGATCCTGCATTTCTGTTTGGTGCATTTCAGAGTGTGCTTCTTGTGTTCTGTGTTTTGTTTCATCGGTTGTGTGTCTTGGCTATTCATCTGATTTCAGTGCATTTATCACTTCTCGATGACTCATCCACCCGTCTTTGATGGTTCTAATTTCAAACAGTGGCACAGTGCTTTCCGTGCTCATGTTAAATCTATTGATCCAGACCTGTGGAAAGTGATTTCTCATGGTCCACATGAACTACCAAAAGATCAGTCCAAATAGACTAACAAGCATCGATCTATGCGTGCAGAAAATCAGAAAGCACTAGAGTTAATGAAGGCCGCGACTAATCGAGCTCTTCATTCATGTTTCTTTGAATCCAGGTCTGCCAAGGAAATCCTGGATAAATTGAAGACTGCTTACGATACAGATAATGATCGATGCATGATGGCTCAAGGAAGTGAACCAAGTAGCAATCAAGATGAAGAACAAGACGATGATCAGGTAAACATCTTCGAAAATTACACCCTGGATGATTGGATTTTTGCATATAATGAACTGCTGGAATCTTATGATCATTTAATAAAACAGCATAAGAAAATGAAAAGGAAAATTGATAAAAGTGATTCTAATTCATCATGTGAAAAGTGCTTGAAGATAAATGAATTGTATGATAAATGTCTGTCTGAGAATCACTTGAATATGAAACAAATGTGCCTATTGAAAAAGGAAAACCAAGAAGGTTTCAATAAAATTTCCGAATTAGAAAGTCATCTGAAACTGAAAACTAATGAACAATTGATGAATCTAGAAGAGTTGGAAAGGAT
Source organism: Amorphophallus konjac (assembly GCA_022559845.1). Classification (NCBI taxonomy): domain Eukaryota; kingdom Viridiplantae; phylum Streptophyta; class Magnoliopsida; order Alismatales; family Araceae; genus Amorphophallus; species Amorphophallus konjac. Next base: position 47,079,580 of record CM040129.1, read on the forward strand.
TAAGGTTTCACACTCTTCTTCTGCTGAATCAAACTGTAAAATGTGCTCAGCTTTAAGAGAACGTAATGAAAATCTTTATAGTGAGAATGAATGGCTAAATAAATAAATTGCCTCACTTAAAGATGATCACAAAAATCTGCTTGCTGAGAAAATTAAAGCAGAAGAAAGAGAAGATGAACTAATTGAAAAATTGGAGCTTATGTCTGGAAATGGAACATGTAATGAAGGAGTCATGAAGCTATCTGAAGAGAACAAAGAATTGAGGGAACAAAACAAAAAATTGATGGTTTTAAATATTATTTTCTCACAGAGGTTTCTGACTATCGAAAAAGAGAAATCTGTTTTTAAGGAAGCTCAACCTCAAAAATTTGAGAAGGAAAACACTGAACTGAAAGCTAAAATTGAAAAATTAAAGTGTTTAAACACTGGCTTATCTGAAACTCTTCTCACATTAAAAAAGGGGAAATTCACTTGTGATGGAGAATCACAAAGGGTGATCAGTCTAGAACAAGAAATTGAGAAGTACAAAACTGTAAATAAAGTCTTAAGTGAATGTGTCAATTGCAGTGAACATGATATAGCTAGTTATGAGCTTCATATAGCATCCTTGGAAAATAAAATTCAGGATCTGGAAAACTCAGCATCCAAGTTTGTAAAAACTGAAAGAAAAATAAAAACTGTTGTGAAAAGTGAGGATAAGAATTCAAAAGGGGGAACAGATTGCACTTCTGATGTTAAGGAAATCACTAAAAGCCAGCTATATGCCACCTTTGTGCAAAGCTCAGATGTAGCTGGTACTTCAAAGTAATCCCGAAAATAAAATGAAAATCAGAAACCACCTTCAACATATGTATTTCAGTTCAAAGCCCAGAAAAATAAAAAGTAAACAAAAACTGTTATGAATAATCAGAAATTGAAAAAGAAGGGTCATACAAAGAAGGTAAACAATATTTCTGAGTACATCTTGAAATCAATTAGCTCTGCTGAATGTAATGGGTCAATGCAAAATGCTCATGCTTCATGTACTCATTCTCATGCATCTAGTCAGTCTGTTAGTAATCATGTCGCTAGGAAAACTAAAGTGTCCTGCCATTATTGTGGCAAGATAGGACATGTAATGGATGATTGCAGACTGTTGATTGAAGATGAGCATGCTGGTGAAGCAATGCATTCTAAGAATTTATTTGATAGAAACCATGCCACTAAACAATTTGATGCATCATGTTATTACTGTGGTAGGCGTGGTCATCTAATGAATGCATGTTTTAAAATGAAAGAAGACAACAATGTGAATTCTAGATTTTTCACACATGCTCATGGCCCACATAGATATAAATCTACTTCAAGCCAACATATCATCTGTTTCACTTGCAACAAGCCTGGGCACAAGGCAAATGAGTGCTGGACTGGAAATTACTAGGGTAACAATGAATCAAGAAGCAAGCATCTTAGATGTTTTAAATGTGGGAAATATGGTCATGCAGTCAAGGACTGCTGGGATGTTCAGGGAAATCACTTTAATTCTAAATTTGTCAAATTCCCTGCAAACAGAAATGATTTTGGTAGGAATAGTTTAAAGAAAAGATTCTTGCATGTTTTGAATGTGGAAAACTTGGCCACCGTGCTTCTGAATGCTGGTGGGCAGGTAATGGTAAATCAAAGGTTCATGCAAGCAACAGAAACTTTCATGCTAAATCACATAGGTTACATGACTATAACAACGTTCACAAAAAGAATTCAAGGGTTGTTATATCATGTAGATATTGTGGTAAATTTGGCCACTCCATGACCAATTGTCATCTGATGGATTTTGATGACAATATTGCTAAAAGATTGTTCAGAACACCTGTCAGAATTAATTCAGGACCCAAGACTTCTTGGGTTCCTGCAGGATCAAATTGACTAACATCTTTGCAGGTGTGCCTTGGAAGCTGAAGAATAAAAGGGGTTAACCAAGGCACTCAAGAATGAAAACCCCATGACTGCAGCATTTCAGGTCAGTTCTAAAACTTTGTTTAAATCTCATTATCTGAAATTGTTGATTTGATTGTTTGATGTCTGATATTCTATTCTTGTCTAGCTGATCAGTCTGTATTCCAGACTCAGCTATTGAATTTAATTCTGCTCAAATTCAATGCTCTTCTCTTGCCAGTTATTGCATGTGTACATAAGATGCTAGATGCACTACACAACCATGTTCATAGTCAATGCATGTGTCTAATGTTAGCATATATCATTTGAATGACTATCATTTGCTTATTGTTGTAGTCTGCATGTCGTTTAATGCATATTGGACTGCTTTGCACTGCATTCCTTTGCATGACCACTTTGGTATATAAATAGTAAGCTACTAAAAGACAGGGAAATCTGCCTGGAGATTCTTACTATGTGTGAGATGGTCCTTGAGACCAGGTTCTCCACCAAGTACCAATGGTCTAGTCTTCATATAGGGCAGTGTAATGCATATCATTTTTTTTAAATTTGAAAAAGGACAAAATATTCATGACTTGGGTGCATAAACTTGAAATGATTGCATACTTGCTCTATGTATAAGTGTTGCATAGTCTGCATATAGTTAATTGAACTCATTGCATAAATTGCATAATTTCAGGGGGAGCTTGTTGAGTCTTATGTGAATCACTGCATATAGACAGGGGGAGCATTATCATATTGTTGACACTGTTTGAAATTCACACTCCACACTCTTTCAAATCATCAATTGACTATTTTGAATTCATACCTTCTTGAATCTGAGAATTTGGCTGCTAATCCTCAATCTGTTGAAGAAGGAGTGTCTCATTTTGTCTGACTGAAATTCAACTCTGTCATTGGCTTTAAACTTTTATTCTCTCTTGCCGATTGACTCTTCCACCAGCTTATACTCTTCCTTCATATACCTCTTAGCTGGTGTGACTATTTTGGCTCTATTATTGATTTGTTGGTCAGCTAAATTTATTGATCTGGTCTGAGGAACTTAAGCTGCATGTCATGCAATTCAGTCTGAGAACTTGGTAGAAATTCCTATCATATAGGTTTAAGAATTACCACTGAATCAGACTGATATAAGATTAATGTATTCTCAGATTTGTAATTTAAATGAATTGAAAATATCTGAATGATAGGCTTTAATAAATCTTAACCATCTGTGTCATAAAAACCTTAGACTCTCTCATCAGATATCTGAAAATTTAAAATCAGGGCTACTTTGGTTAAGATACACAGAGTGAGTATTGTTGTTAAACATTAACTTTGAAAAATTTGACAGGAAATAAAATCAGTGAGTAATGAAATGACTTTGTTCACTGAGAAACTGGGACTTCCATCAAAGAAATGGAGTGAACCCAAGTCATGAAGTGTCATAGTCACTTAAAATGAAAATTCATTGAAAACCTGATAGAGCAATGGCATATCTGTGTTGAGTAACTGGGGAGTCTGGCCTCTGATCAAGGTGTCTTCTCATGTAAAAAGACACTTATAGTGCTAACTCTGTTCTTGAAGTTGAGAGGTAATGACAGTTATCACACTGAGTAACTGGGTCACTTCACCTGAGACGTGTTGTGCCTCATGTAAAAATGTGTTGATCAACCTAAATTGCTCAGGAAAATAAAAAGTGCTTCAAATGAAAATATTTTGAAAAATATTGTCAACTCATGTTCTTAGAAAAGTGTTTAACTTATGTACTAATCTGTGTATATTTTTCAAAGGTGCTATTGAGGTCATATGTGTAGGATAAAAGATGATTGTTTCTGAGTGTTATCTGAATATTTGGTTCACCTTTATTAAAACTTGGATTCAGATATGAGTATTGAGTTTAATTTGGCAAATTTGGTATACATCAAAATTTAATCAGATTGGTTAAGTTGCCACTTCATAACCCTTTATGATAGAAAAGTCTATTCTTCTTAAGACTTATTGTTGTGGTGCAAGCATTAAAATCCCTCATGATTAGATTCATTCTAGACAGTCTGATCAACATAAATCTTGCTATTGATTGACTCCTTAAGATGTATTGTGCCTTGACTATTTCTCAACCCTACCATTGGATACTACTTTCTGAGATGTACTCCTCTCCACACTGTTGGAATCTTCCATCTGGTTTTGCAACAAGTTCTGGATCTGTGGACTGTTTCTTTCTGTTCATGCATATGTGAGGTGCCACAACCAGAGTTCAGATTGTTTGTAATGGCAGATTTCAGTTTGATTCATTGGATAACCAGAGTTCATTACTGTGTTTCAGGGGGAATTTTGGGTCATCTGCATTTAAGGGGAGTGAAGTCAATCTTGCATATTGATAGGGGGAGAGATGTTTTCTTTAGTCATAAGGGGGAACTCCTTTTTAATGAACCATGTTTCATTCTCTGTATTCTGACTTTCTGGGGGAGAATTGTTTGTTGTGCTGAATTTTGTCTCTCAAACCATTTCCCTTCTTTTTGATTATGTCAAAGGGGGAGAATAGTTTGACGAGTCAATGTGACTCATTATGTTGCCATCATCAAAAAGGGGGAGATTGTTGTGCCCCTTGTGCTTTGATGATAATGTGGTGTTTTAATGATAGCAACATGAATGAGTCACCATATTGTTTTGTTAAGATCAACACATTGAGTCGTCATCTGTTTGTGTCTGCATATGAATTTGTTGTGTTGCATATGAATGTTTCATTGAACATCTTATCTGAGTGTCACTACATGGAACAGGCTGTGTGCATTGGTGTATTTCGTAACTGGTGCATTTCATAACTCTGCACATTCATTTGGCTTTGTGTTGCTGTAGTGTAGTCTATACATTGCATGTGTCGCAGATAGCATAGTCCATACATCGCAGTTCTCGCAGGCTAGCAAGTCTGTACACTGCATGGCTCGCAGGCTAGCAAGTCTATACATTGCATGGCAAAGTTCAAAGTCAATACATTGCTGCATTGCTTGCATTTCTGAAGTCTACACATTGTTTAGTTGAAAGCCTGTACATCATGTGTTGCTGAAAGTCTGTACACTGTCTCACTATTAAAGTCTATACAGACTTCAGCTTCTCATTCAGCGTCTTTCTTTGTGTCTCACTGATTCAAGTCTATACAATGCATGCACTTCATGAAGTCTGTACATCCGACCGTCTTGTTCAACGTCTCATTTGCTCATTTGAGTCAAAGTCTGCACAACACAAGTCTATACAACTGTCCATCTTATTTAGTGTCTCATGCAGCGTCAACGCAGTAAGTGTGTACATTGCATTGGCTAAGTCTGCAGCGTCAACGCAGTACGTGTGTCTCATGCATCATGCGTCGACGCCCCCAGATTTCCAAGTCTATACACTCGTCTTCATGCATAGCAGAGTCCATACATTGCAGCTCACATAACTAGCATGTCTATACATTGCATCGTGGCGTTCATGCTCTAAGTCTATACACTGCATGGCGAGCCCAAAGTCTATACATTGCATTGGCTAAGTCTGAACATTGTCCATCTTATTTAGTGTTTCATGCAGCATCAGGTCTATACATTGCATTGGCTAAAGTCTACACAATATCCGTCTCATTTAGAGTCTAAGGCAATGTCTATACACTGGACTCGAAGTCTGTACATTGAGCGTCTCATTGAGCCTTTCATGTAAGTCTATACAATGCATTAGCAAGTCTATACATCGGACTGTTTCAAGTGAAGTCTGTACAGCGTCATGCATCATTCTTCAAGTCCACACACTACACTCTAGATTGCTCGAGGTGAAGTCTGTACATCTATCAGTGAACTTCCAAGTCTGTATATCCATCAGTGAACTTCCAAGTCTGTACATCTATCAGTGATCTTGCAAGTCTATACATCGGTAGCTTTACCAACGTTGCACTCGAAGTCTATACACTGATAGCTTTACCGTCGTTTCCCTTGGCAAGTCTATACATCCTAGAACTGTGCAAGTCTGTACAGTCATTCCCTTGCCAAAGTCTATACATTATGTCTGTACAGACTTTGCCTTGCTCTAGTCTGTACATCGCCCAGTTGGCAAGTCCATACATTGGAAGTCCATACATTCGTTTGCCTTGCATCGTTCATCAAGTCTGTACAGCCCTTTCGTTTGGCAAGTCTATACATTATGAATGTCTATACACTCGATTGCCTTGCTTTGATCAAGTCTGTACAGAGTTCCCTTTTGCAAGTCTGTACATCGTTCATGATGTCTGAACAATGAGCAAGTCTGTACATCGGACTAGTCTGCATCGGCTAAGTCCATACATTGTACAAGTAATGCATGCATCGTCTCTCAAGTCTATACAGGGTCTGCCTAGATGCATTGTTCATCAAGTCTATACACTCTGTGTGCTTCATGCATTTGTGCATCGTTCAACACACCAGTAAGTCTGGACATTAGTTGCACTCAGAGTCTGTCATTCACTCTGAGTCTATTCACTGTTTCAAGCATTGCATTCTAAGTCTAGACAACATTGCACGATGAGTCTGCATATTCATTTAGCATGTCTGTACAACCAGCTGCTATGTTCTCAGTCTTGTATATATGAAGTCTATACGTGTTCTAGCGTTGCATTCACTAAGTCTGCACACGCATCAGGCTTGCATAATGCTGAAGTCTATACATCGGTGTCTTGTGCATGCTTCATTTGTTAAGTCTGTACATGGCATTGTTTTGCATTCACCAAGTCTATACAATGCCATAGCCCTGCATATGTAGAGTCTGAACATTACATTGCTTCACATTCACAGAGTCTATACATTGCTTCAGCATTGCCTTCATATAGTCTGTACAGCATATGTTCTTCATATATGATCAAAGTCTGCACATTGCATTACACTTTAGAAGTCCATACAACGTCTGCACATCACACACTGCAAAGTCCATACATTCAAGTCGCCTTGCAAAGTCTAGACATTGGAAAGTCTATACACTGCATTGTGCATACTATGAAGTCTGTACAAGGTGTCGACACAAAATTGATAAGTTTATGTTCTATCTGTCTGACAGGGATTCCTTACAGAGACTGATGACTGGGCACGTGATCCGAGGATAAGGGGAGTGACCAGATGATGACACGTGGAATGCAGCCCATCCAGGATGCTGCCAGGTGGTCAAAATGCCTCGGTTCTGGTGAAATTCCTTGGGTGGGAAATGTGGAAGCCACACGACCCTATCCACTCTGTTGCTGCTATATATATGAGCTTTCTTCTTCATATGAAAGCTGCTCGATGAAGGGGCAAAGTCTACACAGTGAAGCAGAAGCAGAGGAGAGCCTTCTCGATCCAGTGTGAAGAGCAGAAGAGAAAGAAGAAAAAGTGAGAGATAGAGAGCTCGAGCAGATAAAAGAGGAAGAGAAGGAAAAAGAGAGAGAGAGTGATCGGAAGAAGAAGAAGGGTAGAGAGAAGCTTCATTCTGAAGATCAGTCTTTACTGGAAGTCGGATCAGATCCACTCCAGTCAGCTCTTAGGAGCCACAATTGTGCTTTCATTTTTAGCTTTCAGTCGCTGATTGTTTCTATCTTTCGTTTTCCTTTTATACCTTTCTTCAAGCTATTTGTCAGCATTTGCAGTGGAGGATTCCACTGGACGGCTAAGCTGTATTGCCCAGCAGAGCAAGCTGTGTGGCTCAGCAGGCGAGGATGATTCCTCGGACAGCAAGCTGTGAGGCTCAGCGGAATGTATGGCAAGCTGTGATGCCCAGCTGTCCAAGCTATGAGTCAGTGGAATCCACACTCGGTTTGAGTGTGGGGTGGACATAGGTCTGCAGGACCGAACCTGTAGCAACCCTAATAAATTTAAAAGAATAAAATAAATCAAAATAGAATAAAAGACTAAGTAAAGAAAAGATAAAAATCCGAAATGGAAAAGAATTAAACTCTAATGAAAATAACCCCTCAGGAAAAGGCGCGACTTTACAAATAAGCGACCTTCAACCAGGCGCGAATTAAAGAAAGGATGCCCAAATAATAAGGCGTCAAATTTCAAACGACCAAAATAAATAAAAAGGGCAAGAAAGCGTAACGCCCTTTGAGTGGACGCGTTTCAACAAGTTACGACGCTTGACAAGGCGTCAATTTAAATTCGACGTCCTGACCTAGGTCGTTAATTCAATTCGTCTCCCGTTCGACCCAGGAACTTATCCAGGGTAAGTTGATAACTATGAGAAAGAGTTCGAATGTAGTAATAACTCTAATATGGAAGTGTTACTTCCAATGCAACTCTAACTCCATTAGGATTCTAGAAATCCTATAAAAACCCTTGACTATCAAACCCTAAAGCTATTTGGTCGATCTGCTGCTGCTACGGTACGTAAAGAACAGCAGTTCTTCTTATCTCTTTTTATCATTACTTTCGGTTGCATGAAGAATTAATGATTCTTCATCTCTCCTTACAGGTTAAGAAGCCCTGATGTTCTGAAGAACAAGAGTTCTTCATCCGGGTAAAGTTATTCTCTTTACCTTTAGTTCTGGATGTGTAAGGTGAAGAAACTAATATCAGTTTCTTTTTCTGTAGGACTTACAGCAAGTTGATCAGTGAAGAACAAGGATTCTTCATCAAACGATCTCTTCATCTGCATCATCTTTGCTTGGTGCTGCTGTTAAGTTCGTAGAAGTTCAGAACCTGTCACGTTCATCTTCAGATTATTATTATTAAGGTAGGTTTTCTCAAGCACTGTAGCCCAAATCACCATAATAACTATGTTAAACCATATATATTAGTTCATGCATATAGTTTTCACGAGTTTTAAATGTTTCTATTGTTGGAAAGAAACGCCCTTTCCAAGGGCGCTACCTTAATACGCGACCCAGACAAGGGCGCTACTATGAAAGAAACGACCATGACCAGGTCGTCAATTCCAGATTCGACGCCCTGTACACGGACGTCAATTTTCTCAATTGTTAATTACCCATGTTAATCATCCAATATTCACTTAAACATGATTCTAAATCAGTGCACGATCATATTTACTTGAATCCCGATATTTTTCCTGTCATGACCATGTCTCTTGTTTCGAGAAATTATAATACTTGAAATCTGAAAATTCTTGAATTCACGACCCTGTATAGGTCATCTCTAGCTTGACTAACGCCCCTGTTCAGGGCGTGAATTAAAAAGTAACGCCCCTGTCTAGGGCGTGTTTTTGATAAATTTCTGAATATATATATACTGCACAAATAGAACTAAAGAATGAACGACCACTGTATACGTCGTCAACTTGTAAAGAAACGCCCCTCACCAGGGCGCGTTTTTGATAAAATACTAAAATATTGAAATTTTGCAAAAAAGGAAAATTGATAAACGCCCTTACTGAAGGCGTTAATTATGTGATTAATGACTTAGTTAAAGTCGTTATTTTCTATAAAAACTATTTTTACCCTGTTTCTGTAACCGAGGGTTTTATTATATACATATATATATTATATTGGCACTATATTCCAATCCGTGAGTATAGTCCCACGTTTCATGATGTTTTATCGATCACCCTCAATTCTCATTGACATACAAGCTCTCCATTGGACATTCCGTTCCTTTGGACTAGCAAGTTAGTCAAAGAGACCTCCGTAAGACTCCTCGAGCCTTGGATTCCCTCAAGGCCGACTGAGCTGGTTGTACCTTAAAAACCCATTACACTAATGATTTCCATGTCACTCTAAAGAAACATGGGATACCGGCCCTTATGTTATACCAAGTGTATATCATAAGAATTTCCTAATGGGATGAGATTATCATGCCATTAAATGATGTTCTTGTAGAACCTCAATTCTATGATAAGAATGAGGGTATCTTACCTTTGATATACTGTTCATGTGGACCTCAATTCTATATAAAGAATGTCCATACTTGTCATGGTACCCGAGTTAAGGGAACCTAATTCCACCTAGTTTCATCGTTCATCGTGATTGTACCGTTGTTATCGCCTATCTATGTCCAATGTCGTATTTTTGGACTCCATTCTATCAAAGTTATCCTACGTGTCTACAAGCTTGATTATTGGAATTCCTCATTGGCTATATATATACAAGAGTGGATGTCAAAATACATGATAAATGCCTGCGCATATAGGGCCCGATCTGGTCCTGGGAGGAGTACCCGAAAGTACTTGTGCCCATGGGAGTTGAATGATAAGGTATCTGGCATTATACCGAGTGCATGACTAGCTTGATTGGACATTCCACACAAATCTTGTACTTGACTCGTACTTGACACGACATGAATTGCGTGACCCGAGAAAGGGTAATTACTAGCTTGCTTGAAACATGATAGCCAAATTCTTGACATGACTTGTTAAAAGTTCTTGCTTGAATATCTTGTTAGCTTTTCTTGAAAGTTCATGGCTTGTTCAAATTGCTATCTTATTGATATACTCTCTTTCTACCTTGTCGTTTTATACAAGCATGCATAGCTATAGTACATACATGAAAGATGTAATTATTTAAACCCCTTGCTAGCGCTTGAGATATAATTTCCTACTGAGCGTTCGCTCACTCCGTGTTTGTCCCTTACTTTTCAGGTAAGTCCGACGAAGAAGGTCAAACTGATGGGGAAAGTCAAGAGTGAAAGAGCTAGAGCTTTTCCAAGTGTCATCTACTCTTTTTCCTATTTTCTTGAGTCAGCTATGTACTTTTCCTTTTTAATTGAATAGAGTATTGGATTTGTAATAGTCTATCCATTATGAAATAAAGGATTGGGTTATCTTTACTTTTGCGCATCTCTGTTTTGGTGTCGAATACACTACTACTCTGATTGACATGATTGATATAAACTCGTCGCGCATCTCCGGGTATCTTCCGCTCTCGGGGCGTGACAGTTTTTATGGTATCAGAGCTTAAGGTATTCAATTCCTAGGAAAACCCAAGTCCAAGGATAAGTTTTAACCTTTAACCAGTGAGGTTGGGTAGAACCAAGGGTTGAGTTAATATAAAAACTTAAAAGCCCTTAACGCGAGTATATACTAATATAGTTATTGAAATTGTAGGATAATGGCTGCCGAACGTGCTCAATGGCGCAACATGCAGCGTACGCTTCAAGGCATGACACAAGTGCTGCAACAAGTAGCACAAGGAGGTGGATCACGAGCAGGAAGTCTCCACCAGACTTTCAAGAACATGAACCCGCCCAAGTTCATGGGTTCTACTGATCCGGACGATGCTGATCACTGGATCAGGGAAATGAGACGTATATTCCGTGTCATGCAATGAACGGATCAGGATAAAGTTTTATTAGCTATGTCACGCCCCGAGCGCGGAAGATACTCGGATATGCGCGACGAGTTTATATCAATCATGTCAATCAGAGTAGTAGTATATTCGACACCAAAACAGAGATGCGCAAAATAGAAAGATAACCTAATCCTTTATTTCATAATGGATAGACTATTACAAATCCAATACTCTATTCAATTAAAAAGGAAAAGTACATAGTTGACTCAAGAAAATAGGAAAAAGACTAGATGACACTTGGAAAAGCTCTAGCTCTTTCACTCTTGACCATTCCCATCCGATTGACTTCCCTCGTCGTCGGAATTACCTGAAAAGTAGGGAACACACGGAGTGAGCGAACGCTCAGTAGGAAATTATATCTCAAGCGCTAGCAAGGGGTTTAAATAATTACATCTTTCATGTATGTACTATAGCTATGCATGCTCGTATAAAACGACAAGGTAGAAAGAGAATTTATCAATAAGACAGCAAGATGAACTAGTCATGAGCTTTCAAGAAAAGATAACAAGATTTTCAAGCTAGTATTTTTAACAAGTCATGTCAAGAACTTAGACTATCATGTATCAAGCAAGCAAGTAATTACCCTTTCTCGGGTCACGCAATTCATGTCAAGTCAAGTACGAGTCAAGTACAAGATTTGTGTGGAATGTCCAATCAAGCTAGTCATGCACTCGGTATAATGCCAGATACCTTATCATTCAACTCCCATGGGCACAAGTACTTTCGGGTGCTCCTCCTAGGATCAGATCGGGCCCTATATGCACAGGCATTTATCATGTATATTTGACATCCACTCTTGTATATATATATAGCCAATATGGAATTTCAATAAATTAAGCTTGTAGACACGTAGGATAACTTTGATAGAATGGAGTCCAAAAATACGACATTGGACATAGATAGGCGATAACAACGGTACAATCACGATGAACGATGAAACTAGGTGGAATTAAGTTCCCTTAACTCGGGTACCATGACAAGTATGGACATTCTTTATATAGAATTGAGGTCCACATGAACAGTATATCAAAGGTAAGATACCCTCATTCTTATTATAGAATTGAGGTCCACAAGAACATCAACAAATGGCATGATATCATCATCCCATTTAGAATTCTCATGATATACTCTTTGCATATCATAAGGGCCGGTATACTTGTTTCTTTAGAGTGACATGGCATTCAATAGTGTAATGGGGTTTTAGGGTACAACCAGCTCAGTCGACCTTGAGGGAATCCAAGGCTCGAGGAGTCTTACGGAGGTCTCTATGACTAACTCGCTAGTCCAAAGGAACGGAATGTCCAATGGAGAGCTTGTATGTCAATGAGAGTTGAGGGTGATCGATAAAACATCATGAAACGTGGGACTATACTCACGGAGTGGAGATATAGTGCCGATATACATATATATATATAGATATACTGAAACCATCGGTTATCAGAAACAGGCAAAAATATTTTTACAGGAAAATAACGACTTAAGTAAAGTCACTACTCAAGTAATTAACGCCTTAGATAAGGGCGTTTATCTATTTTTCTATTTTGCAGGAATTTCAATATTCAGTATTTTACCAAAAACGCCTTGGTGAAGGGCGTTTATTTACAATTGACGACACAATCAGTGGTCGTCCATTCTTTCCTTCTATTTTTACAAAGTATATATTTTCAGAATTTTCTCAGAACACGCCCTGGACAGGGGCGTTACTTTTCAATCCACGTCCTGAACAGGGGCGTTAGTCAAGTGAGAGACGACCTATACAGGGTCGTGAATTCAAGAAATTTCAGGAAAAAATTTTTCGAGAGACAAGAGACATGATCATGACAGAAAATTAGCAGGAATTCACAGGTCTAGTCATGCAATATATATTAGATTCAAGATTTCACATATATCAAATTTTAAACGTGGATCAATTATTAATTACATGTGATTTTCATGAGATTAACGCCTACAGGGCAGGGCATCAAATCTGAAATTGATGACCTAGTGCAGGTCGTTTCTTTAAAGTAGCGCCCTGGACACGGGCGTCTCTTGCAAAAATATTACAGAAACGTGTAGAAACCATCAGGAAACTTATATACATGACATGCATGATGTGTTACTATAATTTAATTTATTTGGGCTACGTTGCTTGAGAAAACCTACCTTGATAAAGATTTGAACGGATGTAGGTTCTGGGAAAAACGATACTCTGTTTATAAACAGAGTCTTTTTGAAGCTTTTCGATCCTAATAGCAGCAGCAAGGGTAATTAAGAGGATGTAGATGAAGAACCCTCAATTCTTCAATCGATCGGTTTTACTTCTACAGGAAACCTGTAGAGCCAGAAGAAAACGAAGGTATTATTCTTCGTAAGAATTAACAGAAGGTAAAGAAGGAAGGAGAAGAACTTACCCGTTCTTCAGATGACAGAAGCTTTCAACCTGTAATCAGAAAATAGATGAAGAATCATCAATATTCTTCACAAATTCGATAGACAGAGTAAAGAAAAAGAACATGCTGTTCTTTACGTACCTTAGAAGAGTCCGAACGCCAAATAGCGTTCTCGGTTCAAGCAGTAGGTTATTTATAGGATTTCTAGAATCCTAATAGAGTTAGTGTTTGATGGGAAGTAATACTTCCATATTAGAGTTATTACTACATTCGAACTCTTTCTCATAGTTATCAACTTACCCTGGATAGACTCCTAGGTCGAACGAAACTCAAACTGAATTAGCGACCTAGGTAAGGGAGTCGAATTTTGAATTGACGCCTTGTCAAGCGTCGTTTCTTGTTGAAACGCGTCCACGCAAGGGACGTTACGCTAACTTGCCCTTTTTTATTTATTTTGGTCGTTTGAAATTTGACGCCTTGACGTGCGGGCGTCCTTTCTCAAAACACGCCTTAGGTGAAGGCGTTTTCTTGTAAGGTAGCGCCTTTATCTGAGTCGTTATTTTCATCAGGGTTTAATTATTTTTCTTCCAAGCTCTTTCGTTTATTTACTAAATCTTTTAATCTATTTTGATTTATTTATTCCTTTTTATTTTATCAGGGTTGCTACACCCTCCCCCACTTAAAAAGAATTTGGTCCCCAAATTCCATATCATATATTTACATTTGGAGAGTGTAGAGTATGTACCTTCTAAAATAAATCTGGAAATTGTTTCCTCATAGATTCCTCGGTCTCCCATGTAGCTTCATGTTCTGAATTCTTATTCCATTGTACTTTTAGCATGGGAATAACCTTATTCTTTAGGGTTTGTACTTCTCGATCTAGTATTCGTATGGGCTTCTGCTCATATGTGAAATCTTTCTGGATCGCTAGGTCTCCATACTCAATAATATGTGATGGGTCATGTACATACTTCTTCAACATAGATATGTGGAACACATCATGTACTTCGGACAGTTGAGGTGGTAATGCGATGCGATAAGCAACCTCGCCAACTCTTTCTAGTATCTCAAAAGGTCTGATAAATCTTGGTGTAAGCTTGCCCTTAACACCAAATATTCGTATTCCACGTCCAGGCGATATCTTGAGAAATACATGATCTCCAACTTGGAATTCAAGATCTCTTCTTCTTGTGTCAGTATAAGCCTTTTGCCTAGACTGAGCAACTTGCAATTTTTCTTTGATCAATTGTATCTTCTCGGTAGTGTCCCTTACCATTTCTGGACCTAACAGTTGTTTCTCTCCAGCTTCATCCCAGCATAAGGGTGATCGATAACACCTTCCGTATAAGGCTTCAAAAGGTGCCAGTTGTATACTTGCCTGGTAGCTATTATTATATGCAAATTCGACCAGAGGCAAGTGATCATGCCAGTTCCCACCAAAATTAGTAATGCATGCTCTTAGCATATCCTCGACTACTTGATTGGTTCTCTCGGTCTGACCATCCGTTTGAGGATGAAAGGTTGTACTAAAGTTAAGTCTCGTCCCCAACGAATGTTGTAGTCCCTTCCAAAAATGAGAAGTAAAACGGGGATCTCTGTCAGAGACGATTGAAACAGGAATACCATGTAATCTGACTATTTCCTTGATGTATAGTGCAGCTAAGACATCAACTGACCATCGACTCTTAATTGGCAAGAAATGCGCTGATTTAGTCAATCGGTCAATGATAACCCATATTCCATCATGTCCTCCTTTTGACTTAGATAAATCCATGATGAAATCCATACCAATATCCTCCCACTTCCATTTAGGGATATCTAGAGGACGTAGCTTTCCAGCAGGCTTTTGGTGTTCCGCCTTGACTTGTTGGCATGTGAGACAACGTGATACATAGTCTGCTATTTCCCTTTTCATGTTGGGCCACCAAAAATTTCTTTTCACATCTTGGTACATCTTGGTAGATCCAGGATGAATCGTATGCCTTAACCTATGAGCTTCATCTAAGACCTTCTTCTTCAATTCTGGGCAGTCCGGTATACAAGTTCTATTCTTGAACATTAATCTTCCATCAGAAGCTAATTGGAAATCCGATTGTCCTTCTAATCTGCCCTTGATTTCTACTAATGTAGGATCATCATTCTGAAGTGCTTGTATTTCAGACAATAAATCTGACTGTATGCTTACATGAGATAATGTGACACATCTACAGTCTGTGTCCATGCTGATATTGAGTTCAGAGAATTGTTCCAGCAATTTCCATTCTTAAATCAGATAATTGGCTAACAGTGCTCTCGGCTTTCGACTAAGGGCATCTGCTACATGATTACCCTTTCCGGGATGATATTGTATATTGAAGTCGAAGTCCTTGAGATATTCCAGCCATCGTCTTTGCCTCATATTTAGTTCCTTCTGTGAGAAAAGATATTTGAGACTCTTGTGATCGGAGTATACAGTAAACTGTACTCCATAAAGATAATGTCTCCATATTTTGAGTGCAAATACTACCGCGGCCAATTCTAAGTCATGGACGGGGTAGCTCTCTTCATGCTTCTTTAATTGACGAGAAGAGTAGGCTATAACCTTCCCTTGTTGCATTAGAACACATCCGAGGCCAATGCCAGAAGCATCAGTGTATACCTCGAATTTTTCTCCTTCAATTGGCAATGCTAAGATAGGAGCTGTAGTAAGATGATCCTTGAGAGTTTGGAAGCTTCTTTCACATTCCTCATCCCATTCATATCGGATCTCCTTGCGAGTTAACCTCGTAAGTGGCACGGCGATTTTAGAGAAATCCTTGATGAATCGCCTGTAATAGCCGGCAAGACCTAAGAAACTTCTGATCTCGCTTGCATTAGTTGGTCTTTCTGAGTTTCTCACAGCTTCAACTTTTGATGGGTCAACAGACAAGCCATCCTTTGATATAACATGTCCGAGAAAAGTCACTTCTTCAAGCCAGAATTCACACTTGCTAAGTTTTGCATATAATTGGTTTGTCCTTAATATTTGTAATGCAATCCTCAAATGTTCCTCATGCTCTTCCTTGGTCTTGGAATAGATCAATATATCATCAATAAAGACCACCACGAATTGATCTAAATAAGGCCTGAATATACTATTCATTAACTGCATAAAGGCAGCAGGGATATTCGTTAGTCCGAAAGGCATAACAACAAATTCATAATGGCCATACCAGCTTCTGAATGCGGTTTTATGAATATCATCATCTTTGATTCTTAATTGATGATATCATGACCTAAGATCAATTTTGGAAAAGTATATGGATCCTGAAATTTGATCAAACAATTCATTGATTCTCGACAGTGGATACTCGTTCTGATAGTGAGATGATTCAATTGTCGATAGTTGACGCATAACCTCATGGATCCGTCTTTCTTCTTTACAAATAATATAGGCGCTCCCCACGGGGAAGTACTTGGTCTAATGAATCCTTTCTTAATGAGTTCCATCAATTGCTCCTTTAATTCCTTGAGTTCAGTAGGTGACATCCTATAAGGTGCCTTTGACACTGGACCAGCACCAGGGACTAAATCAATGGTGAAGGCCACTTCTCTTTGCGGGGGTAATCCCGGCAAATCTTCCGGAAATACGTCCAGAAATTCTTGCACTACTGGAATGTCTTCTAGCTTAATCTCCTTAGCTTCTTTAACTCTGACAAATGCGAGAAAAGATGCACATCATTTCCTGATGAGATTGCTAGCTCGGAGAGCTGAAATGATAGGGGATTTGCTCCGACTCTTGGGGCTAGTAAATATTAGTTCTGGAAATTCCTTGAATGTAACTTTACTATTGTGGCAATCAACCGTTGCCTGATACTTGGATAACCAATCTGCCCCTAGTATAACATCATACTCTTTCAGATCTAAACATATGAGATCAATAGGGAGATTTTGACCATGAATCAATACCTCACAGTTTTGGTAATGATGTGTAATATCAGTCTCATCATCCAGAGGAGTAGACAAAACTAACTTTATCCATTCCGGTTCTAGGGGTAATGGGTCAGCAAACTTCTTAGAAACAATAGAATGCGATGCACCAGTATCAATTAAGACATATGCATTCCTGGAACAAACTTTCAATGTACCTTCCACTAAGTCGCCTTCTTCTTCTTGCTCGGTCTCCTTGATTGCATGAAGACGAGCATTCTTGGTTACTGGGCATTTTCGTCAACGGCTTGATCATTAAGTAATGGGCAATCGGGAATCCGATGCTCACGACTCCCACAACGGAGACATGCTCCAAGTTTCCTCCAGCATTCTTCTGCTCTATGACCCGCTTTATCACAATGTTTGCACACTGTATTTGGAGAGGTAGTGGTGATAGAGAAGGGCTTGGTCTTCTTGAACTTTTGGTCTTGTGAGGATGCTCCTCCATTGCTAGGCCTTTTCTTGAAGTTGGGTTTAAAATAACCTGAACCTGTAACTTATTCCTTCTTATCCTTACCACGAATCCTATCAGACAGTTCCGTGGCATCTTCTAATAGTTGAGCTCGGCGTACTATCTCCGAGTAGACTTGAATGTCCATCTGCGCCAGTTGAGTAATAGCTTGGGGCCTGAGCCCATTAAGAAACCTCCTAGCTTTCATTTTCTCGGTGCTAACTAGATGCTTAGCATACCGAGACAATCTAGAGAATTGGGCCTCATACTCGGCCACTGACAAGGATCATTGTTTTAATGCGGCAAACTCTGCAGCCTTCTTTTCCTGAACTCGGTCCGAGAAATATTTCGCGTTGAAGTGTTCAACGAATTCTTCCCACGAAACCTGATCTTGATTTATAGTAGCCTCTATTGATTCCCACCAGCATCTAGCATCCCTTTCTAACTGAAAAGTAGCTAATAAGACCTTATCTTGATCTGTGCATTGCATAACACGGAATATTCGTTCCGTTTCCCTAATCCAGTGTTCAGCGTCATCTGGATCAGTAGAACCCGTGAACTTGGGTGGGTTCATGTTCTTGAAAGTCTGGTGGAGACTTCCTGCTCGTTGTCCACCTCCTTGTGCTACTTGTTGCAGCACTTGAGTCATGCCTTGAAGGGTACGCTGCATGTTGCGCCATTGAGCACGTTCGGCAGCCATTATACTACAATTACAATAACTAGATTAATATGTGCTTGTATTTAAAGACTCATATACTATGTTAACTTTAACCCTTGGTTCTACCCAATCTCACTGGTTGAAGGTTAAAACTTATCCTTGGACATTGGTTTTCCTAGGAATTGAATACCCTAGGCTCTGATACCACAAAAACTGTCACGCCCCGAGCACGGAAGATACCCGGATATGCGCGGCGAGTTTATATCAATCATGTCAATCAGAGTAGAAGTGTATTCGACACCAAAACAGAGATGCGCAAAATAGAAAGATAACCCAATCCTTTATTTCATAATGGATAGACTATTACAAATCTAATACTCTATTCAATTAAAAAGGAAAAGTACATAGTTGACTCAAGAAAATAGGAAAAATACTAGATGACACTTGGAAAAGCTCTAGCTCTTTCACTCTTGACCATTCTCATCCGATTGACTTCCCTCGTCATCGGAATTACCTGAAAAGTAGGGAACATACGGAGTGAGCGAACGCTCAGTAGGAAATTATATCTCAAGCGCTAGCAAGGGGTTTAAATAATTACATCTTTCATGTATGTACTATAGCTATGCATGCTCGTATAAAACGACAAGGTAGAAAGAGAATTTATCAATAAGACAGCAAGATGAACTAGTCATGAGCTTTCAAGAAAAGATAACAAGATTTTCAAGCTAGTATTTTTAACAAGTCATGTCAAGAACTTTGGCTATCATGTATCAAGCAAGCAAGTAATTACCCTTTCTCGGGTCATGCAATTCATGTCAAGTCAAGTACGAGTCAAGTACAAGATTTGTGTGGAATGTCCAATCAAGCTAGTCATGCACTCGGTATAATGCCAGATACCTTATCATTCAACTCCCATGGGCACAAGTACTTTCGGGTGCTCCTCCCAGGACCAGATCGGGCCCTATATGCGCAGGCATTTATCATGTATATTTGACATCCACTCTTGTATATATATATAGCCAATATGGAATTTCAATAAATTAAGCTTGTAGACACGTAGGATAACTTTGATAGAATGGAGTCCAAAAATACGACATTGGACATAGATAGGCGATAACAACGGTACAATCACGATGAACGATGAAACTAGGTGGAATTAAGTTCCCTTAACTCGGATACCATGACAAGTATGGACATTCTTTATATAGAATTGAGGTCCACATGAACAGTATATCAAAGGTAAGATACCCTCATTCTTATTATAGAATTGAGGTCCACAAGAACATCAACAAATGGCATGATAATCTCATCCCATTAGGAAATTCTTATGATATACACTTGGTATAACATAAGGGCCGGTATCCCATGTTTCTTTAGAGTGACATGGAAATCATTAGTGTAATGGGTTTTTAAGGTACAACCAGCTCAGTCGGCCTTGAGGGAATCCAAGGCTCGAGGAGTCTTACGGAGGTCTCTTTGACTAACTTCAGATGACAGAAGCTTTCAACCTGTAATCAGAAAATAGATGAAGAATCATCAATATTCTTCACAAATTCGATAGACAGAGTAAAAAAAAAGAACATGCTGTTCTTTACGTACCTTAGAAGAGTCCGAACGCCAAATAGCGTTCTCGGTTCAAGCAGTAGGTTATTTATAGGATTTCTAGAATCCTAATAGAGTTAGTGTTTGATGGGAAGTAATACTTCCATATTAGAGTTATTACTACATTCGAAATCTTTCTCATAGTTATCAACTTACCCTGGATAGACTCCTGGGTCGAACGAAACTCAAACTGAATTAGCGACCTAGGTAAGGGCGTCGAAATTTGAATTGACGCCTTGTCATGCGTCGTTTCTTGTTGAAATGCGTCCACGCAAGGGACGTTACGCTAACTTGCCCTTTTTTATTTATTTTGGTCATTTGAAATTTGACGCCTTGACGTGCAGGCGTCCTTTCTCAAAACACGCCTTAGGTGAAGGTGTTTTCTTGTAAGGTAGCGCCTTTATCTGAGGCGTTATTTTCATCAGGGTTTAATTATTTTTCTTCCAAGCTCTTTCATTTATTTACTAAATCTTTTAATCTATTTTGATTTATTTATTCCTTTTTATTTTATCAGGGTTGCTACAAGCTACTTTTCAGTTAGAAAGGGATGCTAGATGCTGGTGGGAATCAATAGAGGCTACTATAAATCAAGATCATGTTACGTGGGAGGAATTCGTTGAACACTTCAACGTGAAATATTTCTCAGATCGAGTTCAGGAAAAGAAGGCTACAGAATTTGCTGCAATAAAGCAACGATCTTTGTCAGTGGCCGAGTATGAGGCCCAATTCTCTAGATTATCTCGGTATGCTAAGCACCTAGTTAGCACCGAGAAAATGAAAGCTAGGAGGTTTCTTAATGGGCTCAAGCCCCAAGCTATTACCCAACTGGCGCCGATGGACATTCAAGTCTACTCGGAGATAGTACGTCGAGCTCAACTATTAGAAAATGCCACGGAACTGTCTGATAGAATTCGTGGTAAGGATAAGAAGGAACAAGTTACAGGTTCGGGTTCCTTTAAACCCAACTTCAAGAAGAGGCCTAGCAATGGAGGTATTTCCTCGCAAGAGCAAAAGTTCAAGAAGACCAAGCCCTTCTCTATCACCACTACCTCTCCAAATACAGTGTGCAAACATTGTGATAAAGCGGGTCATAGAGCAGAAGAATGCTGGAGGAAACTTGGAGCATGTCTCCGTTGTGGGAGTCGTGAGCATCGGATTCCCGATTGCCCACTACTAAATAACCAAGCCGATGACGGAAAGCGCCCAGTAACCAAGAATGCTCGTCTTCATGCAATCAAGGAGACCGAGCAAGAAGAAGAAGGCGGCTTAGTGGAAGGTACATTGAAAGTTTGTTCCAGGAATGCATATGTCTTAATTGATACTGGTGCATCGCATTCTATTATTTCTAAGAAGTTTGCTGACCCATTACCCCTAGAACCGGAATGGATGAAGTTAGTTTTGTCTACTCCTCTTGGTGACGAGACTGATATCATGCATCATTACCAAAACTATGAGGTATTGATTCATGGTCAAAATCTCCCTATTGATCTCATATGTTTAGATCTAAAGGAGTATGATGTCATACTAGGAGCAGATTGGTTATCCAAGTATCAGGCAACGGTTGATTGCCGCAATAGCAAGGTTACTTTCAAGGAATTTCCGGAACTAATATTTACTAGCCCTAAGCTCATCAGGAAAGGATGTGTATCTTTCCTTGCATTTGTCACAGTTAAAGAAGCTAAGGAGACTAAGCTAGAAGACATTCCAGTAGTGCAAGAATTTTCGGACGTGTTTCCGGAAGATTTGCCGGGATTACCCCCGCAAAGAGAAGTGGCCTTCACCATTGACTTAGTCCCTGGTGCTGGTCCGATTTCAAAGGCACCTTATAGGATGTCACCTGCTGAACTCAAGGAGTTAAAGGAGCAATTGATGGAACTCATTAAGAAAAGATTCATTAGACCAAGTACTTCCCCGTGGGGAGCGCCTGTGTTATTTGTGAAGAAGAAATATGGATCCATGAGGCTATGCATCGACTATCGACAGTTGAATCATCTCACTATCAAGAACAAGTATCCACTGCCGAGAATCGATGAATTATTTGATCAAATATCTGGATCCAAGTATTTCTCCAAAATTGATCTCAGGTCGGGATATCATCAGTTAAGGATCAAAGATGATGACATTCATAAAACCGCATTCAGAAGCAGGTATGGCCATTATTAATTCGTTGTTATGCCCTTCGGACTAACAAATGCCCCTACTGCCTATATGCAGTTAATGAATAGCATATACAGGCCTTATTTGGATCATTTTGTGATAATTTTTATTGATGATATATTGATCTATTCTAAGACCAAGGAAGAGCATGAGGAGTATTTAAGGATTGCATTACAAATATTGAGGACAGACCAATTATATGCAAAACTTAGCAAGTGTGAATTCTGGCTTGAAGAAGTGACTTTTCTCGGACATGTTATATCAAAGGATGGCTTGTCTGTAGACCCATCAAAAGTTGAAGCTGTAAGAAACTGGGAAAGACCGACCAATGCTAGCGAGATCCGAAGTTTCTTAGGTCTTGCCGACTATTACAGGCGATTCATCAAGGATTTCTCTAAGTTCGCCGTGCCCCTTACGAGGTTAACTCGCAAGGAGATCCGTTATGAATGGAGTGAAGAATGTGAAAGAAGTTTTCAAACTCTCAAGGGTCATCTTACTACAACCCCTATCTTAGCATTGCCAATTGAAGGATAAAAGTTCGAGATATACACTAATGCTTCTGGCATTGGCCTCGGATGTGTTCTAATGCAACAAGGGAATGTTATAGCCTACTCTTCTCGTCAATTAAAGAAGCATGAAGAAAACTACCCCGTCCATGACTTAGAATTGGCCGCGGTAGTATTTGCACTGAAGATATGGAGACATTATCTATATGGAGTGCAGTTTACTGTATACTCCGACCACAAGAGTCTCAAATATCTCTTTTCACAAAAGGAACTAAACATGAGACAAAGACGCTGGCTAGAATATCTCAAGGACTTCGACTTCAATATACAATATCATCCCGGAAAGGGTAATCAGGTAGCAGATGCCCTTAGTCGAAAGCCGAGAGCACTGTTAGCCAATTGTATGATTCAAGAATGGAAGTTGCTGGAGCAATTCTCTGAACTCAATATAAGCATGAACACGGACCCTAGATGTGTCACATTATCTCATATAAGCATACAGTCAGACCTATTAACTAAAATACAAGCACTTCAAGATAATGACCCAATATTAGTAGAAATCAAGGGCAGATTAGAAGGACAATCGGATTTCCAATTAACTTCTGATAGAAGGTTGTTATTCAGAAACAGAACTTGTATACCGGACTGCCCAGAATTGAAGAAGAAGGTCTTAGATGAAGCTCATAGGTCAAGATATACAATTCATCCTGGATCTATCAAGATGTACCAAGATGTGAAAAGAAATTTTTGGTGGCCCAACATGAAAAGGGAAATAGCAGACTATGTATCACGTTGTCTCACATGCCAACAAGTCAAGGCGGAACACCAAAAGCCTGCTGGAAAGCTACATCCTCTAGATATTCCTAAATGGAAATGGGAGGATATTGGCATGAATTTCATCATGGGTCTATCTAAATCAAAAAGAGGACATGATGGAATATGGGTTATCATTGACCGATTGACTAAAGCAGCACATTTCTTGCCAATCAAGAATCGATGGTCAGTGGATGTCTTAGCTGCACTATACATCAAGGAAATAGTCAGACTACATGGTATTCCTATTTCAATCGTGTCTGACAGAGATCCCCGTTTCACTTCTCATTTTTGGAAGGGACTACAGCATTCGTTGGGAACAAGGCTTAACTTTAGTACAGCTTTTCACCCTCAAACGGATGGTCAGACTGAGAGAACCAATCAAGTAGTCGAAGATATGCTAAGAGCATGCATTATTGATTTTGGTGGAAACTGGCATGATCACTTATCTCTGGTTGAATTTGCATACAATAATAGCTACCAGGCAAGTATACAAATGGCACCTTTCGAAGCCTTATACGGAAGGAGTTGCCGATCACCCATATGCTGGAGCGAAGTTGGAGAGAAACAACTGATAGGTCCAGACATGGTAAGAGATACTACTGAGATGATACAATTAATCAGGGAAAGACTACAAGTTGCTCAGTCTAGACAGAAGGCTTATGCCGACACACGAAGGAGAGATCTTGAATTCCAAATCGGAGATCATGTATTTCTCAAGATATAACCTGGACGTGGCATACGGAGATTTGGTGTTAAGGGCAAGCTTACACCAAGATACATCGGACCTTTTGAGATACTCGAAAGAATTGGCGAGGTTGCTTATCGCATCGCATTGCCACCTCAATTGTCCGACGTACATGATGTGTTCCACATATCTATGTTGAAGAAGTATGTACATGACCCATCACATATTATTGAGTATGGAGATCTAGTGATCCAGAAAGATTTCACATATGAGCAGAAGCCCCTAAAGATACTAGATCGAGAAGTACGGACCCTAAGGAATAAGGTTATTCCCATGCTAAAAGTACAATGGAATAAGAATTCAGAACAAGAAGCTACATGGGAGACCGAGAAATCTATGAGGAAGCGATTTCCAGACTTATTTTAGAAGGTACATACTCTACACTCTCCACATGTATATTTACTTGTATATATATGATTGAATTTGGGGACCAAATTCTTTTTAAGTGGGGGAGGGTGTAGCAACCCTAATGAATTTAAAAGAATAAAATAAATCAAAATAGAATAAAAGACTAAGTAAAGAAAAGATAAAAAATCCGAAATGGAAAAGAATTAAACTCTAATGAAAATAACGCCTCAGGAAAAGGCGCGACTTTACAAATAAGCGACCTTCAACCAGGCGCGAATTAAAGAAAGGACGCCCAAATAATAAGGCGTCAAATTTCAAACGACTAAAATAAATAAAAAGGGCAAGAAAGCATAACGCCCTTTGAGTGGACGCGTTTCAACAAGTTACGACGCTTGACAAGGCGTCAATTTAAATTCGACGCCCTGACCTAGGTCGTTAATTCAATTCGTCTCCCGTTCGACCCAGGAACTTATCCAAGGTAAGTTGATAACAATGAGAAAGAGTTCGAATGTAGTAATAACTCTAATATGGAAGTGTTACTTCCAATGCAACTCTAACTCCATTAGGATTCTAGAAATCCTATAAAAACCCTTGACTATCAAACCCTAAAGCTATTTGGTCGATCTGCTGCTGCTACGGTACGTAAAGAACATCAGTTCTTCTTATCTCTTTTTATCATTACTTTCGGTTGCATGAAGAATTAATGATTCTTCATCTCTCCTTACAGGTTAAGAAGCCCTGATGTTCTGAAGAACAAGAGTTCTTCATCCGGGTAAAGTTATTCTCTTTACCTTTAGTTCTGGATGTGTAAGGTGAAGAAACTAATATCAGTTTCTTTTTCTGTAGGACTTACAGCAAGTTGATCAGTGAAGAACAAGGATTCTTCATCAAACGATCTGTTCAACTGCATCATCTTTGCTTGGTGCTGCTGTTAAGTTCGTAGAAGTTCAGAACCTGTCACGTTCATCTTCAGATTATTATTATTAAGGTAGGTTTTCTCAAGCACTGTAGCCCAAATCACCATAATAACTATGTTAAACCATATATATTAGTTCATGCATATAGTTTTCGTGAGTTTTAAATGTTTCTATTATTGGAAAGAAACGCCCTTTCCAAGGGCGCTACCTTAATACGCGACCCAGACAAGGGCGCTACTATGAAAGAAACGACCATGACCAGGTCGTCAATTCCAGATTCGACGCCCTGTACACGGACGTCAATTTTCTCAATTGTTAATTACCCATGTTAATTATCCAATATTCACTTAAACATGATTCTAAATCAGTGCACGATCATATTTACTTGAATCCCGATATTTTTCCTGTCATGACCATGTCTCTTGTTTCGGGAAATTATAATACTTGAAATCTGAAAATTCTTGAATTCACGACCCTGTATAGGTCGTCTCTAGCTTGACTAACGCCCCTGTTCAGGACGTGAAGTGAAAAGTAACTCCCCTGTCTAGGGCGTGTTTTTGATAAATTTCTGAATATATATATACTGCACAAATAGAACTAAAGAATGAACGACCACTGTATACGTCGTCAACTTGTAAAGAAACGCCCCTCACCAAGGCGCGTTTTTGATAAAATACTTTTGAAATTTTGCAAAAAAGGAAAATAGATAAACGCCCTTACTGAAGGCGTTAATTATGTGATTAATGACTTAGTTAAAGTCGTTATTTTCTATAAAAACTGTTTTTACCCTATTTCTGTAACCGAGGGTTTTATTATATACATATATATATTATATTGGCACTATATTCCAATCCGTGAGTATAGTCCCACGTTTCATGATGTTTTATCGATCACCCTCAATTCTCATTGACATACAAGCTCTCCATTGGACATTCCGTTCCTTTGGACTAGCAAGTTAGTCAAAGAGACCTCCGTAAGACTCCTCGAGCCTTGGATTCCCTCAAGGCCGACTGAGCTGGTTGTACCTTAAAAACCCATTACACTAATGATTTCCATGTCACTCTAAAGAAACATGGGATACCGGCCCTTATGTTATACCAAGTGTATATCATAAGAATTTCCTAATGGGATGAGATTATCATGCCATTAAATGATGTTCTTGTAGAACCTCAATTCTATGATAAGAATGAGGGTATCTTACCTTTGATATACTGTTCATGTGGACCTCAATTCTATATAAAGAATGTCCATACTTGTCATGGTACCCGAGTTAAGGGAACCTAATTCCACCTAGTTTCATCGTTCATCGTGATTGTACCGTTGTTATCGCCTATCTATGTCCAATGTCGTATTTTTGGACTCCATTCTATCAAAGTTATCCTACGTGTCTACAAGCTTGATTATTGGAATTCCTCATTGGCTATATATATACAAGAGTGGATGTCAAAATACATGATAAATGCCTGCGCATATAGGGCCCGATCTGGTCCTGGGAGGAGCACCCGAAAGTACTTGTGCCCATGGGAGTTGAATGATAAGGTATCTGGCATTATACCGAGTGCATGACTAGCTTGATTGGACATTCCACACAAATCTTGTACTTGACTCGTACTTGACACGACATGAATTGCGTGACCCGAGAAAGGGTAATTACTAGCTTGCTTGAAACATGATAGCCAAATTCTTGACATGACTTGTTAAAAGTTCTTGCTTGAATATCTTGTTAGCTTTTCTTGAAAGTTCATGGCTTGTTCAAATTGCTATCTTATTGATATACTCTCTTTCTACCTTGTCATTTTATACAAGCATGCATAGCTATAGTACATACATGAAAGATGTAATTATTTAAACCCCTTGCTAGCGCTTGAGATATAATTTCCTACTGAGCGTTCGCTCACTCCGTGTTTGTCCCTTACTTTTCAGGTAAGTCCGACGAAGAAGGTCAAACTGATGGGGAAAGTCAAGAGTGAAAGAGCTAGAGCTTTTCCAAGTGTCATCTACTCTTTTTCCTATTTTCTTGAGTCAGCTATGTACTTTTCCTTTTTAATTGAATAGAGTATTGGATTTGTAATAGTCTATCCATTATGAAATAAAGGATTGGGTTATCTTTACTTTTGCGCATCTCTGTTTTGGTGTCGAATACACTACTACTCTGATTGACATGATTGATATAAACTCGTCGCGCATCTCCGGGTATCTTCCGCTCTCGAGGCGTGACAGAACCACCTAAAAACCCATTGTGCAGTGGTTTGATTTCTTCTATCTGATTGGCGCTAGATGAATGCTTAGGTGCGCTTTGCCTTGATTGCTCACTGTGTGTTTGTTTAATTATGCAACTGCTTATTAGATTTCAAGTTTGTCTAGTTAGCGAACTAGCAATTTTAGTGAGCATTAGATTTTAAATTGGGCGAAGTTTTTAAAGGGAAATTCATTCACCCCCCCTCTGAATCATAGCACCGAACCCAACATGGATCATGTGCCAGGTGCCAACCTCGGATCACGTGCCTAGACTCTGCAGGTTTAATGAAGAGTTCAGTCGATTAGTAGAATCAACACAGGCTGTACATAGTTCAATCAAGTAGCAATGTATAGACTTAACAATGCAGTGTGCATGCAATGTACAGACTTTGCGTGCAGGCTGCCAACGATGCATAGACTTTGTTGCATGCTGTGGGACGTAATGTACAGACTTTGCGGCAAGCAGCTGGACGTTGTATAGACATGCTGTGCAGGCTGTAGGACGCAATGTATAGACATTGCAGTGCTGGCATGGGACGTTGTATAGACTTACTGTGCAGACTGCCAGATGCAGTGTACAGACATTGCGTGTGTGTGCTGGAACAATGTGTAGACTTGGTTCGAGCAACACACTGACTGTACAGACTATATGAATGTAGAGCTAGACCCATGTACAGACTTCATACATGCAAGACTGAAGCGTGTACAGACATGATGTAGCATGATTATATGGACTTAGTGTGCACGCTAGAAGACGATGTATAGACTTAACGATGCAAGCGATGTATAGACTTTATGTGAAAGCCCAATGTACAGACTTTACTTCGTGCAAGCTACAGTGCTAATGTATGGACTTGGTGTTCTGCATGCTACAATGCTAATGTATGGACTTAGTGTAATGCAAAGGCTGTATAGACTTAGCGTGCTTCAAAGCAACTATGTGCAGACCTGGCGATGTATAGACTTGCACAATTCTAGCCAAGGGATGTATAGACTTTAAGTGATAGCCCAATGTACAGACTTGCTGAACTGAACGTAGGAAAAGATCAGGAGTGTATAGACTTGCTCAGTTCAGAACGTAGGTGAAGATGCAATGTATAGACTCTAAGTCCAATGCAAAAGGCTGTACAGACTTTGAGACTTAATGCAAGGTGGCAAATGTACAGACTTGCCAATGTATAGACTTGAGCTAAGCAAGCTACATGGCCGATGTATAGACTTGAGCTAAGCAAGCTACAGGGCCGATGTATAGACTTGAGCTAAGCAATGCATGAACAATGTGGCGATGTACAGACTTGGCCAATGCTATGAACAATGTATAGACTTTGAGTGACCTTATGCAAAGGCAATGTAAAGACTTGAACGCATGATGTGCCATGCGATGTATAGACTTCCCAGCAGCAAGGCTTTGCTATGAATGTGCAGACTTGATGAAATGAGGCATGTACAGACTTGAACTCTTGCAATTTAGCAATGTACAGACTTAGTGGCTTGCATGCTGTGTGATGTATAGACTTCACATTATGCATCCAGACGAATGTACAGACTTGAGTTATGCAACTGAGGGCTGTACAGACTTGCTATGAAAGTGAGATGCAACATGAGACGCTCGAATGTACAGACTTGCTGATTGTGTTAAGACACAGCATGAGACGCTGAGTGTATAGACCTGCTATCTGAAGTGTGTACAGGCTTTACTGAAGAGTGTTCAAACTTAGCCTGCAGCATTGTATAGACTATGTAACGTGCAGACAGTACACTGTATGGACTTGAGAGCGACCAGAACAATGTACATACTTTGACATGATGCATAAGATGCATGAAATGCATTGGCTGTACAGATTTGATCGATTAACAGCAGATGAGTGTATAGACTTCAGCTATCAAGCTTCAGACAGGATGTCTAAGGATGTATAGACTGTGCAGAGAGAGTGATACACTGGCTGTGCAGACAACACCCGTTGTACAGACTTAACCTGACTGTGCAGACAACACCCGTTGTACAAACTTAACCTGAGTAGATATGAAATGCATGAGTCTAAGTCTAGACATTCAGAGAAACAAGGTTATGAAATGTAGACATTCATTGACTTATGGCAGTTATGAAATACACCAATGCACACAGCCTGTTCAGACATTCATTGACTTATGGCAGTTATGAAATGCACCAATGCACATAGCCTGTTCGATGTAATGATACTCAAATAAGATGTTCATTTAAACATTCACATATGCAACAAATAAGATGTTCATTGAAACATTCACATATGCAACACAAACAGATTCATCTGCAGACAAAACAGATGATGACTTATAGTGTTTGCTATCATCAAAATCACAGGGACACAACACATTTCCTTGTTTCTAAACATGAAGAAGGTCTGTGCTTATAGCATGATACACGTCCGTGCATTACATGTCATTCGCCCTTTTGCTTAATGCATATTAAGTCAGTGCAAGTTCTGCATCTCTCACATAAAGTGCTTGCCTCGGTGCAAGTCCCTGTTCATGCACAGGTTCTGCTATCATACTTTGTCTCTGTGCATTTCTCTAGGTCATGTCCACTAAGGTATGTGCATATCATGTCTCTGCATCTCAACTCTTGGGTCGGTGCAAATTCCTGACCAGAATGCATTGGTTATGCTGGTCATTCCTTCGTCTCAGTGCAAATCCATCTCGGTGCAAGCCTTGTCTTGTATTTCTCTTTGCCATCTCGGTGCAGCTCCTATTTGGATTGCATTACCATTCTCGGTGCAAGGTTTGATCTGTACCTAGCCGGTGCAAGTCTTGGTTAGTCAAAGGGATTGGAACACAACTCGGTGCATGCTTTGCTTAAAACACAATCATGTTCGGTGCATAGTCTACTCTATACAATTCACTGTAGATGTCTATGCATGTTTTTGCTCCATGCACACCAAGCCTATTCAAATCCCTATAGCAACGAAGTCGGTGCAGTTCCTATTTCAGGCTTATTAGACTCGGTGCAAGTCCTGTAGATAGCTAACGTAGATTGGTGCATTTTCTGCTTCATTCCACATCGGTGCTTTTCTTGCCTATCTTAGCCGATGCTTATTCCTTTAACTCGGTGCAAACTTTTCTCTATGGCAAAACAAAGTCAGTACAATTTTGTGTTTTACTATTTCTTGTCCGAGCATATCTGTTGCACGATCAGAGTCCATGGTCTGTGCTAATGACGTCATGTGTTTTCTCAAGTCAGTGCACCTCTCGCTTTTGCTCACTTCAACTCTGTGCAACCTGTTGTTCACCTTGTTGCAAGCTAGTGCAACAGTTGATTTGGGAAGTTTTACTCAGTACAGTTTCTGGGTTCTTACTCCTTACATTGATTCAAATTATGCTAAGCGTGGGACAAAATGACTATTTCTTCTCTGACAGTTTGTCTGTGCATTCACCAGGATGGCACGTGATCCGAGGAAGATGAAGGTCTAGAACATTCCGACACGTGCCCCAACATTTCAGGCGGGAAACGTGGTATCCACACGCCTAAGTTTCTGGAGCGGACATATATATATATATATGTGCTGAGGAAAAAGGGTTCGAGAAAAAGGGATGGAATAGTTGAGAAGAAGAGCACCGTGAGAGCAGTGGATCAAGAGAGAAAACCAGAGACTACCCACTCCATCTAGAGCTGAGAGAAAAATTTCTGAGAGAGAGAAGTGATTGTGAATGTGAAGATCTGCTTCTACGGAACCTACATTGTTTTTACTGTTAGAGAAAATTGTCGTTCATCGATCATTTTCTTTTCGAGTTTCCTTTATTTTCATTCCATTTGTTTCCCTCCATTGTCCTTGGAGGAAGAGAGGTTTGATCCTCTGGTTATGTGAGTTACTTGGGATTAACTGCACAGGGTTCCCTTTGCGACGTGCAAAGGAAGGGAGATTGGTTCTCTAGTGTTTTTCTTCTGGTTGATCAGAAGACTGAGGAGGGTGTTCCTCAGGGCAAGCTATATGGCAGCGGTTGTTGCAGACTGAGTCTGCTGTGTGCGATTGAATATTGAAAGGAAACCTTACTCTCGTGAGTAAGGGGTGGACGTAGATTACAGATAGCAATCGAACCACCTAAAAAATTCCCTGTCTCTCTGTGGTTTTGCTTGTTCACATTATGCTACTCTCCATCTACTTGTCACATTGCTTCATTGTGGGTTGCTTTCTCGATCTCATTCCTTATTCTAGTCATCATTGTTGCATGTCTTCGAAGTCTTCTTCACTACAATTTGAGGGTTGAGAGATCGTATCTGAGTTTATTGAATTTTGGGAGTGAGCTATTCATCCCCACCCTTCTATCTCACTTTCCGCTGTGCGTATCAATTGGTATCAGAGCAGGTTTTCACAATGTGGTCCAATGGCCAGGGTAACCCCAGATTTAATGCTCCTCGGAGCTACATGGCTGAGGGACAATCTATCAGCCGCCCTCCGTTCTTTGATGGTAACAATTACCTTTTCTGGAAAAATAGGATGGAAGTATTCATCAGGGCGCAGAGCCATAAGCTGTGGAGGGTGATCACTACAGGGCCATACGATCTGCCACCGAATGAGGACGCGTGGACAGATGATCAAGTCAAGCTCTCGTCATTTAACTGGATGGCCCTGAACATTATCCAATGTGTAGTACATCCAGACGAATACGCCCGCATCTCAGCTTGCAAGACGGCCAAGAAAATGTGGGATACGTTGGAGTTAATCTATGAAGGTACACCTCAAGTGAAAGCAATGAAGGTAAATCTCCTCACCTCTGAATATGAGATGTTTAAGATGAAATCAGAGGAGACCATAACTGAGATGTATGTCAGATTGTCATTGATTATGAATAGTCTTAAGGGGTTTGGGAAAGAGATATCTGAGGGAGATATAGTCAGGAAGATACTTAGATCTCTAACCCCGACATGGCACACTAAGGCCATTGTGATAGAAGAGTCTAGGGTTCTGTCGACCATGACAGTCACCAAACTTATAGGATCCCTTATGACGTATGAGATGAATTTCAAAAGGAATGGTGAAGGAAGCGACATGAAGGGCAAGAATATTGCCCTCAAGGTGTCCCGCAGCAAGGGAAGTAGCAGCAGTGGGAGTAGTAGTTGCGAGTCTGACGGACTGTCAGACCTCGACCAGGAGGAGCAAGCAATGCTCACTCGATAATTCAAGAAATTCTTAAGGATTAGGGAAAGACTTTTAGAAGGAAGAAGTCATACCCCACTGGTAAGAACCTTCATTCCAGCAATGATAAGAATAGGAGTATCAAGAAAATTACATGTTTTCATTGCAGGAAACCTGGACATATGAAAGGGGACTGCCCTGATCTTTAGAAAAAGGGTCCTGACTTTCAGAAGAAGAGCTCGAAAGTGTAGAAGAAGAAACCACAAGCAATGGTCTACACGTGGAGCGATAAGGAAGAAGATATGGAAGCCAATTCCTCAGAGGAGGACGAAGAAGGAATTTGCCTGATGGTAAATAGTGAAGAGGAGGTAACAAATATCTTTGAGAAATTTTCTATTGATGATTAGGAAGATGCCTATGCTGAACTGTTAGATAAGTTCAATTCACTGAGTAAAGAGCATAGGGTTCTGAAGAGAAAATTTAATGCTAATATTGAAGAACAAACTCAAATCAGTGAGGAAAATCAGAAATTAAAAGAACAATTGGAACAAATTACTTCTCTGAAGAAGGAAAATGAAAAGCACAAATCTGGGAACCAAGAAGTTCACACACAGCTCAGCGAACTCAAGATAAAATTCAAAGAAAGTCTGAATGGAAACAATGTGATCACAGAGTAGTATGAAGCTATTAAGAAAGTGAACACTGAACTTCTAAAAAATTGTGAGTCTATGCAAAGAGAGCTGGAAGACAAACAC
Organism: Amorphophallus konjac; assembly: GCA_022559845.1. Classification (NCBI taxonomy): domain Eukaryota; kingdom Viridiplantae; phylum Streptophyta; class Magnoliopsida; order Alismatales; family Araceae; genus Amorphophallus; species Amorphophallus konjac. The sequence continues at coordinate 47,113,380 of CM040129.1, forward strand.
AAGGTTTTAGAAAAATTTGTTCAAGGGAAAACGAATCTGATTATATACTAGGAACAAGGGTTTATTTCAACAAGGAGGGTTTAGGCTATGACCCAACTAACAAGAGACCCTTTCATTTCAAGACCACTACCTTCTGCCCAGAGAAGGGAAAAGAAAAGCTGGACACACCATCCAGCTCAAACAACAATCAAAACATTCAATGTCCAAAGGAAAAGTCAACAAACAATGCTGGACGACCATCTAAAACAGGAATGAACTTTGTGAAGAACTTCTCTAAGCCCATTCACCAGAACAGAAGTGGTAGCTGGACTGGGCAAATGTATCAGAATAAAAGTTGGAACTACTATAAAAGAATGGGTCCAAACAGTAGTTACTGGAGAAATAACACTCACCCTCAAAAACATGTTAATCAACAAGCGCACAGAAGATACCCCAGGGATGAGAAGCCTAATAACTGGAATAGATTTCACTTCTCCAGACCAGCTGGACATAATTCTGGTCATAATTTCAATAGACCTAAAATTAAGATGCAAGAGAAAAACAAGTTGAAACAATTTTGGATTCCTAAACACCTGCTTAAAGATTTGAATGATGTCTTTGGACCCAACTTATCTTGGGTTCCAAACCACTTTGCTTGATTTCATTTGTGTATGTTTGCCTGGCAGTTGAGAACAACAAATGGTACATTGACAGTGGCTGTTCCAGGCACATGACAGGAGACCAATCCAAGTTCAACAAGTTAGAAATGAAGGTAGGGGGTCTGGTCAAATTCGAAGGAAAGAACAGAGGTAACATCATTGGGGTTGGCACAGTTGGTAAGTCCTCCACTAACTCAATTGAGAAAGTCTTACTTGTGGAAGGTCTTCAACACAATCTGATTAGCATTAGTCAATTATGTGACAAGGGTCACAGGGTTGTGTTTGACAATAACTCATGCAAAATCTTTGAAATAAATTCCGATCGTGTTAAATTTGTAGCAAACAGGACCAATAATGTCTACATGGTAGACTTAGATGTTGAGTCTGAATCTAATCTCTGCTTGTCTGCTAATTCTGAAAGTGTTGCTTTTGATTGGCATAGACGTTTAGTCCATGCTAGTTTCTCTACTTTGAATAAATTGATCAAGCATGATATAGTTAGAGGCATGCCTAAAATCAAGTTTAGTTCAATCTCAAAAATCTGTGATGCCTGTGCTCTAGGCAAACAGACCAGGAAGTCCTTCAAACTAAGATCTGAGCCATTGTCTTCTAGACCAATGGAACTTCTTCATATGGACCTCTTCGGTCCTACTAGAACTCGGAGTCTTAATGGAAGTAGGTTTGGTTATGTGATTATTGATGACCACTCTAGATTTTCATGGATCTTTTTCTTAGCCAACAAAAATGATGCTTTTCAAAAATTCAAACAATTTTTTAATAAGGTCAAACAGGAAGGAAAACATAAGATTTGTTCAATTCAATCTGACCATGGAGGTGAATTTGAAAACTCCATGTTTTCTGACCTTTGTGAAAGTGAAGGACTAACACACAAGTTTTCTTCTCCCAGGACACTAGAGCAGAATGGAATTGTGGAAAGAAGAAATCGAACCATTGTGGATATGGCCTTAACCATGCTGATTGAAAGTCAACTACCAAGAAAGTTTTGGGCAGAGGCGGCCAATACAGCAACTTACACAATCAACAGGGCCATGGTAAGACCAATTCACAAGAAAACCCCCTATGAGCTATTGAAAGGTAAGAAACTAAACTTGGCTCATTTCAGGATTTTTAGTGTTAAATGCTTTATCTATAATAATGACAAGAAAGACTTAGATAAGTTTGATGCTAAAAGCTGTCTTGGAATATTTTTAGGATACTTTGAAGTGTCAAGAGCATATAGGGTCTTTAACATAACTGATCAGAAAGTTGAAGAGTCTACACATATCATTTTTGGTGAAGCAAAACATGCTACTAACATTGAAAATGCTGACAGAGATTCCAAGCATGATGGAGAATTCCTAGAAGACAAGGAAGAAGAGAAGGTTCAGCCAAATGAAACATCAGATGCTCCCAACCAGGTAGGGCCAGCTGAAACAGGTGAGTCTTCAATAAATATTAGATACCTTAAAGATCACCCAATAGATAACATCCTAGGCAACCTTGAAGATCCTCTTAGAACTAGGTCTCACTTTAGGAATGTTCATAATCAAGACCTAATTGCTTTGGTCTCACAAATTGAACCAAAATCAGTAGAAGAGGCCTTAAGTGATCAATCATGGATTACTGCTATGTGTGAGGAGTTAGGTCAGTTTGAAAGAAATAATGTCTGGGAGCTAATTCCAAGACTAGAAAATTCTAATGTCATAGGAACTAAGTGGGTGTTTAAGAATAAAATGAATGAAGATGGAATCATTTCTAGAAATAAAGCCAGACTAGTAGCCAAGGGCTACTGTCAGGAATTTGGAGTTGACTTTGATGAGTCCTATGCACCTGTTGCTAGGATGGAAGCTATAAGAATATTGTTAGCATTTGCAAGCTCCAAGAATATAAAACTCCAACAAATGGATGTGAAGAGTGCATTTTTAAATGGAGTTATCAAAGAAGAAGTTTTTGTTGAACAACATCCCAGATTTCAGTTCTCTCCACAACCTAACCAAGTTTTCATGTTGAACAAAGCCCTGTACGGTCTAAAGCAGGCTCCCAGAGCATGGTATGAAAGACTGACAGAATTTCTGATCAGCAAGGACTACCGCAGAGGTAAGGTGGATCAAACTTTATTTTCCAAGAGTTCAAATAAAGACTTCATCATAGTTCAGGTATATGTAGATGATATTGTCTTTGGGTCAACTAGCTCTGAACTATGTAATGAATTTTCTAAATTGATGTCTGCTGAATTTGAAATGAGTTTAGTAGGTGAATTAAAGTATTTTCTTGGCTTGCAGGTACAACAGTTAGAGGATGGATGCTTCATCAACCAAACCAAGTACACATTGGAGATTCTCAAGAGGTTTGGCTTGAACAATTTGAAACACATCACAACACCAATGGGTACCAATACCTCATTGGATGCAGATGAGACAGGTAAAAAAGTAGATGCCATGCTCTATCGAGGTATGATTGGATCTCTACTTTATTTGACAACTTCAAGACATGATATACAGTTCAATGTAGGAATGTGCACAAGGTATCAATCTAGACCCACTGAATTGCATTTAGCTGCAGTGAAAAGAATTTTCAGATATCTGTCTGCTACACACACCCTTGGTTTATGGTTTCCTGCATCACACACACTTGATTTAGTTGCATACACAGATGCAGATTATGCCGGGTGTAAACTAGATAGAAAAAGTACTAGTGGTCACTGTGAATTTCTAGGTGGGTGTTTAGTATCTTGGGGTTCCAAGAAACAACATTCTGTGGCCCTCTCCACTGCAGAGGCTGAATACGTGGCTGCAGGGAGTTGTGGTACACAAGTCATTTGGATTAAACACCAACTTCAGGACTATCAAGTAGACCTGGGATGTACACCCATCTACTGTGATAATACCAGTGCCATCAATCTAGCCAAGAACCTTGTCTTGCATTCCCGCACCAGACACATAGAAATAAGGCATCATTTCATAAGAGATGAGGTTTCTAAGAACACCTTTGAGCTGATTCATGTAGGCACTGCTAATCAAATTACTGATATCTTCGCCAAGCCACTGGACAATGATAAATTCACCACATTAAGGAGAGAATTAGGCTTATTTAATTATCTTAATTGCTAATCTCCTGATATTGAATTGTTTTTTTTGCAAGAGATTGTGTGAGAAGCCTGTCCTAACACTGAGGGGGAGTCCTGAGAGTCTACTGATTTGTTTCCTTCTGTGCATCGATTGAGGGGGAGCTGGGTAGTTAGTGAAGTTTGACTGATTCAAAAGATTGACCAGATGTGTGTCATTGTGGCTCTCATGATTGAATGAGTGTGTTTCTCTCTTAGATAGTAGAATCTCACTCATCCCTTAAGTCTATAAGTCTTTGTTACTAAAGTCCTGCTAGAATCTTTCCTCTAATAGTCCATCAGAGAACTGGATTAAGTGTTCGAAGTATATCTTCCTACATTGTCAATGATTCCGGTTCAGGCTAAAACTTGTATGTCTTGACATCTGTCCAGAACAACTTGAAATCTAGACTTCAAGACTCATTTCAAAGAAACAGTCCTTCTGGTATTGTCTTCAATCACTTCATCTCCACAATATAAGGGATCAACCAAATAAATAAAGGTCTAAGGTTTGATCACTGAGAAACTTGGAGCTTCATCAATGAAGTGAAGTAATTCCCATGTCATGAGGTGTTAAATTCAAAAAAAAAAGAAAAGACAATCTCTGCAAAATAAATTTGTGCTTCTGATCATCACAGAGCAATGGTGACAAGGTGGTGAGTAACTGGGGACTCTAGCATCTGATCAAGGTGTTTCCTCACGTAAAAAGCCACAGTTACTAACTCTGTTCTCTAAAAAGGAGAGGTAATGAGGTACTCACATTGAGTAACTGGGGATTCAGGCCTCTGATCAAGGTGTCTCCCTAATGTCAAAAGTGTGATTTACCAACTTACTCATTGGTCTTATTAAAAAACTCTATAATATCCCTTGTCTCTGTGCAAATTACTGGAATGCTTGTCCCCAATACCATGAGAACACCTTCTCTGCCTTTGTCTCTTATCGTCTATTGGGTATTGTTGTTTGTTTAGCAATGTCTTGCCATACTTGTTCATCCCTGCTCTACATCATATACCCTATATGTGGATACACTTCCCTCTCATTCTACTTCTCTATTGATTACCAGAGTTCAAGAATCATCTCTTGAGTTTAGCACCTCACTTAGTCTCTTAAGATATGTTCTTGAGTCTTTCTACACTAAGAAGCCACTATACTTCTCCCTCATGTCTCCAGCTGGTTCATATATCTTTCATTTCCTTTTGATGTTGTCAAAGGGGAAGAGAGGTCCTCTGTCAACTGGAAAGAGGTCATCTGAGAGGTTCAGAGCATTAGTTTAGGACATCTATCGCATCTGAGAGTGAAGCGTTTTTGGAGAAATAAGAGATTCAGAAGATGGTGTCTCAGGGAGAAGTCTTCTGGTTTATTAGTATGCTCTTTTTGGTTTACTCTTGATTATTTTTGATCTCCTTGTTAATGCCCTGACATTGCTTGATTCATAGTGTTACCATCATCACAAAGGGGGAGATTGTTGTATCCCTACGGTTTTGATGATGTCTCACACTATAAATCAAATTTGTTTTAACTACAAATCAATTTGCTTTTATACGGTGCATTTCCTTGTTTCTAAGCATGAAGAAGGTCTGTGCTTAAAGCATGATACACGTCCGTGCATTACATGTCATTCGCTTTTTTGCTTAATGCATATTAAGTCAGTGCAAGTTCTGCATCTCTCACATAAAGTGCTTGCCTCGGTGCAAGTCCCTGTTCATGCACAGGTTCTGCTATCATACTTTGTCTCTATGCATTTCTCTAGGTCATGTCCACTAAGGTACGTGCATATCATGTCTCTGCATCTCAACTCTTGGGTCGGTGCAAATTTCTGACCATAATGCATTGGTTATGCTGGTCGTTCCTTCGTCTCAGTGCAAATCCATATCGGTGCAAGCCTTGTCTTGTATTTCTCTTTGACATCTCGGTGCAGCTCCTATTTGGATTGCATTACCATTCTCGGTGCAAGGTTTGATCTGCAACTAGTCAGTGCAAGTCTTGGTTAGTCAACGGGATTGGAACACAACTCGGTGCATGGTTTGCTTAAAACACAATCATGTTCGGTGCATAGTCTACTCTATACAATTCACTGTAGATGTTTGTGCACGTTTTTGCTCCATGCACACCAAGCCTATTCAAATCCCTGTAGCAACGAGGTTGGTGCAGTTCCTGTTTTAGGCTTATTAGACTCGGTGCAAGTCCTGTAGACAGCTAACGTAGATTGGTGCATTTTCTACTTCATTCCACATCGGTGCTTTTCTTGCCAGTCTTAGCCAATGCTTATTACTTTAACTCGGTGCAAAATTTTCTCTCTGGCAAAATAAAGTCAGTACAATTTTGTGTTTTGTTGTTTTTTGTCCGAGCATATATGTTGCATGATCAGAGTCCATGGTCTGTGCTAATGACATCATGCATTTTCTCAAGTCAGTGCACCTATCGCTTTTGCTCACTTCAACTCGGTGCAACCTATTGTTCACCTTGTTGCAAGCTAGTGCAACAGTTGATTTGGGAACTCCTACTCAGTGCAGTTTCTAGGTTCTTACTCCTTACATTGATTCGAATTGTGCTAAGCGTGGGACAAAATGACTATTTCTTCTTTGACCATTTGTCTGTGCATTCACCAGGATGGCACGTGATCTGAGGAAGATGAAGGTCCGCAACATTCCGACATGTGCCCCAACATTTCAGGCGGGAAACATGGTATCCACATGCCTAAGTTTATGGAGCAGACATATATATATATATATATATGTACTGAGGAAAAAGGGTTTGTGACAGGGATGGAACAGTTGAAAAGAAGAGCAGCGTGAGAGTAGTGGATCAAGAGAGAAAACCAGAGACTACCCACTTCATCCAGAGCTGAGAGAAAAAATTTTGAGAGAGAGAAGTGATTGTGAATGTAAAGATTTGCTTCTACGAAGCTATATTGTTTTTGCTTTTAGAGAAAATTGTCGTCCATAGATCGTTTTGTTTTTGAGTTTCCTTTATTTTCATTCCATTCTGTTTCCATCCATTGTCCTTGGAGGAAGAGAGGTTTGATCCTCTGGTTGTTTGAGTTACTTGGGAGTAACTGCACAGGGTTCCCTTTGCGACGTGCAAAGGAAGGGAGATTGGTTCTACAGTGTTTTTCTTCTGGTGGATCAGAAGACTGAGGAGGGTGTTCCTCTGGGCAAGCTGTATGGCAGCGGTTGTTGCAGACTGAGTCTGCTGTGTGCGATTGAATATTGCAAGGAAACCTTACTCTCGTGAGTAAGGGGTGGACGTAGATTGCGGATAGCAATCGAACCACCTATACAATTCCCTGTCTCTCTGTGGTTTTACTTGTTCACTTTGTGCTTCTCTCCATCTACTTGTCACATTGCTTCATTGTGGGTTCCTTTTTCGATCTCATTCCTTATTCTAGTCATCATTGCTGCCTGTCTTCGAAGTCTTCTTCACTGTAATTTGAGGGGTTGAGAGATCGTGTCTGAGTTTATCAAAATTTTGGGAGTGAGCCATTCATCCCCCCCTTCTATCTCACTTTCCGCTGTGCGTATCAATATTGCAAGGAAACCTTACTCTTGTGAGTAAGGGGTGGACGTAGATTGCGGATAGCAATCGAACCACCTAAAAAATTCCCTGTCTCTCTGTGGTTTTGCTTGTTCACATTGTGCTGCTCTCCATCTACTTGTCACATTGCTTCATTGTGGGTTGCTTTCTTGATCTCATTCCTTATTCTAGTCATCATTGTTGCTTGCCTTCGAAGTCTTCTTCACTGCAATTTGAGGCGTTGAGAGATGACCCATCATCAAAGCACCAAGTGGTTTCAAAAATAGGGGTAAGGATGGTGGCATCATACTGAGCAGGGGGTTTTTGTGGTGGTGGTGGAAGAGGAAAGTGAAAGAACATTGAAGCAGGTATATCTTCAAAAGTTTTATCGTATGCCGCCTCCAATTCTTCGTAATCAAGTTCAAATGGACATCGTGGCAAAGATGTATTGGTTGGTGGAGCATGATGATGTGGTGGGTTTTGTGGATATGGATGTGGAGGCGTTGGGCCATGTGAGTGAACGTGATGGATGGGTGGTGGGCGGACGACATCCACTTGATCATTGAAACTTGGCAAATCATCTTGCTCACTCATATTTATGATGCCATTTTCACTTCTTCACTCCTTCCAGTCTTTCTCCATTTTAGTTATTTCCTTCACGAAAGTTTGGAGAGGATTGACTTGAGGAGGAGGAGGTCACGGACTTGTGACCCTCTTCAATTGTTCCTCCATCTTAGTGATATTGTCAATAAGAACATGTTGGAGGGGATCCACTTGTGAAACAAAGGGTTGGCCTTGGGAGCTCGGAGGGGCTTGGAATGAAGGCTGTGGCGCATGGAGGGGCTGACCCATAAAAGAACCCGATTGTACCGGGGTGCAAGGAACATATCACCCTCGGGGCCATGAAAGAGGATGAGTAGTAGGAGATGGGTGATGGGCCACCCGAGAGCTTGGATTTGTTGAGGGGTGAAGTGATCTAATGCATGCAAAACTTGGGAGGCCTTGTTGTCATATGGAGGAGATGGTTCCGGGGGAGTAGCGCGCGGCTCGCGATCGATGCGAGGGACTATGAAACTGAGGATTGCCCATGTGATGGACAAAACCATAAGAATTGGAATGGAATCCCTTATGACCATAGAGTTGAGGATTATAAGATGTGCTAGGTTGATCATCCTCATGATTATGTATATGATTAGACATGTTAATTTGGTTACCAAAGTGAAACATTATGCAAGACAAACAATGATTCAATCAAATCAAGTTGCCAGGATATCAAACAAGTGGATGTTTACGCTTGGTTTTAGTTATCCCTTGACGTGAATTAAATGTCTTTAACAAGATTTATGTAATTCACTCAAGGTAGAAACCTAGTTTCAATATAGTTTAACTTCGGTGTCAACTAGGTAAACTCTCTCACCACGTATAGGCCAACTAAACCCGGAGAACTTCAAGGGTACAACATGCCCAATGATCGAAGAGGGAATACTTCGATGTCGAGGACTTACGGAGGCCTTGGTTAAGGAAATTCTGATCCAATAAGAGGAGTTCTCAATTGGAGGGTCCTTCCTTCACCAAGAGAGGGTGTAATCTCCTAAAAGTGTAGGGAGAGGAGATATCCCAAACCAAAAATGCCCTAAGAATGCAGAACTAATGCAAAAGAAAGGAAAAAAACATGTATGGACAATAATATGCAAAATGAGTGCAAAACAGGCAGAATAATGATGTTCTCTGAAAATAGAGGAATTCGCGTCCAGTATAGTGGGCGCCAATTTCCAAAATTGGCGTCCACTGCCTTGGACGCTAATTTTTTTTTACAAAACCAGAATGTGATTGCCTTGAGAACCGCATTTACAGGAACGGGGTACTGTATACAACCACATTAAGGCCCTATTCAGCAGCCAGAATGGTATGGAAATGAAAAAAAATTATTGGAATATCAAGGTAAAAACACTTAATAAATACAGCATAAATCATGGCAATCAACAGAAGATAATATAGAGCATGGTATCTGCAATTTTTTTTTAGATTTTCAAAATCACACAATTTGGTGATCACTTTAGGGAGGGAGGTGTTCACAAGGGATAAAAATAAAAAAAGAAAAGTGCTATGTGGAGCATTAAGGGAGATGCACCGTGGGTGCCGAAAGGAAAGGGTAATCAAAAGAGAAACAAAAGGGGTCCCATCATGATCGTCAATTTGTAGATTATAAAAATCAACAAAAATTTAAATAAAATAAAAATAATGATGAATGATAATAATAAGAAGGGGAAAGGGGGGTATGTAGATGCTAAATAGTAGTATGATCGACAGAGATACATGGGCCTCGAAGGAATATAACAATAAAGAAAAGGAGGTGATCGCGATATAAATACCTTTAAAAGTGAGGAGATTGTGAGTGCTACCTTTCTTCCAATCGGCGGGCCGATGAAAGGAGCCTCCTTTGATTACCCTTGCAAAATAATAGACAACCAACAAAGATATGGATTAGAAATATAAAGTGTGTAGTATCAAATTCTCAATATAAATTAGCATGAAATCATGGATGAGAACACACCTTGTTGGTGTTTGCTAAATGAAAGGGAGGGTGCAAGTGTTGCACAAAGGGAGATCTCAATAGAATTGAGATAAAAGAAATGAAATAAGAGAAGGAGATACGATGCATGCGATGCTAATTAAAATAAAAAGAGATAAGGAGGAAGAAGGCATATGTGTTTTTCTCAAAAAGGGGTTCAAGATCTTCAATATGGCTTCAAAGAGGGAGGAGCTCCAAGAGGATGTAGCCTTCAATGCAGGGGAGACTCCTTCTCCTTCAATAGGGGCACCCTTCTCCAGCAGAGTTTCCCCAAGGATCAAAGATTTCACCCTTAAACACTCATGGGAGAGGGGTCCTATTTATAGAGTTGGAAATTCATAGTTTAATTCTGTCAAAAATATAAAATAGGGTTCTAATGGGATTTGGAGAGGATAATTGTACCTCCAAGTGTCCTCACTGCATTAGAAAGTCATAGGAACCCTTTCCCTAGTGGAAAAGGAGATCAAAATGAGGAAGGGAAGGGTTGGTTCAGGGATCGGATTTCTAGAAGAATTTGCGTCCAACCCTATGGTCGCAAATTAAATACGTGTCGATTTGGAAAGGCACCAATTTAAAACCATTTATGGAAAGTTTAGAAATTATCAAAATTGGAAAATAATTTATGTCCATCTGGTAAGATGTAAATTAAAAATAATACAAATTTTGGTAGGAATTAAAACCTGAAAATAAGGAAATAGAATTCGCATCCACTGCTCTGGACGCAAATTTAAGAATACCCAACCACATAAAGAGACGTGAATTTATGAAAGAATTTGCGTCCTGAGGCTAGTCACCACTTTTCAAGAATGTGGTCTCCTTGGCAACCGCGATCTAATGAATGCGGTCGTCCAGGCGACTGCGATCAGGGCAGACCTGGGTCTATCGACCGGATGAAATTGGCGTCCAATGCGGCTACTGTGAATTCTCAAATTGGCATCCAGATGGGTGACGCGAATTAAATGGCGTCCACTCAGATAGACTTCAATTCAAAAAGGCCCCAAAAAATTGGAGAAATATACTAAAAAAATTATGAAAATAGGAAAAAAATAGGGGAAAGTTGGATAATCAAGAAAAATGAGGAAAACTACTCAAATAAGTCGATTTGAGGGTCAACTTGAGGCGTTATAAGGTGATAGGAGATGTACACAAAATGATGTTATCTTTGGCGTGTCTACACCTAGCAGGCTTGAAATGTTCAGCTTTAACTTGTTGACAAATCAAGCACCGACTTACAAATTCGGCCACTTCCCTTTTCATGTTCAGCCACTAGTAGGTTCTTTTCAAATCTAGGTACATCTTAGTGGCTCCCAGATGAATGGTGTAACTAAATTGGTGTGCTTCTCTTCTTAATTCCAACACTATCAGGCACACAAGTTCGTCCTTGAAATAATAATCTTCCATCATTGGCCAGATGGAAATAAAGTCTTTGGCTCAAATTCCCCATAATTTGAATCAATAAAGGATCTGTTGGCCCAGATGGTGAACAAACAAGAAGGGGGGGTTGAATTGTCTTCCAATCATAGTGACAATTTTAAACTAAATTCACAGAATTAAAATTGCAATGGAAATTAAGCTAAACTGAGATGATTTTAAATCTCTCGATCTCACCGATCTCACACGATCATTATAGACAAGGTGAGCAAACAATCAATCAACCACAAACACGAGGAATTTTTAGGTGGTTTGGCCGGACACACCAGTCCGCCTACATCCACCCCTCACCAAACCGATGAGGATTCACTCGCTTCACAATGAAGCACACGGAGAAAATTCTCCAACCACACATGGAGATGAAGTCTCCAACACGATCCTAGTACACAGCTTGCAGACTCGGATCAACGACAACACGCTGCACAAGTGCAGCACCACACACACATACACACGATCGATCGCACATAGGCGATCAAACCATACACATATTTTTGAGTTCAAGAATGTAAGAGGATATACACGATATGATCAGAATAACATGTGGACTATGAAGAACATCATAAATAAACAAATGAAAGATGTAGAGTTTATCCCTTTGATCTCTGAAGGCCGATTAACGATTTTCCGTTGAAGCTCAGGTTGATGGGAGGTAGATCTCTAGCAGGTTGGAGCGGCCGGTCCTCTTCCTTGAAGATCTGGGCACAGATGAGGCAATAGAGGTTCGAAACAAGATGAAATCCTTTGAATCCAAACGCACCTGCAAGATCAAGAGTAGTCTCTCAAGAAACCCTCACCTCTCCACCTTGTGGCTGCACACACCCTTTCTTGCTTCTCCTACAAGATAGAAAAATGTTAGCACATTAGGGTTCTATCTTCTAAAATTCGGAGAAGATGTATATATATAGCAAGGAGTGACCAAAAGACCCATCTAACCCTTCTAGAAAATGTTAAAAACACCCTCATAGGTGTAGGAACCATTTGGAGGCAAAATGGTAAAGTTTTCATGGGTAAACAATGGTTTTAGGCATTTTCGCAAAGCCCGTCCGGAAAGGGTCGACCCTTAAGCTTTCTATGCTCAGAACACCCCAGACAGCAGTCTGGTGAGATAGGGTCGACCCCTATGCAGTTTTCTGCACAGAAGGGCTAAATCCAAAAAACTGGACAAGGGGGGTTGATGGGGTCGACCCCTACTGCTCCTTGCCTACCAACAACCCCAGTAGCCCGTGCCCCAATGAGGGTTGACCCCTAGGGTCGACCCCTAGGGTCGACCCCTGCCTGTTTGGGTCAAAAACCAACATAAACCTCCATCTTCTCAAGGGTAAAAAATGGTTAGATATTACCATGTTCATCTAGATATGTGAAGGTTTAAAATACCATTCTTGAACCTGCAAAATCACAAGTTAAACTCAGATTCCCTTGAATCATAGAAGTATGGACTTACCGAGTATTGTCCTTGTCTTTGAGGAGGTTTAACTTGATGGCTTCACTCATTTAATTTCTTTACACAAAAATATTTCAATGAACACACTCTTCCAAGTTTTTGTGTAACAATTGACAAACATAATGAAGTTACGTACATGAAGAAACAACCTCAGTAAAAACTTTCATTCATGAAACCCCAATCAAGCTTTCTTCATAAAATCCATCTTTAACCAGTTGTTTCACACATGAAACCAAGTGAAGTAAACCAAATTATTCAAGCAAGCACACACGGTTTGTTATCATTAAAACCCAGATACCAAAATCAACTAGGGAATCCAACATGATCATTACCTTGTTGCTCCTTTATTTCAGAGTACATATCGGGTTGTACCCTTATACTGGCAATCAAGACTCGCTCCTCCTTTTGTTCCCCATTTAAGTTTAATCTTGCAAATTACTCTAGCAATCATCACTCACTAATCATCAAACTTGATAATAGAGCCATTGACTTTCTACTAAGAGCATCTGCCACGACATTTCTTTTTCCACGATGATACTAAATAGAAAAGTCAAAATCCTATAAGTATTCTAACCGTCTTCTTTGCCTCATTGAGATCCTTCTGAGAAAATAAATATTTTAGACTCATATGGTCAGAATAGACAATGAATTGCTCACCATATAGATAATGTCTCTATATCTTGAGAGCAAAGACTACTACTGCCAACTCCAAATCAAGCATAGGATATTTAACTCCATGGGTCTTCAATTGCCTAGATACACAGGCTATCGCCTTGCCTTGTTGCATTAATACATAGCCTTGACCAATTCCTGAAGCATCTATATATACCTCGAATCCTCCTCCCTCAAGTGGCAAAGTAAGAACATGTGCAGTTGTCATGTGCATCTTTAGAGTTTGAAAAGTCTTTTCACATTCTTCAGCCCATACATTAGAATTTTCCTTCTTTGTTAATATAGTCAATAGCACGACAATCTTAGAGAAATCTTTGATGAATCGCATGTAGTAACCGGCCAATCGTAGAAAACTTCAGATTTTGGTCACATTTGTAGGCCTTTTCCAATTATTGACAACTTCTATCTGAGAAGGATCAATAGAAATACCTTCCTTAGAGATCATATGGCCAAGAAATGAAACTTCCTCCAGCCAGAACTCACATTTGCTCAATTTAGCATATAAGTGATTCTCTTTTAATATCTATAAGGCAATCCGCACATGTGCTTCATGTTCTTCCTTGGTCTTGGAGTAGATCAATATATCATCAATAAATACCCACCACAAATTGATATAAATAGGGTCCGAACACACTATTTATGAGTTGCATCAATGCTGCAGATACATTGGTCAGCCCAAAAGGCATGACAACAATTCAAAATGTCTGTACGTACCCCTGAATGTTGTTGTTGACACCCATTTTATGCCTTTGAGTTGGGTCATTTTCTTATCCTTATTTATGATGTCATAAGTTATTCATTATTCATTGGGCCATTTTTGGCTGGTTTTAGGCCTATTTTTATGGGTTTTCCTCCCTGGTTGGGCTTGCTTTCTCACATATGTCGTGATTTGGGCTTAATGGGACTAGATAAGGCTTGGTTTCTGGATAAATACACATATTTGTCTTCTTTTTATTTTTTTCCAATGGCCACGCAAATAGCGGTCATGCGATAGACTGCTAATTGATGGTGGCGGTCTATCGCGAGACCGCTATTTAAGGGCGGGAGTCCTGCCCAGCCTGGCTTTTCTCTCTCAATTCGTGGTCGAACAGAGTCCTAAACCCCGTGTTTTCTCCCTGGATTTTGATCCTCAGGAGGTTCTGATCGGTTCTGGAGACTGCTGGGAGTATTATCCCTCGGATTTACTAGCCTAGAGGATTTAATATTCGCTATTATCCCTCCAACTCGTGCTAGGGTTTTAGGGGTCTATAAATAGAAACCATGGCCTTGTGCTCGCGGGGGGAGAATTTTGGAGCTCGCGAGGAAGTGCTGCCGATCTCTGGAGTGAGTCTCAGCCACAGAGCATTGGTTTTTTGGGTCCTAGGGTCGTCTGGTCCAGGGAGTAGTTATTTTCATTGGTCCTTTTATGTTAGTTCGCAGTCACTTTTGTTCATCTTTGCATAGCCATAACATCCATCTCTCCTCCTGTTCTTCGTTCTCTTTCGTTCATTATTCATTCATATACATCCTCCTATTATTTTCCACGCCCCACAGGGGTTAAAAAACCACCAACCCCCCGGTACTAGCCTTTCCTTTTAAGCATATAGATCATAGTCGGTTTATGGTTATATATTGCATGTCCCCTGGTCTAATCTGGTTCTTTCTTTTGTGTTCTACACTCTTTTGCAGGTTCATAGTACTCACCACACGAGGCCCCTCGCCTCTGGCAGGCCAAGAGGGAGAGAGGATCAAGTTCCCGCGTTTCACTGTCTGGGTGTCATTAGCGGTCATACGCGGACCGTTTCATTAGTTAGCGGCCATCACAACACCGTCTCATCTCAGTAGCGGCCTTTCTGGAGACCGTTTCCAGTCTTGCACCGAGCATCTTCTATGCTTGCAGTAGCGGCCATCCTGA
Source organism: Amorphophallus konjac (assembly GCA_022559845.1). Taxonomy (NCBI): domain Eukaryota; kingdom Viridiplantae; phylum Streptophyta; class Magnoliopsida; order Alismatales; family Araceae; genus Amorphophallus; species Amorphophallus konjac. The sequence goes on from CM040129.1 coordinate 47,128,644, forward strand.
GGCCGTCATATTCGGGTAGCGGCCAACCCCAGACTGTTTTATCTCCTACACCTGGATTTCTCTCCCGCTCACGAGTGTGCCTTCACTTAGCTCTTTTCCAAGGTACGTACTGCGGTTTTCTCTACATTACACACTTTGGTGGCGATCATGATCTCTACTTTTGGGTATTCATCACCTCTCCATTAGTATTTTTTGCTTTTCTTCTTGATTTCTCCATGCCCACGACGTGTGTTTTCCTTTACATCATTTACATCACTGCTCCACGCCCACGGCGTGTGTTAGTTTAGCTATTTTACTGCTTTGTTGTTCATTTTTCAGGTGATATACCACATGCTTTAGAGTTCATTCTATTGCTTATTTTGAGAGTGGCACATTCATCTTTCTACACCCTAGTTTTTTGGCGATCACGGTGGGGCACCTAGTGCCAATCGTGTTCAGTGTTGTTTGACCTACTTTTATTTATTTTCCTCAGTGTTCCCTATGGTTTTATCGGATTTCCCATTTCATTCTTTGCTATTTTCTGCTCCCTGGCTGATAGTGGTCCCCTGTGGACCGTCTCCATTATAAAGCGATCTTCTCAGGACCGTCTTATCTATATAGCAGTCATCCGGTGACCGCTACTACTTCCCAAGTATGCATCTCGAGGTTTACTGATGTTCTTCATTTTTTGCTGCTTCACATTGATTTCTGGGTGCTATTTGTCCTCCTCCCTGGCTACTATTCATACTTATATCATTGATTCCACATTGATTGTTAGTATCTAGGCTAGAAATTGCATGCACTCCGGTGCACATAGGATCATTCATTGCATTACATAGTTGCATACCTACCTTGGTAAGTGATCCTCTCGCCTCTATATTCCCTGGGGTCGACTAGGTGATTTTATCCGGGACTTCCGTAAGTCCCCGTGAGCCGTGAATTCCCACACGGACGTCGGGCCGGTTGTACCGTTACCACCCCGTGTCTAGGTTGCATTTGTGAGAGAGCTCCGCCCTAGTGTTAACCAAGTTGCCATAATCCGCCCCCTATTAGGAACCTACATTGTTGGAGTGAACATTGCTTAATCAAATTACTAAGGCTCTTACAAGGGGGAAACCAAGTGAAAAGTTTTGCGTGTCATTATAACGTGGTTGACCTTGGTTGTATTCTCTTCATCTCTGTGTGCATCCCTTTGGTTATTCTGTGTTGTTTGCTTATTAGTCCTTGTTGTTTCTCTTAATCCATAGGTGCAACATTGCAGGTGGAGTTGCTTCAAATCCATAGGATCTTCTCCTAGGGGCAATTCCTCTTTTACCTCCTATCTCAATCCCTTATTTGAATCCACCATGTCATCCTTTGATTTCTCCCATTCGCATCAAGACTCCCTCCCTTAGGGGCTTCTAGAAGACCCGTCCAGGGTCATGGCTATCCAGTCTGGAGAAGGGTCCGTCCCCTCTCCACCATCTGCTGCTGTTGAGGGCGGTCAACCCTCTCTTTCAGATCCTCCTACCCATGATTCCACCAATTACATTCTTCAAATGATGGCCCAGCTGGATTCGGCCCAGCTTCAAACACTTTATCAGACCATGCAGGGGTCTGGCGCCCCATCTCCCACCATCTCACAGGGTCATCTGCTACATCTATCTCTCAGTCTTGGGTCAGTGGGCCGGGGACTTCGCATCCTCCGATTGACCTTACCCCGATCCAACCAAAAGTCATTCGCTTCTCCCATTTCGAGGCAGACCAATCTTCTGGTTCGGCCCCTCAACTTCTTGACAAAGGGAAGGAGGGTCTTCCTCCATCCCCTCAGATTGATTCTTATAGGTCCGTTCTCTCGGCGCCACAGGTCCTCGTGGGCCCGGTCGATTTCTCCCGCCTTCAGCAGGGGGCGGCCCATCTTGCCTATTCCAATGCGGGTCATCCTTCAGCTGAACATCCCTCCTATGGCCCTCCCCTTTCATCTATATACCCTTCGGCTCCTCGCATCGAGCCTCTTCCTTTCGTTCCACCTACTCCATCTCGAGAGCAAGAGCTTCTCGACAAGTAGGCTACCATGCAGTAACAACTCGACTTTCCCCAAAAGCGGGTCGGCCCGCAATCCTTGGCTGATGTCCCAGTTCCCAGCTTTCATAATATCTGATTCCCTCCTCAGTCTGAGCTCCCCACGTACCGTAAGTACGATGGAAACGGTAATCCGTATATTCATGTGAGGGATTTTATGTACGAGTCGGCGCAGTTCCAATATTATGATCGCCTCATGGCGTATCTATTCTGCTGCTCGTTGGATGGAGTAGCACTGGAGTGGTTCTATACCTTGCCACTAGAAGATGCCGAGAGCTTCAAGACCGTCAAGGAGAAATTCATTCAGAGGTTTCAAGACCAGGTTGGCCCGGAATATTCTTTTACCGATCTTGTCGTTGAGAAGATGAAAGCCGATGAAGATTTCACCACATATGCTGATAGATGGAGGTAGATGGCTGCCCGTGTGCCCGGCCATATTCCGGAGGAAGAGAAGGTCAAGTTGCTCATCTCTAATGCCACCCCTACCTTCTGCAACATCTTGGCCATGAACGATATTGCCAATATGCACCAACTTTACAACCGGGCCAGGTTCATCCAAACCCAGTTCAAGGACTCCTCCATTCACACCCTTTTTGAGACCCAAAAGCTCAAATACAATAGAAAACCCCAGGGGCAGGTTACCGAAGGAGTCCAAACAAATGAACAAGTGCAAGCCGTTAGGTTCCCATTCCCCAACCAATCTGCTCCACCTCGCTTCCAACAACCTCCTCGGAACCCTCAGCTCCCCGCTCCACAAAATGCCTAACCATCCTTTATCGCTCCCAACAGCCACAACAACCACCGTAATACCACAATGTCCCCCCGCCCAATGGCTACGCACCAAAACGCCAGGGTCCGAAGAGGGCCCAATACCCTCATTTGCCTGAAACCCTCCCGGGCATCTTCTCAGCTCCCATGTCCATTGGTGCTTTGCAACTACCTCCGGAACGGCCTAATTGGAATCCGACCGTTGAGCAATCTAGATATTGTATCTTCCACAGGTAGCCCGGGCACACGATAGAGAGCTGCTTCTAGTTTAGAGACTTTGTCTATGACTTGCATGAAGGGTAGCGCATCGATTGGGCCAAAATGCACAAAGTCATCACTGAGATCAAGGAGAAAAAAAGACATGCGCCGAGATAGCAACAGCCGGCACCGCAGCCACAGCAACCGTAGCAGTAGTAGCAGCCTGCGCAGGATCTGGGGATCAACCAAAATCCAATGCCAAACCATCCACCTGCTCCGAATCCTCAGCCACCGCCACCGGCTCAAGTAAACATTGTCCATCGCCCGGCCCCCAATGCCGGGTGGTCTTATGACGATGAGTCATCCGTCCAGCGGCTCATGGCCCTCCACCACACTTACCGGAACACTCCCTCTCCTCCCACTCCACCTCCACCTACTTCTATTATCCTTCCGCCAAACCACCAAGTTACCACCGCTATGCCGACCATGCCTACCGTTCTTCACAAACCCCTCATCTTACTACCTATCTCCCCCATTGTGCCACTTGTCCTTGCTCCCCCACAAGTACATGTTCCCCCCGTTGTTGCCACCCCGCCATCTAATCCTCCACCCATCATCCTCCCGGTAGGACCCGTTAACACCTCCACTACACCTATCACCCCCGCTACCACCACAACACCTACCCCCGCACCTCTTATCCACTCCATTGGGCCAATTAAGTTGCCGGCCATGTACCCTTCTAATGCCTTTCCTGCCCAGAACCTTGCCCACCAAAACGGGCGTTTGTTCCATTGGAACTATCCAACCACTGGTGCATCTGCACCCAACCCCCAGTTTCCAAAGCAGACTACTAGTTAGGAGGAGGCAGATCCATTGCCCGGCATGTAGTGTGACTTACTACATCACCTTGATCGGATGCTGCCAAGATCTTAGTTTTGGAATTGATCAAACGGTCCAAGCTCCATCAAGATGCTCTACAGGACTTCCTCTAGAAGGTCCTTGTGAATGAAGACATGGCTATTAATAGCCTACCATCCGTTCTGGCCACTGTTTCTAAAGGGCTGGCTATTACATTTGCTGAAACTGAGCTAGCACTTCCCGAGGCTCGCCAGATGCCACTTTGCATTTCTATCACCTTGAATAAGGTGAGTATTGACTTGCCTTTGGTTGACATCGAGGCATCTATTAATGTATGTTCGTTGAGCACCCTGTGAGCCTGCAATATTCCAGAAGACCTGCTAAGGCCCACCCCTACCACCATTGTGGCTTATGATAAATCAAGAAGAGCGTGCCATGGGGAGGTCACTGTTCATGCCGAGCTCGGGCCGTTGACAATGCCCATTGAATTCTACGTATTAGATATCGACCTGATGTTCAAAGCCATCTTGGGTCACCCGTGGATCGACAACCTTAGTGTTGTGCCATCTACCGCCCATCAATGTCTCATGTTCGCATTTTAGGGCCATGTGGTTAAGGTCAAGAGCATCTCCACAGTGCAGTCAGTGGAAGCCATCTCATATAAGATCATGCCGACACTTTGGCCCAGTAATAAGCCTATTATCTTTGTGCTAGACCTCAATTTTCCATGGGCCTACGCACAATACAAGCTCGCCATCGCACTGGTGAACGTCAGGGTGAAGCCCAAGATAAGGGATCATAAAGGCTGTAACATTATACTGAAGCAGGGTTATCAACCAGGTAGAGGTCTCGACGCTCAATTACAGGGGCGGACCAAGCCAGTCCCAAGGGGCAAGAAGATGAGTAAAAGAGGCCTGGGTTATCGAGAGTCGCCACTATCGATCTTAGAAGATGCACTGCTATTAACCTGGGACTACCGCCCATATTTTGTAAGGGGGCCATTGCAGCCAGGCACTTTAAAGGCCCCACCAAGCCTTGATGAGAAGAAGGATGCCGCTTGTACAGTTTCTGGCCCACCATTGCTACCTAAGGGGCTTGTTGATGATGTGGATGATTTTTGCGAAGCTTTTACAAGGTTGTTCCATGAAGAAGACTATCTGAGAAACTCATAGGTGTTACTTGTGGAGTATTCATGCGGAAATCTGGCTCACTGTGCACGGGAAGGGGGGAGCTCGCTCATTTCCTTCACTTGGTCTCCTTCCCGTTTGATGTCTCGAGAGCTGGATTTCATACCCCGTTCACCTCCTATCATGATTGATCCCTTGCTGCTGGAAATGCCAACTGAATTTTTGATTGTAACTTGTCCATGTGGGCGTTGCCCACCAAATGATCTCTCAAGTATGTGGTTCTCCTCCTCTGATCCCTTCTTTGATATATTCTATCCTTCCATGTATCCTCTCATGCTTCCTCCTCCCTCCTCTCCATCTTGTTGCATAGTCTCCACTGATCTCTAAAAAAAATGCTAATTTTAAAATGGAGATTTCAGTTGAGGATTATGATGTGCTTGGTCCGTCCTCCTCCTAGGGGCATGAGGCCCCTGATTCCCTTCCATTAGATTTTCTCTCTCCTAGGCTAGGATTAGGGTATGTCGAGTCATCTAGAGAAGTAGGGTTAGTCGAAGTAGGGTCTTGTTCTAGTGTTTCCAACCCTTCCTCCGTGCTTGAGGCACGCCCAGTGACGCGTCATTCTAAATTCATTCCTGATAGGTTCTTACAAGACTTAGCTCAGCATTGCCATTCCCTCCTCAAGTGTCCGGAGTTTGTTGAAGCGACGATTGCACTAGAGGATGATGAGGAGCAAGATGGGGTGTGGAGCGATGATGGATTAGATGTTTATGAGATTGTGGATGAAAAGGACTTGGTCGGTTATGAGGACAGCGACGTAGATGACACTGTCGATCTATACACGGAAGGTTTAAAGAGGTTTGATGAGCCATCCATGGTAGTGGATGAACCTACAAAGAGATTAATATTGGATCTGATGAGGATCCCAGGCCCATCATTATTTTTACTAATCTCCCTCCTGAGGTTGAAGAAGAGTTGATTAAGGTTTTGAGGGAGTATAGCGATTCTTTCGCCTAGTCATATGAGGACATGCCTGGTCTTCACCCCGCCTTAGTGGAACACCGGCTTCTACTTAAGCCAGCGGCAACACCCGTGAAGAAAAAATTAAGAAGATTCCACCCCCACATGGCCTTAAGGATGAAAGAAGAGGTCGATAAATTGCATACGGCCAGATTTATTCGGGTCGTTTTATATTCTCAGTGGGTGGCGAACATAGTCCCTGTTATCAAGAAAGATGGGAAGGTCCGGATTTGCATCGATTTTAGGTATCTCAATAAGGCATGTCCCAAGGATGATTTTCTGCTACCTCACATAGACGTGTTGGTGGATAACACGGTCGGGTACGAAGCTCTTGCATTCATGGATGGTTATTCAGGCTATAATCAGATCCGTCTAGCTCCAGAAGATCAAGAGGAAACCTCGTTCACCACGCCCTAGGGCACTTATTGCTATGTGGTTATGCCATTCGGATTGAAGAATGCAAGTGCCACCTATCAACGGGCAATGATGGCTATCTTCCATGATATGATGAACGTATACATGGAAGCCTAAGTGGATAATATTTTGGTTAAATCAAGGACAAAGGAAGAACACCCCGCTATCTTAGCTAAGGTACTGTAGAGAGCTAGGGAGTACAAGCTTAAAATGAATCTGAAGAAATGTGTGTTCGGAGTGTCTGCAGGGAAGCTGATAGGTTTCATAGTTAGCAAATGGGGGATTCAAATTGATCCTAATAAGGCTAAGGCCGTTATGGATATGCCCCGGCCCAAGAACATCACTGAACTTTGAGGATTGATTGGACATCTACAGTTCATTCGAAGATTTACATCTCAACATTCTTAGAGGTGTCGTCCATTCTACGAATTGCTAAAGGCGGGGGTTAAATTTGAATGGAATGAAGAATGCCAAAGGGCCTATGAGGATCTGAAGGTTTATCTGTCCAATCCCTCGGTGTTGCAGCCTCCTATCCCTGGGAAACCCATAATCTTGTACATTTTTATCATTGAGGACTCCCTAGGAGCTGTCCTGGCGCAAGTGGACAATGGAGGTAAAGAGCGGGCAGTTTATTACCTCTCTAGGTTGTTTAACCCAGCAGAGGCCAAATACACCGCCATAGAGAAGACCTATGCAGCACTGGTCTGGGTAGCTCAGAAGTTGAAGCATTATTTCCTTGCCCATCAGGTTAAGCTACTCTCTTGAATATATTGACCTGATTCGCTATCTCTTAGAAAAGCCTGTCCTATCTAGTAGGTTAGCTTGCTGGCAGAGCTTCCTCTCCCAATTCGATGTCACTTTCGTCGTTCAGAAGGTAATCAAGGGATAAGCCATTGTTAAGCATCTTGCCCATCTACCTATTCCCTACACTGATTCCATTCAGGACGAGTTTCCTGATGAGCATCTTATTGTCCTTAACCATCATCCCTTCTGGTCTCTGCACTTTGACGGTGCGCTTAACTCTCAAGGCCGAGGGATAGGTGTTGTTCTCCTCACTCCGGAGGGGGTGACGATTCCTCTTGTCTATCAGCTCTCCTTTCCTGCTACCAACAACATCGCTGATTATGAAGCTCTCCTGGCCAGACTGAAGCACGCCTATCTCTTGGGTGCATGATATTTGAACATCATAGAAGACTCTCAGCTTGTCTTGCGACAGGTTCTTTCAACTTATCACACTCGTGACCCAAAACTCAAGCCATATCAAGATTTGGTCACCCTCATGGCTAAGCAATTCCATAAATTGATCTATATTCATTCTCCTCGATCTCAAAATATCATCGCCGATGCGTTGGCATCGCTTGCTTGCTCCCTGTCCTTTCCTCTCAGTCGGGGCACTGAGACTGTTGTCATCTAGAGACTGGACACCCCTTCCCCTCAGGATCCTTGGTTCGATAGCCTTTGGAAGTCTGTAGAGAAGAAAGTTAAGAAGAAGAACTTGCAGGAGGTTTCTCTGGTAGAATTAGAAGAGATATTGGAAGAAGAAGAATTGCCTTAGTATCACAAAATCAAGCAGTATTGCAAGGACGGGTCGTTCCCGGAGACGGCAAATGTCGAGCAGCGCAAGGCCATTAGAAGGGTCACCTCGAAGTATATCATCATTGCTGGAGAATTATACAGGCGTGCTCTCAATGGAATGCTTATGAGGTGCCTAGATGATGATGAGGCTTGGAAAGTGGCTGAAGCTGCTCATTCTGGTAAGTGTGGAGGTCATGTGAATGGCGAGGCACTAGCGAAGAAGATTCTTAGGTAGGGCTATTATTGGCCCACTCTAGAAGAAGATTGCTCCCTCTATGTGCGTAGGTGTCTCAAGTGCCAACTTCACGCCGATAAAATCCATGCTCCTGCTTCATCTCTTCATCCTCTCTCTGCTCCTTGGCCATTCTCCATGTGGGCTTTTGACATTGTAGGCCCACTAGGTTATCCTAATTCTCAGACTAAGCAAAAATCCTTCACTCTGACATCCACTGAGTACTTCACCAAGTGGGCTGAAGCCGAAGCGTATGCAGAGATCAAAGCTACCACAGTTTTCCGCATCATTATGAAGAACATCATCTAGCGGTTCGGAGTGCCAAGAAGCATTGTCACCGACAACGGACCTCAGTTCGTGTCACAAGAGCTCCAAGGTCTCTGTAAGAAGTTCAATATTATATTGCATCACTCATCTTCATATTATCCCCAAGGCAATGGTCAAGCCGAAGCCACTAATAAAACCCTTCTTAAAATCATAAAGAAAACGTGTGAATCTCATAAATTTTCTGATTGGCCTGAACGGTTAGTGGAAGCTCTATGGGCTTATCGCACCTCCGTCCGTACTTCTACGGGGCAAACCCCTTATACTCTCACTTACGGCATGGAGGCGGTACTCCCATACGAGATTTTAATCCCATCCCTAAGGGTGCAGCTTGATAAGGAACTTAATCTCGATGAACGTTGAGATGCATTGCTAGTCTAGCTGGAACTCTTGGATGAGAAGAGGCTTAACGCGGCCGATCACGTGTCCGTTTATCAAAAGCGAGTTTCGCGTTATTTTCAAAAGAAGGTAATTGAACGTAAATTTCAAGTGGGTCATATGGTTTTGAAACACAAATTCATTAGGTCTGGAGGTGATGAGCCAAATGAATCTAAGATGGTATGCTCTGATACCAATAGACACGACTCTATTGATGATTTAGAGGGGGGTAAATAGATCGATCACCCAATAAAAACTGACTACAGCAGAAACAGTTGCGGAATAAAATCAACCTGCTGTAGGATGAAGAAGAACACTTAAACGCAATTGAGCATAGCGGGTCTAGAAGATCATAACACAAGCGGTCTTAAGCATTCATCTATTGGACGATGAAACTAAGATAAAGATGAGCACAAACCACAAGGCAATCACACAGTAGACGATGAATTTTTAAGGTGGTTCGACCTCAAACCCAAGGTCTACGTCCACCCCACACTCCAACCAGAGTGTGATTTCCCGCTGATACATAGCTTAACCTGCTGATCCACAGCTTCGGGGTGAAAACCCTACCAACTACTGGGCCTTACAGCTTACGCCGACCAGAGGAATCCTCCTCTACAACCGCTGGGGAATTACAGCTTCACCCGTCCAGAGGATACCACACCTCTGCCCGCTGAGGAATTACAGATTTACATCCGCTGACGAAGAGCTTGAACAAGAGTTTATAAAAATGAAAAGAAACAAGACGAAAAATCAAAACCCACGAAAGGAATGTAGCCCAACAATGAGCAAGATCAGTTCTAGTTCTGAAGCTGGAAACTGATACACTGAACTCTCACAAATTTCTCACAGACTCTCCTCTCAAAGATTTCTCTCTTTCTTCTTTCTGGATCATGCTGGCTCTCTCTCTCTTCTCCTTTTCTCTCGATGTCACAATCACGATCAGTCTTCTCTTGAAGAAGACACTCCTTATTTACAGGAAGCAGCAGAAGGTAGGGCGTGTGCTCGCCACAATTCCCACCCGGAGCCTGATCCAGATATGGAGTAGTCAGGCCACGTGGCATCATCTTGGCACCTCCTCCATTCTTGGATCACGTGCCTTTCTTAAAGTCCTCGAGCAGATATCCTGTTAAGGTTAGACTTAATGTGTAGTGCCCCAAAAATTTTAAATAATTTTCAAGAATTTATAAAGGCCTAAATAAATTTATAAATGGTTAATAAGTTATTATGAGGCCAAGTGATGTTAATCAATTAACCCAACCCACTTAATTAAAGTCTAAAAGGTTTTAACTCTGGCCCATTAAGTTTGGCCCACATTCTAGATGGTAATTAAGTCTATCCACGGATATTAAGGATAAATACTAGAATATATAAAATAAGTTAATGGATAATTATCAAAAGAGTTTTAAATTGTTTGAACTCTATCCACGACACATATAACGGTCTATAGCCTAACCGTCACAGACATGTAACGCACGGTGTCTCGACCGTTACACTATGAACTAGAAAACTAAAAGAGTTTGATTTCCTTTGAACTCTAGGAACGAGTAATGTAACGGTCTATCGCGAGACCGCCACATAACCCTAACGCGTAGGTCCTAGTCCGTTACAAACATGTTAGTTCCGTAAGCAAAGGAACTCATGAAAAGATTGGAACTTGATGTTCCTATCCACTAGGGATCGACTTGGAAAGGATTTTAAAGACTCTAAGGACTCTTAGGGATTAGGATTTGATGAAACAAGGACTCTAAACTCGATCTAATCCTCAAACCCTAGTCTAAACTCTATAAATAGGGCATAGCTCTGAACTGTGCGACCCTTACTTTTTGGACGTAAAGAAGCAAGGTAAGGAGTCATTATCTCAAGTAAGTTCTTTAGAAGCAGTTGTTTACAATACTTTAGACTAACTCCCCTCCGAATTTCACATCTTTAGGTCAAGAGGTCGTAGAGTTATAACCCAAGGAAGTTGCTGAAAAAGTCACAAGAGAAGGAAGGGATCTAGGGCAAGGTTCTCAACCAAATTCAGAAACTACGGTCTAAGTTAAGAGGTAGGTTATCTCATGAACGACAAAAACAACTTGATAGGACTAAGAGCCTATGTTTTGATTGGAGTTCATGCATGCTAGCTCATCAATTTCATGTTTTATTGGTTCTATGCATATCATGTTTCCCTTAGCCCTAACTAAAGATCAAAGACTTGACTATCCATCTATTCCCCAATACCCATGCATATAGACAACCTTTACTTCGTTAACATATCTAGAAACTCATGATGTTGTGATAAAAGATATGATGTGAGTTGATCTCTTAGTTTCTATAGTTGTTTTCTATTAGCAAATACTATAACGCATTAGTAGAGGACAGGCGCTTTCAAGTAACGGCCCTACGACAGACCGTTACACACTCTGTGATATTTGAATTGCACTGTTGTTTCTAACGCGCTTGAACAGACACGTTACATTCATGTAACGGCTGGGTCCTGACCGTCACAATAACAGTGACGCCCCATCTCTAGACCGTTATAATCTGTGTTCTGTCAAACCTAAGACAGAATATAACCTGCCAATCTTATTATAGTTAAAGCCTAGTTACCTAAGTTTTAAACCTAATCATGTGATTTTAAGGATATTTGATTATTCATGATAGGTATTGCATGTTTTGTTATCACTTCTACTTAAGTTATGTTAAACCAAAATCTATAGTTTTGTACTATAAAGCATGACTTTTTAACATTGTATTGACGGAGTTTTTATCATGATTTTCACATTGATTATACATATCTCTCTCTGTCAATAGAGTCAGTTCTATACGTACATGGCACATATTCTGGTATGTTGTCATTAGTTCACACTTTGCACTATAGGAACACAATCTTGGACATGAGAACCTCTCTATTGGATATTCCTTCCAATGGACTAGGAAATCATTGTTTCAAGGCCTCCGTAATTCTCCGCGAGCCTGGGATTCCCACTAGGACGCTGAGTTAGGTGTACCAATGAAAGCCCATTAATTAGAACACTCTATCATGGTTCTGATTCTTGAAATGTAACGGCCTTGAACTGGACCGTTAGGCTCACATAACGGCCCAGTGCCAGACCGTCACATTCCTCTGAGTCTATTTTTATCCTTCTGGACTCGGATCACTGTAACGGCCCATTACTGGCGCGTTACATAATGTAACGGCCCAGCAAATGACCGTTACATAGCTTGCATTTGTTAACCCAAGGTTTGACCAAGGGTTGATATTCCAATGATTCTAGACAAACCTTGATGATCTAGAACTTGTCATATTGCTTAAATTGATCTAAATGAAATGGAAGTTAAGGAAAATGCTGTTATGCTGTCGATTTATTTCTATGAGCATGACATTGTTTAAAGTCTATTTCTTGACTCCTACATTCTTATGTTGAAGCATTCATTCATTGATTTTAGTTATCATGGAATTATTGGAAATGCTATATTCTTGGCCATACTTTACTGGTATACTGCGTGGAATTAGCTTAATTTATAACTGAAGATCCGATCGAGCACTCATTGTGTTCAAGGGCTTTATTCTAGTCCCCTAGCTGATTGCCGGAAACATACTATTTTATAAACCATTGGGTATGATGCTACTGGCATCGCATTGCGCTGGGAGTACTATTTCTATAAATAAGTGAATATCCACGGCACGACATGACATTCTTGCTTGATATTCCACAGAAATTCACGAAGCACTTGCTCATAAGCATAAGATGCTAAAGTGAGGAATGTGTGACTTGCTAGTACAATCTCGTTACATTCTTGTTCATGGAAGGCCAATATCATGTTCTTGTTATATTCTTGCTAGTTCATTCTTGATCATTCTATCTTACATGATTATCTTGTTACTTTGGTTCAAACGCGTGATCGATTCGCATTCGCATGATTTTACCTTATTTATTTAGAGCGAAAATGATAATTACTTTAATAGTGCCTTCATGTTGATGCGAAGATACCTACTGGGCAAGTGTGCTCATTATCTATTTCCAATATTTTTTAGGAGATGGAAATAGTTTGAATTCGGATTTGGGTGATTCAAGTAGCGGGTCCGAGAGCGATTGAATGTTATTATGACAAGAGTGAAGACATAGGAAGTCTAAATTGTCTAGATTGAGTCAATGTAATTTTCCTATTTCCTGAGTCTAGTAGAATGAAAATCAAATTAGTGATTGTATCTTGAATATTGAGCATTATGAAATAAAGTTGAAGTTTGATTAAATCTTGTGCAATTGCATCTAATAGTGTGATTGTCTTGCGCTCTGATTGATTCTTGCTTGCAAGAGGCTTACCATGTCAGCTGTTCGTGCTCCCTGAGCGAGTCTTCCACTGTAATTAAAGGCTCGGGGTCTGACAGTGAAGTTGGTATCAGAGCCTAAGTCTCAGGACTTAGGGAAAAGAGTCATGTCATAGGATAAGTCCAAGGTTAAGGACCCCTACCTATGAACTAAGGAAGAAATTCCACACCCATGTGAGGATTGGGTAGAACCCGGGATAAGATAACTGATTAGCTTTAAGAATTATTTTGTTCATTCCAATTTCATGAGAAATAACAAGTTGTTATTTTCTCTCAGGTATCCTATTTTTTTCGAATGGCTCATCGTGTAGATTGGGACGGTATGCCTCGATATGAAAGGTTATGATGCCATTTTAGGGGTAGATTGGCTTGTAGACCATGATGCTTACATCAACTGCTGAAATAGGATGATATCTTTCCGAAAGCCCAGTCTTCCAAGATTTTCCTTTCTTGGCATCAAGTACAAGAAGCATCCGACCATTATATCTTCTCTTCACGCTTGCAAGCTTATCTCGCAAGGATGTGAAGCTTTTCTTGCTTCAGTCGTTGTCACCGAATCTAAGGAAATTGTCCTAGCAAACATTCCTATTGCAAATGAGTTCACAGACGTGTTCCCAGCTGAACTACCTAGTTTACCGCCCGAGAGGAAGTAAACTTTACCATCGAACTCATTCCAGGTGCGGCACCTGTTTCTATAGCCCCTTACAGGATGTCCCCCACGGAACTTAAGGAATTAAAGAAGCAATTACATGAACTTCTAGACAAGGGTTTCATTAGACCTATCATATCCCCTTGGGGTGCGCCTGTTCTATTTGTCAAGAAGAAGGATGGTTCTCTCAGATTATGCATCGATTACCGGCGACTGAATCAACTTACAATCAAAAATAAATATCCATTGCCGCGTATTGATGAGCTCTTCGATCAGCTTTCAGGAGCAAAATATTTTTCTAAGATTGACCTCAGATCTGGTTATCATCAGCTTAGAATCAAAGAAGAGGACATTTATAAATCGGCTTTTCGAAGTCGTTATGGCCACTATGAATTCATGGTGATGCCGTTTGGGTTAACTAATGCCCCAGCAGCATTCATGCAACTTATGAACAGTGTCTTCCAGCATTATTTAGACCAATTCATCATCGTCTTCATCGATGATATCCTGATATACTCCAAGATAAAAGAAGAGCATGAAGAACATCTAAGGACATCTTTGCAAACACTTAGAGAACACAAGCTATATGCCAAACTCAATAAGTGTGAATTCTGGCTCAAGGAAGTCTCATTCCTAGGCCACATCATTTCAAAAGAAGGTATTACTGTGGATCCTTCTAAGGTAGAAGCTATCAGAGATTGGAGCCGACCAATGACTATATCTGAAGTCATAAGCTTTTTGGGTCTAGCAGGTTATTATAGAAGATTCATAAAGGACTTCTCAAAGATCGCGGTTCCTTTAACTAGACTTACTAGAAAAGAAAATCCTTTTATCTGGTCGAAAGACTGTGAAAAGAGTTTCTAAAGTCTTAAGAATCATCTTACAACAGCCCCTATTTTATCACTACCAATGGAGGGTGGTGGATTTGAAGTATACACGGATGCATCGGGGATTGGCTTAGGATGCGTCCTTATGCAGAATGGAAAAGTGATTTGCTATTCTTCAAGACAATTGAAGCATCACGAAGAAAATTATCATGTACATGATTTAGAATTGGCAGCAGTGATCTTCGCCTTGAAAATTTGGCGTCATTATCTTTATGGAGAAAAGTTCATGATCTACACAGACCACAAGAGCTTGAAATATTTATTTTCTCAAAAAGAGCTTAATATGAGGCAAAGGAGGTGGTTAGAACATCTCAAGGACTTTGATTTTGCTATTCAATATCATCCTGGCAAGGCGAATGTTATAGCAGATGCACTCAGCAGAAAACCAATGGGTATCTTATCAAGTCTCATGATTAGTGTAACTAACCTTATTCCTCAGTTTGCCCAGTTGAATTTAGATGTTGACGTTAAGGAAGAAGATTGCTTCATAGCTAATATCCGAGCTCAACCTACATTGATAGAGGATTTGGCCAAGTTACAAGAGGATGATCTAATTTTACTGGAAATTAAGGCCAATATTGAACAAAGACCGGATTTTTCTATTTCTAATGATGGAAGATTGCTATTCAAGGGCCGAATGTGTATACCGGATCATGAGGATACAAAGAAATTGATATTAGAAGAAGCACATAAATCAAAGTACTCCATCCATCCAGGAGGTACCAAGATGTATCAAGATCTCAAAAGAAACTTCTGGTGGCCCAATATGAAGAGGAAAGTAGCTGATTTTGTATCTCGTTGTCTTACCTGCCAACAAGTTAAAGCTGAATATTTTAGACCCGCAGGTAAATTACATCCCTTAAAAATTCTCGAATGGAAGTGGGAGAGCATAGGGATGGACTTCATTATGGGTTTACCTAAGACAAGAGGTGGACATGATGGCATATGGATAATCATAGATCGATTGACTAAATCTGCACACTTCATACCAATAAAGAGTCGATGGTCTGTAGATATTCTAGCAGCATTGTACATAAAGGAAATTGTCAAATTACATGGTGTCCCCGTCACTATTGTATCAGATAGAGATCCTCGATTCACATCACTGTTCTGGAAAGGTTTACAACAGTCACTAGGGACCAGATTAAATTTTAGCACATCCTTTTATCCACAAACTGATGGTCAGATAGAAGGAACAAATCAGGTGGTAGAAGATATGCTCAGGGCTTGTGTCATTGATTTTGGAGGAAGTTGGCATGATCACTTGCCTCTGGTAGAATTTGCATATAACAACAGTTATCAAGCAAGCATACAAATGGCACCTTTTGAAGCTCTATATGGGAAAAGTTGTCGATCACCAATATGTTGGAATGAAATAGGGGAAAGGCAATTTCTAGGCCCCGACCTTATCAGAGATTCTACAGAGAAAATAAAGCTCATCCAGGAAAGAATGAAAATGGCACAAGATAGGCAAAAGTTTTATGCTGATAATCAAAGACGTGACTTGGAGTTTCAGGTAGGAGATCATGTGTATTTGAAGGTTTCTCCAGGTCGTGGTATTCGAAGATTTGACATCAAAGGAAAGCTAACTCCAAGGTTCATTGGCCCATTTGAAATTCTTGAAAGGGTCGGTGAAGTGGCTTATAGATTGGCCTTACCTCCACAGTTAGCAGGAGTTCATGACGTATTTCACGTCTCTATGCTGAAAAAGTACGTATATGATCCAGATCATATTATCACTTATGACAATATAGAGATTCAGAAAGACTTGACATACGAATAAACACCGATCAAAATTCTAGATCAGGAAGTGCGTCAATTAAGAAATAAAGTTATTCCCATGGTCAAGATCCAATGGAAGAAAATATGGCCACATGAAGCAACATGGGAAATCGAAACGGCTATGCGGAAAAGATTCCCAGAATTATTCAATTGTAAGTACACTCTCCTCAATACATGTTTTGAATTTGGGGACCAAATTCTTTCTAAGTGGGGGAGGGTGTAGTGCCCCAAAAATTTTAAATAATTTTCAAGAATTTATAAAGGCCTAAATAAGTTTATAAATTGTTAATAAGTTATTATGAGGCCAAGTGGTGTTAATCAATTAACCCAACCCACTTAATTAAAGTCCAAAAGGTTTTAACTCTGGCCCATTAAGTTTGGCCCACATTCTAGAAGGTAATTAAGTCTATCCACGGATATTAAAGATAAATACTAGAATATATAAGATAAGTTAATGGATAATTATCAAAAGAGTTTTAAATTGTTTGAACTATATCCACGACACATATAATGGTCTATAGCCTAACCGTCACAAACATGTAATGCACGGTGTCTCGACCGTTACACTATGAACCAGAAAACTAAAAGAGTTTGATTTCCTTTGAACTCTAGGAACGAGTAATGTAACAGTCTATCGCGAGACCGCCACTTAACCCTAACGCGTAGGTCCTAGTCCGTTACAAACCTGTTAGTTCCGTAAGCAAAGGAACTCATGAAAAGATTGGAACTTGATGTTCCTATCCACTAGGGATCGACTTGGAAAGGATTGTAAAGACTCTAAGGACTCTTAGGGATTAGGATTTGAGGAAACAAGGACTCTAAACTCGATCTAATCCTCAAACCCTTGTCTAAACTCTATAAATAGGGCATAGCTCTGAACTGTGCGACCCTTACTTTTTGGACGTAAAGAAGCAAGGTAAGGAGTCATTATCTCAGGTAAGTTCTTTAGAAGCAGTTGTTTACAATACTTTAGACTAACTCCCCTCCAAATTTCACATCTTTAGGTCAAGAGATCGTGGAGTTAAAACCCAAGGAAGTTGCTGAAAAAGTCACAAGAGAAGGAAGGGATCTAGGGCAAGGTTCTCAACCAAATTCAGAAACTACGGTATAAGTTAAGAGGTAGGTTATCTCATGAATGGCAAAAATAACTTGATAGGACTAAGAGCCTCTGTTTTGATTGGAGTTCATGCATGCTAGCTCATCAATTTCATGTTTTATTGGTTCTATGCATATCATGTTTCCCTTAGCCCTAACTAAAGATCAAAGACTTGACTATCCATCTATTCACCAATACCCATGCATATAGACAACCTTTACTTCGTTAACATATCTAGAGACTGATGATGTTGTGATAAAAGACATGATGTGAGTTGATCTCTTAGTTTCTATAGTTGTTTTCTGTTAGCAGATACTGTAACGCATTAGTATAGGACCGTCGCTTTCAAGTAACGGCCCTACGACAGACCGTTACACACTCTGTGACATTTGAATTGCACTGTTGTTTCTAATGCGCTTGAACATACGCGTTACATTCATGTAACGGCTGGGTCCTGACCGTCACAATAACAGTGACGCCCCATCTCCAGACCATTATAATCTGTATTCTGTCAAACCTAAGACAGAATATAACCTGCCAATCTTATTATAGTTAAAGCCTAGTTACCTAAGTTTTAAACCTAATCATGTGATTTTAAGGATATTTGATTATTCATGATAGGTATTGCATGTTTTGTTATCACTTCTACTTAAGTTATGTTAAACCAAATTCTATAGTTTTGTACTATAAAGCATGACTTTTTAACATTGTATTGACGGAGTTTTTCTCATGATTTTTACATTGATTATACATATCTCTCTCTGTCAATAGAGTCAGTTCTATACGTACATGGCACATATTTCGGTATGTTGCCATTAGTTCACACTTTGCACTATAGGAACACAATCTTGGACATGAGGACCTCTCTATTGGATATTCCTTCCAATAGACTAGGAAATCATTGTTTCAAGGCCTCCGTAATTCTCCGCGAGCCTGGGATTCCCACTAGGACGTCGAGTTGGTTGTACCAATGAAAGCCCATTAATTAGAACACTCTATCGTGGTTCTGATTCTTGAAATGTAACGGCCTTGAACTGGATTGTCAAGCTTACATAACGGCCCAGTGCTAGACCGTCACATTCCTCTGAGTCTATTTTTATCCTTCTGGACTCGGATCACTGTAACGGCCCATTACTGGCGCGTTACATAATGTAACGGCCCATCAAATGACCGTTACATAGCTTGCATTTGTTAACCCAAGGTTTGACCAAGGGTTGATATTTTAATGATTCTAGACAAACCTTGATGATCTAGAACTTGTCATATTGCTTAAATTGATCTAAATGAAATGGAAGTTAAGGAAAATACCGTTATGCTGTCGATTTATTTCTATGAGCATGACATTGTTTAAAGTCTATTTCTTGACTCCTACATTCTTATGTTGAAGCATTCATTCATTGATTTTAGTTATCATGGAATTATTGGAAATGTTATATTCTTGGCCATACTTTACTGTTATACTGCGTGGAAGTAGCTTACTTTATAACTGAAGATGCGATCGAGCACTGATTGTGTTCAAGGGCTCTATGCTAGTCCCCTCGGCTGATTGCCAGAAACATACTATTTTATAAACCATGGGGTTTGATGCTACTGGCGTCGCATTACGCTGGGAGTACTATTTCTATAAATAAGTGAAGATCCACGGCACGACATGACATTCTTGCTTGATATTCCACAGAAATTCACGAAGCACTTGCTCATAAGCATAAGATGCTAAAGTGAGGAATATGTGACTTGCTAGTACAATCTCGTTACATTCTTGTTCATGGAAGGCCAATATCATGTTCTTGTTATATTCTTACTAGTTCATTCTTGATCATTCTATCTTACATGATTATCTTGTTACTTTGGTTCAAACGCGTGATCGATTCGCATTCGCATGATTTTACCTTATTTATTTAGAGCGAAAATGATAATTACTTTAATAGTGCCTTCATGTTGATGCGAAGATACCTACTGGGCAAGTGTGCTCATTACCTATTTCTAATATTTTTCAGGAGATGGAAATAGTTTGAATTCAGATTCGGGTGATTCACGTAGCGGGTCCGAGAGCGATTGAATGTTATTATGACAAGAGTGAAGACATAGGAAGTCTAAATTGTCTAGATTGAGTCAATGTAATTTTCCTATTTCTTGAGTCTAGTAGAATGAAAATCAAATTAGTGATTGTATCTTGAATATTGAGCATTATGAAATAAAGTTTAAGTTTGATTAAATCTTGTGCAATTGCATCTAATAGTGTGATTGTCTTGCGCTCTGATTGATTCTTGCTTGCAAGAGGCTTACCATGCCGGTTGTTCGCGCTCCCCGAGCGAGTATTCCGCTGTAATTAAAGGCTCGGGGCGTGACATAATGTCAGCTTGAAATAATATGAAAGCTAGTAGAAAGATGCACAGAGTTAATTAGAGCTTTGAGCTAAAAGTGCACAGACTTCACCGACTTGATATAACATATGAACACATATGCACGGAGTCAAGTGTTCACACATAGAACAGATGCATAGACTTGGTGTTACTCTAAAACCAGAAGTGCACAGACTTGATGTGTGCACAATGCAGACGATGTGCTGACCAGCTTGTGCCATTACCAACCTTGCACAGACATTATGCATGCTAAAGATGAGAGTTGCACAGACTTTGTCACTATGCAATGCAAGATATGCACAGACTTTCATATGCAAGATGTGTAACGTGCACCGACTATGGATGCAATGCACCGATCCTGGATGTGCAAAAGACTAAGACATATACCTACGTTATCTTCCAAATAACGTGGTATGCACAGACCAAAGTAAAAGATGCATGGACTTTCTATATCTATGAGAGACTAAAAACATGCACCGACATGCAATGCACTTGTCCATATGCTCGAGGCAATACTGCACTAACTTGGTCGCATGCAGAGACAAGGCTTGCATGGACTTTGTGTATGCATGCACGGACTTAGTATGTGTGTGTGAGCAACCTTGCTTAGACTTGCTCGCGTACAACAAGAGGAGTTGCACCAACTTGATGCACCTGGACTAAAGCATGCATGGACTTGGTCACGTGCTGCAGCAAGATTTGCACAGACTCTAGGTAGTCTGTGGCAACGAAAGCTTGCACCGACTTAGTGAACGCATGCACGGACTTAATGCAGAACTAACCAAATGTTGCACCAACTCTACTCAATGCACAGACTAAGTGTAATGATGCAAACAATATTTATATGATTATCTGACATATAAAAGTCCTCAAAATACACACATCATAATGTCAATATAAAGTTAACAAGGTCAACTATGCAGTCAACGAAGTCAACCAATACAGTTGCTAATCATCAAAACAACTATTTGTCAATCATCAAAACATTTCAGCACAAAGCAGTACACATACAGCTTATCAAACCAGAGGAGTCCCAACAATCTCCCCCTTTTTGATGATGGCAACCCAAAGAATGAATATAATGAAATGATATATTTTGATGAGACATTAATCACAGTCAGATGACATGCATGCAAGTGCAAACACTATGCACAGACCTTCTCCCTGAATGAATCCTTTAAAATGCGCTCCCCCTGAATTTCTAACTCTCTCTCTCTCTCTTCCCTTTTCTCAAACATCATTACAGACTCTCATAGATTGACTCACCATTATACTTACTCCCCCTTTGCCAACAGAATGCAATCTCTCCCCCTATGTCATAAGGAAGGATGAGAAGAAGACAATAAACTCTCCCCCTTTGCCATCAGCAAATAAGGAGGAAGGGAGATAGTGGAAGGGT
The DNA here is from genome assembly GCA_022559845.1 of Amorphophallus konjac. Lineage (NCBI taxonomy): Eukaryota > Viridiplantae > Streptophyta > Magnoliopsida > Alismatales > Araceae > Amorphophallus > Amorphophallus konjac. Next base: position 47,150,066 of record CM040129.1, read on the forward strand.
AGACAAGATAGACTAGATAACATTCTATGCATCGGTTCAGAATATAAGCATATCTTGAACAACTTTTATTCATAAGAATCAATCAGTATGCATTCCTGAGTAAGTTCAAGTTTAACAGTTATAAAAGGTAGAGTGAAATCACTGAGTTTCTAAAATATGGTTATAGTGTCCGTTTATATCAATTATCCTAGGTCACATGAATATATTAGACTAGGTCAATACTATATCTTACTTATTTAAGAAACAATGAATATCAAGGAGAGTAACCTGAATTTGTATTGAGATGAACTAATTGATGTTTCAGAACATTTTGCACTCGAAGGGTTACAACATTTCTTTTCCACTTCTAATCTAAACTTAGTGAACAGATAACGGTCATTTATGCTGTTGACATTAGGTGTACACGAGGGTTAGATGCAAGTACCCCCAGTTACTAGGCATAAACTCCTATATCTGCCTCTGATCAAAAATTACCAAGATGATTTACACCTTTGACATTAAGGGTACACGTTTATCAGACGCCAGTACCCCTAGTTACTCAGTGAAACCAGCCCTATAGATTTGACCATGTGAATAGAGATAACATGAAACACCTCATGACATAAGGTCCTCTCCACTTCCTTGATGGAGGGTTCAGTTTCTCAGTGCAATTCAGTCATTGCTCTGCCACTTTGTTCAATTATTTTTCATTAAAGATTTTATTGATGCTGCCCTTATAATTTTTTAGAGATACCTTTTTAAAACAATACTTGTTATGGTTTTCCCAACCTAGACTTCACTAAGTCTAAAAAGTTCAGATACAGTGAAGACATTTTCATTGAAATCATGAAACAAAGGTTAAGAGCTATAAATGTTTTCTATCACCTTATTTTCTGAAGAGCAGTTCTTAGACTCTACAGTCTATTAAAATTAAACCTTTAGTTCATTCAAGAAGCACATGTGATTCTTAAAGGAATTTAAGTGCTTGATGCTCAAAGTAATGAACCAGTTGAAAGACGGTTATCCAATCAGAGTGATAGAAGTAGACAATGAAGCATAGGAGCAGCTCAAAAGGTTTTCAAGAATAGACTAAATGTGAATGATGTCAAGAGATAAAGATTTATGAGAAGGAGAGAATACGAGAAGTTGAACTAAGATCAGACTCAACTGCACTCCCCCTGACATCATGATGTATTGACTTAAGATGAACCGACTATGTATGCAGATGGTATAAGATGCACCGACTCTGACATATGTAATATGCAGGATGTACCAACCTACATGCAACTTGAACATAAGGTGCACCGACTTCCATGCTGTTTAAACATAAGATGCATCGACTACATGCTGAAAACTTATACACCTGGTGAAAACATGCATCGAATTTGTGTAAAGCATGCATCGACTTAAACTCTATACAAGGCAAGTATGGGAAACGAGTGCTAGCTAAATGCATCGACTATATGCACAACCATGCATTGACTTCAGAGATTATTTGTGCACGACGTGCAGCAACTTATATACTCAGTGCACAAGTACTTATTCTAACATCAAACATCCTTTATTCAAAAAATGTCAAAGACATGCAGACACTACTATTTCAAGCATTTCAAAAGACAATTCAAGAATGAAATTAGTCATTTTCATGCTGAAATTTACAAATCCCCAATTCTCTTCTTAGATATTTAAATCTTTCATTTCTAAGGGGTTTAGTAAAAATATCAGCAATTATTTTTCAGTTTAAACAAAGACTAATTCAATTTCACTCTTGCTCACAGCATCTCTAAGAAAATGGTGTTTAATCTCAATATGCTTAGTCCTAGAGTGGTGAACAGGATTCTTAGATAGCTAGATAGCACTAGTATTATCACATAAAATTAAAATACATCCCAAATTTATCTGATAATCTAAAAGTGGGTGCTTAATCCATAGTACTTGAGCTGTGCAATTCCCTGCAGCGACATACTCTGCCTCTGCAGTGGACAAGGCAACTGTGTGTTGCTTCTTTGAGGCCCAAGATACTAGGCAACCACCTAAGAATTGGCAATAGCCACTAGTGCTTTTCCTATCTATCCGACACCCAGCATATTCTGCATCAGTGTATGCTGGAAGCTCCAGCTCACTCTTAGAAGGGTACCAAAGATCAAGTTCTTGGGTGCCTGACAGATACCTAAAAATCCTTTTCACTGCACTAAAATGAGACTCCTTAGGACTAGCCTAAAATCTAGCACATAAACACACTACAAACTGTATATCAGGCCTAGATGTTGTAAGATATAAAAGGGATCCGATCATACCTCAATACAGCTTTTGATCCACTGTTTTACCTTTGGGGTCTTCATCAAGAATTGTTGAAGTACCCATTGGAGCTGCAATTTCCTTGAGGTTTTCAAACTTGTATTTCTTCAGAAGGTCCCTTATGTATTTGGACTGGGTGATGAAAGTTCCATCTTTTGTTTGAGTCACCTGCAGTCCAAGGAACAATTTTAGCTCACCCATTGAGCTCATCTCAAATTCTTGTGTCATTAAATCAGAAAATTCTTTACACAATTTGGGGTTAGTTGACCCAAACACAATGTCATCCACATAAATCTGAACAAGGAGAATGTTTGGTCAATCTCACCTCTTGTGAACTTCTTCTCAGTAAGGAATTTACTGAGCCTGTCATACCAAGCTCTAGGAGCTTGCTTCAAGCCATAAAGAGCTTTATTCAACTTATAAACATAATCAGGGAAGTCTACACATTTAAAGCCAGGAGGTTGTCTCACAAAGACATCCTCTTTTATTTCCCCATTGAGGAAAGCAGATTTAACATCCATCTGCTGGAGAGTTATTCCTAATGAGCATGCATAAGCCAAAAGTATTTTAATTGCCTCTATCCTGGCTACAGGGCCAAATGACTCTTCAAAGTCAATTCTGAATTCTTGATTGTACCCCTGAGCAACAAGTCTGACTTTACTTTTAACTACATTACCTAGCTCTTCAGTTTTATTTCTAAAAACCCACTTTGTCCCAATGACAGTCCCATGATCAGGAGGTGGGACCAGATGCCACACCTTGTTCCTGTCAAATTGATTAAGCTCCTCGTGCATGGCATTGATCCAATGCACATCTTTGAGGGCACTGTCAATGGATTTGGGTTCTATATGAGAAACCGATGCATATGCATTTAATTCATGCTGTGCTCTAAAGTAGCCTCTAGTCCTAGGGGATTCATTTAAGTTACCAATGACATTATTTACTTGGTTACCTTGACCTTCATTTACCTCCCCCTGAACAGTAGGCTCTTCTGCATTGTTTTCTTCAGGTTCTTCTTCATTATCTGATTGGTCTGCAGGGTTTCCTTCCTTCAGAATTTCTCCATCATCTTCTTTCTTGCATAGACTATCATCAGACTTATTTAAGGACTCATCAAAGACAATGTGTGGAGATTCCTCAACAATTTTAGAATTCAAGTTGTACACCCTATATGCTCTAGTATTTTCAGAATATCCAAGGAAGATTCCTGGATCACTTTTAGGTGCAAATTTATCAAGATCTCTTTTATCGTTAACATGTATAAAACACCTACAGCCAAAGACCTTGAAATGAGCAATCGAAGGATTCTTACCCTTTAGAATCTCATAAGGTGCTTTCTGAGTGAACGGCCTTACCATGGCTCGTTTAATTACATGGCATGCAGTGTTCACTGCCTCTGCCCAAAACTTTCTTGGTAGGCCTCCTTCAACTAGGAGTGTACGGGCCATCTCCACAAGTGTCCGGTTCCTCCTCTGCACCACTCCATTTTGCTCTGGTGTCCTTGGTGAGGAGAACCGATGAGTAATCCCATTGACCCTGCTAAATTTATGAAATTGTGAGTTTTCAAACTCACCTTCATGATCAGATAAAATATTTTCAATTGAATTTTCATTTTTCTATTTTATTTTCAAGTAGAACTCCTGAAATTCAAAAAATGCATCATTTTTGTCTTTAATGAAAAAGACCCAAGTATATCTAGAGAAGTCATCCACTAATACATACCCATATCTCCTTCGTGATAGGCTGACTGATCTAGTTGGTCCAAAAAGGTCCATGTGTATCAGCTCATAAGGTTTGGAAGACATGTTTTTAGTTCTAGACTTGAATGACTTCCTAGTTTGCTTGGACTGTGTACATGCATTACAGACTTTATTTTCCTTCTTAAATGAAATTTCATGGAGTCCTCTAACCATGATATGTTTATTCAATTTATGCAAGACAGTGTAACTAGCATGTCCTAATCTACGATGCCACAGAAATGCTAAATCATCTTTATTAGCGGTGAGGCATAGATTAGTGTGAGCAACATCATCTAAATCTACCATGTAGATATTATTTACTCTCTTACCATAAAATTTAACTACATCAGAATCAGGTTCATAAATTCTACAGCATTAGGAATCAAAAATAACTCTATGCCCTTTATCACATAGCTGGCTGATATTGAGCAAATTGTAAGCAAGACCATCAACAAGCATAACTTCCTCAATGCAGTAGGTAGTGCACTTACCTACCTTACCTGACCGATGATTTTACCCTTAGTATTTCCTTCGAAGATGACAAGGCCTCCATTTTTCTCAGTCAGCATGCAAAATTTAGCCTTGTCTCCTGTCATATGCCTGGAGCAGCCACTATCCAGGTACCACATGTTGTGCTTGGCTGCCAGGCATACCTGCAATCACAGTCATGGAGAAAAGTTTGGAACCCAACAATGTTTGGGCTCCAGAGTAGATGAAGAGCTACACAAACAAGACAACAAATCCTTAGGAATCCACATTTTTTTGAACATTGTTGGTTTAATGGATTTCTCAAAATTATTTTTGTCATTTTTCTTCTTCTCGGCATTAACATTCTTAGTCCCTCCTTTCCTGTTCAGTGTACTGGCACCATTATTTTTAGCAAATTGATTTTGTTTGTGCCAGTGCCTAGGCCAATGAGCATTCAGAAAATTGTGGTCGATGTTGGTCCTAGACTGACTATAGGTGGTTTGTTTTCTGGGAGCCCATGTTCTAGACTGCCTAACCCAGTTGCTAGCCTGAGGTCTATATGTATGTGTGGGATATGACTGATATCTCGACCTCTCTTGAACTCTATTCCATCTAGACCTATGGAATTTTTGTGGCTACACACGATGGTAGGTATGGACTCTGGGTTGGTGGAATTGGCTGGATTGACCTCTTGTTTGATTCTGTCTCCCTTGCACCCTAGACCCATCTGACTTCTGCATGGGTGAGGGTTGAATCTTCTTCTGAACAGCTGGTGGAGACTTGGTGACCCTAGCCTAGGGTTTAAGTGTGCGTGAAGGTTGACCCCTAACCTGAACTCTATCCTGAGGAGTAGGGCAGTATGTGCTATCATGGCTAGACTCACCTATCTTCTGCTTGCCCTTGTCCTGAGCACTGGGCATTTTGGAATTAGCATTTTTAACATCAGAATTTACATTGCTCATCTTGATGAGGGGTCCCTTTTTCTTTTCAGCTACAAATGAAATTGTTTTCATTGTTAAACTCTTTTTAGCTGTGGGGTTATACCCGAGACCCTCTTTTATGAAATTCACTTTAGACCCCAACATAGCATTCAAATTCTCAGTGCCTTGGGTCATGTTCTCAATTATTTTCTTCTTGTTAGCATTTTCTTTTTCTGATATTTCAATTGCTTTCTGCAACTCAGCATGGACACACAAGACAGCTTCATATTTTTCACTAGCAATTTTCATTTCATTTTCAAAATTTTGCAGTTTCAATTTTAAATCATCAATCATATTTTTCAGAGACTCATTTTCATTTCTAGAAGTAATCAAATCAGTATTCAGATCATCAAATTCAGAACATGCACTTTTCAACATATCATTCTCTAATTGTAAACATGCAATTTTGTCAGACATGGTTTTGTCATTCATTAGAGAATTAACCTTTTTCTTTAAGTGTCTATTTTTCTTTCTAATGTCATCAACTTTATCTAGCAAATCTCCATAGGCATCTTCCCAATCAGAAATGGTGTAATGCTCAAATGGAGAGGATACCTCATCGGAGTCTTCTTCCTTTCCCTCATCCTCTTTTGCCATCAGGCAGATGGGCTTTTCTTCATCCTCGCTCTCAGATGTGCAGCTTAATGTGCCCTCGTCCTCATCACTCCATGTGCTCACCATCACCTTTCCTTTGGGAGCTTTCTTCTTTGACTTCTCCTTGAACTTTTGGAGCTCCGGACAGTCCGCCTTCATGTGGCCGGCCTTCCTGCAATGATAGCAAACATTAGTATCAATTTTCTTGGTAGGGTTAGATTTATACTTCGTTTGTCTTCTGCCACCACACTGTCTCCGGCCGAAATTTCTTCCTTCTTTCCACAAAAATCTTCTAAACTCTCTGGTCATCATTACAAGCTGATCTCCTTCAATTTTTGACCCAGAGAAGCTCTGATCGCTCGATGATCCACTGTGGCTGGATCTGCTTGATCTACTGGAGTTGGCCTTCAGAGCAATGGGCTTTTTCTTCTTCTCCAGCTCCTCGGTCTTAGGAAGATTCATCTCTTAGGTCATTAACGAGCCAATCAACTTGTCTACCTTCATGTTCTGAAGATCCCTTGACTCCTCTATAACAGTAGCTTTCGTGTGCCAGATTGGAGTCAGGGACCGAAGAATATTCCTCATGATTTCATAATCAACATAGTTTTTCCCCAGACTTCTGAGACCATTTGTGATGAGGGTAAGACGCGCATACATCTCGGTGATGGTCTCGCTGGGCTTCATCCTGAAGGCTTCATACTCTGAGACCAGCAAGTTCGCCTTGGTCTCCCTCACCTGAGAGGTTCCCTCGTAAGTAACCTCCAGCCTATCCCACATCTCTTTCGTTGTGGCGCACGAAGAAACTCTTGAAAATTCTGTGGGATGTAGAGCGTACTGAAAGGCGTTGATGGCGCTCCAGTTGAGAGTAAGTTTCTTGATCTCCTCTTTAGTCCATACATCCTCATTAGGATGCAGCTCGAATGGTCCCTTACTGACCACCTTCCAAATCTCATAGTCTTTGGCCCTCAGAAAGACTTGCATACGATTCTTCTAGTATGCGTAGTTCGAACTGTCAAAGTATGGGGGCTTCGTGGTGGAATGTTCTTCAGCCGTCATCCCTCTTGCATCCATGGCCGTTTCTCTTCAGGACGTCGATCCCTGCAGAAGAGTTAGGCTCTGATACCAATTGATGAGTCAAATGAATCTAAGATGGTATGCTCTGATACCAATAGACACGACTCTATTGATGATCTAGAGGGGGGTGAATAGATCGATCACCCAATAAAAACTGACTACAATAGAAACAGTTGCGGAATAAAATCAAGCAGCTATAGGACGAAGAAGAACACTTAAACGCAATTGAGCATAGCGGGTCTAGAAGATCAGAACACAAGCTGTCTTATGTTATGCGCAGCGAAGAGTGATATAGGAGGGGGGGATGAATAGATCACTCCCGATTTAAAAACTTCAGCTGAAAATCACTACTTCGAATTTCAACCATTCAGATATAGCGAAAGAGTATTGTTAATGCAGTCAATAACCAAGACAGAATAAGTAAGAGCGATTGAAAGAGCTGTCCATAGTCAAACAAAATGCCAAGCAGATGGAGAGCACAAACGATAACAACAAACCATAGAGGAGACAAGAATTTTTAAGGTGGTTCGATTGTAGTCCACAATCTACATCCACCCCTCACTCCAACTAGAGTGAGGCTTCCACTAGCCACGGCTAGAAACAGCAGACTCAGTCTGCGAACAAAATGCTACCATACAGCTTGACCAACCAAGGGAAACAAAACCCTCAACCCAAACTCTACTACCCACAGAGCTTGACACCTGGACCTGCTACCCGCAAGACCAGAACCGGAGATGAATCTCCCTTCCTCCAAACCGGAGGGAACCTGCTAGTGACAACCCGACACTGGAAAAACCAGAGATCACAAATCTCTCTTCCTCTGCAGCCCAGAGGGAAATCGGAGTGTCTCTCCCTTCCTCCAAACACTGGAGGGTAACAATATGGAATCAGAAATATGAAGAAAGAAACTGAAAAACAAGACAATCGATGAAGACAATCGTTTCTGAAAACCAAAACAATGTAGCTTCCGAAGAAGCAAATTAGACACTTCTCTCTCACTCAGACTTTTCTCTCAGAACAATACTCTCAAATCATTTCTCTCTGTCTTCTCTCTGGAACGTGGAGGTTCTCTCTTTTCTTCTTCTGCTCAGGGATTCTTCTTCTCAGCTTTTTCCTCCAGTTTAGTCCATCTGTTCGCAGAAGACACCTTTTATATGGCATCCAACCTAAATACCATGACTTCACACGAGTGGCGTGAGTGGGGCTTGTTCCCTCCTTTTCCAGAGCATCCTCGGATCACGTGCCAAGCATCATCCTCGAATCACGTGCCCAATCATCAACCTGAATCATCTACATGCAGAGACAAAAGAAATGTAACTGCTTAGTTCAGGCTTTTAACACAGCGTGTATGGACTTTAAAAGCGGTAAATAAACAAGTATGTACAACGTGAGAATGTATAGACTTGAGAGCCTTCATGCGACCTCAAAGTACAGACTTGCAGAATGATGCATTAACATAACAGAGAGGAATGTGTAGACTTCTATGTAATGCATGAAGCAATCAGATGTATAGACATGAAAACAAGGGAGTGTATAGACTTGATGTTTATGTGCATGAGAAAGCAGTGTACAGACTTTACGATGCACAGGCTGGAGTTAAGCGAACGATGTATAGACTTACCCCTTGAAGAATGTACAGACTTTGAAGACTTGAAGCCCACGATGTATAGACTTTATGAAAGCATACGCCAAGGCTGTACATACTTGAAGAGACGCAAGGTGAGACAGAGCTGGCTGTACAGACTTTGGATGACGATGCACTGTACGCAAACGCTGTACAGACATGATAGCGTGAGACGCTGGAAGAGACGATCGGATGTACAGACTTTGAAGATGTGGGTGAGACAGTGTATAGACTTGGTGCAGCTTCAAAGCACAATGTGTAGACTTTACCAATGTATAGACTTGGGGTTCTGAACGTAGGTAAAGACTTAGGAATGTACAGACTTGCTATGGATGAATAGACTTGGAAGATGCAGACTTGTGCAAACTCTGTACAGACTCTGCGTGCTTGAAACAGGGCAATGTATAGACTTGGAAGGTTCAGCGGTGGATGTACAGACTTCACCATTGTCTAGACTTAGCAAGCCACAGGCGATGTACAGACTTGGCAAGCCTCAGGCCGATGTATAGACTTGCAGAACAAACGATGCACATATGCCATGAATGTGTAGACTTTGAATAAGAAGCAAGGCAAATGATGTGTAGACATGGCCAATGTATAGACTTGAAAGATGAAGACTGTGATGTATAGACTTTGCGAGCGCCAGCCCGATGCATAGACTATACCAATGTGCAGACTTTGCCTATATGTAGTGTGTAGACTTGATATCAATGAATGCACTGGCTGTACAGACTTGCATAAGCGATGTATTGACTTTGCCAATGTGTAGACTTTGTGCAAACGGGATGTGCAGACTTTGTAGCATGCAGTGTATAGACTTCATATGAAGGAATGCACAATGTCTAGACTTGATATGAAGGAATGCAAAAGACTCTGTATAGAGATGGCCAATGTACAGACTTCAATGCAGAGACTTTGAACGTGAATGCTGGCAGTGTATAGACTTGATCAAGTAATGCATGTCTATATGACAACCAGATAAACTGCACTGTCCTAAGTGATGAAGCATGAATTGATCTAGAGATAGAAATATATTGATTTATAGTGTGAGACATCATCAAAACCGTAGGGATGCAACAATCTCCCCCTTTTTGATGATGGTAACACTATGAATCAAGCAATATCAAGGCTTCACAAGAAATTAACAGCAACTTTAACAATCAAGGCAAATTCAAAGCAAGCTCATGCAGACAAATTAAACACTACTGCTGAAACACTTCTTTCTCCAAAACCACTCCCCCACAACTCATGACAACTCATGATCTACTGATATTGCAAAACCTCTCTCCCCCTTTGACATCAGCAAAAGGAAATGCAGAATATATGAAAGTGCTGGAGACATGAGGAGGAAGTACAGTAAACATCATAGTGTAGAAAGGCACGAGCAAATCTTAAGAGAATAAGTGAGGTGCTAAACTCAAGTGAAGATTCTTGAACTCCAGTAAACAATAGAGAAATAGAATGATAGAAAAGTTTATCAGCATACATAGTGTATGATTTAGAGCAGGAGTTAACAAGTATGGCATGATTTAGCTGAACAGGCAACTATCCCAAAAGACAACAAGAGACAAAGTCAGATAAGGTGTTCTCAAGGTATTGAGGACAAGTAATCCATTAGTGCATAACAACAAGGGATTTTTGAGTTGATTTTCAATAAGACCAATGAGTAAGTTGGTAATTCACTCTTTTGACATTAGGGAGACACCTTGATTAGAGGCCTGAATCCCCAATTACTCAGTGTGAGTACCTCATTACCTCCTCCTTTTTTTTTAAGGAACAGAGTTAGTAACTGTGGCTTTTGACATGAGGAAATACCTTGATTAGAGGCCAGAGTCCCCGGTTACTCACCAGCTAGCCACCATTGCTCTGTCATGTCTTTTCATTCATTTTAAGCATTTGACACCTCATGACATAGGAGAAAAACTTCATTTCATTGATGAAGCTCCCAGTTTCTCAGTGACCAAAATAAGACATGTTTATTCAGTTAAGCCCTTGTGTTGAGGAGATGGAATGATTGAAAACAATACCAGAAGGACTATTTCTTGAAGTGAATCTTGAAGTCTAGATTTCAAGTTGATTAGGTCAGATATCAAGACATACATGTTTTGGCCTGAACTAGAATCATTGACAATGTAGGAAGATATACTTTATACAATTAATCCAGATCTCTGAAGGAATACCAAAGAAAAGATTCTAGCTGGACTTTAGTATCACTGACTTATAGACTTAAGAGATGAGTGAGATTCTACTATTTGAGAGAACCACACTAATTCAGTCATGAAAACCAGCAATGACACACATCTAGTCAATCTTTTTGAATCTGTCAAAGAACTCTCCCTCTCATAGCTCAACCAGCTCCCCCTCAAACATAGCAGTACAGAAAGCTAACCATCAGTCATACAGAACTCCCCCTCACAAAAAGAACAGACTTCACATTTAAGACAACTTGTATAAGCCTAATTCTCTTCTCAGTGTAGTGAATTTCTCATTATCCAGAGGTTTAGTGAAGATGTCAGCAATCTGATTATCAGTGCCAACATGAATCAGTTCAAAATTGTTCTTAAAGACCTCATCTCTTATGAAATGATGCCTTGTCTCTATGTGTTTGGTGCGTGAATGCAAAACATGATTCTTGGCAAGATTAATGGCACTGGTATTATCACAATAGATAGGTGTGCACCCCAGGTCTACTTGGTAGTCCTGAAGCTGGTGTTTAATCCAAATGACTTGTGTACCACAACTCCCTGCAGCCACATATTTAGCCTCTGCAGTGGAGAGGGCCACAGAATGTTGTTTCTTGGAGCCCCAAGACACTAAACACCCACCCAAAAATTCACAGTGACCACTAGTGCTTTTTTTGTTTAGTTTACACCCTGCATAATCTGCATCTATGTATGCAATTAAATCTAGTGAGTGTGTAGCAGGAAATCATAGACCAAGTCAGGGTGTAGCTGACAAATATCTAAAAATTCTTTTCACTACAGCTAAATGTATTTCAGTGGGTCTAGACTGATATCTTGCACATATTCCTACACTGAACTGTATATCAGGTCTAGAGGCTGTCAATTAAAGTAAAGATCCAATCATACCTCGATAAAGCTTGGCATCTACCTCTTTACCTGTCTCATCTGCATACAGTGAGGTATTGGTACCCATGGGTGTTGTAATATGCTTCAGGTTATTCATACCAAATCTCTTGAATAGTTCCATTGTGTATTTGGTCTGGTTGATGAAGCATCCATCCTCTGACTGTTGTACCTGCAAGCCAAGAAAGTACTTTAGTTCACCGACCAAACTCATTTCAAACTCAGCAGACATCATTTTAGAGAATTCATCACATAGTTCACAACTAGTTGATCCAAACACAATGTCATCTACATATACCTGAACTATGATGAGATCTTTATTTGTACCCTTGGTAAATAAAGTTTGATCAACCTTACCTCTGTTGTAGCCCTTGCTGATCAGAAATGCAGTCAATCTTTCATACCATGCTCGAGGAGCTTGTTTTAGACCATACATGGCTTTGTTTAACCTGAAAACTTGGTTAGGTTGAGGAGAGAATTGAAATCCAGGGGGTTGTTCAACAAAAACCTCTTCCTTAATAACTCCATTTAAGAAGGCACTTTTAACATCCATTTGTTGGAGTTTTATATTCTTGGAACATGCCAAAGCTAGCAGAATTCTTATTGCTTCCATCCTAGCAACAGGTGCATAGGATTCATCAGAATCAACACCAAATTTCTGACAGTAGCCTTTGGCTACTAGTCTGGCCTTATTCCTAGAAATGATTGTTAAGCAGGAGGACGGTGAGCTAGAAGGGGAGGGGATGAATAGATCACCGTTTAAAAAATATTTGCCCTAGCCGAGGAAATCTTAGAAGATGAGATGGGCTAGGAAGACTGACTATATGTAAAAAAATCCGAAACCTCAACCAAGATAAAGCAGGTCACGAGCGCAGAACATATATCACTCAGAATTTCATCAGCACATATGCACAAGCACTAAGCGAGCAGTCAGACCAAGGTTTCGATCATCAACAATCACACTTACTTCATGAAACCAGACAAAAGCATAAAGAGAAAAGATGCGCACAATCACACCACGAAGAACAAGAGGTTTAGATGGTTCAGTCTGCAACCTGCAGACTTACGTCCATCCCTCACTCAAGGCCGAGTGAGGCTTCCCTTTCACAAGAAAGAACCGCAGACTCAGTCTGCCAACAACACGCTAATCCACAGCTTGGGGATCGAAATCCCTACAGACGCTGAACTCACAGCTTGCACCTAGGTCTCACACCACAAGAACTGACCCGGAGATAACTCTCCCTTCCTCTTAGACAAGAGGGAACCCAGCAGTGACTCACCCTCACTGCAATTCAGAGACGATGTCTCTCTTCCTCCACAGCCGGAGGGAACAACCCAGATAGCCTCCTCACTATCTGAACACAACAACCCCGGAGACCACCTCCCTTCCTCTGATCTGATTCAGAGGGAACCAAAATGCAACCCAGAGGATTCACCTCTCTTCCTCTACACCTAGAGGGAACAATAAAACAGGGTATTGGAATTTAAGAACAAACAACTGAAAACATAAAGAAATATCGAAGACAATCGAACGGAGAAACAATGTAGCTTCTTAAAGAAGCATAGACAAAACATAGCAGAAAACCATCCTCTCCTTCATCACTCTCTCTCTTCCAGGTACGCTCAACGAATGGATCAGGATGGCTTCTCCTCTCCTTCCTCTCGCTCTGGTCTCACCCTTTTCCTTGTGGCTTCGGCAGCTTTTCAGGAGCAGAAACCTTCATATATATATCCAACCTCACGAGAGAGTGAGGGTTTGGGAGACACGCGCGAAGTCATGCTTCCAGATGAACCGAGCCACGTGTTAGACGATTATTCCCTCGGATCACGTGCTCACATGATTGGAATAAAGTTCCAATTTGTCTTTAAGTCCCTGTAATGTTTCAGAGAACATTCAGTCAATCTCAGAAATATTCAAGTCATACATTGTTCACACAGATTGCACGGGACTTATCAAAGGACAGAAGAACGCGTCAACGCAGCAAAGCCAAGGCGTTAATGCAATGAGATTATAATCGAGTTATAATGGAGGGCAGGTCCCTTGACAAAGCACCCCAATGCGTCAACGCATCAGTTGACAGCGTCGACGCTTCTGCTTGGTGGTTGATCAAAAGAATCTCTGGTCATAAACTCAAGGCGTCGACGCTTCCATTGTGTAGCGTTGCCTCAGCTCCTTGGGCGAGACGCACAATCTCTTGGTAACAAGCCAATGCGTCAACGCTTCAGGCGACAGCTTCGACTCAGCTTCATAGGCGAGACGCTTAAGCCCTTGGCACCAAGCCAATGCGTCAACGCTTCCATCGTGCAGCATCGACTCAACTTCATAGGCGAGACGCTCAAGCCCTTGGCACCAAGCCAATGCGTCAACGCTTCCATCGTGCAGCGTCGACTCAACTGCTTAAACGAAATGCTCACGCCCCTGGCAACAGTCCAATGTGTCAACGCATCCAGTGACAGCGTCGACGCAGTGGACAAAACAGCAAGCGAAAGACGCACTATTGCATCTACGCAGCCAACCAAGTGCGTCAACGCACTAAATGCACAGAACCCATATAAACAAGATAAATAAGTATGAGCTCATGGGTGAACATGATAGAGGAGCATTAAATCAGAAAAGTATGATGAAAAAGCATTTGATCCATAGATGTGCATGCAAGACAACAACATTAGATCCTAAGAATATTTAGACAATGCAGGATCTTTATCATTCATCAAGGAGCATCAAAATAATTATCATAAAAATAATTTGGTTCATAGTGTTAGTCATCATCAAAACTACAGAGATGCAACAATCTCCCCCTTTTTGATGATGGCAACACCATGAGTCAAATTCAGTGAAAGAAGAAACACCAACTTAAAACATTCTCAATAAAGGCAGCAATGGTGACCTCTCAAGGCCTGAACAGGCCTGAACTCACAGCACTCATCATCTTTTACCAAAAACCATTCCAAAACCTTCCTTCCACTAGCTAGCTACAAGATCACCTCTTTACTCCCCCTTTCAACCTTCTCCCCTTTTCAGACTTTTCAACATTCTCCCCCTTTGACATCATCAAAACAAGGAGAAAGAGAGATGTTGATACTGGACTGATGAGAAAAGATGGAGAGGATTCCAACAGTAGACACTCATTGTCAAATCTTAGATGCTTAAGTGGGGCTGTAAGGTCCAGTGAAGAATCTTGGAGTTCTGGTAAGAGAAAGAGATTCAGAATAAACTTGAAGTTTATCAACGTACTATGATTATGAGAGAAGAGCAAGTGGTAACAAGTATGACTGAGGTAGCTGTTAAGGCTTGTCAAAGAGACAACAAGAGTTTGAACCACTAAGACAGCCTGTAGGCATTGAGGACAAACAGTCCAGGTAGAGAAAGCACAGTTATAGAGTGTATTTGGCCAGTTACACTTTTGACATTAAGTATGCACCTTGGTCAGAGGCCAGCATCCCTAGTTACTCAGTGTAAGAGCCTCATCACTTCTCAATTAGAGAACAGAGATAGTGACCATTGGTTGTTACATGAGGAGACACCTTGATCAGCGGCCAGAATCTCCAGTTACTCACCATATTGTCATCATTGCTCTGCCAAGCATAATTTTGAATTGTAGTTCTTTCTTTTGATTTTGTTTATGAGAACTGATACCTCATGACATAGGAAATTCTCATTTCATTAATGGGATTCCTAGTTTCTCAGTATGCAGTTTTAAGCACAGATCAGTTTAACTAGCTCAACAAGGGGTTGTTTGAAGATAAAAACCAGGGCAAATATTAGAGGTCATATCAAGATGTCCAATGAGAAGCTCATAAACAGAAACCATTTCTTACAAGTCTAGCTTGTTCATGAGTCATGCAACAAAGTAAGAGGATATACTTGTGAAGGTTAATCTTAGCCTCTTAAGACTTACTAGAAGAGGATTCTAGCTGGACTTTAATTGCACAAACTTAAGAATGTAGGAAATGAATGAGGTTCTATTAAGAGGAATATTCAAGATCAATTCTAACATTTAATCCAGCAACAATAGCCATCTTTCAAGCATTTCTAATTAGTCAAGCTCCCCCTCTCTAGTAGCTCTATCTTCCATTCTACCCAGAAAACAGCAGAGAAGCAGAATTGACTTTACTCAAAGCACACACCCGCTCCCCCTCACATAGGGACCCCCACCAGAAAAGGTATGACAAAACTACCACTAAATTTATGGAAATACATGAACCAGAATTCATTGCCTCAAATCAGTCAGAGTTTGTAAATACCAAGTTCTCTTCTCAAAGAAGTGAATTTTTCAGTATCTAGAGGTTTTGTAAAAATATCAGCAATTTGATCTGCAGTCCCAACATGAATTAATTCAAATGTTTTATTTGCAATTTCATTTCTGATAAAGTGGTGCCTGATTTCAATGTGTTTTGTTCGTGAGTGTAAAACAGGATTCTTTGCAATGTTTATGGCACTAGTGTTATCACAAAAGATGGGAGTGCAACCTGTCTCTACTTGGTAATCCTGAAGTTGATGCTTGATCCAGATAACCTGAGTGCCACAGCTGCTTGCAGCCACATATTCAGCCTCAACAGTGGAAAGAGCCACTGAATGTTGTTTCTTTGAACTCCAAGAAACTAGGCATCCTCCTAAGAATTAGCAGTGGCCACTGGTGCTCTTCCTATCTAGTTTACATCCAGCAAAATCTGCATCAGTGTATGCAACTAAATCTAATGTGCGTGAAGCAGGATACCATAAGCCTAATGTATGTGTGGCAAACAGATATCTAAAGATTCTTTTTACAGCAGACAAATGTAGTTCAGTAGGCCTAGACTGATATCTTGCACATAAACCAACACTGAATTGTATGTCTGGCCTAGAGGCAGTTAAGTACAAGAGGGATCCGATCATACCTCTGTAGAGCTTTTCATCCACTTGTTTACCTGACTCATCTGCATTAAGGGTCATGCTTGTGCTCATTGGGGTGGATATTTGCTTCAGGTTAGTCATCCCAAACCTTTTTAGGATATCCAGCGTGTACTTGGTTTGGTGGAAGAAGCAACCGTCTGACATTTGATTTATCTGTAAGCCAAGAAAATAAGTCAGTTCTCCAACTAAGCTCATCTCAAATTCAGCTGACATAAGCTATGAAAATTCTTTACACAGTTCAGGATTTGTTGATCCAAAGATGATGTCGTTCACATATACCTGAACTATGATGAGATCTTGTCTTGAATTCTTAGTGAATAAGGTTTGGTCAACTTTACCTCTGTTATATCCTTTATTCAGTAAGAAACTGGTGAGCCTTTCATACCAGGCCCGAGGAGCCTGCTTTAGTCCATAAAGAGCTTTGTTTAACCTGAAAATTTGATCAGGTTTAGTCGAAAACTGAAAACCAGGAGGTTGTTCAACATAAACTTCTTCTTTTAGAATTCCATTCAAGAAAGCACTCTTAACATCCATTTGTTGAATTTTTATGCTGTTTGAACAAGCAAATGCTAATAGAATTCTGATAGCCTCCATTCTAGCTACTGGAGCAAAGGATTCATCAAAGTCCACTCCATACTCCTGACTGTAGCCTTTAGCTACAAGTCTAGCTTTATTCCTAGAGATGACACCTTCTTCATTCAGTTTGTTCTTAAAAACCCATTTTGTTCCTATTACATTGAAATTTTCAGGTCTAGGTACAAGTTCCCAGACATTGTTTCTATCAAATTGCCCTAGTTCTTCACACATGGCAGTTACCCAATTCTCATCACTTAAGGCTTCTTCAATGGTCTTAGGCTCAATTTGAGAAACTAAAGCAATTAAGTCCTGATTCTGAACATTTCTGAAATGAGATCTTTTCCTAGGGGGATCATTAAGACTACCAATAATATTGGTTACAGGGTGGTCTTTTAAAACTCTGACATTTGTTGAGGACTCACCTTGTTCGGCTGTACTTACTGGGTTCAGATCAGTGGGTTCTTCAGCCGGTTGTACTTCCTCCTCTTGCATTTGATTCAGGAACTCTCCATCATGACTTGTAGACCTTTCAGGAGTTCATATGGTGTTTTCTTATGTATGGGTCTTACCAAAGCTCTATTAAGTATGTAGCAGGCTGTGTTTGCCGCTTCTGCCCAAAAGCTCTTAGGTAGCTGACTCTCCATTAGTAGTGTTCTTGCCATTTCCATTATTGTTAGATTCCTTCTCTCCACAATTCCATTCTGCTCTGGGGTCCGATGGTTCCTGTCCCAATGATTTGACCTTTGTTTTTGCCTCCAAACTTAACTGACCCTCCTGCTTTCAATTCAAGCTTGCTGAACTTTCTTTGATCCCCTTTCATGTGCCTCGAGCAGCCACTGTCGAGATACCACTTGTTGTTCTCGGCTGCTAGGCTCACCTGCACAATAACAATTTAAGTTGTGTGTTTTGGAACCCAAGATAAGTTGGGTCCAAAAATACCGTTCAATTCATTAAGCACAGTCTTGGGAATCCAGATCTATTTTAACCCCTTTTTCTTTCTGTGCTGAGAGTTGACAGTTTTGTTATTGATGTGCATTTCATTTGTTTCTTTTTGTTTCTCAAGGTGTGTCCAGTTTCTGTTGATAAAGGTTTGGGTCCCAGCCAGACCATAATTTTTAACCTGTCTAGATGAAGGCATTTTATTGATAGTATTCTGTGTGTAATTAGACGTTCCCATGTTTCTTTTAAAATAGCCCGTTCTTTTATTAGAGTCATAGTTGTTGAATTGACAGACACCTTGCTTCTGGTGCGTGGGCTTGTTGAATTTCTTGAAGATATTTTTTCCAAAATCAGCCTGTTGTCTATGGATGTTGTTTTGTTGTTCAGTAGTTTTGGAACTGGATGGAATGTCCAGTTTCTCTTTTCCTTTCTCAGTGCAGAAAGTAGTGGTTTTTACCCCAAATGCTTCTTTCTTACTTGGGTTGAAACCCAACCCCTCTCTGTTAAAGTTTACTTTGGTGCCTAACAAGGCATTCAAATTACTCTCTCCCAAAACAAACCTCTCAAGGGTTTTCTTCTTATCTTCCAACTCCTTCCGCAGACATATATTGTTTTCCAGCAATTCATCATTGACCCTTTTAACAGCTTCATACCCTTCCCTGAGTAAGTCATTTTGTCTCAGGTTTTCTTCAGTATGTTGATTGGTTTCATCAAGCTGTTTTTTAAGTTTTTCAAGCTCATTTTTAACAAGATTGTTCTCATTTCTTACATTTTCCATTTGAGCTAATTCAGCTATCAGTTTGGAATTTTCTGTCTTGATTAGTTCTTGTTCTTCATTAACCACATTGAGTTTGCGTTTGGTGACTCTATGTTCTTTAGCTAAGGCATTGTACATATCTAGCAGTTCACCATACTTATCTTCCCAATCATCAATAGAGTAAGTCACAAAGGGATTGATTACCTCATTTTCCTCGTCGGCCATCAGACATACTCCTTCAGTCTCCTTTCCTGAGGAATTAGTCTCTGAGTCTTCTTCTTCATCGCTCCAAGTGCATACCATAGCTTTTGGCTTTTTCTTGTACACTTTGGAGCCTTTCTTATGGTAATCCAGTGTCTTCTTCTGAAGCTCAGGGCAATCTTGCTTCATGTGCCCAAAGTTCCTGCAATGATAACACATCACACTTTTAGCATTCCTATCCTTGTCATTGCCATTGTTTGGATATTTACCTGATGAGTAGTTTCTTCTTCTCCCATATGATTTTCCCTTCAGTTTCAGAAATTTCCTGAACTGTCATGTGAGCAAAGATTTTTCACTCCTGTCAAGGTCTGGAATTCCATCAGAGTCTCCACTGCTGCTGCTGCTGCTGCTGCTGCTGTGTCGTTCAACTTTAAGAGCAACATTCTTGCCCTTTTTGTCACTTCCTTCTCCTGTTTTCTTGAGATTCATCTCATAGGTCATAAGAGACCCTATGAATTCAGTGATAGTCATGGTTGTTAAATCCTTCGATTCCTCTATCACAGTGGCCCTTGTGTGCCACGCTGGAGTCAAAGATCTCAAGATCTTCCTGACTATATCCCCTTCAGATATTTCCTTTCCAAACCCCTTGAGGCTGTTTGTGATCAGTGACAGCCTAGCGTACATATCAGTCGCGCTCTCCTCTGACTTCATCTTGAATAATTCATACTCAGAGGTTAGGTAGTTTACCTTGGTAGCTCTGACTTGAGAGGTACCCTCGTAAATCAGCGCTAGTTCATCCCACATCTTCTTAGCTATCTTGCACGCCGAAATTCGGGCATATTCTTCAGGGTGAACTGCGCACTGGATGATGTTGAGCACAGACCAGTTCAGTCCGGATAATTTGACTTATTCTTCAGACCACATCTCCTCATTCGGAGGTAAATCATAAGGTCCAGTTGTAATGACTCTCCACAGCTTGTGGCTCTGAGATCGGATGAAAACTTCCATCCTGTTTTTCCAAAAGAAATAATTAGAACCATCAAAATATGGGGGACGGGAGATTGGCTGTCCTTCAGCTATGTAGCTGCGAGGACCAGTGGTTCCAGGATTACCCTGGTCGTTGGACCACATCTTGGGTAAACCCGCTCTGATACCAACTGTTAAGCAGGAGGACGGTGAGCTAGAAGGGGAGGGGATGAATAGATCACCGTTTAAAAAATATTTGCCCTAGCCGAGGAAATCTTAGAAGATGAGATGGGCTAGGAAGACTGAATATATGTAAAAAAATTTGAAACCTCAACCAAGATAAAGCAGGTCACGAGCGCAGAACAAATATCACTCAGAATTTCATCAGCACATATGCACAAGCACTAAGCGAGCAGTTAGACCAAGGTTTCGATCATCAACAATCACACTTACTTCATGAAACCAGACAAAAGCATAAAGAGAAAAGATGCGCACAATCACACCACGAAGAACAAGAGGTTTAGATGGTTCAGTCTGCAACCTGCAGACTTACGTCCATCCCTCACTCAAGGCCGAGTGAGGCTTCCCTTTCACAAGAAAGAACCGCAGACTCAGTCTGCCAACAACACGCTGATCCACAGCTTGGGGATCGAAATCCCTACAGACGCTGAACTCACAGCTTGCACCCAGGTCTCACACCACAAGACCTGACCCGGAGATAACTCTCCCTTCCTCTTAGACAAGAGGGAACCCAACAGTGACTCACCCTCACTGCAATTCAGAGACGCTGTCTCTCTTCCTCCACAGCCGGAGGGAACAACCCAGATAGCCTCCTCACTATCTGAACACAACAACCCCGGAGACCACCTCCCTTCCTCTGATCTGATTCAGAGGGAACCACAATGCAACCCAGAGGATTCACCTCTCTTCCTCTACACGTAGAGGGAACGATAAAACAGAGTATCGGAATTTAAGAACAAACAACTGAAAACATAAAGAAATATCGAAGACAATCGAACGGAGAAACAATGTAGCTTCTTAAAGAAGCATAGACAAAACATAGCAGAAAACCATCCTCTCCTTCATCACTCTCTCTCTTCCAGGTACGCTCAACGAATGGATCAAGATGGCTTCTCCTCTCCTTCCTCTCGCTCTGGCCTCACCCTTTTCCTTGTGGCTTCGACAGCTTTTCAGGAGCAGAAACCTTCATATATATATCCAACCTCACCAGAGAGTGAGGGTTTGGGAGACACGCGCGAAGTCATGCTTCCAGATGAATCGAGCCACGTGTTAGATGATTATTCCCTCGGATCACGTGCTCACATGATTGGAATAAGGTTCCAATTTGTCTTTAAGTCCCTATAAGGTTTCAGAGAACATTCAGTCAATCTCAGAAATATTCAAGTCATACATTGTTCACACAGATTGCACGCTACTTATCAAAGGACAGAAGAACGCGCCAACGCAGTAAAGCCAAGGCATTAACGCAATGAGATTATAATCGAGTTATAATGGAGGGCAGGTCCCTTGACAAAGCACCCCAATGCGTCGACGCATCAGTTGACAGCGTCGACGCTTCTGCTTGGTGGTTGATCAAAAGAACCTCTGGTCATAAACTCAAGGCGTCGACGCTTCCATTGTGTAGCGTCGCCTCAGCTCCTTGGGGGAGACGCCTAATCTCTTGGTAACAAGCCAATGCGTCAACGCTTCAGGTGACAGCGTCGACTCAGCTTCATAGGCGAGACGCTCAAGCCCTTGGCACCAAGCCAATGCGTCAACGCTTCTATCGTGCAGCGTCGACTCAACTTCATAGGCGAGACGCTCAAGCCCTTGGCACCAAGCCAATGCGTCAACGCTTCCATCGTGCAGCGTCGACTCAACTGCTTAAACGAAATGCTCACGCCCCTGGCAACAGGCCAATGTGTCAACGCATCCAGTGACAGCGTCGACGCAGTGGACAAAACAGCAAGCGAAAGACGCACTATTGCGTCTACGCAGCCAACCAAGTGCGTCAACGCACTAAATGCACAGAACCCATATAAACAAGACAAATAAGTATGAGCTCATGGGTGAACATGATAGAGGAGCATTAAATCAGAAAAGCATGATGAAAAATCATTTGATCCATAGATGTGCATGCAAGACAACAACATTAGATCCTAAGAATATTTAGACAATGCAGGATCTTTATCATTCATCAAGGAGCATCAAAATAATTATCATAAAAATAATTTGATTCATAGTGTTAGTCATCATCAAAACTACAGAGATGCAACAATGATTCCATCTTCATTCATTTTATTTTTAAACACCCACTTAGTTCCTATGATATTGACACTATCTGGTCTTGGAACAAGCTTCCAGACATTATTTCTTTCGAACTGACCTTATTCCTCACACATAGCATTGACTCAAGCTTGATCAGCCAAGGCCTCTTCTACTGATTTGGGTTCAATTTGTGAGACTAAAGCAATTAGGTCTTGATTAGTAACATTTCTAAAATGAGGCCTAGTCCGAAGAGGATCTTTAGGGTTGCCTATGACATTATCTATCGGATGATCTTTAAGAAATCTAACATTTATTGAAGACTCACATGTTTCTTCTGGCCCTTCCTGGTTGGGAGGATTTGATGTTCCACTCGGCTGAGTCTTCTCTTCTTCTTGGTCTTCTAGGAATTCCCCATCGTGATTGGAATCCCTGTCAATATTTCCAATGTTAGTAAGACCTTTCTTTTCACTAAAAATGATGTGTGGAGACTCTTCAACTTTCTGGTATGTTGTGTTAAAGACCCTATATGCCCTTGACACTTCAGAGTATCCTAAAAATATTCCAGGGGAGCTTTTAGCTTCAAACTTATCTAAATCATTCTTGTCATTGTTATGAATAAAGCATTTAGCTCCAAAAATTCTGAAATGAACCAAGTTTGGTTTCTTACCTTTTAGTAGCTCATAGGGTGTTTTCTTGTGAATGGGTCTTACCATGGCCCTGTTGATTATGTAAGTTGCTGCGTTGGCCGCCTCTGCCCAGAACTTCCTTGGTAGTTGACTCTCAATCAACATGGTTCGGGCCATCTCGACAATAGTTCTATTTCTTCTCTCCACAATTCCATTTTGTTCAGGTGTCCTGGGAGAAGAAAATCTGTGTGTTAGTACCTCTCTTTCACAAAGATCAGAAAACATGGAGTTTTCAAACTCACCTCCATGGTCAGATTAAATTGTACAAATCTTGTATTTTCCTTCTTGTTTGACCTTATTGAAAAACTGGTTAAACTTTTGAAAAGCATCACTTTTATTGGCTAAGAAAAAGATCCATGAAAATCTAGAATGGTCATCAATGATCACATAGCCAAACCTATTCCCATTAAGACTCCGAGTCCAAGTAGGACCAAAGAGGTCCATATGGAGAAGTTCCATTGGTCTAGAGGACAATGGCTCAGATCTTAGCTTGAAAGAATTCCTGGTCTGTTTGCCTAGAGCACAGGCATCACATGATTTTGAAATAGAATTGAACTTAATTCTAGGCATGCCTCTAACTAAATCATGCTTGACCAATTTATTTAAAGTAGAGAAACTAGCATAGCCTATACGTCTATGCCATTGAAAAGCATCAATTTCAGAATTAGCAGATAAACAAAGGTTAGGTTCAAATTCAGCATCTAAGTCTATCATGTAGACATTATTCACCCTGTTGGCGACAAATTTAACCACATCGGAATTTATTTCAAAAATCTTGCATGAGTTATCATCAAACACAACCCTGTGACCCTTGTCACATAATTGACTAATGCTAATCAGGTTGTGTTGAAGACCTTCCACAAGTTGAACATTTTCAATGGAGTTTGTGGAAGACTTACCTACTGTGCCAACTCCAATGATCCTACCTCTGTCCTTTCCTCTAAATTTGACCAGACCCCCTACCTTCATCTCTATCTTGCTGAACTTGGATCGGTCTCCTGTCATGTGCCTGGAGCAGCCACTGTCGAGGTACCACTTGTTGTTCTCAGCTGCCAGGCAGACCTACACAAACAAAGTCAAGCAAAGTGATTTGGAACCCAAGATGAGTTGGGTCCAAAGACATTATTCAAATCTCTAAGAAAATGTTTAGGAATCCAAATTTGCTTCAACATGGTTTTCTCTGGCACCTTTACTTCTCGTTTATTGAAATTATAGCCGGGGTTATGTCCAGCTGATCTGGAGAAGTAAGCTCTATTCCAGTCATTAGGCTTCCCATTCCTGGGATATCTTCTGTGAGCTTGTGGATTAGCAGATTTTTGAGGATTATAGTTATTTCTCCAGTACATCCTGTTTGGACCCATCTGTTGGTAGTAATTCCAGCTTTTCTTCTGAACCACTTGCTTGGTCCATCTACCATTTATGTTCTGGTCAGTGGGCTTAGTGAAGTTCTTTACAGAATTCATTCCCATTTTAAATGGTCGACCAACATTGTTTGTTGAACTTTCTTTCTGGCATTGAGCTCCTTGACTGCTATTTGAGCTGGATGGTGTGTCCAGCTTCTCTTTTCCCCTCTTTGGGCAGAAGGTGATGGTTTTGAATTGTAAGGGTCTCTTGTTAGTTGGGTCATAGCCTAGACCCTCCTTATTGAAGTTAACCCTAGTCCCTAGTATAGCATCCAGACTAGTTTTTCCTTGGACAAATTTTTTCAAAACTTTCTGTTTGTCTTCCAGCTCTTTTTGAAGAGACTCAGAATTTTTTAGAAGTTCAGCATTGACTTTCTTAATAGCTTCATATTTTTCTGAGTTCACTCTACTTTCATTCAGGCTTTCTTCAATTTTGATTTTGAGTTCGTTGAGCTGGGTTTGACTCTCCTGGTTTTCTCCCTTGAGCTTTTCATTTTCTTTTCTTAGGGAAGTTATTTCTTCTAACTCTTCTTTTAGTTTCCGATTTTCCTCACAGACTTGGGTTTGTTCTTCAACATTGGTATTGAATTTTCTCTTCAGAACCCTATGCTCTTTACTAAGTGAATTGAACTTATCTAATAATTCAGCATAGGCATCTTCCCAGTCATCAATAGAAAAATTCTCAAAGATATTTGTTACCTCCTCTTCGCTGTTTGCCATTAGGCAAATTCCTTCTTCATCTTCCTCCGAGGAAGTGCTTTTCGGATCTTCTTCCTCATCGCTCCACGTGCATACCATTGCCTGTGGCTTCTTCTTTTTCTGCACCTTTGAGCTCTTCTTTTGAAGGTAGGAACCCTTCTTCTGGAGATCTGGGCAGTCCCCTTTCATGTGTCCCTGTTTGGTGCAATGAAAACAAGTCACGCTCTTATTATTTCTGTTCTTATTATTGCTAGATTCAATGTTCTTGCTAAAGGAGTATGGCTTCTTCCTCCTAAAGATCTTCCCCTTATTCCTTAAAATTTACTGAACTGTCGAGTGAGCATTGCCTGCTCCTCCTGGTCGAGATCAAACTCATCGGACTCACCGCTACTGCTGCTGCTACTGCTACTGCTGCCCTTGTTGCGGGATGCCTTGAGAGCAATATTCTTGCCCTTCCTGTCACTTCCTTCACCACCTCTTTTAAAGTTCATCTCATAGGTCATGAGGGATCCTATGAGTTCAGTCACTGTCATAGTCGTCAAATCCTTTGACTCTTCTATCACGATGGCCTTAGTGTGCCATGCTGGGGTAAGAGACCTAAGTATCTTCCTGACTACATCTGCTTCATCCATCTCTTTCCCTAGCTCCTTAAGAGTATTCGTGATCAAAGACAATCTAGCATACATTTCAGTGATGTTCTCCTCTGGTTTCATCTTAAACAATTCATATTCAGAGGTGCAGAGATTTACCTTCGAGGCTCTCACTTGAGCTGTACCTTCGTAGATTAGTTGCAGCTCGTCCCACATTCGCTTGGCCGTCTTGTAGGCTGATATGCAGGCGTATTCATCTGGGTGAACAACACACTGGATGATGTTCAGCGCCGTCCAGTTAAGTGAAGATAGCTTGACATGATCATCTATCCACGCGTCCTCGTTTGGTGGCAGATCATACGGCCCTATAGTGATTACCCTCCACAGCTTGTGGCCTTGTGCCCTGATGAACACCTCCATCCTGTTTTTCCAGAAGAGATAGTTATTACCATCAAAAAATGGAGGGCGACTAATGGATTGACCCTCAGGCATGAAACTTCGAGGACCATTAGAATTTCCCTGACCGTTTGTCCACATGATGCAAACCTGCTCTAATACCAAATGTTATGCGCAGTGAAGAGTGATATAGAAGGGGGGGATGAATAGATCACTCCCGATTTAAAAACTTCAACTGAAAATCACTACTTCGAATTTCAACCCATCAGATACAGCGAAAGAGTATTGCTAACGCAGTCAATAACCAAGACAGAATAAGTAAGAGCGATTGAAAGAGCTGTCCATAGTCAAACAAAATGCCAAGCAGATGGAGAGCACAAACGATAACAACAAATCACAAAGGAGACAAGAATTTTTAAGGTGGTTCGATTGTAGTCCATAATCTACATCCACCCCTCACTCCAACTAGAGTGAGGCTTCCACTAGCCACGGCTAGAAACAGCAGACTCAGTCTGCGAATAAAATGCTGTCACACAGCTTGACCAACCAACGGAAACAAAACCCTCAACCCAAACTCTGCTACCCACAGAGCTTGACACATGGACCTGCTACCCGCAAGACCAGAACCGGAGATGAATCTCCCTTCCTCCAAACCAGAGGGAACCTGCTAGTGACAACCCGTCACTGGCAAAATCAGAGATCACATATCTCTCTTCCTCTGCAGCCCAGAGGGAAACCGGAGTATCTCTCCCTTCCTCCAAACACTGGAGGGTAACAATATGGAATCAGAAATATGAAGAAAGAAACTGAAAAACAAGACAATCGAGGAAGACAATCGTTTCTGAAAACCAAAACAATGTAGCTTCCGAAGAAGCAAATTAGACACTTCTCTCTCACTTAGACTTTTCTCTCAGAACAATACTCTCAAATCATTTCTCTCTGGAACGTGGAGGCTCTCTCTTTTCTTCTTCTGCTCAGGAATTCTTCTTCTCAGCTTTTTCCTCATGTTTAGTCCATCTGTTCGCAGAAGACACCTTTTATATGGCATCCGACCTGAATACCATGACTTCACACGAGTGGCGTGAGTGGGGCTCATTCCCTCCTTTTCCAGAGCATCCTCGAATCACGTGCCAAGCATCATCCTCGGATCATGTGCCCAATCATCAACCTGAATCATCTGCAGGCAGAGACAAAAGAAATGTAACTGGTTAGTTTAGGCTTTTAACACAGCGTGTATAGACTTTAGAAGCAGTAAATAAGCAAGTATGTACAACATGAGAATGTATAGACTTGAGAGCCTTCATGCGACCTCAAAGTACAGACTTGCAGAATGATGCATTAACATAACAGAGAGGAATGTGTAGACTTCTGTGTAATGCATGAAGCAATCAGATGTATAGACATGAAAACAAGGGAGTGTATAGACTTGATGTTTATGTGCATGAGAAAGCAGTGTACAGACTTTACGATGCATAGGCTGGAGTTAAGCGAACGATGTATAGACTTACCCCTTGAAGAATGTACAGACTTTGAAGACTCGAAGCCCACGATGTATAGACTTTATGAAAGCATACGCCAAGGCTATACATACTTGAAGAGACGCAAGGTGAGACAGAGCTGGCTGTACAGACTTTGGATGACGATGCACTGTACGCAAACGCTGTACAGACATGATAGCGTGAGACGTTGGAAGAGACGATCGGATGTACATACTTTAAAGATGTGGGCGAGACAATGTATAGACTTGGTGCAGCTTCAAAGCACAATGTGCAGACTTTACCAATGTATAGACTTGGGATTCCGAACGTAGGTAAAGACTTAGGAATGTACAGACTTGCTATGGATGAATAGACTTGGAAGATGCAGACTTGTGCAAACTCTGTACAAACTCTGCGTGCCTGAAACAGAGTAGTGTATAGACTCGGAAGGTTCAGTGGTGGATGTACAGACTTCACCGATGTCTAGACTTAGCAAGCCCCAGGCGATGTACAGACTTGGCAAGCCCCAGGCCGATGTATAGACTTGCAAAACAAACGATGCACATATGCCATGAATGTGTAGACTTTGAATAAGAAGCCAGGCAAACGATGTGTAGACATGGCCAATGTATAGACTTGAAAGATGAAGACTGCGATGTATAGACTTTGCGAGCGCCAGCCCGATGCATAGACTATACCAATGTGCAGACTTTGCCTATATGTAGTGTGTAGACTTGATATCAATGAATGCACTGGCTGTACAGACTTGCATAAGCGATGTATTGACTTTGCCAATGTGTAGACTTTGTGCAAACGGGATGTGCAGACTTTGTAGCATGCAGTGTATAGACTTCATATGAAGGAATGCACAATGTCTAGACTTGATATGAAGGAATGCAAAAGACTCTGTATAGAGATGGCCAATGCACAGACTTCAATGCAGAGACTTTGAACGTGAATGCTGGCAGTGTATAGACTTGATCAAGTAATGCATGTCTATATGACAACCAGATGAACTGCACTGTCCTAAGTGATGAAGCATGAATTGATCTAGAGATAGAAACATATTTATTTATAGTGTGAGACATCATCAAAACCGTAGTGATGCAACATCTTAAGCATTCATCTACTGGACGATGAAACTAAGATAAAGATGAGCACAAACCACAAGGTAATCACACAGTAGATGGTGAATTTTTAAGGTGGTTCGACCTCAAACCCGAGGTCTACGTCCACCCGACACTTCAACCAGAGTGTGGTTTCCCTCTGATACATAGCTTAACCTGCTGATCCACAGCTTCAGGGTGAAAGCCCTACAAACCGCTGGGCCTTATAGCTTACGCCGACCAAAGGAATTCTCCTCTGCAACTGCTGGGGAATTACAGCTTCACCCGTCCAGAGGATACCACACCTCTGCCCGCTGAGGAATTACAGTTTTACCTCCGTTGACGAACAACTTGAACAAGAGTTTATATAAATGAAAAGAAACAAAATGAAAAATCAAAACCCGCGAAGGGAATGTAGCTCAACAATGAGCAAGATCAGTTCCGGTTCTGAACTTGGAAACTGATACACTGAACTCTCACAAATTTTTCACAGACTCTCCTCTCAAAGCTTTCTCTCTTTCTTCTTTCTAGATCGTGCTGGCTCTGTCTCTCTCTGCTCTTTTTCTCACGATGTCACAATCACAATCAGTCTTCTCTTGAAGAAGACTCTCCTTATTTATAGGAAGTAGCAGAAGGTTGGGCGTGTGCTCGCCACAATTCCCGCCCTGAGCCTGATCCAAATCTGGAGTAGTCAGGCCACGTGGCATCATCTTGGCACCTCCTCCATTATTGGATCACGTGCCTTTCATAAACTCCTCGAGCAGATATCCTGTTAAGGTTAGACTTAATGTCAGCCTGAAATAATATGAAAGATAGTAGAAAGATGCACAGAGTTAATTAGAGCTTTGAGCTAAAAGTGCACAGACTTCACAGACTTGATATAACATAGGAACACATATGCACGGAGTCAAGTGTTCACACATAGAGCAGATGCACAGACTTGGAGTTACTCTAAAACCAGAAGTGCACAGACTTGATGTGTGCACAATGCAGACGCTGTGCTGACCAGCTTGTGCCATTACCAACCTTGCACAGACATTATGCATGCAAAAGATGAGAGTTGCATAGACTTTGTCACTATGTAATGTAGGATATGCACAGACTTTCATATGCAAGATGTGTAACGTGCACCGACTATGGATGCAATGCACTGATTCTGGATGTGCAAAAGACTAAGACATATACCTACGTTATCTTCCAAATAACGTGGTATGCACAGACCAAAGTAAAAGATGCATGGACTTTCTATATCTATGAGAGACCAAAAACATGCACCGACTTGCAATGCACGTTGTCCATATGCTCGAGGCAATACTGCACTAACTTGGTCGTGTGCAGAGACAAGGCTTGCATGGACTTTGTGCATGCATGCACGGACTTAGTGTGTGTGTGTGAGCAACCTTGCTTAGACTTGCTCGCATACAACAAGAGAAGTTGCACCGACTTGATGCACCTGGACTAAAGCATGCACGGACTTGGTTACGTGCAACAACAAGATTTGCACAGACTCTAGGTAGTGTATGGCAACGAAAGCTTGCACCGACTTGGTGAACGCATGCACGGACTTAATGCAGAACTAACCAAATGTTGCACCGACTCTACTCAATGCACAGACTAAGTGTAATGATGTAAACAACATTTATATGATTATCTGACATATAAAAGTCATCAAAATACACACATCATAATGTCAATATAAAGTTAACAAAGTCAACTATATAGTCAACAAAGTCAACAAATAAAATTGCTAATCATCAAAATAAATATTTGTCAATCATCAAAACATTTCAGCACAAAGCAGTACACATAACTTATCAAACCATAGGAGTCCCAACAGGAGGTCCCAGGTCCAAATTGCAACCAAACTGGGAAGGTCCATGTGTAGTAAGAGAGGCTTATCCAAGGAATGCTTATCGTCTAATTAACGCAGAAGGTGGGGAGTTATCTCACGCGTGGAATATGTTGTATCTTAAGCATTTTTTCCCTTAGAGTCAGGCTAATGATGGCCCGGTAACGAGGTGTCCCTTTCCTTAAATCATCAAGGATAATCCCTAGTGTGTCACTCACACACTACACGACGTCCCTGGTCGTGTCTCCCTTTTCTGCGCGACACCGTTTCTCCTCTGGCCATACTTGGGGGAAGTGAAGGTCCCTATTTTTCTCTCTCTTTGGCCGAATGTAGGGGCAAGTAGTGAATAAGGTGGAGATGACCGATCTAGACACCCTAATGAGAGGAGGTGTCAATAGGGGCAGTCCGTTATGACCTGACTCCACATAAAAAAAAAATAAACAAAAAAATAAACAACAAAGGGAGAAGGGAAATGAAAAGGGGCACAAATTAAGGCAAAAGCTAAAAGCTTATCCAAAGCTAAAAGCACAAAGTCCAATTACTCTGAAACATAAAACTAGGCATGGCAAGAGTGGTAGTACAATTTCACCGTGGGACGTTATGAGTCCGGTCGCATGCGTGCTTAGAGTGGATGAAGGTTCGATGATGGACATAAAGTTCCGGCGTAATAGACCGAATCTCTGAAAGGGTTGTCATGAGAAGGACTCAAGCCCTAAAAACCTCTATACCTATCTTAGGCTTGCCTCTCAAATTCTCTTTTATTTTCCAAGGACTGGACCATACCCTAGATATGGCCTTAGTAGAGGCACCGTCATGCGAATCGGTCCCTGGCCAGGGATTATTACACCCTAGAGCGCACGTCATACTTTGGAGATTCCTAATGAAATAGGTGGGGTCCTCATTGCTAGGTCGGAACTAGCTAAAGCAAAAAAAAAACAAAAAAATAGATATTTAAAAAACCAAAAAAAATCAATTATTTCAAAAACCAAAAAAATCAGATATTTCAAAAACCAAAGAAAATCAGATATTTCAAAAATCATAAAAAATCAGATATTTAAAAAACCAAAAAAATCAGATATTTCAAAAAAAATCAGATATTTCAAAAAGCAAAAATATTAGATATTTCAAAACAAAAAAAAATCAGATATTTCAAAAATCCAAAAAAAAAAAAAAATCTTCATCATCCTTGCATCTCATGACATGCATTGCATTCATTTTCTTATTTATCTTTGCCTATTTAATAAGGCTTAACCCCTTGACCAAATATCAAGGATTGGTCATGTTTAACTTGCTCTGAGCAAGGGGTTAACTCTAAGATATTATTCTGAATACTATCAGTAACTCACAGCATAAGTCCTTATTCGGACTTTTCACTCTAGCAGTTGTTGGTTATGGGTTGTGGGAATTATGGTGTGCAAGAAACCAAACTAGGTATGATGGTAAACAAACATCCAAGCAGAGCCTTGTTCAAAACATAAACTTCAAAGTTAAACAAATTTGCATAGCTGCTGACCTTAAAGAAGCAAATAACAGCAAAAGGAGAATCTTGGGAGCATTTGGGCTACATAACATCAAATCTACACAGCTACATTGCTTGGCCATTAAATGGATCTGTCCTCCTTGGCCTTTCATTAAGCTTCATACCGATGGTGCATCAAAGCAAAATGGCGATTCTGGAGGTGGTGGTGTAATTCGTGATCACAGTGGAAGTATTCTCCTTGCCTTCCCACACTATTATGGAAAGTCTAACAGCATTATAGCTGAGGCTCGAGCTTTCCTTGATGGTGTTAAGTATTTACACACCATTGTTGTTTCTATGCCTGTCATCATTGAATGTGATTTGAAAACACTTGTACAGATCATCAAAAGACAAGCACACTGTCCGTGGTCCATTCTCAAATATGTCAGAGATATTTAGAGCCTTATTTCTCCATTGTATACCATTACTCACATATATAGAGAAGGCAACACAGTGGCAGATTCTTTGGCTACTTTAGCATGATCCTTGCAATGTAATTCTTCCTATTCTTATCATGAGCTTCCCTCTCATATAAAGGGAGCTGCTCGCTTAGATAAGCTAGGTATGCCTAGCATTCGATTGATGTAACTGTAATTATCCTCCTTTAGCAATAAAATACACCCCCTTGTGATAGGTAGGTGGTTGCAACACTCCACCCCCTATCCCTAAGCAGGACTTTCAAGAAAAAAGAAGAAGTTAAGTCTAAGAACGGATCTAACTTGTTTTCACATTTTAGTGTGTGCAGAAATGCGACCGCGATGCTTAAATCTAAGGCCCACGGATTCCCTATCTCTTCCTGGTTGTGGTCTTATCTTAGACCGCTATACGAAATTGGCGGCCTTACGAGGACCGCATTCTCGCCCGAGAGCTCAGGCCCACGGATTCCCTGTTCCTTCCTGGTTGCGGTCCTATCCGCGGCCGATAAATGGAATTGGCGTTCTCTTTGGGACCGCATTCTTACCCGAGAATTCAATAAAAATAAACATTCAAGTCAAAAGATGACACATCATGACAACTATTTCAACTAATCTTTTATTCATTCATCTCGTGTTCAAAGTACATCATCAAATCTAGTCATTCTCTCTTACATCATGAATATTAAATCTCACTCAACCTCGCACCGGGGCCAGATCTCGCATAATGCCTTCAAGTATGCTTAATAGGTCTCTCGATCCTCTGCTACTTCCGCCTGCAAGGTGCGGACCTTGCTGATCTCCCACAAAACTAAGGTGCTACGGACCGCCTGCTCGTCCTCCTCGATGCCCATCCGTCTAGCTTGTAGTGGAGGAAGGTGCGATAATGGTGGAACCATGTTACGAGGAAGGCCAACTTTTAGGTAGCACCTGTGGGAGTTGTACATCGCCAGGGTAGTATTCCTCACCAACTGAAGGTCCAATCCCAGTCACAAGGGTAGCCTAAGGGTTGTGCCTTGCAAAGCTTGTGGTCGCAAGACGAACCGATAAAGTGGCAATGTGTTGAAGTAGAGTCGCCAGTCATCCCTCGTCTTCTTATCCATTGTCCGGCACTCAACTTGCTGAGGGAACCCAGATGCACCTCCGATGTAAAAGAGTGTGTAGCACCTCGTATAAAAATGATAAATATATATATATTTATATAATAAAATATAGACTTCTCTCCAAGTAAATAAAAACTTTAGATAACTCTATGAGGAGACAACACTACAAGAGGGTTAAATAAATGTTAGAATGCCCAATGAGGGCCCTTATATAAATATACCACCATGGAAGTCATCTTACGTAATAAGGCTTCCTGTTCCAAAAGACACTTCATTTAAATGGGGACTTTGCACAAGGTCGTCAATTCATTTAGCTACAGGGCCACAACCCACGGTTTTAAAGCCCACAGTACATATATAATAACACTTTTTATTATCAAGCATGGCACGTAATAGTACACACCCGGCATGGTTCAGAATAGGAACATTGTAGGAATAGTGGGCATGAGAAAATAGCGCCCCTGACCTGGGCGCTATTTCCATAAATGGCGCTCCCAGACCATGCGCCATTTCTTTTTGGACAAAATGAATATATATATATAATATATGTATGGAAGGACCACGGGATGTAACTCCTGTGTACACAGATGCTATTTCCCAACTTAAAGACTTCTTGGAAGTCTTCAATTCCTTGCCAGCAACCTGCCAAACCGAATGCCATTATGATCCTTCCAGAAGTAAACATAAACAACTTGTTTTTACTGGCAATGCACCCCTTTTACCCGACAACCGATTGAAGCATTAATTTCTTCTTTTCCCTGGTAATGGACCCTTACATTTTTCTTTCCTCTAACTATCCCATACCCTTTAGTGTTAGAAGGTGATTGCCATCATATGTGTAGTCTCTGCCCGTAGAATAGGGTCTTTACAGGAACATACCTAAAGGGAGATCTTCATCCTACGTGCTTATTCCTGCTGTTGAGAAGATTGGTTTTCTTATCATCTATTCTACGTATTCACGTCAAAAGGACGGTGTTCTCAAGATCTGGCTTAACTAGTAGTTAATATAGGTTAACATGCATGCTAGTTAAATCTGGTCATT
This sequence comes from Amorphophallus konjac, assembly GCA_022559845.1. Taxonomy (NCBI): domain Eukaryota; kingdom Viridiplantae; phylum Streptophyta; class Magnoliopsida; order Alismatales; family Araceae; genus Amorphophallus; species Amorphophallus konjac. The sequence continues at coordinate 47,184,793 of CM040129.1, forward strand.
TAAGTCAGGGGTATATCAAAAGGCTTAGTGGGAAGATTAGGTCACGCCTATCTGAAACACTAAATCTTGCGTGAGTAGATTCTTCGCCAAGTACCCTCCGTACAGCACACGGTTTATACTCATAATCTGTCCCGATTCTTGCAAATTAATCCATGTTTAAA